>OX422213.1:359144851-360344851 GCA_949130495.1 Sambucus nigra | reverse complement strand
CTGGGAATCCTTTGTGCACGTTGTGGAGGCATCAGAAATAAGAATGAAGTTTATAAGTTCGCAGTTATAAACTTAAAATAGCTGAAGAACGTAGCATATACAAAAGAATACAACAGTCCTAAAATATAGAGCTCTACATCAAAGAAAGCTCAGCGAAAACATAATAAGCCGTTCAGATCCTAAAGGACACTAGAACCTGATGCTCTGATACAACCTGTGACACCCCGACTAATTAAATACCGGGTAGCTACTCCTTTATTAAATTAATTCAAAATGCCAAGTTGGTTGAGTAAATAGCATCACTGTCGAAAACATTTTAATAATTACTAACCACCTAGTATTTAAAAAGTAAGTGTCAAAATTTAAGCTAAGTCTAATTAACATGCAGTAAAGAATAATTAAAGAATAACACCCATTCACTATAATGAAGTAATGAATAACAAACAACATAAATATATGCAAGAAGTCTGAATAACTGAAATAAATGAAATGTCTCTAAAAGAAATGGGCGACATGCCCTACAACTGATAACTGAAGAATACCGAGTCAAAATAGATGAAGCGTCTATAAGCAAAGTCCTGTAACTTCCACAAACAGCTGCAACTCGTCACCTGAATGAGAATCCTAAGCATGGTGTCCTTGTGGATGGGCACCTAAAATAGTTTTTACAAAAATAGATTTGAAAGAAAATGAGTCAGAGCCCGAAAGTGGAAATCATTTTAAAAACAGCAAGTGTTTTAATAACATTAAAACATTAAATGCAAAATACATGTTAGGACGTGCACTCACATGGAATTCTCACCTCTCGACTACATGTGCACTCCTAACGTACCGTACCTATCTATAAGACATCCATATCTAACCAAACTGTAATAAGTTCTACCCCTTACTACTCGATTCCCATATTACATTCTAACGTTATCAATAAAATAGAGGGTTTTACTTTCTCTCAGCTTCTCAGTTAGAAATACCATTCACTATCAGTTAACCCGTTTTGTTTTCTCCAATTATTACCATAATATTATTCACAATATTAACATGAAAGTTCCCATTAATGAAGTGTATATTATTCACATCATAAATATACAATACAAGCAGCCCGAGACTAAGCTGCGGTGCACACATACTCTTCTATCCATCCCGGAACATCACATACATAAGGACCACGTATTTCGAATCTCTCAGGAATCGTTCTCAGATAACAACATCACAAATAATGGAGGCGAACACAGTCACATCACATGGGTCACGCACATACCTGCGCTCCCACGATCAGCAGACTTATTAACATCCCAATATGTCCTTCTCTGACCTATGTTCATCGAGGTAACCAATCTAAATCCGGGCAACACAAGGATTAGAAGGCCCTAAGCGAACGTAAACCTCCCGTGATAGCAAGTATGGTAGGTATGTCATACACATAAATTCAATACGTATACTAAGTATTCACACATCTTAGTAATCACCATAATATATTGGTGGTACACTTCTCATTTTCATACCGACATAAAATACTACACAATTTATATGTTCCCGGTTAATATAATAAATTAGGTCGTCAATAGTTCTCGCAACGTAATAGACACTCACGTCCTACTTCATATTTGTCCCTTATGTTCCAACTACACTTCTAGGTTTGACTCCTCATTATATCCCAAACATCCCAAATGTCACAATTAATCATCAAGGGAAGGTTATCTCTACGTATACACAAGGTTACGGAACACTCGGGATCAAAATAGGCTAAAAAGCCTAAACTGTCAACTCGTTCGAAGTCTCGTTCGAACGAAGCTGTTCGAACGAGAGTTCGTTCGAACGAACTGGGCCTTCTAACGAGATCTCGTTCGAACGAAAGTCTTCGAACGAACATCCCTCTCGTTAGAACCCAAACTGTCAACTCGTTAGAAGCTCGTTCGAACGAGCTTGTTCGAACGACCTGGGTAGGTCTTCTAACGAGTGGCCAGTATTTTAATCCGGATTAATTTTCAATTAATACGCATTTAATTTAATTAATCCCATAAATAAATATCACAAAATACGGGGTATTACACCCATGGCCCTCGATCGATCATGACGGGCAGCTTCTTCTCCGAGAAGCTGTTTCGACAATTAAAGCTTCTCCCAAGGTTTTGTCGCCTCTCTCGACATCCTACAACCTCAACCAACTACAAATACACATATAATAAAGGTTCTAAACGTCTTAGAACCCGAAATCACCAATTAATTTCAATTAACTTCTAAGTTTCTCCAATTAGAAAATTATTGAGGTTTATTTGTTATAACTCCCGAAACCCCGTTTTATCCAAGAAACCCAACCCCAAATCTTTAGGTTTTGTTATTACCAAACTACGATATGATATTTATGCTCAAAAATAAATAAAGTAAGTAAACACTTGCCTCTTGGATAAAATCCGACGATCCCGAGTCGAGTCCGACGGAGTTTGGCTCGAGATCTTCCTTTTCTCTCCTTTTTCTTACTTCCTCTCTCTCTTCTCTCTTTTATTTCTATTCTCTCCCTATCACCCTCCTTATATAGGGAGAAAAGGGTTTATACCCCTTAAAACCCAAAAATGACTCGTTTACTCAATTGCGAGTCCGTATTCGTTTAAAAATTCCCGAAACTCAATTTCGACCATCAGACACTCTTTTCTGACTATCTCGGCCATTTCAAGACTCACGGCGCAGTCGAAATTTCAATCCGAGGTACTTGACCGCAACCCCCTATTTTAACCCATTGCATCTCACCGCGAATTTTCCAATTAAAATCTTACCTTTTGTCGCTTTACTCAACGGCGACGTATAAATAAAATACTTCGACATATTTAATCCCAAAAGTAATTACAACACCACATTGAAAATCATCTAATCCTTGAAAATCCCAAAAATCACTATTCCGAGAAATTCCTCAAATTTCCAATTTATACCAAATTATAGAATTTAATTATCTCCAAAAGGACAGGTTGTTGCATATTGCTATATCATGTAAATGATTATGTTATCATGTTGGTCATATGCTAGTTGTGCATCATGTTATATGTGACACCCCGACTAATTAAATACCGGGTAGCTACTCCTTTATTAAATTAATACAAATTGCCAAGTTGGTTCAGTTAATAGCATCACTGTCGAAAACATTTTTATGATTACTAACCACCTAGTATTTAAAAAGTAAGTTGTCAAATTTTAAATTAAATCTGATTAACATGCAATAAAAAGAATTATGAAAGAATAGCATAACCATTCACCATAAAGAAGCAATAGAATAACCAATAAATACTAATAATTCTGGAGGAAATACTCCTCACAACAATCCCACAACTGAAATGAACAAAATATTTACATGACAAAAGTCTGAATAACTGAAATATGAAATGTCTCTAAAGGAAATGGGCGGCATGCCCTACAAATATTAAAACTAAATATGGAGTCAAGACAAAAGAAGCGTCTACTAGCAAGGCCCTGTAACTTCCACAACAGCTACAGCTCGTCACCTGAATGGAAATCCTGTGCATGGTGTCCTTGTGGCAGGGCACCTAAAAGGTTTTTACAAAAATAGATGTGAAAGAAAACGGGTCAGAGCCCAAAAGTGGAGAGTATTTTAAAAACCGCAAGTTTTTTAATAACATTAAAACAATGAATGCAAAGTACATGTTAGGACGTGCTCTGACATGAAATACTCACCTCTCGGCTATTTGTGCACTCCTAACGTACCGTACCCATACAAGTGTTTCTCATATCTAACTAGACCAAAACAAATACTAACCTTTCTACTCGATTCACACTATAAGTCCCAACGTTTATCAATTTAATAGAGTGCTTTACTTTAATTCTCGAATTTCAAAGTATTAGTAATACAATTTACCAAAGGTTATCTCCCATTTTATATTCTCAATGTGTTACTATAATAATTCTCACATTCAAACATAACAATTCTTTTCATTTAACCATATATTATTCACGTCATAAATATACAATACAAGCACCCCGAGACTAAGCTACGGTGCACACATACTCTGATATCCATCCTGGTAGATCACGTACATAAGGATCACGCATTCCGAATCAATGGAGGCGAACACAATCACATCACATCACATGGGTCACGCACATACCTACGCTCCCATGATCAACAGTCTTATTAACTTCCCAATAAGTCCTTCTCTGACCTATGTCCTCGAGGTACCAATCTAAATCCGGGCACACAAAGATTAGATGGCCCTAAGCGAACGTAAACCTCCCGTGATAGCAAGTATGGTAGGTATGTCATACACATAAAATCATATACATATACTAAGCATGCACACATCTTAGTAATTACCATAATTTATTTGTGGTATACTTCTCATTCTTATACCAACTTATAACGTTACGCAATTCACATATCCCCGGTTAATACTAACATTTAAGTCGTCAATTACTCTCACATCGTAATTAGTCACTCACATCCTATTCCATAATTTTCATTTGGTTCAAATCACACTTCTATGTTTTACTCCTCAATATATCCTAAATATCCCAACTATATCAATTAGTTAACATGGTAAAGTTATCTCATCAATTAAACAAGGTTACGGGACACTAGAAATCAACTCAGGCCAAAAAGGCCAAACTGTCAACTCGTTAGAAGTCTCGTTCGAACGAAGTGGGCATCTAACGAGATCTCGTTCGAACGAAAGGCATAGAACGAACATCCCACTCGTTAAAAGGCAAACTGTCACCTCATTAGAAGCTCGTTCAAACGAGCTCATTCGAACGACCTGGGCAGGTGTTCTAACGAGATGCCAGTTTCGAGCCCAGAATTTTCCTATCTCGTTTTTCTCTATTTTCTTCACCTCTAATCCCATATAAAAATCATCCCAATAGTATTTTAAGGTTTCTAATCCACACTAAACATTCTTAGGTCATAACTTAACATTTAAATAGGTCCAAATCTTCCTAAACATCATCTAATTATCATAACTCCCCAATTTTTCCCAAACTTTATGAACATGAACCCTAGAAATTTAAAGTCTTCAATTTCCATAAATAAATCCGTTTTTGTAACATAAAAAGTAGTAATTCTTTTAGTCCAATCACCCAATAACAAATCTACATGCAACCCTATATCAGATCTGAATTTGTAACTCCAATCTCATGGGTTTTTATAAATCTTCCAATACAATGCGATTATATAATTTTATAAGCATGGAAGAAGCATTCGCTTGAAATTAACATCATTAAACCACTTGCCTCTGATTATTCTCTGAATTTTCTATTGAATTGATGAAGGTTACTCTCTCTCTTACTCTCCCAAGGTTGAAGGTTGAAGATGGAGGTTAAGGTTTTCTCTTTGGGAACTTTTTAAACTTCCTCCTCTAACTCCTATTGCGCTCTAATCACTTAAGTGCTGGTAATGGCTTAGTGGGTCATTAAATTCCCTATTTTTAATTCCCAAAATTCGTTGGTCAAAAATCCCAAAATTCCAACATTACCAAAATACCCTTTTTAGTTGCCGGTATGGCCTACAAATGCCTCGGGACCCAAACTAAACCCCCAGCTAGTGTTTTCTGACTATTTCGACCCTTCCGGACACGTTGGCCACTCAAAATGACCATACGGTTGATAGAAATAAAATTCACTTTTTAATTATAATAATTATATTCCTGACGCGACTGTCACACGCGTCCCAACAAAATTTCCAAATTACCGTATTTCTAACTCGCGACAATTTCAATGTTTTCAATATTCATATAACGTCATATGCACACATCATAATCAAATACCAACTCACATCTCGTTAGTATTTTATCCGGATTAGTTCTCAATTAATTCACTTTTAATTTAATTAATCCCATAAATAAATATCTATAAAAGTACAGGGTATTACATACTTCCCCCCTAATAACAGAATTTCATCCCGAAATTCGGAACTAGAAAGTACCTGGTAAAAACAACTCTGTATAACGTTCGCGCATCTCATCCTCGCGCTCCCATGTGGACTCCTCGGCATTATGATGCCGCCACTGAACACGTACTAACGGAACTATCTTTGACCGCAGTGTCCTCTCACTTCGGTCCAAAATAGCAATCGGCCCCTCCTCGTAGGAGCTATCGGGCTGGAGATCGATGTCCTCCAAAGAAATGTTAGAATGAGCCAAATCATCTCTAAGATATTTCCTTAGCGAGGAAATATGAAACACATCATGAATCCTGTGTAAATGCTCTGATAACCCAAGTCTATACGCAACAGACCCAATCCGCTCGATGATAGGAAATGGTCCCACGTATCTCGGTGCCAACTTCCCCTTTTCCTAAATCGCATAATTCCCTTCATAGGAGATACTCTGAGTAAAACCTAGTCCCCCACTTGGAACTCCCTGAAGAACCTCTTCGCATCAGCGTAGCTCTTCTGCCGATCCTGAGCTACCCGAATGCGACTCCGTATCAACTCTATCCTTGCCGAAGTATCCTGAATCACTTCCGGTCCAAATAGTTTGTTGTCCCCCACCTCCAACCAACATGCTGGGGAACGACAAGGTCTACCGTACAATGCCTCAAATGGAGCCATGCCAATGGTGAACTGGTAGGAGTTGTTGTAAGCAAACTCCACCAGTGGAAGATAATGCTCCCATCCACCCCCAAAATCAATGATGCATATACGCAACATGTCCTCCAACATCTGGTTTGTACGCTCGGTTTTCTCGTCGGTCTGCGGATGATACACCGTACTCAACCGCAATTCCGTGCCCATGGCCTCCTGAAAACTCTCCCAAAACCGTGAAACAAATATTTTGTCTCTGTCAGACACGATATTTAGGGGCACACCGTGAAGTCTCACTATTTCTGCAATAAAGAGCTGGGCATACTGTCCCGTAGTGTAGCCTTTCCTTACGGGTAGAAAATGAGCGACTTTGGTCAACCTTTCAATAATTACCCAAATGGAGTCGTGACCTCTCTGTGACGTAGGCAACCCCATGATAAAGTCCATGGAGATGCTCTCCCACATCCACATCGGGACCTCTAATGGCTGTAGAAGTCCTGCCGGTCTCTGATGGTCCACTTTTACCAGCTAACAAGTGGCGCATTTAGAAACAAACATGGCAATATCTCTCCTCATCCCACTCCACCAATACTGACGTCTCATATCTTGGTACATTTTGTCCCCACCGGGATGTATCGTGAACCGTGAGCCGTGCGACTCTGACATCACCTCGTGTCGCAATTCCTCCCCTTTCGGAACTACTAATCTCCCATTGAAGCGTAATCCCCCGTCTGAGCTAACGGTATAGGATTCAGCTCCCTCTGCTAGTAATCGGACTATTAGTTCCTGACAAAACGAGTCATCTGCTTGTTACTTTACCACACTCGTGACAATCTGCGGTGTAACAGTCATCACCGACATGAATGATGGGGCCACTGCATCCTAGTGTCCCAACTCCTTCCACTTTGACTTCCACACCCCTGCCACTTCATCTACTGGCCTATGAATCAACGCGTCTGCTACCACGTTAGCCTTCCCCAGGTGATATTGGATATCAAATTGATAGTCCTTAACAAACTCAAGCCACCTCCGTTGCTTCATATTCATTTGTTCTACGTGAATAGGTACTGTAGGGACTTATGGTCCGTGAACAATCGAAACTTCTCCCCCAAAAGATAATGTCTCCAAATCCGAAGGGCAAATACAACTGCCGCTAACTCTAAATCATGAGTGGGGTAATCCTTCTCATGAGGCTTAAGCTTACGGGAAGCAGAAGCTATGGCCTGACTCTCCTGCTGCAATACACCTCCAACTCCTTATAAAGACGCATCGGTGTAAACTAGATACTCAACTCCTAGTTTTGGCAATGCTAACACAGGTGCTGAGGTCAACTTGTCTTTTAACTCATCGAATGCCAACTGACAGGCATCACTCCAAATGAATGGCACACCTTTACGAGTCAGATGTGTCAAAGGACCCGCTATCTTTGAGAAACCCCGAATAAACCTCTTGTAGTATCCTGCTAGGCCCAAGAAACTACGGATCTCAGTCGGTGTCATGGGCTGTCCCCACTCCCTCACTGCAGATACCTTACCCGGATCAACAGATATCCCCTGGTCGGAAATAATATGTCCCAAAAACTGAACCTCCTTCAGCCAAAACCTGCACTTCTCATACTTTTCATACAGCTCGTTCTAACGTAGCGTCTGTAAAACCATCCTCAAATGCTCGACGTGCTCCTCCTCTATCTGGGAGTAAACCAGAATATCATCAATGAAGACAATGATGAACTGATCTAGGAACTCTCTAAACACTCTATTCATCAAGTCCATAAACACGGCTGGAGCATTGGTCAAACCAAAAGGCATAACTCGAAAGTCGTAGGAACCATATCTCGTTAAGAAATGAGTCTTCGAGACATCCTCTTCCCTGATACGCAACTGATGATATCCCGATCGCAAATCAATCTTTGAGAAGAAAGAATCTCCTCTCAACTGGTCGAATAAGTCATCGATTCGGGGCAACGGATACTTGTTCCGTATCGTGACCTTATTCAACTCCCGGTAATCCACACACAACCTCAATGATCCATCCCTCTTCTTCACGAATAACACAGGGGCACCCCACGGTGAAGTACTCCTCTGAATAAACCCCTGACCCAACAACTGCTCAATCTGATATCGTAACTCTATCATCTCAGCTGGAGCCATACGGTAAGGTGCGCGGGCAATATGCCGAGTGCCCGACGTCAAATCGATCACAAAATCTATCTCTCTACTCGGAGGTAATCCAGGTATATCCTGAAATACGTCGACAAACTCTCGAACAACCGGAATCGAATCAAGTGGTATCACCACTTCTTCAGAGGTCTCCTCCTCTATATAGTATAAATGAGTGGACGATCCTCCCTCAGGATGAGGCATCGCCACTAAAAACATATCCTGCCCGGGAATGGCAAAGATAATACTCCTACTAAAATAGTCAATCATGGCTCGGTACGCAACTAGACAATCCATACCAATAATGGCATCATACTCGGTCATCTCTAACACTAACATATCCGCGGGTAAAGTAAACCTCCCGATCTCTATACCCATACCTCTACACGTAAGCGAAATCATGGAACCCCTACTCAACGGTGAGTCTACACAAGTAGCGGTGCTCTCTGCGGTGTCTAATAACCCAATGGTGCGTGCAAATCTCTTAGAAATGAAACAATGTGTGGCCCCCGTGTCAAACAAAATATGCCCCATAGTCCCCTGAATAGAGAACATACCCTCAATGGCTGGTGGATCATGTGGGGTTGCGGCCTGTTGGAGCTGATATACTCTCCCATACTGCAGCTGTCCCTGCTGAACTTAGACCGCTAGAATGGGTGGTAGTGCTGCCATATGTGGTGGTGCTGGGAGGGCGGCGGGAAACATAGGCCTCTGCGGCTCCTGTCGGGGACCCTGCTGCTGCTGCTGCGGGGCCCTGCCCCTATCAGGACAATCCTGGCATTTGTGGCCAGTCTTGCCACAAACATAACACTTCCCCGGGAAGTTTCCCCCTCTCTGTCCCTGCTGCCCTCGGCCTTGGTGGCCGTTACCATTCCTCCCCTGGCCCTGTTGGCCCTGCTGAAACTGCTGTTGACTATTCTTCCCCTGCTGGCCTTGATGGTCGTTCAGACCCTGATGGCCCTGCCTAAAACCTCCCTGTCCGTGCCTGAAATTCCCCGATCTGAACCTCTTATGATCCCCCTGCTGGGAACCCTGGTCACCCTACCTCTGTCCCTGAGCAGATTGTGCCCCACTGGCACCATTTCCCCCAGTCCTGCCCTGATGGCTGGACTCTCCTGATCTCTTGCTCTTAGACATGTGAAAGCGGTGATCTCGGCAGTGTAGTAATGCAGAGTTAACCACATCAGAATAAGTGGCCAACGAGAGATTCCCCAATAAATGCTGACAGATCCTCCAAGTCAATCCATCTGTAAACTTTTGAATCTTTTTCTCCTCTGTCGGTATATCATCCGGAACAATATTCAGTAGGTTAGTGAATTCGGCCTCATACTCGGCCACAGTCCTTCCCTCCTGTCTAAGGTTCATCAACTTCCTCCTCATTTCCGTGTGAACAGCTGACGAAAAATATTTGCGGTCGAACCGCACCCAGAACTCCTGTATCGTGAGAGTATCTCTCTCCTCTGTGGTGGTAATAGACTCCCACCACTGCAATGTATATCCCACTAGCTTGAAAGTAGGTAGTATCTGCCTCTGAACATCGGTGCACTCATACATCCTCAAGTGCCTCTGAATGTCTTTCCTCCACTGACTAGAAACCACAACATCGGAGCTACTTGCGAACTCCGACGGGTGCGCTTTCTGAAAAGCAACACATACACGTTCCCAAGCAGACGGGAATGCATGTTCTTGAATAGGCGCGGCTGCTGGCGCCTGGGGTGGTGCCTGCTGTACAACTGCTAAAGCGGCATTTACCACTTGGGCTACAATGGCTGCAACCTCAGCGGCATTTATGGTGCCCTGTACTGGTGTTGGCTGGGGCTCTGGCTGTGCATCCCTAGGAACCCGTGGTACACGTCGTGGAGGCATCTGAAATAAGAGTAAGGTATATTAGTTTGCAGTTAAAAACCCAAAATAGCTAAAGAGCGAAGCATACATAAAAGAATACAACAATCCTAAAATATAGGGCTCTACATCAAAGAAAGCTCAGCGAAAACATAATAAGCCGTACAGATCCTAAAGGACACTAGAACCTGATGATCTGATACCACCTATGACACCCTAACTAATTAAATACCGGGTAGCTACTCCTTTATTAAATTAATACAAAATGCCAAGTTGGTTCAGTTAATAGCATCACTGTCGAAAACATTTTTATGATTACTAACCACCTAGTATTTAAAAAGTAAGTTGTCAAATTTTAAATTAAATCTGAGTAACATGCAATAAAAGAATTATGAAAGAATAACATAACCATTAACCATAAAGAAGCAATAGAATAACCAACAAATAATAATAAGTCTGGAGGAAATACTCCTCACAACAATCCCACAACTGAAATGAACAAAATAGTGTATCCTGAATTAATTACATGAAAAAAGTCTGAATAACTGAAATATGAAATGTCTCTAAAGGAAATGGGCGACATGCCCTACAAATATTAAAACTGAATATGGAGTCAAGACAAAAGAAACGTCTACTAGCAAGGCTCTGTAACTTCCACAACAGCTACAACTCGTCACCTGAATGGAAATCCTATGCATGGTGTCCTTGTGGCTGGGCACCTAAAAGGTTTTTACAAAAATAGATGTGAAAGAAAACGGGTCAGAGCCCGAAAGTGGAGAGTATTTTAAAAATAGAAAGTTTGTTAATAACATTAAAACAATGATTGCAAAGTACATGTTAGGATGTGCTCTCACATGAAATACTCACCTCTCGGCTATTTGTGCACTCCTAACGTACCGTACCCATACAAGTGTTTCTCATATCTAACTAGACCAAAACAAATACTAACCTTTCTACTCGATTCGCACTATAAGTCCCAACGTTTATCAATTTAATAGAGAGCTTTACTTTAATTCTCCAATTTCAAAGTATTAGTAATACAATTTACCAAAGGTTATCTCCCATTTTATATTCTCAATGCGTTACTATAATAATTCTCACATTCAAACATAACAATTCTTTTCATTTAACCGTATATTATTCACGTCATAAATATACAATACAAGCACCCCGAGACTAAGCTACGGTGCACACATACTATGCTATCCATCCCAGTACATCACGTACATAAGGATCATGGATTCCGAATCTCTCAGGAATCGTTCTCAAATAACAACAATCACAATCAATGGAGGCGAACACAGTCACATCACATGGGTCACGCACATACCTACGCTCCCACGCTCAGCAGTCTTATTAACTTCCCAATAAGTCCTTCTCTGACCTATGTCCTCGAGGTTCCAATCTAAATCCGGGCACACAAAGATTAGATGGCCCTAAGCGAACGTAAACCTCCCGTGATAGCAAGTATGGTAGGTATGTCATACACATAAAATCATATATATATACTAAGCATGCACACATCTTAGAAATTACCATAATTTATTTGTGGTATACTTATCATTCTTATACCAACTTATAATGTTACGCAATTCACAGATCCCCGGTTAATACTAAGATTTAAGTCGTCAATTACTGTCACATCGTAATTAGTCACTCACGTCCTAATCCACAATTTTCGTTTGGTTCAAATCACACTTCTATGTTTTACTCCTCAATATATCCTAAATATCCCAACTATATCAATTAGTTAACACGGGAAAGTTATCTCATCAATTAAACAAGGTTACGGGACACTAGAAATCAAATCAGGCCAAAAAGGCCAAACTGTCAACTCGTTAGAAGTCTCGTTCGAACGAGAGTTCGTTCGAACGAAGTGGGCATCTAACGAGATCTCATTTGAACGAAAGGCATCAAACGAACATCCCACTCGTTAGAATGCAAACTGTCACCTCATTAGAAGCTCGTTCGAACGAGCTCGTTCGAACGACCTGGGCAGGTCTTCTAACGAGATGCCAGTTTCGAGCCCAGAATTTTCCTATCTCATTTTTCTCTATTTTCTTCACCTCTATTCCCATATAAAAATCATCCCAACAATATTTTAAGGTTTCTAATCCACACTAAACATTCGTAGGTCATAATTAACATTTACATAGGGCCAAATCTTCCTAAACATCATCTAATTATCATAACTCCCCAATTTTTCCCAAACCTTATGAACATGAACCCTAGAAGTTTAAAGTCTTCAATTTCCATAAATAAATCCGTTTTTGTAACATAGAAAGTAGTAATTCTTTTAGTCGAATCACCCAATAACAAACCTACATGCAACCCTATATCAAATCTGAATTTATAACTCCAATCTCATGGGTTTTTATAAATCTTCCAATACAATGCGATTATATAATTTTCAAAGAATGGAAGAAGCATTCGCTTGAAATTAACGTAATTAAACCACTTGCCTTGGATTATTCTCTGAATTTTCTGTTGAATTGATGAAGGTTGCTCTCTCTCTTACTCTCCCAAGGTTGAAGGTTGAAGATGGAGGTTAAGGTTTTCTCTTTGGGAACTTTTCTAACTTCCTCCTCTAACTCCCGTTGCCCTCTAATCACTTAAGTGCTGGTAATGGCTTAGTGGGTCATTAAATTCCCTATTTTTAATTCCCAAAATTCGTTGGTCAAAAATCCCAAAATTCCAAAATTACCAAAATACCCTTTTTAGTTGCCGGTATGGCCTACAAATGCCCCAGGACCCAAACTAAACCCCCGGCTAGTGTTTTCTGACTATTTCGACCCTTCCGGACATGTTGGCCCACTCAAAATGACCATACGGTTGATAGAAATAAAATTCACTTTTTAATTACAATAATTATATTCCTGACGCGACTGTCACACGCGTCCCAACAAAATTTCCAAATTGTCGTATTTCTAACTCGCGACAATTTCAATGTTTTCAATTTTCATATAACGTCATATGCACACATCATAATTTCAAATTTCAATGTTTTCAATATTCATTAGTATTTTATCCGGATTAATTCTCAATTAAATCACTTTTAATTTAATTAATCCCATAAATAAATATCTATAAATGTACGGGGTATTACACTATATTCTTGCTAGTGTTATGATTTTTGTACTTTTTGTGTTCGATTTTGTTTTTGATAAAACTTTTGAAAAATACAAAAGGACTTTATTTTGATTAAATTTATGGAAAAAGACAGAAAGATTTGTGTATTTTGTTTTACACCGTATATGAATAGTCATATAGGATGACCAAGTCAAAATATCATTCCCTATTTATGTGACAATTTAATAGTGTTTTGATATTTGTCATCATTCAATTTATGTTCTTTACAATGGTTGGAGTCATTGAGATGTGATTAGTTGTTACTACTTACATGTTTGACTCATGATTTACTTTAATGCACACTTGAACAGATTTATTTGATTATTGTACTTCTTTATCACATATTGTTCAGAGTGTTGTCATATCAATTTTTTCTTTAAAACGAACCATATGTGATAAAACTTGACAATGAAAGTAGTGCATGTAAGAACCATTTATCGTGAGAATTTATTTGCAACAAAATATGATCAGTAAAATATGAGAAAGGGCTCCGAGAGTACAAAATTAACCCATCATGAAAGCCACCATTTAAAAGAGCCCAAAAAAAATTAAAAGGAAATAAAAAGATAAATATGCCAAAAAGGGGCCACCTCAAAAGAAAAATAAATGTATAATTATTTATGAGGGATTTTGGAGGAAAGTAATGAAAAACGAGTTTCCACGCCTTGACAGCGTCATGAAAAGCATTAAATTATTTTAGACGTTATTGGTGTGGGAATCATTTTTGACTTTGATGTGTTAATGGATTGAGTCGATGTCATTTAAATTCATAACTTTCAGCACCTAAGGAAGATTTTGATATTCATTTGTTAGGAGGACACATATTCTTCATCCACATATGTTATATTTGATTACTTTAATTTAACTATTGAATATGTTCACACCCATTCATTCCTTTTCCATGATTTGGTTATTTTAGTGTAAATTCATGGTGTGTGATTTTTGTAAAATTATTTTGGCATTTTTCTATGAAAAATTAAAATATCAAAAATAGTTTGTGGAAGCTTTTGTGTTAGTCCTTTGCATGCGCGTATTTTGATTCATATTTGAGTTTTTGCATTATTGGGGAGATTTGATTATATTGATTGATTTTTTATTACATCATTTCAAACTCGATGCATCACGAAGGTATTTGCTTTGTCTCACATGTAGGTACAACATTGAAGATCAGTATTTTGCACACCCTGACGAGAAAAGCTTAAACATTTGAAGATTGGATGTTGAAGATTTTTGAAGAAAGTTTGATACGTGCATTTTTATACCTTTTCAGTTTTGGGTTAATGCGAGGGTTTTAGATTTGTAAAGTTTTTTTTATTTGATAATTCAGATGTTTTTATTTTGTACCGATTTAGACATAGGAGGATAGTTTTAAGGACATTATTTTATTTTATGGCTTACATTCGAGTATGTCGTATATCGCTACAACCGCCGACGAATTATTCAAGTGTCAAGACGGAGCAGAATATCAAAGTTCTTCAACATTCAAGCCTCCGTAAGATTAATTTTGGTAAGGTTGTGTTAAAGTACCTTAGCATTCCACTTAGAGTATTGGGTTAAGTTTTCTAAAATATTTTCTAAGTGTTGGGTTCGAGGTTTTCATCAAAGAATTTTTCTTAAGTGTTGAGGCAGACTATTTTTTGATGAAACAAAAATAATTATTTTTTAATATCTCGTTCGAGACATAGAGGGACTTTGTTCGAGCGGCGTGGCTATGTCACGCGAAGTCATTTAAACGACAGGTTTCATCATTTGAGCGACACTAACATCTCGTTCGAGCGATGCGCCGCCTTAAATTTTTATATATACCCTGTTAAACAGGTCCATTTTTCTTAAGAAGGCATGCGGTTTTATCAGATACGAAAACTGCTTTGGCAGAATCATTGTCTTCTCAGTTTTAGGTTTTTGATCCTTTTTGTTTTCAATTCACAAGATCCAAATAGTTTATGTGAATTGCTTTGGAACCCAAGAACACAACTTTGTTGAAGTTTCTCTTGTAAAGAATATCTCCACTACTGATCTAAGTGCCACTTGAGGGAGGTACTGGGCTGACTGATTGTGCGTCAAATAGGGAGTGCTCGTGGGTGTTCCTGGGATGACTGAACTGCGGTTTGTGTGGAGATGCTACGGAATTCCAATGCTAATTTAGGTTGCGACCTATGTGGGTTTTCTAAAGTTAATCCGTTGCAGATTTCATTGTAAGTACTATAGTGAAATAAAAGGTTTTACTCGAAAGTTTTTTACTGAAATCTGTGTGTCAACAATTTTTTAAGTTGGTTTGATTTATCCACACTTAGTTGCTTGTTTTAGGGCTGAATAAAATTGAATTAAAAATTGACAACGATTAAATAAGGTTAACTTGAAAATTTGTGAATTTGGTTTAATCAAGTATCACACATAGCTTTTACAAGTATGTTTCAATCTATAAAGTCACGTTGACTATTCATGTGATGCAAAATGTATTAATTTATTATTAAAAATTATTAACATGCATGTTTGAACCGACTTATGATTTAATTTGAATAAATTTCACTGAGATCGAAATATTGAATTTGGACAACTTGTCGGGATATTTTGATAGAGATCAATTAGTAAATGATATAATTGATTTGATGCGTCTGGAAATAAATTCGTATAATTTGAAAATAAAGAATTATAACGTTGGATTAAAAATATAACTACCGTAGAAATTTTTCAGGTAAATAAATTGACACTGTTGGTACGTCGGGATTTACGGGGGTATTTTTATCCTCAATCTTAAATTAATATGTTACTTTCTAGGTATGGGAATACTAAGTAGGCATACTAATTATTGTGATTATCTCTAGGTAGGGGCCTAGGGAGTGTGCACGGGTATGTTTGGGTATTTCCTAAGTATGAGACTAGGTATATGACAACCCACAAAATTTAAGCTAGATTAATCACATCTAAATTAAAAAAAATAGGAGTCTAATCAATTAATTAACATTTTAAGAATAATTGTAATAAAATAAGACATCACATAAATGACTCAAACATAAATAAGTAAACCACTCTCGTGCTAAAATGCGATAAAGCAACATAATCCTCGCATATTGTACGATACTACATGCCATCATTGAATAAAATAATCCCTAACTTGAATTTTAATTCAACATAAATAATAAAAGGAATATAAATCATGATAACGTGGGCTTGACACCAATATCCTATAGATCAACAAAGGAGTGGAGATCAATATCGAATGAGGGGTGAGGCTACACTCGTGGCGTATGACCTGAATTTTTTTAATATGAATCATTGTCATAATAATGTAATCGTCTTTGGATTACAAAATCAATGCACTTCTTCATAAAGTATTTTATTTTCTTTTAACTTAAACCTAACCAACAACCTTAAATATCATGTGTGTCTACTCCAAATCCCACATGTTCCCCGTGATAAAATGTTATTCATCACTGCATAATTTTATGTATCAATTCCATTATTATTCATTTAAACGTCCCTATTGTATAATATAACATGGGAATGAAGTCTCCACATTTAGGTCCACATACCTCATAAAGGGTCCTCATCAAAAGCCCGCAGATAACGAAGACATGTCTTATTGCCTTCGAGGATCGCTCACATGTAGTAGATAGAGATATACTTTTCCCCATAGCTATAACTACTCAAGCATCTACTAGGGATAATCACTACACCTTTATACCAGTCATAAATCCTCATACCCAAATCTATATAAAAGGATCCACCTACAAACCTTACACAAATACTATGAGATTTTCAGCACATAGTGTTCGGGGTAATAATAACTAAGTCAAACCCATCATCATCGCACTAGGGTACCGGTTTGTGTCGCTCTCATCGATAAACATATCCCCTTTAGTACGTATTCCAAGGGTATACATCCTCAGTATGTTGCACATAATACATAAAATAAGTAATCCTACACAGTTAAGGGTTATTAGTCTTAGTCCCAATATAATTACCTTAAATAACAACTTTTACTTATGAAATACAAATTCTAATTAAATGTTATTCGATCTCCTCGTTCGAATGAGAATACATAGTTCATTCGAACGAGTACTACCTATCATTTGAATGAAATTACACATTGTTCGAATGACCTCCACTTTTCATTCGAATAAGAAAATCCACTTCGTTCAAACGAGTCTATAGTCTCGTTTAAACGAGATTAGCTCAAAGACTTCATCTTCCTAGTGAAATTCAACCATTAGTGACCCTCAAAACTCAATTCCAAGCCTATAAAAATCGCCAAACTTTAATTTCTAGATCTATAATCATTCCAATAACAATCCTAACCCATTTATAATGGTCTTTGGTTAATCTTAGATAGATTTAAGAAATAATTCAAAATTTTCCTTCCAAGAACTCTTAGAAGTGATTTGATCCCAATTCAACCGAATTACTGATTAATCTACAAAATTAACAAGGGTGTCTAATTCTGTAACAGATAATATCATAATATTATCATAAATTGAATAATTTCTAATCTAACCACGATTAATCAAATAAAATTCAAAATATTCTAATAACAAGGATTGTAACATAATTTCCTAATTAACATAATTTTAACAATTGTTAATAAAATTGCCTAATTTAGATTATACTAGTTTTATGTTAAGAATACAATGAGAAATCATAGTATAACACAACTTTAATAATCACATTGTAGTAAATAAACTTTCCTTGAAAAAACGAAGTGATATTCCCCTACAATCAACCCAATCCTTTATTCTCAATGTCTGATTGCCTATTATTTATTTTCCTAAAAGTATATTCCTCTCTCTGGCCTCGCTTTAGACTTAGGATTTTCTCTCTAAAGTGTTACGAAATGAACTAAGATAACCCTAATCCTCTATTTATCTTATTAACCACAAAATTAGGATTGGACCCGTTATTAACCTTGACCCATTAAGCCCCAAATCATCTCTAAATAGTCTAAAGTCTAGCCCAAACCATATATTAGCCCAGGGGTATTAAACCCAATAATGTATAATCAGACATTCTAGATGTCTGTAAAGGCAATCGAATTATCCCCTCAACATACTTATTTTTATTCATAAAATAGTTATTATTTCATTACCATTTTTTAAATTCAATATAATTTCAAATAAAAAATTAATTTGTAGTGACATCACCAGTCACAACAGATAAATACACATAACTATACATAAATATAATTTATATAATTTACTCTAAATTAAGGAGTATTGCATTCTACCCCTAAAAACAAGGAATTTCGTTCTCAAAATTAAAATTTTATACTCGACTTGAATAACTCTAGATATCTCACTTGCGTGTCATCCTCTCTCTCCCATGTCGACTCAACGTCTCTATGGTGTCCCAACTGAACTTTAACTAATTGTATGTCCTTTGATATCAAAGTCGTCTCTCTTTGATCAATTATACGACGTGGCCTCTCCTCGAAACTTTCATTGGGTTTCGGCTCAATCACATCGAGGTTGATGTACTAGTAAGCATTCTCATCCCCTAGGAACTTCCTCAACATCTATACATGGGAAACATCATTTACCGGCTGTCAGGTAAGGCCAATCAATACGCTACCAGCCTACCCTATCCAAAATTCTAAATTGACTAACGTAGTGGGATATCAACTTTCCTTTAGACCTAAATCTAATCACCCCTTTCATGGGGAGACTATCAAAAGCACATGATTTTCCACCTAAAACTCATATTTTGTCCATATCTTGTAGGCGTAACTCTTCTGCCGATCTTGTGTTGTCTTTATCTATGATCATATGAGTGGCACCATCTCTCAAGTTGCGAAAATATCTAGCCCGAGCATCGTGTGCTCCTCTAACTCCAACTAACAAATCAAAAAATGGCACGGTTGACCATATAGGGACTCATAGGGTTCCATACACATAGTTTGTTGATAACTACTATCGTAATAAATTCCACGATAGGTGGATGCTCATCTTATCCGCCTTTAAAATCCAAGACACACGCCCAAAGCATATCCTCTAAAATCTGTCAGTTTGGCCATCCGACAGAGGGTGAAATGTTGTACTCAAATTCAACTAAACTCCCGAAGATTTTTGAATATCCCATACAAAATCGAGATAAAAAAATACTATCTCGGTTGGACATAATGTCATGCGACAGACCATGAAGTTGTATAATCTTTGTTATCAACAATTTGGCATACTGCGTGGCTGTGAAATTCGTCCCTACTAGAAAGAAATGAGACATCTTTATCGACCTAGTAATGATAACATAATTGAATCATGACCTCTCTAGTAACTCATCAATCCCTTTTTGAAGTCCATAAATATTCCCTCCCGCTTCCACTCGGGGATCTCCAAAGGTTCTGAATTCCTCATCGATCTTTGGTGATCCACTTTTACTAGTTTGAAGGTGGGACACTTAGACACAAATTATGAGATATATTTATGCACCCCAGTCCACCAATAAATTCTACTCATGTCCTGATACATCTTATCTCCTACGGGATGTTTTGTGGATTGTAAGTTGTGGGCCTTGACTAAAACTCCCCTCATCAAGTCGAAATTATCCGAAACTACCAATTATCCCTGAAATCTAAACCCTCCATCTAAACTGATTGAGAACGAAGGGACTCTATTTGACATCACCACTCACACCTTATTCTGATATAATGAGTTAACTATGCATGTATCATCCATGTCACCATAACAGGTGGAATAGTAACCACCCTAAAAAGGCCTTAGACAAGTCTAATTCTCGGGTGGCACTTTACTATGTTGTCCATATATAAGATAATTACTCCCCATGCACGGAAAATGACCCCGCTAAAGTAATTGTCAATTGTCAACTCAATGCATCTACCACCACATTTTTTCCAAAGTGGTACTAAATCGAGAAATGATAATCCTGAAGAAACTCTAACCATCGCTTATGTATCATATGCAACTCCCTCTATAAAAATAAATATTAGAGGATCTTTTGATTGAAATATAATGTAAACTTCTCACATAACAAATAGTGTCTCAAAATACAACGGGAAAGACTACCATTTCCAACTCCAGATCATGAGTGGGGTAGTTAACCTCTTTAGCCTTAAGATTTTTATATGCATAAGCTATAGGCCTTTTATCCTGCATCAACATCCCTCCAAATCCCTGAAGTGAGGCATTTGTAAATATCAAATCCTCTATGTCGATTTATGGTAATGCAACTACTGGCATAGTAGTGAGCTTTGTAAAAGCGAAGGAACGCGGTGTGTGATACCGATTTAAAACTATTTCGCAACTTTCTACTTTGGCACACTTATAAAATTGGAGTTAATTTGAACAAAAATAATTCTGCCCCTAAACATGCATCTATGTGTGTGTGTGTGTCAACCCATAAATAGATAAAGCATGCGACCCAAATTTAAGGAAAAATCCCCGAAGAGCAAAACCTTTTATTTCTAGAACTTTGAAGAATTCACAAGACCATTGACTTACATACAACCTGATAATCGTCCACAAGTGTAACGCACTATGTCTTCGTCAAACCTCCAAAGAAATGTCTAGAAATATCATAGACTGGAATCTCCCACAAGAACTCCAGGTGGTCAGCAATGAAGAAGAAAACGGCTTCTCCACAAGTGTGAACTTTATAAGGACTCCCTCCACAATAGCAGACAACTCTCCGGTTATAGAGTTATCCCTATAAAGATTAAACCACAGCAAAGTATGTTCTTCAACACCAAAACAATTCACTAAAGCATATTGGGATTTTTGTGAATTGTAAACAAAAAGGGATTTAACCCTAAAAGGAAGAAGTAAAAAAGGATTCTACTTTAGCAGTTTGAACGACATCGCGCGACATTGCCATGTCGTTCGAACGACGTACAGATGTCATTTGAACGACTGTTGTGTCAAAAAATTAATATTTTAATATCCTCTTCAATACTTAGAAAAAATATTCATTCTCAAATTTTGACGAAAAATTCCTCTCCAACACTTAGAAATTATTTTGAAACAATATCCCAAAAAATCTAAGTGGAAAGTTAAGGTATTTAAAACATATCCTTACCAAAGTAAACTCCGCGGAGTATTTTTCATGAAGAACTTGATTAATTTGGATCCCTCTTGATGTAGGTTTCTCTTGAATGCTCTTCGACAGTGTAGCGGTATATGACATAACAAATTGATAGTGGACTTTTAAAAATATGTCCTTACATACTCTCCCCATGTCTATGCCAGTACAAACATAAAATATCCGAACTATCAAATACCAAAATGCCTATACAAATCTACCCTCCCATGAATAAATTTGCAAGATCTCAAAATTGTTCTTCAAACATCTTCGTCAAATCTTCTCAAATCTTTTCTCATCAAGGTGTGCAACATCATGATCTTCAATCTTTGTACCTACACATATGAGATAAAGTAAATACCTTTGTGATGCATCGAGTTTGAAATGATATAAGAATAAATAACTAATAAATCTAATCTCCCCCATAATGAAAAAACTCTGCCATAAACATGATGACTTTTTCTCCCCGTTTTTATGATGTCCCCAAATAGATAGGTAAGAAGAAACAATCAAAACATGGAGTGCCACGATAAATTGCAATGCAAACGTGGATCGAACTACTCGCTTGCAAAGGTATGTCTAAAAAATTTCACAAACTATTTTTTATTTTTCAAATTTTTCATACAAAAATGAGATACAAAAAATCACACCATGGATTTAAACTAAAACAACCAAGTCATAGAAATGGAATGTATGGGTGTGAACACATTCGATAGGCAAACAACTCAATCAATCATATGTGCACGATGCATAGATGTACCTCTAACGAATGAACATCAAAAGTATCCTTAGGTGTAAAAATTGTTGAATTTAGATGCCATCGTCTTAATCAAATCAACAAATCAAAGTCTAAATGATTTCTACACAAATAACGTCCAAAACTATTTAACGAATTTTCAAGACTTTTAAGGACGTGCAAACCCGTTTTAATTCTCCATCCAAAACCCCTCATATATATTTTATTTTAGAAGTGTTAAACTAAATTCTCAAACTTTGGAGAATTGGTGCAAAAACCTAATTGTCCCATAATTGGCATGAATTTCTTTTTATTGCCTTTACATTTTTTTTCGGGCTCTTTTAAACATCTTTAGACCCCGAATAATAAAATTCCTCAATTTTTAGGTCCAATTAAATGGAGATTTAATCACAGAGGATAAATCATAACCTTTTGTAGCCCTTCACCATTTTTAAACAAAACACACAAACCCTCAGAAACGGCTCTTACATGCACAACTTTCTTATCCAGTTTTATTGCGCTTGGTTCATTTTAAGGACAACAATGAAGTGAAAACACCCAACCAACATGTGATAAGGCAAGAACAATAATCAAGCAAATTCGTGCATGTGTGCAATAAAGGAAAATATGAGTCAAACATGTAGGAAGTAACACTTAATTACATCTTAATGATTGCAAACATTATAAATCACAAGGATGAATTGACATATTGTCACAAAATACTATAAAATAGTCACCTGAAAAATGGAATGATGTTGTGACTCGATCATCCAAAGTGATCATCCATAAAAGGTGCAAAACAAAATATTAAATGTAACAACCCGCCTAATAAGATACCGGGCGATCACTCCAATATAAATTAAAACAGGAGTCTCATATGGATCATTCTTAGCATCACTGTCGAAAAATCCATTTAATTACTAATAACCTATTAGGCCGGTGTCACAATTTTAACTTTACTACTCTTTTTAATGATAATAAATAAAACATCTACAATTTAATGCCTAAATGAAACTGAAATGAAATAAAATAACCGAACACTCGGTCAAAATATACAACCATATCGAATGTTGTACTGAAAGAATAAATAAATGCAATTGAGCCTTTAGCTCGAATGTTTATACAATACCTCCTATCTAGAGTACAAGGATGGAAGCGCCTATCAAAAACCTGCACGCATCCACAGCTGCTGCAGCTGACGTGTGACTCGAAGGAATTTTCATCCAGGCGTCCCTGTGTCTGGACACCTATGTATATATATAATATAGCAAGAAAGGAAAAGTAGATAAACGGTTCAGAGCCCGAGTTTTTGAAAATATTTTGCAAGTGCATAAATGCCTTATTATTTTAAAAAAGGTTTTATCTCATATTTAAGTTTGGTATCGCACTCCCATGAGATACCCCTCACCTCTCCGCTAATAGTGCACTCCTAGCGCATCTATCTAGAACATTCTAGTCAAGCTACCCTGCTAAACTAGTCTATCACCCCACCACTATCTACCCTAGATAGTCCAAGTAATGTACTAAGGGCTAAGCTTCACCCCAGTCTCAACGTTGTGCCATGTTCGTGCGTGGGGTGTCTCGCAAAGAGAAATCCAAACAAGGAACCCTCCCGATACACTCTTACGCGGCACGGTCGATAGTCGAGATCCTCTAGTCCCTAAGTACAGAAAGATATATAATAATATATATACCATAAGAATTAATAATATAAGAGCACTAAGGATTAAACTTCTCCCCAGTCTCAACACACTGCCATATTCGTGCGTGGGGTGTCTCGCAAAGCGAAATCCAAACAAGGAACCCCCCGATACACTACTATGCAGCAAGGTCGATCGTCGGGATCCATTAGACCCTCTGTACTCGATTCATCCATATATACATATTCATATTACAATATACATCCGGATCTATCTCCCGGACTGAGGATTTATATACAAGTATTTATTAATACTTTTAATTTTCTCAAAACTTCCCATTTCCCTTTTTATACTCAGGAAATATAAATATGAAAGACAATTCATTATCATGAATTGCTTTACCAAATCATATACTTTTTAAAAGCCAGTTTTATTATCATAAAAATACTTTTCCTTTATGTCATCCCATTTCCCTTTTTATACTCAGGAAATGTACCCAAAGCCATTTCTATTATCATGAAAATCCTTTGATCAAATCATGCTTCCACATCCCTTCTTCCATCCGGGAGTGTTACCGAAGCCAAACCTTTATCCCATTTCCCTTTTTATACTCAGGAAATGTAAATTAAAGCCAATCCATTATCATGAATTGCTTTAATAAATCTAAGACCACCCCTCCGGGTTTTCCCACTGGACGCGCCCCTAAATGGCTATCATCTTCCAGGGCCTATCTATACAAGACAACCTAGGAACCTACCAACGTCGGGAAGCGGCCATATTGCCTGCGGGAAAGTCAGGACCACACCCGAAATCCCCTAACCAGTGTAGTAATACAAATGGCCATATGGCCTAGGGACTATATTCAATCTGCTCAACAGCCAGGAAGGCTTCACCACAACGCGCGCAACTTCCCTTCTGATAGCGATTTAGGGAGGTGTGTACAATCCATAATTTATTAATTATGGAAAACATTTCTCATTCCATTTTGAAAATATTCATTTTTATATTTTCAAAATCATTTCCATCATAACATATATATATATATATATATATCTAAATCACACAGTATATACATATCCTATATATTCTTCCTAGAATATATATAAACAGCCATAGTGGCCTATAGCATCTAGCGATGACCACTAATCCCAAGGATTCTCTCAAGGAATCATAATCATGCTTTCATATAAGCATGATACTAAACCCAAAGTATTTTCTTACTTTAATAAATAATACATACTTAAATCCCATCTACGGATTCATTTGGATATCTCCAAATATACCAATTCACTCTAAGTGAATATACACATATATAAATTCCCAATTCCTCAAGTCCTTTAGGACATAACCCTCCATAATTTCTTATTTGGAAGGGCCTTAAACATTAAACTCAAAAAGGAGAAATAATCCTAATCTCCAAAATCTTGGGCTGAAAATAGGGCACCGGTCGACCGGTCCTAGACCCCCGGTCGACCGCGGGTTGCAAATAAGCCTACGAAACAAAGAAGTAAGCCCTTTCTCCTTGACGCGGTCGACCGGCCTTAGGGGCGCGATCGACCGATCACACCAGGTCTCCCAAAATTAAAATCCTTAAGTCCCTTATCCAACAACCCAAATTCATTTTCGGGGTTTCTAAACTACCCCAAAAATTATCCCGAACATCTACGACATTAATTCTAGCCGTAATTTTTCCAATTCCCGATTTGATTTCCGAGTTGATAATTTCAACCCGGAGCAAAAGATCTACAACTTTCGTGTTTTGGCCGAAAGCTAAATCAATTCTTTTCCTGGCCAAAAAGGCCCCCTAAAGTGACGGGTTACTATTCATCATCTTCTCCGAGACGATTTCGTCCATTAAAGCTTCTCCCAAGCTTTTGTCACCTCACCCAACGTCCGACAACCTCAACCAACTACAACTACACATATATTAAGGGTTCTAAACATCCTAGAACCCAAAACCATCAATTAATTTAGGTTAAAACCTAAGTTCCACAAAATTGAAATATTATTGGGGTTTAATTGTTTTAACTCCCAAAAACCCGTTTTATCCACAATAACCCACCCCAAAACCATTAGGGTTTGTTTATACCAAACTACTGTATGAGATATTTATGCAAAAAGATAAATAAAGCAAGTAAACACTTGCCTCGTGGATAAAATCCGACGTCCTCGAGTCGAATCCGGCGGAGTTGGCCCGAGATCTCCATATCTCTCCTCTTTTCTCTTCTCCTCACTCTCTTCTCTCTATTTTCTTTCTTTCTTTCTCTTTTTCTCCTTCTCCCTCTCTTTATAAAGAAAGAAAAGAGTTATATCCCTTAAAACCCCAAAACGACTCGTTTACCTAATTACGAGTTACTTTTACCTCTAAAATTACCCGAAACTCATTTTCGACAATCGGACACACTTTTCCGACTATCTCGGACATTTCGAGACTCACGGCGCAGTCGAAATTCCCATCCGAGGTACTTGACTGCAAATCACTATTCCAACCCAAAATAAATAATTGCGGGTTTTCCAAATAAAAAAAACTTAACTCGTGTCGCTTTTCTCCATGGCGACATATAATTAAAATATTTCGACCTAAATAGTCCCAAAAATAATTACAATTTCCATCGAAAACCATTAAATCCTCGAGAATCCCCAATATCACTATTTAGAGAAATTCCCCAAATCGCCAGTTTATGTTTATTTATGGAATTTAATTGTCTCCAAAAGGGCGGGTTGTTACATACTCCCCCCTTAGAACGGAATTTCGTCCTCGAAATTCGGATACAACCTACACCATATAACTAGGATCACTCTAGATCCTAATTTCTCAAGGGAAACGATACTAACCCGATGGTTCCCAACCATATGCTACACGACTACCACAATCGTAAAGTGACTCTAATATGTCACATAATACCCATCATTTATAATGCCTATCGGCATTAATTTTAACCTTATATACTACGCCCATTCTATTCCAGGCGATACATAAAACCATCTTACCAAGGCGCCCGTACACCTTTCTAACTTGTGCACATATGTACATCCGTAGTGAACGTCTGACACGTAACACTCTCTCCCAATAAGGATCTCCTTTCCTCGGTGTAAAAACTCACCTATGGGTCCTTCCAACCCGCGAAATTCCAAACTCCTAACCTCGGTATAGCTAACTCTATCGAGCCTACATCCTACAATGTTACTATCTATGCGTTACCCTACCTACGCAAAACTAATATAATCCTAAGTATGTCCCTAGTGCCCAAGGCCTCTCTCGAATCCCGACATTTGCTCGGTTTCGTGCGTGGGACGTCTCGCCAAGGCGAAATCCAAACAAGGAACCCTCCCGTTACACTACTCCCTCGCGTTGTCGGTCATCGAGATGTAACGGTCCAAGTCACACCAGCGGGACATCCTAAATCCTGTCTACGCTAACCTATGAACGCGTTTCTACTATCTTATCCTTCCGCCCATACGGAAGGAAACCTAACCAATCGAAGTGCCCACTTTCTGTAGAAAGTGTCACGAGCATAATACCCAATTTATCTTCTCAAAATCTTCCTTTTCATTAAGGCTGGTTATATTCCTTAACCCAATTTCTCCAAATTTGCCTTCTTATTAAGGCAGGGATATCATCCTCAAATCAAATTCTTTAAGTCCCACTCCACCCAACTACTTGTGGTGAGAGGACCAATTTAGTGCTTTTCCATAGCACAATATTTCCATAAACATACCATCATCACAGGGCTCGTAGTCTATAGTGGTTCATCCACACTATAAGACTAACCCACATCCTTGCATCCAATAACAGCTCTCCACGCCCGACGCCGTTAAGAGTCATGTGTGGAGTGTCTCGCAAAGCGAAATCCAAATAAGGAACCCCTCCACACATTAACACTTGACTTCGTCGGTCACGGAATCCCGTTATTTCAGACATGCAACCGGGATAATCCTATCCCTAAACAAAAAAAGGTGGTATAAACTCCTATCTCTAACTAAGAGTCACACCACCCAGCGCTCGCACTATTTCTAAGTCCTTGCAAAAACCATAATGAGCTTTATCTTATAGCTCAACACAAATCCTGCGGCCTTAAATCATATATATAAGGTCGCCATATACCCAAGTCACGATAATGAAACCTCTACTCATCGAAGTTTCTTATCCCCCAACAAATAAGGTGAACTCAACCTATATCTAGGTGAGACACCGCAACAATAACCTGTTCCCTCCAGGAACCATGGACACGATAGACTTGCCATTCTTAGCCTGCTATCGCTCCGAAAATACACCATAATGTATTATACGTATACATACAAAATATAATCACCCGCCTCTATGGCGAGTGAAAGAAAACAAAATTCCGCTATCGCGGAAAACACACAAGCCTACTTTATTATATTATCATGGACGCCACAAAACTCAAAATACACACACGAGTCTAGGGCTAACGAACTCCACAACTTCATCTAGCCACACCCCTTACTAGAATTTCTTAACTCTAGGCCCCATCTGGGCACCCTAACCTTGTCCTTATTCCTATCGAAAAAGACTATCCGTAAGATCCCTTTTGGACCCTCAATTTCAATGAGGAATTTAACTTTAGTACCACTCTCAACTTCAGCGGTACTGTGGTACTCCTAACTACCATTCTTTAGTAGTTGCCACCAAAATCATTAACAATTACTATAAGGAGAGTGACCTCTACTAAGGCCATAGTCCCCAACTTCTACCAGCTGCTCTAGCTAAGTCTCATCTCCTGCTACCATCCAAGCTCCGCACACGATTCTCAAACGAGTGCGCAAAAGATTTCTATAATCTTCTAATATGGCAGGAGAACGAAATCTCACAAGAGAAATCAACAATCCTAATCCTGAGGCTCTATATCAAATCGAGAGCAACGCTAAAAGCGTAGTACGTCCGCACAGATTCCTACGGACACTAGAACCTGATGCTCTGAAACCATCTGTGACAACCCGCCTAATAAGATACCGGGCGATCACTCCAATATAAATTATAACAGGAGTCTCATATGGATCATTCTTAGCATCACTGTCGAAAAATCCATTTAATTACTAATAACCTATTAGGCCGGTGTCAAAATTTTAACTTTACTACTCTTTTTAACGATAATAAATAAAACATCTACAATTTAATGCGTAAATGAAACTGAAATGAAATAAAATAACCGAACACTCGGTCAAAATATACAACCATATCGAATGTTGTACTGAAAGAATAAATAAATGCAATTGAGCCTTTGGCTCGAATGTTTATACAGTACCTCCTATCTAGAGTACAAGGATGGAAGCACCTATCAAAAACCTGCACGCATCCACAGCTGCTGCAGCTGACGTCTGACTCGAAGGAATTTTCATCCAGGCGTCCCGGTGTCTGGACACCTATGTATATATATAATATAGCAAGAAAGGAAAAGTAGATAAACGGTTCAGAGCCCGAGTTTTTGAAAATATTTTGCAAGTGCATAAATGCCTTATTATTTTAAAAAAGGTTTTATCTCATATTTAAGTTTGGTATCGCACTCCCATGAGATACCCCTCACCTCTCCGCTAATAGTGCACTCCTAGCGCATCTATCTAGAACATTCTAGTCAAGCTACCCTGCTAAACTAGTCTATCACCCCACCACTATCTACCCTAGATAGTCCAAGTAATGTACTAAGGGCTAAGCTTCACCCCAGTCTCAACGCTGTGCCATGTTCGTGCGTGGGGTGTCTCGCAAAGAGAAATCCAAACAAGGAACCCTCCCGATACACTCTTACGCGGCACGATCGATAGTCGAGATCCTCTAGTCCCTAAGTACAGAAAGATATATAATAATATATATACCATAAGAATTAATAATATAAGAGCACTAAGGATTAAACTTCTCCCCAGTCTCAACACACTGCCATTTTCGTGCGTGGGGTGTCTCGCAAAGCGAAATCCAAACAAGGAACCCCCCGATACACTACTATGCGGCAAGGTCGATCGTCGGGATCCATTAGACCCTCTGTACTCGATTCATCCATATATACATATTCATATTACAATATACATCCGGATCTATCTCCCGGACTGAGGATTTATATACAAGTATTTATTAATACTTTTAATTTTCTCAAAACTTCCCATTTCCCTTTTTATACTCAGGAAATATAAATATGAAAGACAATTCATTATCATGAATTGCTTTACCAAATCATATACTTTTTAAAAGCCAGTTTTATTATCATAAAAATACTTTTCCTTTATGTCATCCCATTTCCCTTTTTATACTCAGGAAATGTACCCAAAGCCATTTCTATTATCATGAAAATCCTTTGATCAAATCATGCTTCCACATCCCTTCTTCCATCCGGGAGTGTTACCGAAGCCAAACCTTTATCCCATTTCCCTTTTTATACTCAGGAAATGTAAATTAAAGCCAATCCATTATCATGAATTGCTTTAATAAATCTAAGACCACCCCTCCGGGTTTTCCCACTGGACGCGCCCCTAAATGGCTATCATCTTCCAGGGCCTATCTATACAAGACAACCTAGGAACCTACCAACGTCGGGAAGCGGCCATATTGCCTGCGGGAAAGTCAGGACCACACCCGAAATCCCCTAACCAGCGTAGTAATACAAATGGCCTTATGGCCTAGGGACTATATTCAACCTGCTCAACAGCCAGGAAGGCTTCACCACAACGCGCGCAACTTCCCTTCTGATAGCGATTTAGGGAGGTGTGTACAATCCATAATTTATTAATTATGGAAAACATTTCTCATTCCATTTTGAAAATATTCATTTTTATATTTTCAAAATCATTTCCATCATAACATATATATATATATATATATATATCTAAATCACACCGTATATACATATCCTATATATTCTTCCTAGAATATATATAAACAGCCATAGTGGCCTATAGCATCTAGCGATGACCACTAATCCCAAGGATTCTCTCAAGGAATCATAATCATGCTTTCATATAATCATGATACTAAACCCAAAGTATTTTCTTACTTTAATAAATAATACATACTTAAATCCCATCTACGGATTCATTTGGATATCTCCAAATATACCAATTCACTCTAAGTGAATATACACATATATAAATTCCCAATTCCTCAAGTCCTTTAGGACATAACCCTCCATAATTTCTTATTTGGAAGGGCCTTAAACATTAAACTCAAAAAGGAGAAATAATCCTAATCTCCAAAATCTTGGGCTGAAAACAGGGCATCGGTCGACCGGTCCTAGACCCCCGGTCGACCGCGGGTGGCAAATAAGCGTACGAAACAAAGCAGTAAGCCTTTTCTCCTTGACGCGGTCGACCGGCCTTAGGGGTGCGGTCGACCGGTCACACCAGGTCTCCCAAAATTAAAATCCTTAAGTCCCTTATCCAACAACCCAAATTCATTTTCCGGGTTTTAAACTACCCCAAAAATTATCCCGAACATCTACGACATTAATTCTAGCCGTAATTTTTCCAATTCCCGATTTGATTTCCGAGTTGATAATTTCAACCCGGAGCTGTCATCTTGTAAAAATCATATCAAATCGTAGAAAAATCAAAAAAATACGCGGTCAGCGCCCACGCGACCGTATCGAAAAGATATACAACTTTCGTGTTTTGGCTGAAAGATAAATCAATTCTTTTCCTGGCCAAAAAGGCCCCCTAAAGTGACGTGTTACTATTTATCGTCTTCTCCGAGACGATTTCGGCCATTAAAGCTTCTCCCAAGCTTTTGTTGCCTCACCCAACTACCTATAACCTCAACCAACTACAACTACACATATATTAAGGGTTCTAAACATCCTAGAACCCAAAACCATCAATTAATTTAGGTTAAAACCTAAGTTCCACAAAATTTAAATATTATTGGGGTTTAATTGTTTTAACTCCCAAAAACCCGTTTTATCCACGATAACCCACCCCAAAACCATTAGGGTTTGCTTATACCAAACTACGTTATGAGATATTTATGAAAAAAGATAAATAAAGCAAGTAAACACTTGCCTCGTGGATAAAATCCGGCGGAGTTCGAGTCGAATCCGGCGGAGTTGGCCCGAGATCTCCATATCTCTCCTCTTTTCTCTCCTCCTCTCTCTCTTCTCTCTATTTTCTTTCTTTCTTTCTCTTTTTCTCCCTCTCCCTCTCTTTATAAAGAAAGAAAAGAGATATACCGCTTAAAACCCAAAAACGACTCGTTTACCCAATTACGAGTTACTTTTACCTCTAAAATTACCCGAAACTCATTTTCGACAATCGGACACACTTTTCCGACTATCTCGTACATTCCGAGACTCACGGCGCAGTCGAAATTCCCATCCGAGGTACTTGACCGCAAATCACTATTCCAACCCAAAATAAATAAATGCGGGTTTTCCAAATAAAAAAAACTTACCTCGTGTCGCTTTTCTCCATGGCGACATATAATTAAAATATTTCAACCTATATACTCCAAAAAATAATTACAATTTCCATCGAAAACCATTAAATCCTCGAGAATCCCCAAAATCAATATTTAGAGAAATTCCCCAAATTGCCAATTTATATTTATTTATGGAATTTAATTGTCTCCAAAAGGGAGGATTGTTACATTAAACTCTTTTAGAATTTATCAAAAATTTTATCAAAATAAAATCTTTTAGTATTTTTAAAAAAATTTCAAAAACAAAAAATCTATACAAAAAGTACATGTCACAACGCTAGCAAAAATATATCAAAAAGCATAACTAGCATATGACAAATATGCAAACACATTCATCTATATGATATGGCAAGAGAAGAATCATGTGCAAGTAAACGAGAATTAACTTGTCTAAGATCTAGTGCCTTTTAAAGTGATTTCCTAACCCAAATAGTTGTGAAATGTCGTGTAGGGAATTTAGGAACCAATGGAACACTAGACATAAACTTCCTAGGACTTTTTCCAAGATCAAAACAAAAACGCCTAAGGTGACATTTCCTACCACAATGTGAACATGTGTAAACGGGTGGAACGACAACTATGGGTTGACCTTTTCTAACATTCTTACAATTGGTTGACCCTCTAAAACAAATAATGGTTTTGGCTTTAGCACTAGAAGCATGAGAACAAGATGAGCCATTACCATCACTATCAAACCTACTCGAGTTTTTCAAATCATTTTTTTAACTTAAGAAAAGAATTAGACTCTTCCGATTCAAGGGAATCATTCTTCAAATTATCAACAATTCCTAAAAGGTCATCTCGCTCCCCTCAATTAAAGAAAACCTATCCCTAAGAGTCTCTTCACATGCCACAAACTCATTGATTAAAATATTTTCATCACCTTTGACACAAACCCAAACCATCGAATTTTTATGGTCCTCCAATTCCTTTTCTAAAAATAGGATCCTATCATCACTCTTCTTCTTGGAAAATTTTAAAATAACAAAGTCATGCTCCAAGGAAACAAGTTTCTCATGATAAAAATATCTTTGATTTTGAACCGTTTGCAAAAGATCCATTACGGATTTCAAACGAGAATTTTCTTTTTCTAAAAAATCAATTCTTTTAGAAAACTTCAAATTCAAACTATTTAAATCATTAAAACTTTGACTCGTGTCATCAAAGGGGGGCATCCGATTACATAAGTGCTCCATCGAAAAAATTGCGATTTTTCACAAAACAGATTTAAAAAAAATCAAAATCACACAAATTTACGGAAAATAGGAATACGCGATAAATTAGCGCAACCCGCTCTAATACCAATTTAACGACGTGAGAAATCAAATTGTATAAAAAAAATAAATCCTTGAAAAATCAGGATCACGCGATAAATAAGTGCAACCGGCTCTGATACGAATTTGTAAAAGAGAAGGAACGCGATGTGTGATACCGATTTAAAATTAATTCTTAACTTTCTACTTTGGCATACTTATATAATTGGAGTCAATTTGAACCAAAATAATTCATCCCCTAAACATGCATCTATGTGTGTACGTGTGTCAACCCATAAATAGATAAAGCATGCCACACAAATTTATGGAAAAATCCCCGAAGGGCAAAACCTTTTATTTCTAAAACTTTGAAGAATTCACAAGACCATTGACTTACATACAACCTATTAATCGCCCATAAGTGTAATGCACGGTGTCTTTGCCAAACCTCTAAAGCAATGGATAGAAATATCGTCGACTGGAATCTCCCGTAAGAACTCCAGGTGGTCAGTAATGAAGAGAGAAAACGGCTTCTCCACAATTGTGAACTTTATAATTACTCTCCCCACAATAGCACGCAACTCTCTGGTTGTCGAGTTCTTCCCTCAAAGATTAAACCACAGCAAAGTGTGTTCTTCAACACCAAAACAATTCACTAAAGCATATTGGGATTTTTGTGAATTGTAAACAAAAAGGGATTAAACCCTAAAATAAAGAAGTCAAAAAGGATTATGCTTTCATAGTTTTTAGTTCTGTAAAATGCTAGGACTTCTTAAAGAAAACAATACCATTTAATGAGTATTTATAATAAAAATGCAGCTCCCCGAAATAAGAGCTCATTCGAATGAGATAAGGGTCTCGCGTGAACGATGGACATATGTCGTTTGAACGACATCGCGAGACATTGCCATGTCGTTCGAACGACGTACAAATATCGTTTGAACGACTGATGAGTCAAAAAATTAATAGTTTAATGTCCGCTTCAATACTTAAAAAAATACTCATTCTCAAATTTTGACGAAAAAGTCCGCTCCAACACTTAGAAAATATTTTGAAAAAATATCCCAAAAGCTCTAAGTGGAAGGTTAAGGTATTTAAAACATAACCTTACCAAAGTAAACTTCGGGAAGTCTTTTTGATGAAGAACTTGATTAATTCGGATCCATCATGACATAGGTTTCTCTTGAATGCTCTTCGACGGTGTAGTGGTCTATGACATAACAAATTGATAATGGACTTATAAAAATATTCCCGTATAAGCTTTTCTTTGAGCTCCTCAAAATCCCTCTACGAGTCTGCACTCCAGACAAAAGGTATTATTTACTGGTGAGGTGAGTCCGTGGTCTCGCAATCTTAAAAAAAAATGAATGAACCTCTTTTAGTACTCACCAAACCCAAGGAACTCCAAACCTTGGTAAGCGTCGTGGGTTTTCACCACTCTACAATTGGAGAAACTTTGCTTGGATCCACCAAAATTGTAGTGTTGGATAAAACATAGCCCCAAAACTATACCACCTGAAGACAAAATCCACTCTTAGATAACTTTGCATACAACTTATATGTCCTTAGTGTTCTGTAAAACTAATTGCAAGTGCTCTGCATGCTCCTATTTCGATCGCGATTCAAAAATGGTTGAAATACCCGATTCATCATATCCATGATTATTTATGGCACATTGGTCATCCTAAATGGCATGAGTTGAAACTCGTATGAACTATATCATATCAAAAAATCTTCCTTTAGAATGTATCCTCCTGAATACATAACTAGTGATATCCTGAGCACAAGTCATTCTTGGAAAACAATGATGTGTCCCTCAACTGGTCAAACAAATCATTGATATGCGGTAACAGATACTGTATCATGACTTTATTCAACTCCCGATAATATGTACAACATTTAAGCAAACCATCTCTCTTATTCATAAATAAGACTGATCTCCCTACTGAGACGTACTCCTCTTTATGAACCCGTGGCTTCATAAGTATTGCATCTTCTCATGAGACTCCTTCATTTCTAATGGAGTCATCTGATATAGTGCCCTCATGATGGTCTTGGTACTCGACATCAAACCTATAAAAAAGTATACCTCCTTCACTAGTGGTACCCTTGGTACCTCATTAAATACGTTCGTAAACTCCTAGACAATTGATATTGAGTTAATGATATAGTGACCCCCTCGGAAGAAGTTGCATTAATGTAACATAAATGTTTCCTAGTCCCTCCCTTGATTCAAAGCGTAGAAACTAATAACATATCATGTCTAGGAATAACAAGCATAATATCTTTCTCGCTGCTATCTATATGTGCGTAATACTAAGCCAGTCAATCCATACCCAAAATGATATCATATGCTAACATATCCAATCATAAAAAGTGAGTAGAAAAACACAACCGCCCAATCTCTACATATATGGCATAAAGCAACACCCCTACCTACTGGGGTATCCACATATAAATATTAATCCTTAACTATATCTGCCAATCTCGGTGTATGAAAATGTATAACTCTAAAATGAGTTTGATGTACCTATATAATTTAGAACATGTTCATAGTTACCATAAATATAGAATATACTCTCAATCGCATGAGAGTGCGCTATCTATGTTAATATATGGACATTGTAGACATGTCCTAAATGAAGATATGGGCGTCCATGTGCCTGCGGAAAAGTTGGATGTGATACTGCTAGTGGCAATGCCTACAACGTCCTATTTGTCAAGAGGAGTTGGTATTCTTGATATTAACAATATTTATTAAAAATATCTATTATGATATTTATTTCTTATAATTATTATAATTGTATTCATGGATCTTATTTGTCCAGAGGAGTTGGTATTCTTGAGGTGGAACCTTAACCCTTATTGTTGACTAACCTTTCAGGATTGGTTGTTGTGTAGTTGTATTATTTTAAAAATTAACTCGACTTACAGCTAGAGATTTATTTTATCGCTTGGGATTAGTTTCCTTTACAGTCATTTTTTTTATGAGGCAATTGATTTGGGATTTAGTGGGTCATTTGACTCAAAAGTTGTTTTTGGTTTTCAATTAGAGAGATTCAATGTAGTTAACTTGATTTCATTCAAGTTTTATTATGTATTGTTGTTGATATTTAGCATTTGAGTTTAGCATGACGGTGGATTTTATGGTGGTAAATGATTTATATCAACTGGATTATATTGATTTATATCTTGTGGAAAAAAATAGTGTCTCATATTTGTGTCACGTGCTAAGAATGGCATTTAATTTTAATGACATGTTTATTCTGGTATTAGGGCCTGGATAGCTTTAGTAATAGAATGTGCGGTTTGTTACAATAAATTTCTAGATTCAAACTTTGGCTTTTCAAAAGATAATTTGGAGCATCATATATTGGATCCTTAACCGGGGATCAAGTTCTTTAGAGCATTCTTACATTTTCAATTTGGGATTCTTCTCTACAAGGAAATATAAAATCTACTCTTCCCCCTTTATGTATAAAAATATTAATTTCTACCTTAATCTTAGTTAAATTTATAAACGTTAGTAGATATAATGAAATTCAAATATCAATTAACTAATCCTTTTAAATTAGGAATTCTCGTACAATATTTTATACAAAAATTTTACGTGGACTACATAAATTGTTGATTCAACGTATAATTTAAATTACACATGAATTTAGTATATTAATTCAACCTAGTCTTATGTTGGAAATTGTAATTGTAGTTATAAATTATACATATGTTACATGTAAATTGGAATAATACCATGATACTCCCTCTAATCATCATAATTGGATTATAAACAAAAATTGATCATGATGTTGAAAACCAAAATTCATTTTCTACATTTAATATAAGAATTTTAATATTTAACCCCTTACACGTGTTGGTGTGTTCTAATGGTAATTCTTTATGTAAAGTTAATATATATTCGAATTTGATTAAGATGGCATGATTTAAATACTTTTTATCCTAAAAAATGAATTGGTAATTGGACACATATATAACGAGATGAGATGCCTATGTTGTTTTGTATATATTGATTCATCCCTTACATGAACTAGTCTATGTCCGAAATGCTAAAATTGAATATCGAGTATTGAATTAAGCTTCCTAAACTTAATATGGGTAATATTTTCTCCTTGAAAATATTGTGATGGTATAAGAGAAAGCTACATGTTCCTACATATGTAACTATATTCGAATTAAAGATAAGAATTTTATAAAAATATTAATTATATCGTTAGGCTAATATGTTAAAGAGGTTAAAGAATTGTTAATTATGGTTTAGGCATGCCTAGATATGGACTCATGGTTTTCATGATTATTTAGAAAATATCATGGATAGGGGCTGAGTGGTTGGATTTGTTTTGGTTCGTGCTTGACAAAAATGATCTGAATTTGTACTAGCGACCTCGTTAGTTAGTTGAGGGCTAGTTATGATTGATTTAGTCCATGCCCATTAAAAATGGTGGACTTAAGTGCTAGTGACATTGTTATACAGATGGTGTCTAGTCAGAGATTATTATTTGGTGTACTAGTGACCCTATTAGTTAGTTGGGGGTTAATCACAATTTTTTGATTTGGTGTACTAGTGACCCTATAGTTAGTTAGGGTCTAGTCCAGTTTATTTATGGTGATATTATGATGGGTTATTGGGTATGCTAGTATCTCTCAATTAATGGGAACCAAGAAGGTTATAAAAGATATTATAAGGGTTTATATTAAAAAATAACATCGGTAATGGTATGGCTAGTTATTGTCCATTTGATAGAAAACTATGGATTTACTATTTATATACATGACTGCAAGCTTTATTATTTTGGGTTACATATCTTTTTTCTCGCGGTGGGACTAACCGAATTCATTGTTTCCAAGTGCTCCAGCGGCATGTGAGACTTAGTTTCGTCTCTTATGAACACCAATTCATCATTGCAGTCATCACTTGTTTTTCAGAGATGCGGGTGTTAGAACCTAAGTTTTATTTAATGTTTTTGAAGTATGTGTTTTTTATCGTGTACCTCATTACACACTGTACTTGATTTATTTTTTATATTGGAGGTTTTGAGACTTCAGTTCTAGCATCTATTTAGGCAGTATTATTTTGGGGTTTTATTGATCTCAGAACTTATCATTTTATAGTTAGTGGTGGTGTTTGATGCCATTCCTTTTTTATTTATATTGAAGATATTCATTTCGTACTCTATGCCTTCATATTTATATATTGTTTTCATTTCATCCTAAGGATGATATTTTATTAATTTAACAACCTGTATAATTTAATAATTATATTTAATAAGCCTAAGTATTAAACTATGCAGGGTGTCACATCTTAGGGCCCTTTTATTTTTGAACCTTGTATTTTCTTTTCTTTTTTGTGCTTGAAATTATTAAAGGTCTACAAGCCCCATAATTTTTCCTCTTCAAAAATAACTAACGAGAACCACGTTTTTCATTCCCTTCGTATTTCCACTAACTTTTACTTGTTTAGACCTTTGGTCACTCTTGAATTTTTACTAATTATAACATTATAATATGTTTTATCCACTCAATAAATTGTTCTCATCTACATTTTTTTTTATGCCTGATGACAATCACTTGGACTATGTTCTTAGTGGAGGGGAGAGTGTGTGCACGAGGTTGAAGTATCGCCAACTATCTCTTCCATTATGAAGACCACCTGACCATCAATCTTATGCTATGGATGTTTTGTATTCGTGTTAATTCCTTTTGGAAAGAGTGATGAAGTCTAAACAACTCAAAGACATCTCGAATTTACGATCTATGCGAGAGAACATTCGGGGGCAGCGTACCTCTTAGAGAATAAAAATGATGACCTCTAGGCATAAGTGGAGAAGTTGTGCACTGATTTCATCAATTCCCAAGACACCAATATGGAATTAATGATAAATATCACAAGTTGCGATGGAAGTTCCACTAGGCTCCCATGAAGTAAGTAAGAATGCGTACGATGATGGTATAATCCATGACCTTCATCATTATAAGGATGTTCGAGCACAATCGTATAAACATGGGTAGATGAACTCCTTATGCATCCTAAATATTTTAAATAACTCTAATTTTTGTAATGGTATTCCATTGAAATTACCTTATACTAATAGCCACCCTTCAGGCATGAAAATTCTAAGGGACTCTGAGTTTTTAAGGATTCTACATGGAGTTTTTTTCATAGTGGAGTTATTCAATGTGCACAACAAGACTGCATTTGTACGATATATGTTTGAAGGCCATCCTTAAGTCATTTTTTTTTAGGTGGGTGGTGCCAAACAACAAGACTTTCCTTGGTCCACCAATCAATGCCTCAAACTCCACCTCATTATTGGATTCTTCAAGACAAGTCTAATATCTTGTTTTATAATTGCTCTCTCGGATGTGAAAAAAACTATTCCTAGTCCCGATCCCTTGGAGTTGGATGACCCATATATAAACAATGTCCATCTGATGGATGCATTTTTTTCCATGCATTGTCATGATTAATACACAATTGATTACTAATGGTGAAGTCCGAACTAGATTGGCGTTTCATAGGAACGAATTCTACTATAAAGTCGAGTCGAAATTTCCCCTTAATTGTTATTCTACGTTGATCGTAGATATCAAAGCTTCAAAATTCCACGGACCACTTGGACATACGTCAATAGAGGTCAAATTTTGTAATATTGCTTTGAATGGAGAATACGTCAATACTACAATTAGATTACCTTCAAAGAGATACTTTAATTTTCTTTATGTGCCATCAAAGAAAACACCAAAAGGATGGCCATGTAAACAGTCTTAGTACTATATAAGTATTCTTTGAACATCCTGATAAGTTGTGCCTTCATTATTCAAACCAAAAGGCATCATATTGTGTCAACACAAACATAAAATGATTACAAATGTTGTCTTTTATTGGTAGGGACCAAACAAAGGAATTTGTTGGTATCTAAAATATGGATCAAAAAATTAATCCGTCCATGTTTCACTTTGGAGTAAAAAACCTGACCGATGTTTTGGAGTGAAAAATCTCTTTAGGAAATTTCATATTAATACAGTCGACAGACACCCTCCATTTTCAATTATCCTTTTGTACCACCATTAGGTTGGATATCCATTTTGAGAATTGAACTTCCTTTATGGAACTTGCCTCCAGAAGCTTTATTACCTCCATTTAGATTATCCTAGCTATCTAGATTGAATTTTGGTGAACCTTCAACGAGATCGGTGGTTAAGAAGGATCTACAAGAAACTTTTGCAATAAAAAAGTAGAAATTATCACAATTTTGGACCATGACAAATTGCTTTACTCATGTCCCTCGATTGTGATAATTTTAAGGGTGACCATTTTGGGGGTTGTTGTAAAAAAACCATGACCAAATCTAATATTCAAAGATGCATTTTCGTAACTAAAAATTGGGTAAATGTCCAGAGTCAATAATCGTGACCTGTGATCATGACTTATTACCATGACCCTAACTGTGATAGCTATTTAACTAGTCACGGTCATGAAACGTGAGCCCATACTATGAAAATATATATGTTGGCCAAAATTCATGATCATGACACCTTTTTATGAACTTTAATTGATTGGCCATAGTTAATGACAGTGACCCACTACCATGAACGTAGATTAATTGGTCACGATTTCTAACTGTGATCCCCTTTTTGGCCATTAAAAATTTCATGCTTAGGTTTTGGAGTGTGACCAGTATACATTTATTTTAAATAAATACTTTTGATTTATTTGCTTCCAAAAAATCATGTGCACGTTTTAAGCCTACCATGAAATTCTATTATAAAGTTAACCAATACATCAATCAAAAAAGATATTATTAAAATTATCAAGACATCAAATTAATTACATGATTCCAAAACAAATAATATTAAAAACCTCAAAGTGTTTCTTGGTATCCCCAAAGCATATGTAGTCTCATAGTAAATCGAGGTCTACGTCCACCCAACTGGGACCATAAATATTACAAAATATTCCAAATGTTAATGGTAATCGAATCCTAACAACAAAATGTCCTTACCCAAAGTTACATAGATATTACAAAATGTATTGAAACTTATTTATAAATAAAGTGTCATGTTATTAACATCTTATCGTATTGTTAGTATCATAATTACCAAACCCGAATCGTTATCTTAATAAGTTCATTGTTTTAACCCTACATTGACCCAAACCTAATAGGACTAATACCATTAACATATAATTATGTGTTGTCTTATCTTGTTAGTTGTACCATAATTACAAAATCAGAGTCATTATCGTAAGAAGTTTATTGTGTTAACCCGCTATTAACCCAAACCCAATAGGAATAAACCCAGTAACTTATTATTTCAAGTCATGTTATTGTGTTATGTGTATTAAACTTACCCATTTTGGTACAAATACTATCAAAAAATTTAAAGTCAAATTAGGGGATCTGATTGTTTAGTTGTGAAAAAAAGTATTGATAAAACTTAAGGAATTCACCAGAATGTCAATCATTCAAGCTACTGGTGAACGGTGAGTAATGTCCAATTTTTCTGCAATAAAAAGAAAGAAAAGGAGGTATGTAGACATATAAGGCTATAAATAGATTTGTGGGAGTCCCTTTAAATTTTTTCCTCAAAAAAAAAAAGTCCAACTCATTCAGGGTTCCTAGCTTTATAACAAGGCAATGACATAAGTTGTTAAGCTTGAAACCCCAAATGAGTTGAATTGGTTTTTATTTTTCGGAAAACGTTTAAGATTACTCACACAAATCTAGTTTTAACTTTATATGTTTACTTACGTTTTCTTCTTTTTATTCCAGAAAGTTTGAACATTGCTCAACATTCACTAATAGCTTCAATAATTTTCATTTAAGTGAATTCCTTGACTTTGATCATACTTATTTTCTCAACAAAATAGTCACATTACTCAATTTGTATATTTGTATCATTAAAGTGGAAACCAATTTATGCGAGAAACTATCAACTTTGCAAAATCTAAGAATAAAATCATACATGAACATTAATTGATGTGTCAACACTCAATCATAATCTAAATTTATAATAACAATTAGTTAGTTAAATAATGTTTCAAAACTCAATGGTTGTCTAAATTAAGTAAAACTTCAAATTAGGGTTTTCGTCAAGAGGAGACTGAAACTATATAGTGGCCTTTAATGTGTCCTCTTAACTAGTCACACCCTTTGGAGAATGCAAAATAATAGACTAATTATCGTCGTTTGTGCTATTTGAGTAGAATACCTTTTTTGAAGTTTTGAAAGGAATAAAGAAAAGGTTCGTCAATAATTCAATATTCATTCTTCATCATAGATAAATCTAGCTTGATAAGTTTTGTGTCCTGATTGACTTTACAACCATTTTTAATGTCCTCCAGAATAAAAGATGATTTCTTTGAAATATATGTAATCCAGTTCTGGGATATGTTAGATAATGCCACTATAGGCTAAAACCAAATCTTTTGGATTTTTATAGCTTTTGCTAGCTAATAATCAGTTAAGGTAGATGTTAAAATTCCTTTATTTTTCGTCATTAGTTTTTCCTCGCATGGGTATGGGAAAAATGAAAACCATTGGAATGGAATTTTTGAAACTTTTTCGCTTAAAATTGAGACATTTGCTAGACGTAAAAGCCTGAAAGATACATCACCACTTTTAATAGATGAATTGATCAATGGATTTTTATTAAGGTGTGTTTTACAATACATGCATAAGTAACCACGATACATTACGTGATAATTACCTATTTTGATACCTGTGACCTAAAATTATCCATTGAATCTGTTGAACCTTTTCACTTTTGGTTTTGGGAAAGCTTCCTCTCATGCTTCTTATACTTGTTCACAAAATTGTATCATTTAGATGGAAATATATAGAGTACACTTTAGGGAAAAAAGCGTTATATATAGGTTTGTAGGGTTCTAAAAATGCAGTTCATCCTAAAAATTGTCAAATCCCTCACCACTCTTTCTTCACAAGTATTGAACTTCCTAAGTCCTTATTGATTCATCTGTTCCCAAGAGTATAACGATAATTCCTTTATTATGAATTATTCAAAAATTAACAACCCTATATACTATATATTATTAACATAATATTTGATGTTTATATCAAGCGGTCAAAAGGATACATCGAGTAATAGCTTAAAGGTCCGCACAATAACGCCTCATCGCATATATGCACAAGCGGGTTGACTTTGATACCAATGAATAATGGAGGAAAATATTTCTCTAAGACACAAGTTTCATGCACTAAAGTTAATTTCACAAATGCAATGTATTTTATGTTACACACTATCGTGAAGCACATGCTAATGTCCATAATTTCCCCGCTGAGATATTTGTTCTCAGAGAAGAAATGCCTAAAAAATAAATGGATGTGACAACCCGCTCGAAATAATAACGGGTGGCCAGCCCTATACTACATAAATCAGGTATCTCAGATGGTACAGTCTCAACATCAACAACTAAACACTATAATATAAGGCTAACTACCCGAAATCATTAAGTGCGAATTGTCAAAAAATTAAAACTTTTATTTTTAACAAAGATAACAAAACCAATAATGCACATAACCAACAATATACATCTAACTATGATGAGTGAACTGTGCATGCTCCAAATATGAAAGAGTACAATACATTGTACAATAAAATCTCAACAATAAAATACCCGAATATGCTGTCGGGTAACAGACAGTACAATAATCTGATAAATAAAATATGAAAGTGTTAATCTACAACACTTGAATACTAACTCAATACAACTGAATCCTAATCTAGATGTACAATAGATAGGAATCGACTAAAGAAAAGTGCCGTAACAGTCCGCTACTGCCACGGCTCCACAAATCATAAATGGAGGAATATCAAAGGCGTCCTTGCGGAGGAACACCTGAAGTAATACAATATATACATGGAGGAGGAAAATATAAACGGGTCAGAGCCCGAGTTTTGAAAAACAGTTTATAGCAAATGTATTAAAATTCATAATAATTATAAATGCATTATTACATGATTTAGTTGGAATCGAACACTCCATAAAAATTCAACTCACCTCTCATCTAAAGCGCTCACGTGTCTCCAAAAGGATGTCCGATTCTAATTACGTAAGAGGATTCTAACTTAAACCCAAATAAAGTATTTAAGTGAAACCATCTAACCTATCTCCCAATTCTACATTTATTTCTATACTTTAAGTTATATATATTATCTTTAATGCAATTGTTATAGTTATCTTTATAATGTTCATTTATTGAACATATAAAGTTACATGATCCAATCATGTCCACATCATCATAATACATCCACAATCTCATTTACTAGAATTTATATTCTAGTGATGCCCATATAAGGCATGAAGCCATATATATAATTATTATAGATCAGTTATTAGCATCAAGAGTTAAGGACTAAACTCCTCCCAATTCTCAACACGGTACTGCGTTTCGTGCGTGGGACGTCTCGCCGAAGTGAAATACAAACAAGGAACCCCCCCGTTACACTACTCATGACCGTATAGATCCTCGGGGATCATTATGCCCTCAATGCAAGATGCATGTAACCCAAATGATTATTGTCCAATTTTAATTAATTAATATTCCCAATTCTCAACAGTACACGACGTTTCATGCATGGGACATCTCGCCGAAGCAAAATCCAAACAAGGAACCCCCCCGTTACACTACTCCTGGCACTGTCAATTATCGGGATAGGTGATATATATGTAAATAATTATGAGCATTAAGGACTAAACTTATCCCCAAGTTCCAACATTACACTGTGGTTCATGCGTGGGACGTCTCGCCGAAGCGAAATCCAAACAAGGAACCCCCCTGATACACTAATCCTGGCAATGCAGGTCGTTGAGGTCCATTATGCCCTTGACACTCAAATACAAACACAAGCAATAATAACCATCCAACCGAGCTATAACTCTAAGGACGTAGGCTCACATGCTATCATCTTCCAGCATCCCATATATGTAGCAAACTGGGGCCACCTGGTGGGGTTCAACAACACCCACCTCGTGATCTACTCACGCACACGACGTCCGGGAAGCGGTCATAGTTCCTAACCGACAAGTGAGAGCGTCACATACCCCCGACCTCTCACCCCCAAAATAAATAAATATATATATCATAAATGTCATTTGCTGACCACAAAGGACGACTATGACCTGGGGAATATCCACATCCTACTTTTCTAGTCAGAATGCTCACCCTCTACGCACGGAACTTCCCAATGATAGCAAGGAGGGGGTATGCTTAACATGTATATACACCATCATATAACGTATACATACATCCCACATACTAAAGATATACCATTATATAAGGTATACCTGCAAAAACATATTTATTTTCATTATATGCTCTTAGGCGCAATATGATTAACATCATTGTTTAGTATATCTCTCTCATGATACACCAATCGTCAATACTCACACATTTTCCCCACTTAGTATATGCTATACTAATTCTCGCTTGAAGCTCTCATGTCGCTTCTAGTATGAATTGTCTCTCAATTCTTTTAAGTTAAGGATATTTTATATCCTATTGCACCTCAATTATCATTTCTCATTGTGTGAGATATCTCCCAAATCAATCATCAATAAGGATATTTCTATATCCATATGCACATCAAATAAAATTTATTATTTTCCATTCATAATAGGGTTCAATTCATTTTATGAACCTTTTTAAAGTTATCCCATTTGGGATTTGGATCCTAAGATCAGGTATCTCTAAATTATTCACATTCTTTCATATGAATTGAATTTATTATCCCCAGGTAGAGTCTCCAAATCAAGGTGGGCTTCCCCACTTGGAATAAACCAAGATATCTAATCGGTATTCCTCGAATTTAGTCAATATAAATCCAATCATTCCTTATAAGGAAACTCTCTAAAAGTCTCCAAAACATACTCCAATTAACTCCCATAGAAATCCCCAATCGATAACCTTAAACGAAACTCGATAAAATTCTTCCTAGAAAAACATCTCCAAAATCCCCTATTTCCGAATCGATTCGGCCCATCCGAATCGATTCGGCCCAGAAAAGAGAATCGATTCGGCCCATCCGAATTGATTCGGTTCAATAGACCTGGGAGTCTGCTACATACCGAATCAATTCGCAAGGGTCGAATCGATTCGGCCCTAAAAACCTGGGCAATCTGCAACAGACCGAATCGATTCGGTAGGGGCGAATCGATTCGGCAAGTGCAGCAAGATACGAAATGGGTTGTTTTCTTCTTAACCCAAATTACCCAAAAATCATTTATATCATCTTCCAACCATTTTCATCCAACCCAATCACATATATAACATTAATATTCATCCTAGAATACATATAAACTAATTTCTACCCTTAAATCCATTATAAACACTACAAATCTAAGGTTTTTCCCAAAAGTTAGGTTTTAACAATTTAAACCTAAAACCCAAAATTCAATCCACAAATCATGCAATAATTAGTACACAACAATTATTTAGCAAGTTTAATCACTTGCCTCGGGTTCGTAGGGTCTGAATTCTCCTTGAGATCGCGTATTTGCCCGAAAATCCTCTTTCTCCCTCTTTCTCTCCTTCCTATTTCCTCTTCTTTCTTTCTCTCTTCTTTCTTCTATTTCTCTCTTTGGAGAATTGTTTCTCCGGTAGTCTAATTTAGCCTAAATCCCAAAATACACATCTTTAAATGATAATACAAACTTTAAATGACTTGGTGACTTTAATTCGAGTCAAACGGTCCTAATTTATTTCGGAACCCAAATAGACCCCAAGTACAGTCATTTCGACTTTCTCGACCCTTCCGGACACAATGGTACCCTCAGAATTTCCATTAGAGAAACTTTCTAACAACTCTAAATTTTGACCTCAATTGCCAATTTGATTATTCTCCAATAAAATATTATTTATTTCTCCCAAAATAAAATAATTACTGTTCCGAAAGTCTTGGGTTGTTACAAACTTCCCCACTTACAAAAATTTCGTCCTCGAAATTTAGCTAAGCCTAATTCTCCCAAAGCTCAACTATTCCTAATCTAATCCTATCTCCAAACTTCTAACTTCCCACGATGAATTAATTTATTTTATTTTAAGTTGATTATGAATTAAATAAAACCAATTTCCACAACAAGGGCGCCCATACACCCCCTTTAAATTTGAACTTTGTGCTCATAGCAATCATAATGAGGCTTTATTTGCCTCCAAAGTTCCACGATTCTAATTATATAAATAATACTAAAATTTTAATAGAACAAAAATTTGAATGGTCCAAAGAAATAACTCCTCTCAATTCCTGACAATCGCCACTTTCGTGCGGGGGACGTCTCGCAAAAGCGAAATCCAAACAAGGAACCCTCCCAATACACTACCGTGTGGTGATGTCGGGGATTGAGAGTTTGTTAAATCCGGACTAGAGTTTGAAAATATTTTAGTGAAAATTTATTTTGAAAGGGCACGAAGGCCGATTAAAGTTTTATTTTTGAAAATAGTTTATTTTGAAAACGGCTCATATATTATAATCTAATATAAAATGCCTTATGTCCAACACAAGGTCTTTTGAATCATCATCTATATAACGTATAGCTCATAAATATTATCATACCCATGAGCTAAACTTTTACCTGCGTCCCATCATTCCACAATCTCAATTTCAAACATAAACAACATCTTACATCATTTCAATATATAGCCTTTAATAAGGAACATCCATATCTGGAATACCACAATTATAATAGTCCATCATGACTATATAAAAAGAAGTAGCTTTTAGCATTACTACTTATCACCATAATCACACTAACATTTACCATAAGGTTTAAAGCTCTTTTTGAGCACCTTGCAAAATCATCTATCTTTTTACAAAATAATAGAATAAGAGCCTATCTTGCTCCAAATTTCCCCTTAGGGTTATTACATACCATACATAAACAAAAATGGCTAAAGCACTACCCGATTCATATATATCTCACATACGATATTCCAAAACTTCATATAGTAATAATCCTATTAATAAAGGAAAATTACTTACAACATCCATCTCTAGTCCGATTGCCCATCCTCATCAATGGGTTCCCAAACGTAGTCCCCCGTTCTAAAGCGACCTCGAATCTGTTGTAGGGGTTGCACTTCCCAAATTTCATCAAATTGCGGTCCTTTACCTCTTTTAGGACAATCTCTCTTTTTATGACCTATTTCTTTACAAAAGAAACACTTACCCGCAAATTCTTTCTGCGTATTGTCATTACTGGCACTCTCCTTGCCAAAATTTCTTGATGAACTCGAATCTCCAAAGTTCTTACCTCTTGCGAACGAACGCGATATTCATGACACTTTAGTAGTGCCGCATTCACTACCTCAACGAAAGTCACTAACCTAGGACTCCCTAACAAATGTTGTCGGATTTTCCAATCCAAACTTTGATATACATTTCTCTTCCGTATTTACCTCATCAGGTACTAACTTCGCCCAACTAGAGAAGTCTTCTTCATATTCCTCCACAGTTCTATTTCCTTGAAAAATCTTTATCTCTCGATTAGGGGAAGGAAAATACCTTCGATCAAAAAGTTCCCAAAATGTTGTTATGGGTAAGGTATCTCTCTGTTCAGATGTGGTGACAGACTCCCACCATTGAAGAGCTGCACCCGATAACCTAAAGGTGACTAAAAATTGTTTATGCACCTCACTACACTCAACCATACGAAGGTGCCTTTGCATACTATTTTTCCATTGACTTGCAACCATTGCATTAACTCCCCCTGAAAACTCGGGAGGATGCCCCTTACTAAAATCTTCCTTCACTCTCTCCCATAAGGACAATCCTAAATGGGGTGGGGCTGCTCGAGCGGCAGATTGCTGAGCCATCGTAGAAACGGAAGCAGTTACTACTTGTTCCACTATATTGGCAACATCATCCGTAGTCATGTTCCTTTGAGGAATTTGGGGTTGCCCTTTGTTTATCCTGATTGAACGACCTCCCTTTGGTGGCATCTGAAACAAGAATAATTGTATCAGAACGCCTTTCAAATATTTTCGAATCACAGAAAGATATAGACGTATGAATATAATTGTCCTAACAATAAGGATCTACATCAAGAACGCTTACGGAAGACCATAGTAACGCACACAGATCCTAAAGACACTAGAACCTGATGCTCTGATACCACCTGTGACAACCCGCTCGAAATAATAACGGGTGGCCAGCCCTATACTACATAAATCAGGTATCTCAGATGGTACAGTCTCAACATCAACAACTAAACACTATAATATAAGGCTAACTACCCGAAATCATTAAGTGCGAATTGTCAAAAATTTAAAACTTTTATTTTTAACAACGTCAACAAAACCAATAATGCACATAACCAACAATATACATCTAACTATGATGAGTGAACTGTGCATGCTCCAAATATGAAAGAGTACAATACATTGTAAAACAAAATCTCAACAATAAAATACCCGAATATGCTGTCGGGTAACAGACAGTACAATAATCTGATAAATAAAATATGAAAGTGTTAATCTACAACACTTGAATACTAACTCAATACAACTGAATCCTAATCTAGATGTACAATAGATAGGAATCGACTAAAGCAAAGTGCCACCACAGTCCGCTACTGCCACAACTCCACAAATCCTGAATGGAGGAATATCAAAGGCGTCCTCGCGGAGGAACACCTGAAGTAATACAATATATACATGGAGGAGGAAAATATAAACGGGTCAGAGCCCGAGTTTTGAAAAACAGTTTAAAGCAGGTGTATTAAAATGCATAATAATTATAAATGCATTATTACATGATTTAGTTGGAATCGAACACTCCATAAAAATTCAACTCACCTCTCATCTAAAGCGCGCACTACGCGTATGCACGTGTCTCCAAAAGGATGTCCGATTCTAACTAGGTAAGAGGATCTAACTTAAACCCAAATAAATTATTTAAGTGAAACCATCTAACCTATCTCCCAATTCTACATTTATTTATATACTTTAAGTTATATACATTATCTTTAATGCAATTGTTATAGTTATCTTTATAATGTTCATTTGTTGAACATATAAAGTTACATGATCCAATCATGTCCACATCATCACAATACATCCACAATCTCTTTATAGAATTTATATTCTAGTGACGCCCATGTAAGGCATGAAACCATATATATAATTATTATAGATGAGTTATTAGCATTAAGAGTTAAGGACTAAACTCCTCCCGATTCTCAACACGGTACTGCGTTTCGTGCGTGGGACGTCTCGCCGAAGCGAAATCCAAACAAGGAACCCCCCGTTACACTACTCCTGACCGTATCGATCCTCGAGGCTCATTACGCCCTTAATGCAAGATGCATGTAACCCAAATGATTATTGTCCAATTTTAATTAATTAATATTTCCAATTCTCAACAGTACACGGCGTTTCATGCGTGGGACGTGTCGCCGAAGAGAAATCCAAACAAGGAACCCCCCGTTACACTACTCTTGGCACTGTCGATTATCGGGTTAGGTGATATATATACAAATAAATATGAGCATTAAGGACTAAACTTATCCCCAAGTTCCAACATTACACTGCGGTTCGTGCATGGGATGTCTTACCGAAGCGAAATCCAAACAAGGAACCCCCCCGATACACTAATCCTGGCAATGTAGGTCGTTGAGGTCCATTATGCCCTTGACACTCAAATACAAGCACAAGCAATAATAACCATCCAACTGAGCTATAGCTCGAAGGACGCAGGCTCACATGCTATCATCTTCCAGCAGCCCATATACTTAGCAAACTGGGGCCACCTGGTGGGGTTCAACGACACCCACCTCGTGATCTACTCATGCACACGACGTCCGGGAAGCGGTCATAGTTCCTAACCGGCAAGTGAGAGCGTCACATACCCCCGACCTCTCACCCCCAAAATAAATAAATATATATATCATAAATGTCATTTGCTGACCACAAAGGATGACTATGACCTGGGGAATATCCACATCCAGCTTTTCTAGTCAGAATGCTCACCCTCTACGCACGGAACTTCCCAATGATAGCAAGGAGGGGGTATGCTTAACATGTATATACACCATCATATAAGGTATACATACACCCCACATAATAAAGATATACCATTATATAAGGCATACCTGCAACAACATATTTATTTTCATTATATGCTCTTAGGCGCAATATGATTAACATCATTGTTTAGTATATCTCTTTCATGATACACCAATCGTCCATACTCACACATTTTCCCACTTAGTATATGCTATACTAATTCTCGCTTGAAGCTCTCATGTCGCTTGTAGTATGAATTGTCTCTCAATTCTTTTAAGTTAATGATATTTTATATCCTATTGCACCTCAATTAACATTTCTCATTGTGTGAGATATCTCCCAAATCAATCATCAATAAGGATATTTCTATATCCATATGCACATAAAATAGCATTTATTATTTTTCATTCATAATAGGGTTCAATTCATTTTATGAACCTTTTTAAAGTTATCCCATTTGGGATTTGGATCCTAAGATCCGGTATCTCTAAATTATTCACATTCTTTGATATGAATTGAATTTATTATCCCCAGGTAGAGTCTCCAAATCAAGGTGGGCTTCCCCACTTGGAATAAACCAAGATATCTAATCGGTATTCCTCGAATTTAGTCAATATGACTCCAATCATTCCTTATATGGAAACTCTATAAAAGTCTCCAAAACATACTCCAATTAACTCCCATAGAAATCCCCAATCGATAACCTTAAACGAAACTAGATAAAATTCTTCCCAGAAAAACATCTCCATAATCCCCTGCTTCCGAATCGATTCGGCCCATCCGAATCGATTCTGCCCAGAAAAGCGAATCGATTCGGCCCATCCAAATCGATTCGGTCCAATAGACCTGGGAGTCTGCTACATATGGAATCGATTCGCAAGGGTCGAATCGATTCGGCCCTAAAGACCTGGGCAATCTGCAAGAGACCGAATCGATTCGGTAGGGGCGAATCGATTCGGCAAGTGCAGCAAGCTACGAAATGGGTTGTTTTCTTCTTAACCCAAATTACCCAAAAATCATTTATATCATCTTCCAACCATTTTCATCCAACCCAATCACATATATAACATTAATATTAATCCTAGAATACATATAAACTAATTTCTACCCTTAAATCCATTATAAACACTACAAATCTAAGGTTTTTCCCAAAAGTTAGGTTTTAACAATTTAAACCTAAAACCCAAAATTCAATCCACAAATCATGCAATAATTAGTACACAACAATTATTTAGCAAGTTTAATCACTTGCCTCGGGTTCGCAGGGTCGTGTATTTTCCCGGAAATCCTCTTTCTCCCTCTTTCTCTCCTTCCTTTTTCCTCTTCTTTCTTTCTCTCTTCTTTCTTCTATTTCTCTCTTTGGAGAATTGTTTCTCCCGTAGGCTAATTTAGCCTTAATCCCAAAATACACATCTTTAAATGATAATACACACTTTAAATGACTCGGTGACTTTAATTCAAGTCAAACGGTCCTAATTTATTTCGGAACCCAAATAGACCCCAAGTACAGTCATTTCGGCTTTCTCGACCCTTCCGGACACAATGGTACCCTCAGAATTTCCATTCGAGAAACTTTCTAACAACTCTAAATTTTGACCTCAATTGCCAATTTGATTATTCTCCAATAAAATATTATTTATTTCTCCCAAAATAAAATAATTACTGTTCCGAAAGTCTTGGGTTATTACAATGGATTAATTGAATAATGACGTGCTAGTTATGAGACTTTCATTATTTCAGATCATTTGTTTTATATTTTACAACCCTGGGAAAATTACTAGAATAATTGTGAAAGTGAAAGCAACATGACTATGATGCTCTTTTTCTCGGTAGTAGTCAAAGTGAAAGCACCCATGAGAATTGAATTTCTTCCTATTGTATGACCATGTTTTAACCATAATGATTTTTTATTTTCATTACCTTTGGATCGCGACACTTATTTTCTTCATATTCTGAATGAGATCCACCCAGACATGATCTTATGAGATGTTCCACAAAATACTTATGCATGTGATTTTCATTAATTACATGCCTTATATAGTGATATTTCCATTACAACAAGGCAAATAACATTAACCTTCGAGACTATACCTCTAGTTTACTAGTTTCATTTGGAACCTCCTTAGGTTTTTTCTTTTGGCTTTCGAAATGGGGTCATTTTCTTACAAACTTATTCCTCAAAGTTACAACCTTCGCTTTCTCCTCAAATCAGTAACCATAAAGCTGAAAAAGGTTATGACCCATGATCGTCGCTAATAGATAGAAATTTATATGTATTATTACTACAAGAGTGATTGTTAGAAAAAAATCTATGATGACCGGCATGACGTATCTTACCACTATTCTTTGGCCAAGTGGAGCTAGTTTCCTCTCCAAATATGGGACAACGTAATGACCATGAACATTACAAAAATCCAAGGTTTCATATTCGGGAAATTAATGGATCACCCACAATATTTATATAACATTGAACTCTTAACCTTTATGAGCATTAAATTTCCTCACACCCTTATCCCACAACTCTTTCAATTCTTAAATTAACGGGGCTAAAAAACTATCAATATCATCATTGGGAGACTTTGGACCTGGTATTAATAACGATAATAATGTGAACTATTTTCTCATACACACTGTTAGGGGATACTTAAAGGAACCAAGAGAACTAGACCATAACTCTGATGACTGACTAAATTAGTGAAAGGGTTAAATTCATCATTTTATAATCCACGATGAATATTGCATAGTTCCTTTGAAATTTTAGGACATCGTGTGTTCAAAAGTTAACATATGATTGAATTAATGGGATGAGGAGTGACTCCTACCCACCTCAGCTGAAGTGTTCCATGTCACGGCCTTCGATATCCATGGTACACTAAAAAATATTTTTGAATATGGTTTGAGGGGAAAATACTTCAATACCTTATGTGGAACTTGTGAGCACTTACCACATTTAGTTGGTTTGTCATTTATCCATTACTTCCTCTTTGTTGCGGTACAATATTAAATCATACTTACATGCATGAATATATATGTAATTCAAACCCAAACCCATTAGGCTCTTCTTCATGGTCAAATAATTATCTAGTAATGTGTTCTCATTCAAAATAATGTATTTATCCCACTTAAGAATTTTAGTTATGTTGTTTCTCAAAAAATTACTAACTTTATGTATTACGAAAATCAATCATGGCATATAATACCGAAGGATATGCATCGTAATTTCTATACAAAGGTCTAGCCACATCGACTTTCAACTATGTGTATTCCCGACCTTTCTATAATTCAGCATCGACATGTTTATTAACTGGGTCATAATGAAATTTATCTGAATCCAAATGATGGTATTTTTTATGGTGGTGGACTTCATAAGTATCATCAGTTAGGTTGTTCAAAGAATGATGTGATGGAAAATATTTCGCCACATTCACTCGGTTGGGTTCTGGTGATTCTTTAAGAAATTAAGGTAAATTATTTTCCCCTTAGAATGTATATACGTTTTAGTCTGGCAACATATCCCACCTTAGAAAATACAACTGAACATCTTCAAAAGACTTAAAATTATTGTTGATAGAATGGGTGCACGAACATGAGATCTTGTCACTATTAAGATTTTTATTTGCATACTTTAAAAATTCACGAACCCCATTTAAAAACTTATGAGAGACCTTATCACTCTCTCACACTTCCATTTTTCGTAATATTGGAAATCCATTGAAGAGTTCTTCAAAATTGGGTTCACCTATATAAATATGTTGAAATGAAGGTCATATTACATACGAGAACTTTTAGTTGGTAATTAATTAAATCGAAGAATTTAATCAATATAAAATAAAATCAAATAAATTAAGATTTCATTACTCAGAAATATGGTCAACCTCTCAAAGGAAATTAAAATTAATTATAAACTTGTCCCGAATTATTAAAATAAAACATTTTTCATTATACTAACTTTGTCAGAAAATAAATTTGACTAACCATTTATTGTGTTCTTATACTCAAAAATTGGATTCTCATCACCCATGTGGTCAACACACACCCTCATGTTCACACCCCGAGTAGATTTATATCTTAGCCTCACATTTTTGCAAATATCTACCGTACACAACATTTTTTTCTAAAAGCGTGAAAACGATCATCCATTGCCTAATGAACTTTGTATTGTTCAACTTTGTTATATAATACACCTCAGCATAGTCACCGTGATGGGAAGATGATGATTCTAAAAAATAGGGCATTTTATGTTCCAATGCATGGGAGGGGAATATTGGAGGAGGCAAGTTTTAGGGGAAACCTTTAGGCATGGGAGAGGGGAAAACATGTGGAATGGATGAAGCATGAATTGAGATCTTCTTTATGTCTAAGTAAAAATTTGGCAAAAACCCTAAATTTCATTTATTAATTGTCCCAAGGTATTGTTAACCAAGTTCATGTCTGTCTTAGGACCTAACATTTGTTCTTTAACATTCCCCACTTCAGTCACCCGCTTGGACATGTGGCTCTTCCCCGAACTGAGCTCTTCCATAACAGGTGTAGTGTGAAGAATTTTGGTCATCATTATCTTGGAGCTCATTCCTTTTTTTTATCCCTTTTTATCCTTCCCAAGTACCTTTTTTAGGCCATCCAATTCAATGTCATGCAAGCTCCACTCCGATTGACGACTCTTTATGCCATTTATTCTTTCCTGTGGTATAATAATATATTTAGGATAATAATTTCAACATTATTTCATTATAGCAAGTATATGATCATTAAACACAAACTCACTAGTGTTGGAGAAAATTATTCCAAGAGTTTCTTGGTCCTTTTATCCCATTGGGTATGTAACTACAAGTTGATCCGATTAGGTTGTGTCCTTTAGTCCGGTGTCCCCTTTGTCTCTCCACCCATTCATCTTTCAAATAATCATATGATTTGGACCCAAGGTTGTGAACATTAACCTTTTCCCCCATTCTTTCTATTTTCTCCCCTTGCTTAAGTTTTTAATCCCTTGCCTCAGTCTCTAAGAAGTTGTTCCATTAGCTGACAAGTAGTTAACTATTTTGTGACACTTTATCTTTCAATGTTAGTACTTAACAACTTGATCTCCCTGCAAGAACGTAATGCTTTTAGAGCTTCTTCCTATAGGTTTTTAATTTTTCAGATATTTGACAAAGGACAATTATCTTTGAACCCTTTAGGAATTTAATTGTTTACAAAGTTGATCCCATAGGTCATCCTTTATGGAACGATCAACATTCTTCCAGTTGTCTACTTGTCTTATTACCATGGTAATCTTTCTGAGCTTCAAACAATAGACTTCAATTGATGGGCTTCAAACAACAGGGAACCCTCCCAATACAATTTGTCAGATCCGAGTTGTTCATCAGAACTAGTGGTACTCTAACACCCTATATTTTGCAGTGATTAATTAATTATCAAATTGATAATATTTGCATGTGGCTTTTGGAATTTCACTCTTTATATTTATTGAATGTTGGTATTTATTTGTTATATATGATTATATTTGTGTGTTGTAAATTAACATTGTAAATTCACTAATTAAATATTAGAAGTGACTTAGCATTAATTGCAACTATAGAATAAACAGGGAGTAGGTGTCGAGGTTTCCCTATTTGGATTTCCTTTGTGAGATGCCCCAGGCATGAGTTTGATATCGATCGTGACTTAGTGACTATTGGGTGCATGACCCTTAGTAAATGTTTAGAGTATGGTTTGAGGGGAATTGTTTTCCACTCACTATCCAAAACACCATGACGAGAAAAATTTTGAGATCTAATAAAGATGACCAAATTAAAGACAATATGAGCAAGAAATTCAAATATATTTCTCCAACTTCACTGAGATAGATTGATAAAAAATAAAAAAAATACTTTCGCTTTATATCCAACCATCTGTGAAGACATATGGTGTTAGCGAATTTTTGCATAAGAGATTAAATTGGTGTTACTTGATCATCATCCTTCATCACTTGCATATCGGTGGTGGTAGTTGTACTTTTACATCACCATAATCATTAAAACTATTTCAAGGATAGATTTCTTAAGATTGGGAAAATTGGGGATGAATTAGGATTGAAAAATTAGAAATGGCATAGTATTATCCCAACCCAATGAGGACTTCGCCTACAAAAGGAACCACGCCAAGGGAGTAGACCCTAAGAGGTTCTAAAAGAATAAAATTAGGTTTATCAGTGTCATTTAAAATAAGGGCATCATGGCCAATGAAGTCGGTTCAATGAGAATAAGGTCAACGAGGCATGTTTTAATGGAATTGACCATGGATATAGGGTCAACAGGGTTGTTAGGACCACCATTTTGATGTTTCCTTTAGAGGGAATGGTTACAGTTTTGGCTTAGAAAGTGAGGCCACTTACCTTCTAAATGCCTTGGGGGAAACCAATTTATATAAGAAGAATCAAGAGGTTTTTATGAATATGTTTATAGTTTACTGCATTGGTTTTATTTTTCCATCGAGGGGTTATATTTCTATACTTAGTAGTGCCTTTTCTATGGTTTTGTGATGTGGATATCTCTATCACTGAATTTTCTTTATATGTGGGTACCCCAATGGGTACGTTTGCTTTCATATGTCATGATTGTGGAGGCATGGTTGTGTTTTGGGCGAACTTGGTGTTTAGCCGGTTTATTATTTCAGACCTGTTTTCTTACCTTCTTAAGACTTTAGTATTGATTAGTAGCGATGTTTTACACTTATATCAATTACGAGAGGTAGGGTTATATGTTTTCCAATTTGGGTAGAGGTTATTTATTTTAGTTACGTCTAGAATCGAAGGAAGGCCTGTCATGTTTGGGTATGTTTTGATGTGATCACATCAGGGGGGTTTACATTTTTTTAGAGAAGTTAATGATAGTTCAAAATTTCCTAATTTTATATATACAAGTACCGAGTTTCCACCTACACCAGAAATTAGTTTTATCCTCAGTGTTGGAATTAGTATTAGACCCGTTACGAGAGCATTCTAGGTAGTTGGACTCAATTGGTGAGGATAGTGTTCCATGGGAGCAAGCATTGAAATTTTGAGCTGAGGCATTATTTGAGTAGTATGTTATGGTGGATAAGCTCTGTTTATATTTGCTAAAATGTGGAAGATTGACATTGTTTTGGTGGACCATCAGGAGATGTAAATGTTTCAATATGGAATTAGTGTTTGTTATCGTAGCTCGATGACCTGTTGGGCCATTTGAGGGAAGTTTCTTTATTAGAATATTGAATTGTGATTGATCTATCACGAATTATTGAATCAGGGGAAGGATATCCTGAAGCTCGTTGTCAAACTTCATATAGATCTTTCGCATCCAATTCATACTAGTGAATTGATTAATGTTGCACCTGTGTTCATGAAGTTGACGTGTAGTACATTTCATCGATGATTAGATTAGTTTGTTATTATGATTATTGATGCCATAGTGTTAAATTGGAATTATTTAGTAGCAGGGGTGGTTATCACACTCAATTTTGTTTTAATGGTGGTTAAGGCCCAAGCGTTGTAATTCTAATAAGAGATGGTATGTAAGGTGTAATAGGGAGGAATTCCAAACTAATGGAGGTAGTCTTGACCAAGGCACGTGAGTTGTGTTACATTGTTCACTTCAAGGGTGACCAAATTACTGTAAGATGAGGAGTCAAGTGGAGAGGCGACTACAAGAGTTTGTATATAGGTTGGCCTCTACTAGTAGTGATGGTAAAGCATCATAGCCATTTAAGGAATTTTAATTGGTAGTGATCCTAGCGTAGGGGTGGGACAGTAGATCTCTTTCTTTATCTCGTGAAGTACACATGTCCCAAAGGGGACATAGGGCCATCTGGGTCATTTGAGGTATATTTTCCAAACTCATTAAGAAGTGAGAGCTAGAAAATTATTAGTATTAGGATGCATTAAAAACACCTCTTAAGAAGTCGTGTTCATACTATAGCGTATGAAGATTGTCAGAGAAGGAAAATAAGCTTTTGAGACGAACAAAAGCATGTGTAAGGGTCCCGAGAGGCAGGTCAAGAGATTTTGAATATCTCCTCAAGGATAAGAATTGTCAAGTTCGGGATCCAAAGAGAAATTGGCAGTCTGATGCATATGTCCTTTTTGACGATCGCGAATAGTGTAAGGCCTGCATTATTTTACTTTACCCGATGATTGTCAGAAGGTACATGTTGCATTCTAAGGTTACATGACAGAGGAAGTTCATAAGGGACAAGTTAACATTTCAACAATTTGAATATTTTGGTTGAGTGTTAGCCGAACACGATTTATGATGAGATACTTTAGTGTGTATTAGGTCAAAAAATGATTAGATTATGTATTGAATGTGATGACGCTATGGGCGAGAAATTCTCACTATTCTGAGTATGAGTATAAAAATTTGAATTTCGAGGATCAAATTCCTTATATAAGGGGGAAGAATGTAATACCCCATATTTTCTTAGTAATTAATTAATTATTCAATTGATTATATTTTCATGTGACATGTGTTATGTCACTTGTTATATTTATTTAATGTAGGTATGGGTTTCTTATATGTGATTGTATTTGTGTTTCATAAATTAACACCATGATACACAATAATTGATTAATTAAATATTAGAATTGACCTAGAATTATGGGAGACAATGGATTAGTCGAGGACGGGGTATTGAGGGTTTTCATGTTCGTATTATCCCCTTCGTATCGAATTCCATTGATTATGAAGTAATTTCTTACCATACTGAGTCGCACGAAATTAAGGAATTCGACTTCTACCGGTTTATAAATTAAGCTAATAGGATAATTAATTTAACAAAATTTGTTATGTTTCATGTTAGCTTTGGGATGCTAGAATGTTCATTTTGACTTTAAATAGAAGAGTTTAAGTCCACAGGGTCGGTATATGACTTGGGAAGAGTTTTTTTCCATTTGGAACGTTATTAGGGTTCATTATATTAGGGTTTAAATAAGTCCCAAGCACAATTTCATGGGAAGCTTAGTTTTTAGGATAGTCGGTAATACCTAAAACACATTTGAAGAATTGGAGAAACCCTATAAGGCTAATGAGGGAGGAGGCACTCAAGGATAAGAAGATTTACAGATTTGAGGGTGGAATTCATTCATTTAGCCGAAGGCAAGTTTATATTGATTAATAAAGTAATTGGAATTGTGTTATGGTGGTAGTAGTCATTGGAATCTAGATTCAAATGTGTATAATCTGATTCCTAATTATCTAAACATATTTTCAAAATTGGATTAATAGCTAAATTAAGTATAAGACTCGTGATAATGATTTTTATCAATTTTATGTTAAATCTCGAGAATATAATCTTGTGATTTGATTTTAATTGTTAAAGACTTAAATATGAGAGTTAATTTTTATAAATATGAAGTTAGGATTCTTAATCTTAGATCTAAAATTGATACTTAAATCTTTGTTAAATAATCTAAGATTTAAAGAGATAGCTTAGAGATTGATATATTAGTGTTTTAGGTTATTATTGGATGTATTTGATGTTGTAAAACCTTGGTTTGGGTCGTTAATGATGATTTTGGGTATTGGGTTCGTAACAGGGGCATATGGACGAAGAAACACACTTTTGGGGATTTAGTATTTCACACTCCATGTGCATGGTAGGGTTTTGGCCATATACGCACAGTTTTCGTAGGAAGTTTGGTTTGTTGAGTTTTTATGGAGAAATGGTTATAGAGGATTTAAGGAATCTCATAATAGGTTATTATAAGACGGTTTTGATCATTCGTGTTGCATTTGGGTTCAATTGAACCTTTTGAATTTGGGACCTTGGTTCTCAAGTAATTTGAGATATTTCATTTAAAACATAATATACCTTTACGAACCCCGTGAGTAGATGGGATTCATGTATAATTATTTGGGGACCTTGAGTATAGGACCGCCTATTGAAATATATTATGAGAATGATAAATGGTCGGTGATTTCATAGATCACCCATTTATTATAATGGTTTATGAGCCATTGAGTATGGTAGTTTTATTATTAAGATAACCCTTGTAAAGGTTAGGGTGAGATTATTCCAAGTTGGGGAGAGTCTTGGTAATTAGGGTTAGTATTATATATAAATCATTTTATGTGAAGTGAATATTAACTAATAATTATAAGAGACTTTATGAACTTCCCAATTGAGTAGGGTTTCTATTTTTGCATTGACTCTATTGTGTACGATCATATTTATTTTCTTGAAAATTGTGAAATCATACTGAGTTGGTGTGTGCGCTCATGGGGGACATAGCAGGAGGAATTTGATGGGATGCATATAAATTTGATCGTGCATGGTATTTCATGATGATATGACAGGCTTTACCTATGTCATATTTTTACCTCGATCCTACGTGGTGAAAGTTCTCATCTCTTGAGTGGGACTAATGGGAGGATCCTCTCGTACATCATTGCGTATGGTCCCCGTACATTTGGTGTGAAGGCATAGGATTTTCCCTATGTTGATGTTACGAGTTTATAGGGATGAGACGTTCTATAAGTATACTTAGTATGCACGAGTGATCCCCAAAGGAAACATAGATCAACCTTCATACTTTTAGTTGAGGACGTGAGATCCACTGATGATATTTGATGTGGGTTGTGTATACTCACATGTATTCTAAATTATGTGATTTTTTTGTTGTACCTTTTGATGATTGTACCAAATTGGGATTTATACTAGAGATGTATAACAAATAACATATGACTTGGGAATAATGTTAGGAGTATAATAGAGACGTATATCCTAAATTAGTGGAATGTCACTATCTGTGACTATTTGACTTGAGACACCTTTTTAGAAATAATAACAAGATATATTTATTGATACTACGATTAATAAGTGTGTTACATTTAGTCTAAGATAGTTTAGTACAGTATATGATTCTTAAACTAAGGGTGCGTTTGATTTAAATCATGGAAGATGCGTGGAAAATAGTTCATTTAGATGAGAAGTTGGAAAATTATTATAAAAAGATATGAGTTTTTAGTCTTGCTTATCTATTATCCATGGAAAACAATTCTCTAGTGGGTAGTTAAGAAACATTTTCTACTAAAAATAGGATTTGAAATAGAGAACTTGTTATGTGAATGGGTGTTGTTCTTATCTAAAGTATTTGCAATCATGGTACTATAAAGTAAACATAGGTCAAAACAACTATTTCCATGGAAAAATCCTCCATGTTAATCAAACGCACCCTAAGCTATACATATGTCATACATTATATGGGACTCACGGAGTTTGGGAGTAGAGCCTCATGTTCTTGTTAGGTTATTTGGGTAGGGTAGCTAAAATAATTTAAAAATATATTTAACTTGGTAGGAATATCCATTCCTATTATTGTGTCCTATCTTCAGTTAAATACGTACCCCTTATAGGCTTGTTGTAACATTCGTTATTGAATTTGTTTTAGAGGTCTTACTTCATTGTATTGTCATAGACCTAGGTTCATTGTTAGAGGAGTATATCTAGAGAATTTTATTCATCATTACTAGTGTTTAAAAGTCGAGCAATGTATCTCATCTAGTTTTTATATTTATTTATGTTTCAGTAGGATGTTATATTCATGTTAGTTTATCCCGAGTATTTGATTGTACATATGGTATTGGTATTCAGAGATGGATTGTGTATCGTTGAGATTTTATTCCACGTTGCATTTATTTTATATGGAAGATATTTTTATCATAGATTATGTATTTATCTTAGAAGTTAGTTATTGCATTACATATATTCATTTCTTTTATTAAGTTTCGTTATGCTAAGAATGTTACCAAATAATTTGTATTCCCGTGATTTTTGTATCATACCTGATCAATATATTTATGGATTTTACGGGATGTTAAAATTGCTACCAAAGTGTTTCAGTTCTAGTGTCCTAGGGTCTTGAGTGAATTTACCCATAAAATACATCAATATATTGATCACTTCGAATATAAAAACCATAGGAATAAAAAACAACTAGTAACATTCTTAACATAAGGAGATAAACAAAAATGATGGAAGAAAATACAATATGAGATAATAAAATGCTTCATAAATTAAAACATCTTTGATACCATCAAACTGACGTTGGAATCAAACTCCAATCTAGAGTATAACATATTTCAATGCTAAACTCTGAGTAAGAAATAATTCTCGTACCAATCTATCATTCAAGAAATTTGAAATATTGCAACTGATTGATAACTAAAATATAAATAAATACAAGAATGTAAAGGAGCTAAAATGATTTACACCTACATCCTATAAATGATAAATGGAAGTGATGATAGAGAAACTCCTTCAATGAATAACTCAAGTCTGTGGAAAAGACTGCGGCCTAAGACCAATAAAAAGTTTTCAACAACGATGTTTAGACCTAGAAAATATATTGTGCTTAAAAATATTACCACATTTACGACATAATAATAACCATCATCCTCCCATATTAAGTTTATTTTGAGTTAATTAAGTTACCTTAACCCAAACAACCTAATAAGCATGTGGTTCGAATCCCCAACACATATGAGGTTGTGCAATATAATTTCATTTTTCAATTAATAATTATTTACTTTTTAAAAATCTTCTGCTTATTTATTAAATTAATAAACTCTTACTATACAATAATTTCTTACGTTAGTAATATCTCAAGTTATGATTCTAGATAGTATCTATAGTGTTTCAATCTTTAACATTCTCGAGTCATAGTTCGACGCACACTATTATAATTTCTAGTATTATTCTTGAGTCATAATATAATGGTTATACTTCATTAGAATAAACCATATTCCAATACAATGATCTCACGATACAAACTAATATAAATTACACCATCCAAAATATTCGTGAGTATGCTCAGCTCAGCTAAAATTACATGAGCTATCTCAAGACCACAAATAAAAATAGAAAATATTTTCCCTAATGTCTTTCAAGATCACTCGTGCATACTAGGTATGGTTATAGGGAGTCCCAACTTTATAACCTCAAAGTATCATCATAGATAAATCATTATGCCATCGCACAAAAGGTACGTCACAATACACAAGGCTATACAAGAGGATCACCTCGTTTGCCACTGGGGAGATATGTACTTCAAAACATAGAATTGGGATAAATAGGACCTAGGTAGAGACCATATGTATCACCAAGAAAATCATTCATGGTAAACGCCGTACATGCTCCATCAAATCCATCTTAATAAGTCTAGCACGAGCACACACACACACCTTCAGTATGATAGCACATAAGTCAAGAAAATTAGCACAAATCCTACTCAATGGGGTCACATGAAAAATCTTTTATTACAAGTTAATATGCATTTTAACACATTTATATAAATTACTAGACCAAATTCCTAAGCTCCAAATTATAGGTATAGTCTCACCCCTAACATTCATAAAGATCATTATAAATCAATAGTTACCCTACTCAGTGGCTTATAAATATGTGGCGTATTATCATACGTTTCAAAAACCAAGGACTATAAACTAGGTATGATCTTCAATATATTATTTAGAAAATCTTTCTAAATCAATGATTACCTTACACAATGGTTCACAAAGGATCTCTAGCCTTTTATCTAAATAATTCAGTCGTGAAATGTTACTCGGCATTATAAATTTTAATTCAACTCCTAAAGTCCCCAACCTAGGCTTCAATCTCAAAACCTATTGCTCTCATATATATTTCCATCAAACTAGAAGTATTTAACTTAATTGAATCTATAATTCCCACTTAAAAGTCTTTAGATAAATATGATAGGCTAACCTGAATCAATTCTCCCCCGTTCCGTATCGATTGACCCAAAACTGAATCGATTCACCCACGAGTTAAATCGATTCACCCCTATAGCTTTTCACTTTGTACCAACTCGCTAATGGCAAACCTAGCTCAATCTAACATAACCTAAAAGCCTTTAAACCATAATCCTAACCAATCTCATTCATATGTCACCATCATAATACTATTAGCAACCTATTTCTACAAGTTTTCAAGGATTAAAAACTCAATTAAAGATCTAATATCATTTTTCATAAAAGAAACCCTTATTTTAGATTAAAAATAGGGCATTATGGTGATAAATCTCAAAATAGCAAAAAATAACTAGGAAAAAGGATATAAACACATTAGGAAGGTTTAATGTAAATAGGAACTTACTGTGTCCTTATTGTATTCCCGTTTAATAAAACGAGAAGCATATGCAAGTTTTAGGTTAAACAAATGGCGCATTGAGGGGTATAATCTTAAAATATAAACCAAATGGCTAAGAAAGAGGGATGAACAACACAAGAGGACCTCTGTGACATGTGGTAAATGATTTTGTCCTCATACGACTCCCCGTTTAGAAAAATGACTACTTTTTCACAAGTTTTAAGACACAAAGTAAGGCGTTCGATGGTGAAATCTCTAAACAACAAAAAAGTCCCGAAAATAGGCACATACACCTTAGGAGGGACAACTGATACATGTGGGAATTGGTCGTAACCTTATTTGACTCTCGATTTAACCAAATTTTAAGTATACACAAGTTTTGTACTAAACAATTAGGGTATTATGGGGTAAATCTAAAAAATAACAAATTTTTCAAAAAAGAGGCACAAACACCTCGCGAGGGACAAATGCAACATGTAAAAGCTTATTGTGTCCTTATTGGACTCCCCGCTTAAGAAACTGACAAATATACTCAAGATTTAGGGTAAAAATATATCATTATAGGAAGAATCTCAAAATAGCAACACCTTGAGATGGGTTAATGTAACATGTGGGAATCGACATTTTCCTTATTAGAGTCCCTGTTTAAAACAATAATCCGATAGCCTGGAAATAAGCATTAATAACTCAAGATAAACCAATATAACATGTCAAAACTAACCATGTCCTTATCTTGACTCCCCGTTTAACAAAATGATAAGTACATGAAAGTTTCTGGATAAAACATATGGAGCTAAGGGGTGAAATCTAAAAATAAAAACCAAATGGCTCAAAAAGAAGCACGTTTCTTTATTAGACTCCTTTTTATAAAAATGACCAGTATACCCAAGTTTTAGGATAAAACAAAATATGGTATTAGGTAGTGAAATCTCTAAATAATAACTAAATAGTCTTAAAAGAGACGAGAACACCTCAAGAGGGATCAAAAAAACATTTGGGGACTAACATGTCCTTATCGTTCTCCAAGTTTAACCCATCATAAATTATACACAATTCTTAGCTCAAAAAAGGGCGTTAGGGGAAAAAAAATCTTAAAACATAACTAAACATCCCAAAAAGAGTAATGAGAACCTTAAGATGGGCCAATGTACGTTGAGAAAACTTATCATGTCGTTATTTAATTCTGAGATTAATAAAATGACAAGAGTATGTAAGTTTAATGACAGAACATGGGGCTGAAATTTCAAAATAACAACAAACAGCTCATAAAGATTCACAAAAAACTCGAGAGGGACCATTGTAATGTGTGTGAACTGATTGTCACCTTATTAAACTCCCTCTTTAATAAAATAAAAAGTACACACAAGTTTGAGGTTAAAAATGGGTGTGTTAGGGGTGAAATCTCTAAAATACATCCAATCGGCAATGAATGAGGTACGAACACCTCGAAAGGGACCATTCTAATATGTATGAACTGAATGTATCCTTATCGAAATTTTGGTTCAACAAAGCGACTAGTATATGCAAGTTTTAGGTTACAGTGGGGCATTGGGAGTGAAATTTAAAAAAAAAAACTCGCCCAAATGGAGGTACAAAAACCTCGAGAGGGTACATTGTAATATGTGTGACGTGACCATGTGATTCTCGAACTACTTGTTCAACAAAATGACAAGTATACACATATTTTAGGTTAAAAAGTCGGCATATGCGGTGTAATCTCAAAACAACAACCAAATGGCACGGAAAGAGACACAATCACCTCGAGATGAACCCTTTTAATATGTGTTAATTGATCATGCCCTTATTAGAATCCTGATTTAATAAAATGACAAGTATATGCAAGTCTTATGTTAAAAAATAGGGCGTTGGGGTTGAAATCTCAAAACAACAATCAAAGGATATTGATAGAGGCACAAGCACCTCTAGAGGGACCATTATAACATCTATTAACTAATCATCTTCTTATCAAACCCTTAGTTTAATAAAATGACAACTATACAAAAGTTTTAGATAAAAAAGAGACATTGGCAGGGAAATATCAAAACTACAACTAAATGGCCATAAAGGAGGAAAAACATTGAGATGTACCATTGTAGCTTGTGTGAACTGATCGTCTCTTCATTGAATTCCCGGTTTGACAAAATAAAAATTTTACACAAGTTTTAGTTTAAAAATTGGGTGTTGGGGTTGAAATCCTCATAATATAACCAACTGGCATGAGAAGAGGAACGAACACCTCGAGATAGACCATTACAACATATGTGAGCTGAACATGTCCTTATCGAACTCTTTTATGAAAAAATGACAAGTACACATAAGCTTAAGGATAAAAATGGGGCATTGGTGTGCGAAATCGTAAAATAACAACCAAATGATGCGGAAGGATGTGTAAAAACCTCTAGAAGGACCATTGTAATATGTGTGAACTCACCATGTTCTTATTTGACTTTTGATTTAACAAATGAAAAGTATACGCAATTACAAGTTAAGAATAGGCATTAGGGTGAAATCTAAAAAGAGACATGAATACCTCGAGATGGACTACTATAACGTGTGTGAACTGATTGTGTCCTTATCGGACCCCCAATTTAAAAAAGTAGTAAGTATATGCAATAATAATTTTTTTATTTTTCTCCTTGAATATAAATTTTTAAACATTGTTTGATTATTGATTAAACTTTCATTCCATTGGTTTTAATTTCTTTCTTGTGAAAAAAACATCAAAACTTGCACCACCTTGTGGTCTAACATGTTGATTCGGGCAACCACTTGGGACCAAATTATCATGGTTTCCTTTAAATAATGATTAATCGTGTGTATCGTATTACACTTCATCTTGGCACTAATTGAAAATTGTGGGATTGGAATTTTATATTGGCTAAGTGTACTTGTCTGAGTAACCATATGGTGATTATCATACTTGCCCTTTGCACCAATAAAAAATTATGGGATTAGAATTTTATATCGGCCAAGTGTACTTGTCTGGGAAACCATTTAGTGCTCATCATAGTACACTTGGACTTTTCACCAGTCGCAAATTATGGGATTGGAATTTTATATTGTCCAAGTGTACTTCTACGAGTAACCATTTGGTTCTTATCATTGTACACTTGTACTTTGCACCAATCATAAGTTGTGGGATTAGAATTTTATATTGGTCAAGTGTACTTGTTTTATCAAACATTTGGTTATGATCATGGTACACTTGGACTTTGCATCAGTCACAAATTATGGGATTAGAATTTTATATTGTCCATGTATACTTATCTGTGCAACCATTTCATGCTTATCATAATACACTTTGACTTAGGGACCATTTTGGTCAGGAAATTGGTCATATTATTGTGTCTAACCCTTTCCATTTGTTTTCAAGTTATGCCTACTCGAGATATCTTAACAGTTATAGAGGAGCTCTTTGATTTTATGCTCAAGCTTTTTTGCCTATGAACTAGCTTCCCTCTTAGGCTGTTTGGGATGAAGTGATTATTAACACTTTTAATGTTATCAATGCTCATTCTACCCAACCAAATGAACAAACTGTTGGACAAAACATGGAGATGGAGTCTCTCACAGGCATCCCCCCTTAAGAAGACGAAAATAGGGCTACAAACACCAATATTTTACCATTATCTAGCGTAAAGTGCTTACACTCTTCAGCCGCCCGAAGCATCTACTCAAAACTCTGTAAAGAAACTTTTTAGGGATTTTCCCAACATCACTTCTACCCTTCACCTTGAGATCATAGAGAGATTTCTCTAGCTTCGTCCTTCCACTTTGGTCCTCATTACGTTCAAGCCATACAAATTATGATGGTTTCTTGATTCCTCGATTTTATTGTCATATTGCATGAGATAATGAGTATGCCTTTGAAGTCACTCAACTCTTACAAGATCAAATAGATCATTGGCAAAATTCAAGTGTTGACTAATGATTACTTCACCCTCACATGGTTCGCCAAAAGTTTGAGATCTATTAAGAAAGTCGACATGCCTTCCTTTTATACAAAATTTCAGACCAGCACGAGGACCCAGGTTATGGTAGCTGAAGAGATGGCTGCCCTTTGCGTAGAGATAGTTAAAGCTAAAGAGAAGGTAGTGGCTGCACAAAAGCCTTGGCACAAGATGACACAGAGTTAGAGAAGCTACAGTAAAAGATTGAAGATTATAAGAAATAAATGGTTGAACTCACTAATCAAAATATTGAGCTAGCCTCTTCTTTTCTAGGCCTCCAGCTGAGATTGTTTGATTCCACTAGTTTGTGGTTTGTCATACACAAATAGCAATTAAGGTCCTTGGTTTTGTATCTCAAGGAAGTATTTCCTCCATTTTGAAAATCTTTAATGTATGAATGAAATATTAATTTTAATGTCCATTACTTTCGACTTGCTTTTTTCATTTCCATTCCTACATAGAATAACCTTGTTTTAACATTACGCAACCTCATTGCTTATTAAGTAATTACTCCATACAAAGGTTATGCAAGAACATGATCTCGAATAATCATCATGATCTTAAAAAGAACTTAACATTTTATATATGAGAGTTTTCAAAACGTGGTAGATCTTGATCCACTTGTTGTTGGGCTTAAAGTTCACGTCGTCTTCAATTTTAGAATATCACAATAGCCCAAATTATGAGCATCGCACACTATGTAAGGTCCATCTTAGTTATTTTTGAATTTTGGGAGTGACATAACTCTAATGTGCCTTATGCAAGACTTTCACACTAGATTCCCTTAGAATGCCCATGCGATATCGATTTAAATAAATTTGTTAATTTCCAAGTTCACCTCATTTAATCAGTGTCAATTTTTTTAGCCAATTTAAATCATCCCCTAAACATACAACCATGTGTGTGTGTGTGTGTGTGTGTGTGTGTGTGTGTCTAACAATCATAAATAAAATTTCTAACTCACAAATTTCAGGAAAAATCCCTTTCAGGTAAAATCTTTATTTTACTATAATACTTACAACGATTACAATGAAATTCGAAATGAGTTAACCAAAGAAACCCACGTAGACTTCATCCTAGAGTCAACAATGAATCAACCGTAGAATATCCACACGAACACATAGTCCGAATCATCTAAGGAACACCTACGAGTACTCATTATCGACACACAGTCGCATTAGCCTAGTACTCCCATCAAGAGAACTTAGTTCAGCAATAGAGATCTTCTTTACAAGAGAAACTTCAACAAAGATGTTTATTTGGGTTCCAAAATAATTCACATAAACAATTGGGATCTTGTGCATTAAAAAAAAATGATTAAAACCCTAAAATTGAGAGAACAAAGTATTCTCCCAAAGTAGTTTTGTATCTGTTAAAAAACGTAGGTCTTTGCGTGAAAAATGATGTTGGAGAACTCTATTTATAAAAAAGTTAAAGCAGCGTGTCGCTTTAACGAATCAGGGTCTCGCTCAAACGAAATGCTGATGTCATTAAAACAACATCACGCGACTTCGCACGACATCATAATGTCGTTTGAACAATAGTGCTGGTCACTCAAACAACCTGACAAAAAATAAATATTCCCAAATATTCTTCTGCAGGTCTAGAACAAAATATTTGAACAAATACTCCACTCATATACTTCGAAAATATTTTGTAAAAATATCCCAACACATTTATATAAACCGTTAAGGTACTTAAACACAACCTTACTAAAATCTATCTCATGAAGGCTTGAATGTTGAACAACTTTGATATTGGAATCCGGTTTGACGCTTGAATGTTCTTGAATATTCTTCGACAGTTGTAGCGGTATACAACATACTCAATTGATAATACATAATAAAACTAATGTCCTTACAAATCTCCCCTATGTCTATGCCAGTACAAAATAAAAACATCTGAGTTATCAAAACAAAATGCCTATACAAATCTAATACCCTCCCATGTGACAAAGAAAATACCTTCGTGATGCATTGAGATTGAAATGATATAAGCATATATCAATCAATATAATCAAATCTCCCCCATAATGAAAAAACTCCCCCATAATTCGTTCTTCCCCTTTTTATTTTTCTGAAATAGACAAGGAAATGAATAAATAAAACAAACATGGAGTTGGTACGACAAATAGGATAACAAATATAGATCAAACTATGCTCAATAAAGAGTAACTCAAAATCTTCCACAAACTATTTTTTATTTTTCAAATTTTCATACAGAAATGCAAAAATAATTTTACAAAAATCACACACCATGAATTTACACTAAGATAACCAAATAATGGAAACGAAATGAATGGTGTGAACATATTTGATAGGAATATCAAAGTAATCAAACATAACATATGTGCACGATGAATATGCATACTCCTAATGAATGAATCTCAAAATAGTCCTTAGATGTTGAAAGTGTTGAATTTAAATGGCATCAACTCAATCCATCAACACATCAAAGTCAAGAATGATTCCCACACCAATAATGTCTAAAACTATGTAAATTATTTTTCATTATGAGGACGTGCAAACCCGTTTTCATTTCTTTCCATCTAAACTCCCTTATAAATAATTATGCATTTATTTTTCTTTTAAGGTGGCCCCCTTTTTTGCATATTTATCTTTTTATTACCTTTAAATTTTTTTGGGATCTTTTAAACGGTGGCTTTCAGGACGAGTTAATTTTGTAATCTGCAACCCTTTTTAGTAAACACTCATAATATTTTGTTGCAATTAAATCCTCGCGGTAAACAATTTTTACATGCACTACTTCCATTGTCAAGTTTTATCGCATATGGTTCATTTTAAAGACAGAATTGAGATGACAACACTTCGACAAATATGTGATAAATAACTCCAATAATCAAAAAAATCAATGCAACTCTGAATTAAAGGAACTTATGAGTCAAACATGTAGGAAGTAACAACTAATCAAATCATCACATTGTAAAGCACAAAATGAAATGGTGACGCATATCAAAATACTATCAAATCATCACATGGATGTGGAATGATATTGTGACTCAGTCATCCTAAATGTCCATTCAAATACGGTGTAGAACAAACTATAATTTTTTTTTTCCTTTTTTCCAAAATAAAAACCTTTAGGATTTTTCAAATTATTCTAATGAAATAGATTTTTTTTTTTAATTTTTTCAAAAATATAAGAAACATGGAAAAACATAACTACGAAAATGGTACACACTAGAAATAGGCAAAAAATATCATCATGAAAAAATCCTATGCTAGAAAACAAGTTTAAACGTCAATTTTTAGGTGCGGTGGACTTTTCCAAAGGTTGTGACATCTTTTGAAAAACCTCCATCAAATCATGTGAATTCTGGACCAAAAACTTTAACTTCTCCCTAATATGTGCAAACTCTCTTGTGTAATCATCTGGAGCATTATGTGTGGGTGCGTGTGTATGACCACGTATAGCACCAAAATGTGACACATGACACAATGTAAAAGAAAACTCCCTAAGGTTTCCTCTGTTCTTGCAATGTGTGCAAAAATAAATAGGCCTAGGTACACCTCTATCAAAACATCTACGAACTCTCATATCAGGTACGGGACACCTAGGTGGGTTAGGTTTAGATCCATATGGATCTATGCCAAACTCGAGAACCGGCTCGGGTGTAACTTTTGAAGTGGACGCACCGTAATGGCCTATTCCTCATTTCTCAACATCATCCAAAATGAGATTGAGAAACATCTTTCCGACCTTCTTCGATGCGTTACCTAAAGGGAATTTAAGCTCCCAAGAATGTACGATATCACTCTGGATTTGGGATACACGTGTCTTCAGACTAGACATCGTGTTGATCAAATCACTCTTTTCTCGATCTAAGGGAATCAACTGTTTACTCAAAGAAACCTTCACTTTATCGAGTTGACTTTCTTTCGCTTCAAACACCCTTAAACTCTCTAACTCTCTCTCCAAATCTCTCACCCTAAAACCTAACACTTTATTCAATTTCTAAGTCTTTAAGGTATCGACGTACAAATCTCTAAACGCAATTTGGTTCTCACTTTCATCTCCACTTTCACACTCAATACCACCCTCACTCAAAATAGTCAAACTACCATCCTCCTCGCGGCGTCCCACGTGCACAAATATCGTCATCATCATGGGAAAAACTAGGTGTGCTCACGTGACTAGATAAAAAGGTGATAAGCATTCCATGTGAACACTCATCCCAAGAATCTTTCACCTCTTCCTCACTATCGCTAAGAGTGTGGCATGGAAATTTTCTTACCCTTTTTCCTTAGCCTAGTGGGACTCTCAAAAGTTCTATGTCGTCTACCTTCACACTCAAAACACTTATCTTCCTCCTCTTTATCAGCGCTCTCTTTGGCCCCATTTTTATTTTTCTCAAAAAATCTTTTATTAGAAGAATTTTGTTTTGAAAACTAGAGAAATATTTTAAAAAAAATCGCAAGCATGGACATTTCAAAATCAACCTCACCTTTAAAGTCAGACTCATAAAATTTCACATTCTTATTCTTCTCTCTCGTGGACACGTCCTCTCCCTTCCTAGGCTGGGATCTAAGTGTTATCCCTATATCCTTAGGCTTGATAGTGTCACGAAACATGTCACATATGTCTGGACGTCTCCTACCAACAATTCTAATTTCTAATTGCCCAAACCAGCAAAGGTATTCAAAAAAGTCACTTTTGAGATAAAACGTATAGGCAATGATCTTAAAATCTTTTTAACTACTCGTGCATTAGGTATGGTCTTACTAAGATTGAATTAGTGTTGACAATGTAAAACTAACGTTCATAAAAGTCATCAAAACACTTAGTTTCAAACATGGTTCTTATTTCAAATTGAGTAGTTAAATGTTGAATTTTAGAATCCTTGACCGCATTAGTGCCTTCGTGGGTGAGTTGTAAAACATCCCACACATCTTTAGACGTGGTGCACATCATAATACGTCAGAACTCGTCAGAGGTAACGTGTCCAGAAATAACACTAAGCCCGCATTAATTAAAATTCCTCCACCTAAACTCATCCCCAGCCCAGTCTGACACAAGCTTTAAATTCCTGACATTATTTGTGGTGAAAGTGGGAGGAGTCCAACCACTTTCACATATTACCCAAACTCTCTCATCGATTTCTTTTAAATGTGATTTCGTGCGGGATTTTCGGTAAGTATAATTAGACCCGTCAAAAATTGGCAACCGGTTATATAAGTTTTCATTCGAAAACATTGCGATAATTTTTAAAAATCATATTTTTCAAAAAGATAAATATAAAAAAAAAATTGCGAAAAAAATAGGAATTCACAATAAATTAGTGAAACCTAATTTAATACCAATTTGAGAATGCCCTTGCGATATCGATTTAAATAAATTCAATAATTTCCATGTTCACCTTATTTAATCAGTGTCATTTTTTTAATCCAATTTAAGTCAGCCCCTAAACATACAAGTATGTGTGTGTGTGTGTGTGTGTGTGTGTGTGTGTGTGTGTGTGTGTATGTGATCAAAAATAAAATTTCTAACTCACAGATATCGAGAAAAAATCCCTTTCGAGCAAAACCTTTATTTCACTACAATACTTGCATTGATTATAATGAAATACACAGTGAGTTAACCACAGAAAACCCATATAGATCGAAACCTAGAATCATCAATGAATGAACCATAGAATATCAACATGAACACGCAGTTCGAATCAGCCCAGGAACACCTATAAGTACTCCTTATCGACATGCAGTCGTGTTAGGCCATTACTTCCCTCAAGAGAACCTAGATCAGTAGTAGAGATCTTCTTTATGAGATAAACTTCAACAAAGATGTGTCTTTGGGTTCCAAAAGAATTCAAATAATTAATTGGGATCTTGTGAATTGAAAACAAAAGGGATTAAAACCCTAAAATGGAGAAGGCAAAGTATCCAGCCAAAGCAGTTTTGTATCTATTAAAAAACACAGGTCTTCTTATGAAAAAATGAAGTTGGAAAACTCTATTTATAAAAAAGTTAAGGCGACGCGTCGCTCAAACAAAATAGGGTCTCACTTGAACGAGATGCTGATGTCGTTAGAATGACATCCCGCGACTTCACGCGACGGCACAATATCATTTCAACGAGAGTGTTGGTCACTCGAACGACTTGACAAAAGAATAATTTCTTATTTCCAAAAATTCATCTACTGGTCTGGAACAAAAATTTGATGAAACACTCCGCTCCTATACTTTAAAAATATTTTGTACAAATATCCTAACATATTTATATGAACCATTAAGGTACTTAAACACAACCTTACTTAAATCTTTCTCGCAGAGGCTTGAATGTTGAAGAACTTTCATATTTGGATCCGTCTTGATTCTTGAATGCTATTAAATATTATTCGATGATTGTAACGGTATACCACATACTCAATTGATAACGGATAATAAAAATGATGTCCTTACATCCCCTTCTTTAAATTTTTTTGGCTTCACCATTTGGCCATACGATCTTGAGATTCTCTTCCTATACATATGGAAATTCCTAGTCACGTTGTCTTTATATTAATTTAAGGCTTTCAATTGCATATGTTAGCTTCTGAGGGAGAATCATTCTTTGCAAGTTTTACTAGGCAGATGGTACCTTCAATTTAACTAGTGACATTGCCTGTGTACTAGGAGAAAGGGGTGTAACCAGTTGGATTCCTTTTGGTTGTTCTATAGGCCCACAAAACCTATAGCATGTTGTCATCCCATGTCCTAAAAAAATCTTCCAACATTTTTGTTACGATATTTACCGAATTCATGTTAGTAGCTTCAGTTTTCCCATTACATTTAGGGTAGGCTATAGTGGACTTGTGATGAATAATGGAATACTTATTTATGAGAAATATTACATCATTATTCACGTAGGGGGTTCCATTTTCAGATAGGAATACCTTTGGGATGCTAAATCAGCAGATAATATATATTTTTATAAACTGCACTATCACACCTGTTGTAGCTCTTTTTATAGATATTTCTTTCTGCTAACTTAGTAGAGCACTCAATGGCAACTAATATCCAAATTTTTCCCCTGGAAGAGGGGTTGATGGCCCCCATAATGTCAAACTTTTAAGTTTAAAAAGGAAATGGGATAGAGAGTGAGTGTAGTTCCACTTAGGGAGTATGGATCATGTTTCTATATAATTGACATGCTCTACATTTTTTAACTAACTCAGTAGAATATTTTTCCATAATTGTCTAATAATATCCTAGGCGCACGAACTGGTCATATTTCTTTGCTCCCCTTATACGACCTGTCTCATGGTCTTGCATTAAAAACTCTTCAGCTTCCTCTAACTTGAAGCCCCTCAGGGGCCAGTTGAAGTACCCCTTCCGACACAACTTATCATTTTGGATATAGTACCTTGAGATCCTTTATTTTTGCTTGGTGGTATCATCTTTCTACACTGTATCCATTCCTTCTACTAGCATAATGATATAAGGTTTTCTTCAGTCAGTTGGTTATTTAACAAAATTATCCATCAAATCATGTGAAGTCTGGACCAAAAACTTTACCTTCTCCCTAATATGTGCAAACTCTCTCGTGTAATCATCTGGAGCATTATGTGTGGGTGCGTGTGTATGAACACGTGTAGCACCAAAATGTGACACATGACCCAATGTAAAAGAAAACTCCCTAAGGTTTCCTCTGTTCTTGCAATGTGTGCAAAAATAAATAGGCCTAGGTACACCTCTCTCAAAACATCTACGAACTCTCATATCAGGTACGGGACACCTAGGTGGGTTAGTTTTAGATCCATATGGATCTATGCCAAACTCGAGAACCGGCTCGGGTGTAACTTTTGAAGTGGACACGCCGTAATGGCCTATTCCTCATTTCTCAACATCACCCAAAATGAGATTGAGAAACATCTTTCCGACCTTCTTCGATGCGTTACCTAAAGGGAATTTAACCTCCCAAGAATGTACGATATCACTCTGGATTTGGGATACACGTGTCTTCAGACTAGACATCGTGTTGATCAAATCACTCCTTTCTCGATCTAAGGGAATCAACTGTTTACTCAAAGAAACCTTCACTTTATCGAGTTGACTTTATTTCTCTTCAAACACCCTTAAACTCTCTAACTCTCTCTCCAAATCTCTCACCCTAAAACCTAACACTTTATTCAATTTCTAAGTCTTTAAGGTATCGACGTACAAATCTCTAAACGCAATTTGGTTCTCACTTTCATCTCCACTTTCACACTCAATACCACCCTCACTCAAAATAGTCAAACTACCATCCTCCTCGCGGCGTCCCACGTGCACAAATATCGTCATCATCATGGGAAAAACTAGGTGTGCTCACGTGACTAGATAAAAAGGTGATAAGCATTCCATGTGAACACTCATCCCAAGAATCTTTCACCTCTTCCTCACTATCGCTAAGAGTGTGGCATGGAAATTTTCTTACCCTTTTTCCTTAGCCTAGTGGGACTCTCAAAAGTTCTATGTCGTCTACCTTCACACTCAAAACACTTATCTTCCTCCTCTTTATTAGCGCTCTCTTTGGCCCCATTTTTATTTTTCTCAAAAAATCTTTTATTAGAAGAATTTTGTTTTGAAAACTAGAGAAATATTTTAAAAAAAATCGCAAGCATGGACATTTCAAAATCAACCTCACCTTTAAAGTCAGACTCATAAAATTTCACACGTCCTCTCCCTTCCTAGGTTGGGATCTAAGTGTTATCCCTATATCCTTAGGCTTGACTGTGTCAAGAAACATGTCACATATGTCTGGACGTCTCCTACCAACAATTCTAATTTCTAATTTCCCAAACCAGCAAAGGTATTCAAAAAAGTCACTTTTGAGATAAAACGTATAGGCAATGATCTTAAAATCTTTTTAACTACTCGTGCATTAGGTATGGTCTCACTAAGATTGAATTAGTGTTGACAATGTAAAACTAACGTTCATAATAGTCATCAAAACACTTAGTTTCAAACATGGTTCTTATTTCAAATTGAGTAGTTAAATGTTGAATTTTAGAATCCTTGACCGCGTTAGTGCCTTCGTGAGGGAGTTGTAAAACATCCCACACATCTTTAGACGTGGTGCACATCATAATACGTCAGAACTCGTCAGAGGTAACGTGTCCAGAAATTACACTAAGCCCGCATTAATTAAAATTCCTCCACCTAAACTCATCCCCAGTCCAGTCTGACACAAGCTTTAAATTCCTGACATTATTTGTGGTGAAAGTGGGAGGAGTCCAACCACTTTCACATATTACCCAAACTCTCTCATCGATTTCTTTTAAATGTGATTTCATGCGGGATTTTCGATAAGTATAATTAGACCCGTAAAAAATTGGCAACCGGTTATATAAGTTTTCATTCGAAAACATTGCGATAATTTTTAAAAATCATATTTTTCAAAAAGATAAATATCAAAAAAAATTCGCGAAAAAAAATAGGAATTCACAATAAATTAGTGAAACCTAATTTAATACCAATTTGAGAATGCCCTTGCGATATCGATTTAAATGAATTCAATAATTTCCATGTTCACCTTATTTAATCAGTGTCATTTTTTTAATCCAATTTAAGTCAGCCCCTAAACATACAAGTATGTGTGTGTGTGTGTGTGTGTGTGTGTGTGTGTGTGTGTGTGTGTGTGTGTGTGTATGTGATCAAAAATAAAATTTCTAACTCACAGATTTCAAGAAAAAATCCCTTTCGAGCAAAACCTTTATTTCACTACAATACTTTCATTGATTATAATGAAATACAAAGTGAGTTAACCACAGAAAACCCATATAGGTCGAAACCTAGAGTCATCAATGAATGAACCATAGAATATCAACATGAACACGGAGTTCGAATCAGCCCAGGAACACCTATAAGTACTCCTTATCGACATGCAGTCGTGTTAGGCCATTACTTCCCTCAAGAGAACCTAGATCAGTAGTAGAGATCTTCTTTATTAGATAAACTTCAACAAAGATGTGTCTTTGGGTTCCAAAAGAATTCAAATAATTAATTGGGATCTTGTGAATTGAAAACAAAAGGGATTAAAACCCTAAAATGGAGAAGGCAAAGTATCCAGCCAAAGCAGTTTTGTATCTATTAAAAAACACAGGTCTTCTTATGAAAAAATGAAGTTGGAAAACTCTATTTATAAAAAAGTTAAGGCGACGCGTCGCTCAAACAAAATAGGGTCTCGCTTGAATGAGATGCTGATGTCGTTAGAACGACATCCCGCGACTTCACGCGACGGCACAATATCATTTGAACGAGAGTGTTGGTCACTCGAACGACTTGACAAAAGAATAATTTCTTATTTCCAAAAATTCATCTACTGGTCTGGAACAAAAATTTGATGAAACACTCCGCTCCTATAGTTTAAAAATATTTTGTACAAATATCCTAACACATTTATATGAACCATTAAGGTACTTAAACACAAACTTACTAAAATCTTTCTCGCAGAGGCTTGAATGTTGAAGAAATTTTATATTTGGATCCGTCTTGATTCTTAAATGCTATTAAATATTATTCGATGATTGTAGCGGTATACGACATACTCAATTGATAACGGATAATAAAAATGATGTCCTTACATCCCCTTCTTAAAAAAATTTTGGCTTCACCATTTGTCCATACGATCTTGAGATTCTCTTCCTATACATATGGAAATTCCTAGTCTTGTTGTCTTTATATTAATTTAAGGCTTTCAATTGCATATGTTAGCTTCTGAGGGAGAATCATGCTTTGCAAGTTTTACTAGGCAGATGGTACCTTCAATTTAACTAGAGACATTGCCTACGTACTAGGAGAAAGAGGTGTAACCAGTTGGATTCCTTTTGGTTGTTCTATAGGACCACAAAACCTAAAGCATCTTGTCATCCCATGTCCTAAAAAAATCTTCCAACATTTTTGTTACGATATTTACCAAATTCATGTTAGTAGCTTCAGTTTTCCCTTTACATTTAGGGTAGGCTAGAGTGGACTTGTGATGAATAATGGAATAGTTATTTGTGAGAAATATTACCTCACTATTCACGTAGGGGGTTCCATTTTTAGATATGAATACCTTTGGGATGCTAAATCAGTAGATAATATATATTTTTATAAACTGCACTATCACACCTGTTGTTGCTCTTTTTATAGATATTTCTTTCTGCTCACTTAATAGAGCACTCAATGGCAACTAATATCCAAATTTTTCCCCTGGAAGAGGGGTTAATGACCCCCATAATGTCAAACTTCTAAGTTTAAAAAGGAAATGGGATAGAGAGTGAGTGTAGTTCCACTTAGGGAGTATGGATCATGTTTCTATATAATTGACATGCTCTACATTTTTTAACTAACTCAGTAGAATCTTTTTCCATAACTGGCTAATAATATCCTAGGCGCGTGAACTGGTCATATTTATTTGCTCCCCTTATACGACTTGTCTCATGGTCTTGCATTAAAAACTCTTCAGCTTCCTCTAACTTGAAGCCCCTCAGGGGCCTGTTGAAGTACCCCTTCCGATACAACTTATCATTTTGGATATAGTACGTTGAGATTCTTTATTTTTACTTGGTGGTATCATCTTTGTAAACTGTATCCATTCCTTATACTAGCATAATGATATAAGGTTTTCTTCAGTCAGTTGGTTATTTTAAAAAATTATATCGACTAGTGGGTAATATAGCTAACATTTATCGCTATCCATTTGAACTTCCGCAACATCTTGCTTCATCATGGGCAAAAAGTAGCATGCACTTTGAATTCTTCTGTATAATGGGATTTCAATGATTTCATAGCTATCTAGATGGTCTTCTTTCAAGATTTTCTCAGTTGCCTCTGGACTTACGCACCTTGATAATTAGACTCCTTTGTTTTCATAGTATAAGTTCCCAGCCCTAGCGAAGTATTGAGATAATTCCACCAAACTCAATAGTCCCTCTCCTGTATCAAGGTGCTTTCTTATTTTCATATCAATTATTATTGTCATTGGCATATAGAATTTTTTTATCAAAGATTAAATCATCGTTTTGATAATTCGAATGATCAAAAATACTATCAAATCATCACATGGATGCGGAATGAAATTGTGACTCATTCATCTTTAATGTCCATTCAAATACGGTCTGTGATGCCCCGCCTAATTAAATACCGGGCGATCACTCCTTTATTAAATTAAATCAAGGTAAACAGTTGGTTCATTCTCAGCATCACTGTCGATAAAAATAAATTTTCCAATTTAACACCCTAAATAATTAAGCTAAGTGTCAAAACCATTTTCATACATACTTTCCAAATTTTAATTAAAGAAAAAGATTTATTTATTTAAAAACAACATTTCTAAAAATTAAGAATCACACCACAGTAAACCAAATAATATAATCCATTCGACAATCGAATGTCAACATTTGAAAAGTAAAGTCACAAATCCAAACTGAATAAATCCCATAGAACAATACTGGAAACAACTGAAATATAAATGTCCCAACAACAATGAAATAATGGAAAGGGCGACACATGCCCAATAAATGAGAATACTAGAAGTGGAGTCAATAAAAGAAGCCGTCTACGCAAGTGACCTGCAACTCCCACCTAAGCTGCAGAACGTTCCTCTCAAGGGATCCTAAGCAAGACGCCCCTGTGGCTGGGCACCTGAAATATATACATATATATACAAGAGAGAGAGAGAAAAAGAAACGGGTCAGAGCCTGAAAGTGTGTTTGATTTTTACAATACGTTTAACAAGTATTTAAATTGATACAGGCCAATGCAACAACATATTAGTGCGTCACTCTCTTGAGAAGTACTCACCTCTCTTCTAATGTGCACACCTATCGCACTAACCTTACCAACAGTTTCTTAACAATTTTATTATACTAACCATTTCCAATAATTTAGCGTATCTTAACCTACTCATAAGATTTCGAAACCGAACAATATTTTGTTTAAAAAGGTTACTTCCCGATTAGTAGCACAATTCTCGTTTTAGCTTTTATTAACTTATAAAGTTTCTCAGTAACATATTATACTTTCACGAAACAAGTATTCACTATCTGAGTCATCAACCAAGTCCTACTTATCAAATCACAGTAAGCAGTTTAAAATTTCAAACTCTCATATATATATATTAACTACTCGTATAATATATATAAAATAATAGCACCCCTCATAAAACTATGGTGCGTGCATACTCTACTATCCAGAACCCCGTATCACTCATATTAAGGGGAATACAATCAGAATCCTCTCGAATTGTATTAACATAAATACATAAACAATATTGAGGCGAAGCATAGATTCCAAGTCTCTAAGAGGATGGCACATGCCTGCGTCTCTTAGGACCGTCTGAACTATCACATCGATAGCCTGTACCAAGGATATCTATCTTCTAGGGTACAAGTCAATATCCCCCATAAAGGTCCCATCGAGATAAGACTTGTCCCAGCGCGGTAACCTCAGGGATAGCAAGTAGCGTGGGCATGATTTTCACAAGTATATAATATATGTACACACAATCATATACATATACCACTTTATCATATTAATATAGGTTCTTCTCGTCACCCATAATTATACAATTTATTCTACATTTCACATTATTAGTATTACGTATAAGGTTTCATCTCTAACCTTAACTCGAAGGGTTTTCTCACTTAATACGTGACATTCGTTGACTCTATCCTTCCAAGTAGGAAAAATTCAGTAGGTATACCTCTATTCACTATCGTAGCTATTCGCCGCATTCTCTCACTTGATATACGTAGTTTCATAGTTCAATATATAATTATCCCAAAAATAAGATTCTCATCTTATAATAAAGTTCTCAACACTTATTCAAATATCCTACTGGTCTTTCCTATCTCCCAAAATATTTCATTAAGGATACCCAAGAATTATTTCACGATAAATTCAATTCGACTAAGTAAACAAGGGAAATAAGAGTCTGCTAGGAGGGGTCGATCGATCGAGGTCTGGGGCTCGATCAATCGAACCTTCGATCGATCGAAGCTCTAGGCTCGATCGATCGAACAAGCAGGTCTGCGAAAAATTGTGCAGAAATGCAGTTACGGGTTCTACCAAATTTCTTCATCCAAAATCATGTTTTTCCATTATAAATGTCCCAAAAATCTTACTACTATCATTATAACGTTATACCAGATGTTTTCAACGTAAAGCATGTGTATATCTAACATTAAACATGGATAATTAACCCAAAATTCCATCTAATCATCAAAAACCCTAGAGTTTTTCTTAATCAAGGTTCTAATATGTTTTTACCAAAATTTCCTTCTAATCTATCATCAAAATTTCGTGGGTTATATTCCTCTACATGGCAAGGATTCCAGAATTTCATATAAATCATTTCTACATGCATTTTCCTAACATAAATTGGGTGTTCTTCCATATTTATCATCTCTAATCAATCCTAAACCAATATGAAGATTACATTAACGAAAATACGCAAGTTAAACACTTGCATGGGATTTTTGGTATTCTGATTCACGGCTGATTTTGGTATGGCTGCGTTCCTCGTCTCGCGATCTACGCGATGGTGGTGGCGGCGGTGCAAACCGGTGACTTTTTGGCCTTGAATTGCCTTGGAGCTCTCTCCTCTCTTCTCCAATGGCCGTCACTTGATTTTTGGATATTCTAACCCTAAAGGACTAACCTAGATGGTTGATGTAGGTTGCTAAATTTCGTGGGTTTAATTACCCAAAAAGGTGAAATGACTAAATTGCCCTCCCGGGGTACCAATTAGGCCTAAAAACGCCCCGAGACCCAAACTAAACCCCCGGGTACACTTTTCAGACTATCTCGACCCTACCGGACGCGTTGGTGCACTCAAAACGACCATACGGGAAACTTATAAAATTTCACTTTTTATTTAACAAAATTAGTCCCGACGTGACACGAGCACGTTCCGACTTAAATTTCCATAATTGTCATTTTATTCACACGTGACAATATTATAACAATAAATTTCATATATTACTATACTCATCCAGTAATATTCAACAGATAACAAATTTCCAATAATTACTAACTCTCGTCACGCTAGTAAATATTTAAAGCAACATTCCGGATTAAAATTAAATTAATTTATCTCTATTAAATTAAATAAATCCCATAATTTAAAAGCTATAAAAATACGGGTTATTACACGGTGTAGAACAAACTATAATTTTTTTTGCCTTTTTTCCAAAATAAAATCCTTTTGGATTTTTCAAATTTTTCTAAAGAAATAATTATTATTTTTTTTTCAAAAATATATGAAAGATGGAAAAACATAACTACGAAAATGGTACACACTAGAAATAGGCAAAAATATCATCATGAAAAAATCCTATTCTAGAAAACAAGTCTAAACGTCAATTGTTAGGTGCGGTGGACTTTTCCAAAGGTGGTGACATCTTTTAAAAAACCTCCATCAAATCATGTGAAGTCTTGACCAAAAACTTTACCTTATCCCTAATATGTGCAAACTATCTCGTGTAATCATCCGGAGCATTATGTGTGGGTGCGTGTGTATGAACACGTGTAGCACCAAAATGTGACACATGACCCAATGTAAAAAAAAACTCCCTAAGATTTCCTATGTTCTTGCAATGTGTGCAAAAATAAATAGGCCTAGGTACACCTCTCTCAAAACATCTACGAACTCTCCTATCAGGTACGGGACGCCTAGGTGGGTTAGGTTTAGATCCATATGGATCTATCCCAAACTCGAGAACCGGCTCGAGTGCAACTTTTGAAGTGGACGCGCCGTCATGGCCTATTCCTCATTTCTCAACATCACCCAAAATGAGATTGAGAAACATCTTTCCAACCTTCTTCGATGTGTTACCTAAAGGGAATTTGACATCCCAAGAATGTTCGTTATCACTCTGGATTTGGGATACACGTGTCTTCAGACTAGACATCGTGTTGACCAAATCACTCTTTTCTCGATCTAAAGGAATCAACTGTTTACTCAAAGAAACCTTCACTTTATCGAGTTGACTTTCTTTCGCTTCAAACACCCTTAAACTCTCTAACTCTCTCTCTAAATGTCTCACCCTAAAACCTAACACTTTATTCAATTTCTAAGCCTTTAAGGTCTCGACGTACAAATCTCTAAACGCAATTTGGTTCTCACTTTCATCTCCACTTTCACACTCAATATCACCCTCACTCAAAATAGTCAAACTACCATCCTCCTCGCGGCGTCCCACGTGCACAAATATCCTCATCATCAAGGGAAAAACCAGGTGTGCTCACGTGACTAGCTAAAAAGGTGATAAGCATTCCATGTGAACACTCATCCCAAGAATCTTTCACCTCTTCCTCACTATCGCTAAGAGTGTGGCATGGAAATTTTCTTACCCTTTTTCCTTATCCTAGTGGGACTCTCAAAAGTTCTATGTCGTCTACCTTCACACTCAAAACACTTCTCTTCCTCCTCTTTATCACCGCTCTCTTTGGCCCCATTTTTATTTTTCTCAAAAAGTCTTTTATTAGAAGAATTTTGTTTTGAAAACTAGAGAAATATTTTTAAAAAAATCGCAGGCCTGGACATATCAAAATCAACCTCACCTTTAGAGTTAGACTCACAAAATTTCACATTCTTTTTCTTCTCTCTCGTGGACACGTCCTCTCCCTTCCTAGGCTGGGATCTAAGTGCTATCCCTCTATCCTTAGGCTTGACAGTGTCAGGAAACATGTCACATATGTCTAGACGTCTCCTACCAACAATTCTAATTTCTAATTGCCCAAACCAGCTAAGGTATTCAAAAAAGTCACTTTTGAGATAAAACGTTTAGGCAACGATCTTAAAATCTTTTTAACTACTCGTGCATTAGGTATAGGATCACCAAGATTGAATTAGTGTTGACAATGCCAAACTAACATTCATATAAGTCATCAAAACACTTAGTTTCAAACATGGTTATTATTTCAAATTGAGTAGTTAAATGTTGAATTTTCGAATCTTTGACCACGTTAGTGCTTTCGTGGGTGAGTTGTAAAACATCCCACACTTCTTTAGACGTGGTGCACATCATAATACGTCAAAACTCGTCAGAGGTAACGTGTCAAGAAATTACACTAAGCCCGTATGAATTAAAATTCCTCCACCTAAACTCATCCCCAGTCCAGTCTGACACAGGCTTTAAATTCCTGACATTATTTGCGGTGAAAGTGGGAGGAGTCCAACCACTTTCACATATTACCCAAACTCTCTCATCGATTTCTTTTAAATGCGATTTCATGCGGGATTTTTGGTAAGTATAATTAGACCCGTCAAAAATTGGCAACCGATTATATAAGTTTTCATTCGAAAACATTGCGATAATTTTTAAAAATCATATTTTTCAAAAAGATAAATATCACAAAAATTTTGCGAAAAAATAGGAATTCACAATAAATTAGTGAAACCTACTCTAATACCAATTTGAGAATGCCCATGCGATATCGATTTAAATAAATTCAATAATTTCCATGTTCAGCTTATTTAATCAGTGTCATTTTTTTAAATCCAATTTAAGTCAGCCCCTAAACATACAAGTACGTATGTGTGTGTGTGTGTGTGTGTGTGTGTGTGTGTCAAACAATAAAAAATAAAATTTCTAACTCACAGATTTCGAGAAAAAATCCCTTTCGAGCAAAACCTTTATTTCACTACAATACTTGCAATGATTATAATGAAATACACAGTGAGTTAACCACAGAAAACCCATATAGATCATAACCTAGAGTCATCAATGAATCAACCATAAAATATCAACATGAACACGCATATCGAATCAGCCCAGGAACACCTATAAGTACTCCTTATCGACATGCAGCCGCGTTAGGCCACTACTTCCCTCAAGAGAACCTAGATCAATAGTAGAGATCTTCTTTATAAGAGAAACTTAAACAAAGATGTGTCTTTGGGTTCCAAAAAAATTCAAATAATTAATTGGGAGCCTGTGAATTGAAAACAAAAGGAATTAAAACCCTAAAATTGAGAAGGCAAAGTATCCAGCCAAAGCAGTTTTGTATCTATTAAAAAACACAGGTCTTCTTATGAAAAAATGAAGTTGGAAGACTCTATTTATAAAAACGTTAAGGCGACGGGTCGCTCAAAAAAAATAGGGTCTCGCTTGAACGAGATGACGACATCCCGCGACTTCACGCGACGGCACAATATCATTTGAACGAGAGTGTTGGTCACTCGAACGACCTGACAAAAGAATAATTTCTTATTTCCAAAAATTCATCTACTGGTCTGGAACAAAAATTTGATGAAACGCTCCGCTCCTATATAGTTTAAAAATATTTTGTACAAATATCCTAACACATTTATATGAACCATTAAGGTACTTAAACACAAACTTACTAAAATCTTTCTCGCAGAGGCTTGAATGTTGAAGAAATTTTATATTTGGATCCGTCTTGATTCTTAAATGCTATTAAATATTATTCGATGATTGTAGCGGTATACGACATACTCAATTGATAACGGATAATAAAAATGATGTCCTTACATCCCCTTCTTAAAAAAATTTTGGCTTCACCATTTGTCCATACAATCTTGAGATTCTCTTCCTATACATATGGAAATTCCTAGTCTTGTTGTCTTTATATTAATTTAAGGCTTTCAATTGCATATGTTAGCTTCTAAGGGAGAATCATGCTTTGCAAGTTTTACTAGGCAGATGGTACCTTCAATTTAACTAGAGACATTGCCTACGTACTAGGAGAAAGAGGTGTAACCAGTTGGATTCCTTTTGGTTGTTCTATAGGACCACAAAACCTAAAGCATCTTGTCATCCCATGTCCTAAAAAAATCTTCCAACATTTTTGTTACGATATTTACCAAATTCATGTTAGTAGCTTCAGTTTTCCCTTTACATTTAGGGTAGGCTAGAGTGGACTTGTGATGAATAATGGAATAGTTATTTGTGAGAAATATTACCTCACTATTCACGTAGGGGGTTCCATTTTTAGATATGAATACCTTTGGGATGCTAAATCAGTAGATAATATATATTTTTATAAACTGCACTATCACACCTGTTGTTGCTCTTTTTATAGATATTTCTTTCTGCTCACTTAATAGAGCACTCAATGGCAACTAATATCCAAATTTTTCCCCTGGAAGAGGGGTTAATGACCCCCATAATGTCAAACTTCTAAGTTTAAAAAGGAAATGGGATAGAGAGTGAGTGTAGTTCCACTTAGGGAGTATGGATCATGTTTCTATATAATTGACATGCTCTACATTTTTTAACTAACTCAGTAGAATCTTTTTCCATAACTGGCTAATAATATCCTAGGCGCGTGAACTGGTCATATTTATTTGCTCCCCTTATACGACTTGTCTCATGGTCTTGCATTAAAAACTCTTCAGCTTCCTCTAACTTGAAGCCCCTCAGGGGCCTGTTGAAGTACCCCTTCCGATACAACTTATCATTTTGGATATAGTACGTTGAGATTCTTTATTTTTACTTGGTGGTATCATCTTTGTAAACTGTATCCATTCCTTATACTAGCATAATGATATAAGGTTTTCTTCAGTCAGTTGGTTATTTTAAAAAATTATATCGACTAGTGGGTAATATAGCTAACATTTATCGCTATCCATTTGAACTTCCGCAACATCTTGCTTCATCATGGGCAAAAAGTAGCATGCACTTTGAATTCTTCTGTATAATGGTATTTCAATGATTTCATAGCTATCTAGATGGTCTTCTTTCAAGATTTTCTCAGTTGCCTCTGGACTTACGCACCTTGATAATTAGCCTCCTTTGTTTTCATAGTATAAGTTCCCAGCCCTAGCGAAGTATTGAGATAATTCCACCAAACTCAATAGTCCCTCTCCTGTATCAATCTTCTTTCTTATTTTCATATCAATTATTATTGTCATTGGCATATAGAATTTTTTTATCAAAGATTACATCATCGTTTTGATAATTCGAATGATCGACGAGTCACCTTTGATGGATATCTTTTGGGAAAATTATCACATAAGCATCGGTATGTTTATTCATCGCCTAATGGTGTCTTTTTATTATCACCATATGGAACTATCGGAGCAATCTTTGAACAATCATTGGTTAAGATAATAAACTCATATGCTTCAGAGTGTACTCCCCTTTACTTGCTTCACTACCGGGTTAGAATCTCCCTTGATGGTGAGTAGTTGGATACCCCTTCACATTGCTTCTAATAGGACACACTAATGCTACATACTCAACTTTATTGTTGGAACAACAAAAATCCAACTTGTAGGACAAGAAAACCTCCTCTTTTTATTTGGTAAAAACAATCCCCGTGCCTAATGTGCCTTGAGTGGACAAACAATCAAATTCCATGCTCCATTCTTTCAATATTCTTTCCAAGTAATTTCTTACAAATCATCACCTGGAAGTTCTTTGTGTGATGGTTCAAATACACCTTATATGAAAATTACCAATGAATCTACATAGGCTTATCTATTTATTGCTCTAGGAGACACGCATTTTAAGGCATACTCTAAGAGTATAGGGAACCATCTAGCATCACTTCCTAAAGATAGCATATAGTGCCTAAGCATTTGAACAACAAAGATGATGGCTAGAGAGTGCCTATCAATACTAGTGTATCTAGCCTCAGGCCCATGAATAATAAGGATAAAATAATAAATTGACTTTTCTAATTCTCCAACCTCTCGCGCTAGCAATGCACTAATACATCTAGCTGTAGAGGTAAGATAAAGTTATAACGACATGCCTGCCTTAGGAAGAATCATGGTTTGTTGTGATGTGAGGAGCTTCTTTAGTTTGTCCAAAGATTCATGGTTATTTCTAAATAAATTTTTTGCCCTTACGCAGAAACTCCATAAGGGTATGATTGATCCCAATAAGCCCAGACATAAATCTTCTCAGATAAGAAACTTTATCTAAGAAACTCTAAAACTCACTTGCATTCTTTAGATATAGAATGTTAAGAATGGCCTTTTTATTATCTGTGACCATCTTAACACCTTTTCTATTCACCACAAACTCTAATAGTTTTCCATTGCTCACCCTACAAGTACATTTGAGAAGGCTCATTTTCATCTTGTACTTCCTCTACCTCGTTAACACCTTCCTCAAGTCTGCTAAGTGAGCAGTCTCCTTCTTGGACTTTATAACCATATTATCAATGTAGAACTCAATAATATTATGAAAAAGATCATGGAATATTAGAATCATAGTCCTTGGATATGTAGAACCTCATTCTTTAGTCCAAAAGGCATAACATGGTACATAAATTTACCTAATGGAGTAAAAAAGGCGGGATATTCTGCATCACCTGGATCCATCTTGATGTGGTTATAACGAATATAGCCATCCATAAAACTGCAACTCGTAACTAACTATTGCATCTATCAAGTTCTATACGGATTGAAGTGGGAACTCGTCTATTGGGTTGGCCCGATTCAAGTCTCTAAAAATCCACACAAATATTAATTTAGTTCTTGTCCTTCTTCCCTACAGGTACAATACCAGACAATAAAATAGGATGTTGTATTAGGATAGTGAAGCCCTATATGGGGAACCTGTGGACTTCTTCCTTGATCTTCATATCAAGCTCTACTTTGTATGTTCGGGTAGCTTATTTGGATAGGATAACTGATGGCATCATGTTCAACTTATGATAACTCATATCGTTGTCAATACTGGGAATCTCAATGTATTTCTATGCGAAGAGATCTTTGAATTCCCTGAACAACTTGATTAAAGGCCTATTTTGACAAAGCAGTTATTTAGGTCGTTTAATACTAGATTAAACTATTGAAGTAACTCAGAACTATTTTTTGAAGAAACTCTTTTCTATAAATCAAAACAGATTAATCACAAGATGTGTTTAATAAAACATGCACGAGATTTGTTCAAGATTTTATAACAGGTTTCGAAAATCATTTTAAATCAATTAAACTCAGCACAACCACAAGAATGAGATGAGGAGATGTAGAAAGATTAAGGGCAAGGCATTTTTAACGTGGTAAAACCACACCCAACTGAGAAAACATCCACGATGACTTCCAAGTCACAAACAAAAATCCATTAAAACGAAATATACAAGTTACAAACTATTTAACACACATGCAAACTAATCAGACCTATACAAGTTTAGAAATGTACCCACTGGTTTGATTCTAACTTTTCGACAATTTTGAAGTTGATGTGGCTTTCCCAGTTTGCTAACTTTTCCACTTTGTTCCAGTATTTACGTTGACTCTTATTATTTTAAGATCTTATGGCCAACACTTTTGTCTTGTAGTGTGATAAGTGTTTGTGAAAGTGCTACTAACACATGCATGTACACACGCACACTTATTTTATAAAAATAGTCCTATCAAATTACAGATCAGCTCTAAATGATGCTATTTTTAGTTTCTCTCTTCTTTAGAAACAAATAAAATTTATTTGACCTTTCAAATAATCTCGGAATCCAAGGTTACCTTGCTCGAAAGACTGCCAAGGTCATATCAATTTCATAGGGTTTTGAAAATGATTTTGAAATTGAAAACCACCAATTGCGATTCCAACTAGGTCAAAAGTCTTGTTTCATAAGAACTACAAACATAAAAAATATTTGTTAATTCTAATGTTTTGAAAAACATTTATAGAACATTAATCAACAAATGAAATTTCTCAATATGAGAAAGTAAACAATGTAGATCAAAGTGTAATATAACATAAAATGGAGAGATCTATAATTTCTATAAAAAAGAAATACAGATCTAACTAAAATGCTTAAGTTGGACACAAGATCTCAAACTCAGAGGATTCAAACCACGACCTTCCTTCAAACCTTTACCAAAGTAACTCTCAAACACTCAGGTATGGTGTTCGGTGTAAACGATTTAAGAAAAATAAATTAGGGTTTGAAATAGGTTAGGGTTTCTCTCTGGATTCTCTCTTCTCTCTCTCTCTTCTATCTATTTAGACGAACTACCAAAATTTCCCAAATGCCCAGGGTAAGCCTCCTTATATAGTAGGCTAGGGAGGATCGAGAAGGTTAGAGAAAATCTAAAGGCTGAGATTTGGTCTTGGCCTTTTGACTTTGATCCAACGATTTAACATTAGCGGTGATTAAGCGTCCTCTGATTGGTCTAGAGAGGTTACACATGGATTGGGTTCGAACGCATGCAGAGCGTTGATTACAAAAATTCAAGGGCTGAGATAACACAAGGCTTATTTGTCTCCAAACAATCACAAATCTGGCCGTTAGAAGGATGACAGGTGTAGGGCTGAGATGAGCTCTCACACGAGTGTTTTAAAAATAATTACAAATGCACCCTCAAGTCTCAAGCTCATTCGGATCCTACCCAATCCAACTTTAAGGTATAAAAAGGTAATAATAGTAATTACAGAATGACCCTAAAAGTTATATAAAATAAATTTTAATTTCTAAAAAATCATTTAAAAATTCCCAAATAATTATTGAAACCAATTTAAATGGGATTTAACACACACAACTCACACACAAAAAAATAATACACTATATGAACAATGTATGAAACCCTAGTGTGTGTGATTGAGCATTATACCTTCAAATGAATCAAATGTGTCTTAAGATGGCTCTTTGGTATCTCAGGAATGGGACTCTAATTTTGTCACATATTTCCAAACTAGATGAGTACTTATACCATGTAGACTCAAATGAGTCAAGAGTATAAGGTGCTTCAATCCCCCTTTGTAAATATGAAACAAAATCTCCCTTGAGTCGTCTAGGACTCGTAGGGCTACAAAGAAATAAGGAAAATCCTAATCCTATACAAAATTCTATCTACCCATTTCCGAGAAAAAGAAAATTACATAACTCAACTAATTACAAACCAATACCCTAATAACATCTGTTGAATACAACTGTACAGAATCCTGCAAATCATCACTAAGATCAAGCATATAAGAAGTATGTAATAAAATTGAACTCATAAGACTCAAATTTCTCCCCCATTTTGTCTCAAATGGAGAAAAGGAATAATACTTAAGACATAGGAGTTTATTCAGCACACACCATTCCTATCAATTTTCGCAAATCAAGAAATATATTGTAATCCAAAGGTTTTAAGGTATTTAAGATTGGACTTTTTCCCATACTATAGTTCGTAAGGAGTTTGTTTAGAATTCTTCCTAAGATAGACCCTATAGATAATGTGACAAGCAATACGAATAGATTCTACCAAAAAATAGTTAGGTAAACACTTGGCATGAATCATAGCACGTGCCATCTCTTGAAGAGTGAGATTCTTTCTCTCAGCAATTCCATTTTGTTGAGGAGTCTTAGGAGCACTAAATTCATGTTTGTAACCATTATAGTCAAAATATGAGCAGTATAGATTGCTTGAAGAAGGTATCTCCTTAGGAATGTCTCCAAAAATAGGTTTCATGGGATTTTGATGTTGATCCTTATTCCTAGGGAGTACAGTTTCAAAAGAAGAAACACTCTTCCTAATAGGAGGGCAGATGTATTTAGCCTTAGGTTCACTATCACACTTAGAGTAACTAGATTCCCCAATATCAAACTTTTGTTATTTTTCATCAAACTCATGTTTTAGGGAATGAAAATCTGGGTAATTTTATATAGGTCTTTTGCCACCTGACTCGAACTTGATTGATTCAAATTTTTTAGTTTGTGTCTTTAACTTTGGGCAAAATCCTATTCCAGTTCGATCATCAGAATTGGTTTTTGAGTCAGCAACAAAATCATCAAAATAGTTGGAATTGTTTTCAAAATCAGCAATTTTTTTCAAAACAGTTTCTATCTTTTCTCTAGATTGTTCCAATTCTAATTATGTCCCTATATATTTTTTGTCTATAGTTTCATTTTTTTTAATCAATTTTTTCAATTTTTGATCAAAATTTTTGACTTCATTTTCATGAGTTAGACATTGGGTAGTATACTCTTTAGCGTTAAGTTTGACGATTAGACTAAGGTCTTTTAGTTTATTAGTAAGATCTTTCACTATCTTCACTAGTCTAAATCTTTTCTTAAGAGTTTTGGCATAAAGTGTGTGAACATCAGGGCGGTCTTCAGTGTCCAGGTCTTTAAGTGTAGTGTGTGAAGTGACCCCTAAGGATTCAATCCATGAACTCACACACACATTGACATCGTCATTATCACTTTCCCTTTTACTCACACACCCCACTGTAGAACTAGTAAAGTTCTGATAAATTAAAGCATCTAAACCAGTAGCAGCATGATTCAAAACAACATAAGTAGAGCTATTATCATCATTCTCATACAAAGGCACATGAATATCATCATTATAGATTATCTTGGAAAATAAGGACATGTAAGGGTAAAAAACATCAGATGACTCAGGTTCCTAATTATCAGAGTCACTTGAATCATCCCATGTCTCGTAAATATTGGCCCTAGTATGTTTATTGGTCGTGTTCAGTTTAACTCTATAGTCTTGTGCTATATGACCCAATTTTCCACATCTAAAGCATTCAATATTCTTAAAGTCTTGTTAGGTCTGGTATGAATGTCCTTGGGATGTTTGTCTTGAACTTCCTCATGAGGTTTGTGGTTAGATTGAGTTGGATAATTTGGCTTGCCTTGTCTGTTTGCCATTTTATTTCTAAATTTGATAATTTTCTTAAAATGTTTTGACATCAAAGCATTTTGATTATCCAAACTATCGATATCACATTCCTCATCAGAGTCATTATTGGGAATAATAAGCTCAGGTTTCATCAGCTTAAAAGAAAAACTCAAATTGGAATTAGTTTGTTTCCTATGGGACTGGGTTCTTAAATTCTAATTCCATTTCCACAGTTCTCAGTTTACTACTAAGTAATTCAAAAGTGAGATTTTGATCACTCATTTCCTCAATAGCATATATTTTGTTATCAAATTTCTGTGGTAATGATCTTAGAATTTTAGAGATAATTTCATGTCTATCATTAGTATGCAATTTGGTTATAATGTCAGTTAATTTCTTGTAAAAGTCATCAAAAGATTCAGATTCTGACATAATTAAAGAGTTATACTGCTGAATAAGCATCTGTGTTTTTGCAGCCTTAACTCTTATGTCACCTTCATGTGTAGTACTCAGTGTATCCCAAGCTTCCTTAGAAGTGGCAAAAGATGAGATCCTTTTGAACTCATGTTCATTTATAGACATAAAAATGGCATTCTTGCCTTTGTTATTGTTTCGAGAAACTTGCTTCTCTTCTTGAGTGAATTCATTTATTACTTTCTTAATCCTCTCATTGCTTCCTTCAGTGGCTAGTTTTGTAGGATAAGTATATCCATTATCAATAATATCCAAGAAATCATCTCTCAAGGTCCCTTGTATGAAAGCAACCATCCTTACTTTCCAGTAAGAAAAGTTGTTTCCATCAAAGAGAGGGGGTTTGGTCAAGTTAGGAAGTCTTTCATTTTTCTCATCCATTATTTAATTTAATAAAATAATTTCAGAAACACAAGATCTTTAAAAAAAATCCAAATCTCTGATACCAATTGAAAAAGATATTACTTAGGTCGTTTAATACAAGATTAAACAATTGAAGTAACTCCAAACTGTTTTTTGAAGAAACTTTTTTCTATAAATCAAAACAGATTAATCACAAGATGTGTTTAATAAAACATGCATGAGATTTGTTCAAGATTTTAAAACACGTTTCGAAAATCAGTGTAAATCAATTAAACTCTGCACAACTACAAGAACGAGATGAGGAGATGTAGAAAGATTAAGGACAAATCATTTTTAACGTGGTAAAACCTCACCCAACTGAGTAAACATCCACAGTGACTTCTAAGTCACAAACCAAAAATCCACTAAAACAAAATATACAAGTTGCAAATAATTTAATACACATTCAAACTAATCAGACCTATACAAGTTTAGAAATGTACACACTGGTTTGATTTTAACTTTTCTGCAATTCTGAAGTTGATGTGGCTTTTCGAGTTTGCTACCTTCTCCACTTCGTTCCAGTCTTTACGTCGACTCTTGTTGTTTGAAGATATTATGGCCAACACTTTTGTGTTGTAGTGTGACAAGTATTTATGAAAGTGACACTAACACATGCATGTACAAACACACACTTATCTTATAGAAACAGTACTATCAAATTACTGAGCAGATCTAAATGATGTCGTTTTCAATTTCTCTCTTCTTTAGAAATAAATAAACTTTATTTAACCTTTCAAATAATCCCGAAATCCAAGGTTACCTTGATCGAAAGACTGCCAAGGTTATATCTAATTTTAGAGGGTTTTGAAAATTATTTTGAAATTGAAAACCAGCAATTGCGATTCCAACTAGGTCAAAAGTCTTGTTACATAAGATCTAGAAACGGAAAAAATATTTGTTGATTCTAACATTTTGAAAAACATTTATAGAACACTAATCAACAAATGCGATTTCTCAAGATGAGAAACTAAACAATGTAGATCTAAGTGTAATATAACATAAAATGGCCAGATCTATAATTTATATAAAAAAGAAATACATATCTAACTAAAATTCTTAAGTTGGAAACAAGATCTCAAACTCAGAGGATTCAAACCATGACCTGCCTTCAAACCTCTACCAAAGTAACTCTCAAACACTCAGGTATGGTGTTTGGTGTAAACGATTTAAGAAAATGAATTAGGGTTTGAAATAGGTTAGGGTTTTTCTCTACATTCTCTCCTCTCTCTCTCTCTCTCTCTCTCTCTCTCTCTCTCTCTTTGTCTCATCTCTTTCTTCTCTCTCTTATCTCTCTCTCTATTTAGATGAACTGCCAAAAATTCCCAAATGCTAATGGTAAGCCTCATTATATAGTATACTAGGAAGGATCAAGAAGGTTAGAGTAAATCTAAAGGCTGAGATTTGGTCTTAGCCTTTTGACTTTGATCCAACAGTTTAACATCAACGGTGATTAAATCTCTGATTGGTCTAGAGAGGTTACACAGGGATTGGGTTCGAACGCATGCAGAGCATTGATTACATAAATCTAAGGATTGAGATAACACAAGGGTCATGTGTCTTCGAACAAACACAAATTTGGCAGTTATAAGGATGACATGTGTAGGGCTGAGATGAGCTCTCACACGCGTGTTTTAAAAATAATTACACAAGCATCCTCAAGTCTCAAGTGCATTCGGATCCTACCCAATACAACTTTCAAGTATAAAAAGGTAATAATAGTAATTAAAGAATGACCCCAAAAGTTTTATAAACCAAACTTTAATTTCCAAAAAATCATTTAAAATTTATTAAAAATTCCCCAAAAATTATTAAAACCAATTTAAATGGGATTTAACATACACAACTCACACACAATCAAATAATACACTATATGAACAATATATGCAACCCTAGTGTGTGTGATTGAGCATTATACCTTCAAATGAATCTAGTATGGTCTAAGAAGAAGATTCTGAGGGTCTTTGGTATATAGGGAATGGGACTCCAATTTTGTCACATATTTCCTAACTAGATGAGAACTTATACAATGTAGGCTCAAGTGAGTCAAGAGTATAAGGTGCTTCATCTTTGATTCTGTTCTTAAATCTTTTGAGACAAAAATTGTCCTGGGATTATCACCCTCTCTATGAAAGTCGACCTTCTCCAGCTCCTAAATCTGGGGCCTTGGTCTAGCATGCATGCATTATGGCTCATCCTTCACATCTTCTACAAACTGTTGGATGATAAAGTTATCAATGACCATGTAATGCCCTTTGTTATCCACTAAAAAACATTCATAAATCGAGTTATCCTCATCTTTCGATCCTCGACTGACCGCCCACACCTTTATAACATGTAAATGATTTTGCCATTTGGAAACAAGAACCTCTTGCACTGCTTTGGATTTTTGCTCACATATGGCCCTTTTTTTTTCAATTTTCCTCAATCTCTCTCCTAAAGAACTGACTCAACAAACTCTATTGATAGACTTAGTGTTTAATTGGTTCAATCAGTGGTGTCATTATATCCCCCGTTTGCCTAGATAGACTAAGTTGTCTTACCTCTTCTTGATCCACTTCACACTCTTTCGGATTATCAGTCAGGTTAACCCTTGCACGCACTATTTCCCTAGTGTTTGGTAATCTAGTTCCATCAATGTATCTTGTAATCACAAAAGCTTCCTTGGCTAGCTCAGTCTAAAATGCAGCATCAACTAAATGCGCCTCTTCACGTGGAAATGACTTGTTTTACGCTCAAATCACCACAACCTTCCCTTTAATGTTCGCCTTGGCACGCTAGTGGTAGGTGGAAGGTACCAACCCATTGTTGTGTATCCATACCCTTCCTACTAATAGTTGGTATAATGGATCACATTCCATAATATATAATTTAATATGGGATGTGATGTTACCCATAGTAATCCCCACATTGACATAGCCAATGAACTTGGAAGATTGATTACCATAGGTCAATAGAGCCAAAGGATTCTTAACAACCCTATCTCAAGAATATTTCAAGTGTAAAAATATCCAATGGGCATAATATTGATGGAAGCTCCGCTATATAGTAAAACCCTATTAAAACTATACCCATTCACGTTGGATGTTACATAAAATGGCATGTTGTGAGGGTACCTGATCGAACGATCTGCCTCAGAGAAGGTAACGTCTTAGAGTAACCTCTTTATCAGCTTTGTTATAGGCCCTTTCCATCACAAAATTGGGGCCATATTCTTCTTTGCACTCTTAAAAGTCGCCTGAAAACACTAATTAACCAAGGTTCAATATTCTCTTCCTCTAGCTCATAAACAACCTCAATGTCTCCTATTCATCGTAATCTATCTTTGCATTTACAGAGCATAAGTCATCATCTAAGGTCAGGTTGGCCATTTCTAATAGACTTTTGTCTAGGTATTACTCCAAGGTTTACTATAAGAGACTCTTTTCCTTTAAGCTTCATTTTGATTCTTCATCAAAAGCACTTTGCATGTTTCCCCCATGAGATGGTAATAGGTTGTCATTAACATATTTCTGGGGCAACAGATGTCTTATTTCTCATTGTGTGCAGAAATAAGCCTCTTGAAGGCAAATAATTTATTGGTTGGATGGATCACCTTGTTCTGGAGGTGGAAAAACCTTGCGTTGTTCCTTTGGTTTTTGCATCATAGGCTCCATTGTGTTGAAATTGAGTGGCCCATAAATTTTATCGCAAACCATGTTCTCATAGATATCTAGAGCTTGTTCAACCATGTAAAGTAGCTCATGTGGATCATCTATTGTTTTAAACTTTTTCTTGTTAACTCTTCCTATGCTATTATTTTGACATTCTTATCTTCTATCTCTATCCTTAATATATTTTACTCATGTTGTCATTCCTCTCCCCGAAGAAGTTGTTGGTCTTAACATCAAATTGGACAATATAGGGGCGGTAATGGCTTCACTACTAGAAAGGTAATACTAGAAAAATTTAGGAATGTTACAAATGTTCCTTATCTAGTCTCAATTATCAAGTGGAAAGTATACTCAGGAAGTAAGCCTTCTATGCAAACCTGCAAGACCTTTCTCTCTCGAGTTTTTTTCTCAAACATCTAGAGACCATTCGTAAAACTTCCTGATATATGCAACCGCATCCTCCCTAAGATTTTGTTTCTTTTACATGAATCGAGTGAGAATGAATCCATCCTCCGCTAGGAAGAATTTATGGACAGATTGGATGTGGAGGTCTTCCCATTAAGCCACGCTACGAGGTTAAAGGTGAGTGATATACATAGGTTTGGTCTCATCTGAACGAGACCCATTTGATAACACGTCCACTCACTAACCACCACAGACTCATCATATACTGGACTCCTCACCCAAGTGGCCTGTTCAACAGTCTCGGCCTTAGAGACCTCTTCATCGAGTAACTTCTATCGTAAATCGTTAAACTTACTGATAGATTTGGGTCATAGGGGGAATATTTTTCAATAGTATTGGTCTCCAATACTTCTTCTAGGCCAAAACTTCATCATTAGCAACATTTTCTATGAATAGGATATGCCCATCCTTGGCCTTGGCTATATACTAGTGTACTTTTGTAGTCTCAGTCGGTCGAGACTCCCCAGCTCTGACATAATTTATGTGCATAGAAAGATGTGACAAGGATAACGATGTTGCATATGACTAAGAAGGTTATGGTATATTAGCCTCACGTGAAGGGAATATTTTCTCATCATGAGTTAAGTATTGCATTGTACATCTATTACACACTCAATGGATATTTCATCCCGTGCACATAGGCTGCGCACTAAGAGTTGATATTGCACATCCCTAACACTATAAAAGATATTAATCTTCATCATTTTTAAGGATAAATCATCAACTAACCCTACTGTTATACTAAACATGTAGAGAGAGAAAGTAAAAGATTGTATTGTAATGGGTTTTAGCCCTTATTGGTAGTGGAAACATATCCTATTTTTCATAGTGGACGTATGCAAAGACCGAACAAGTTAAATTTGTGTCTTCTCGTTATCTCTCATCCTTTATACTTGTTATACACTTGTTATGTTAATGTATTACTCCACCAATATTATGAAGACCTAGACAATGAGTTGAACATATCTCTGGGTTATATTATGTATCATCATTTTTGGCACCATTTGTGGAAAGAGACTTTATTTTATTCTTCTTCTTTGCTTAAGCGCTCACCCCATTTTCTCTTCTAGTGATCCAAATCCACCAGTATTGGAGTTGAATAACCATTGAAAGATATTAAGTTGAGTGTTAAGCTTTATCAATTTAGCATGTTTTTAGTTCGGTTGTTTTCTTTAATTATCTTCATTATTTAGATAATTCTCACATGAGATGGCCACTGATTTAGCTTATGGTGCCAGCCAACCACCTCAGAAGTAAGATATTACTGATGGAGCGATAGAACTGATATTCCTTATGACTAGTAAACAAAAAATACAACAAACATTGTTGTCCTTAGCTAGGATATAACGAGTAGAATTCCAGATGATCCTATCGCAAGCCTTATAACTTCGGCTAAAAGGGAGGCAACAAATTTGACAGTAGGAAGGCCACCCCCAGCTCTAGAAAATGAGGTGTAGCATCACTTAAGGCAGAGGGACATCGATGATCCATGATGAGTGCATCTTAAAATGAAAATTAAAAAATGTCCAGATGATTTGTCCTACTATAAGGAAGGCTACTAGGAGAGGTATAAAATCCTCATACACCCCTCATCGACCCAAAGTCTTTAGGGAGGATCATCATGTGATAGACTAAGTAGTGGGTTGATCGTCTCAACCCAAGGGGTGAAGTCTAAAGATACCAGCGCTCTCGTAGCATTGGAGGCACGCATGTCACTAGTCATCATAATGAAGAAAGGTCGAGGTGAGAGCAGGAATTAAAGGATCATAAAAAAGTTAAGAACAATTAGAGAACTGTTGACAGAGAACCAATTCTTGAATTGGTTGTTATAGAAGGATAATGAAATAATGCAGTGCAAGGGTAAAATCTTGGAACAATTTGATTCAAGGGATAATGGGTAAGATTGGCAATGTAATTAAAATTTGAGACCCTGGACATAGGGGGTATATTGAATGATCTCCATTTATACAAAATATCGTCAGTTACCCCACTACTGCTAAGTTCGAGCCACCGAATGTGACACCCATATATGATGGTAGCCCTATCCACAATTTATGATCCTCTTGTACTGGTATCGTCCAATGCTGTGAATGTGACACCCATACATGCTTTCTGAGATGATCTATAGATAATTTCAAGCAACTTACAAAAAAATATATCCACAATTTATGTTTTGTCATAAACTCACCGAACTGAGTGACTCACCTGCTAAATGCCAAACTTGGTAAGAATGAACCTCTAAAAGAGTACATCTATCTATTTAACAAGGACAAATTAAAAGGGGGAAGATTATGATGAGAGTATTCCGATGACAACCCTCATTAATGGACTACATCCAGGAAAATTCTTATAAAACCTCTATGAGGATCCTCCAACGTCCATAACAGAACTTCTAGCCATGATCGGGAGAAACATGAATGTAGAGGAGGCCATGGTCGCTAAGAGAGGCGATGTAAAGGAGAGGGGAAATGGAAAGTCCATTGAAAATAAAGATAAGGAATGGAAGAAGAGATCAAATGATGATAAGTTTGCCAAGTATACCTCGTTAAATATAAGCCCATATTTGATATTGAATGAAAGAAAAGACAACAAAGATCTCAGATGGCCTAAAACACTAAAGTCTCCACCCACAAGAGAGAGAAAGTAAGTGGTGCGAGTTAAATTAGGATCACAACCACATGACAAATCATTCCTTTGCCTTCAAGAATAAGATAGAGAAACTATTAAAATAAGCAAAAATCAAAAAGTATGCAGATAAAAGTTAGGTCAAGAAAATGATAGGAAAAGGTTTAATAGAAGAAAGGACACTAAGTCAAGAAAAGAATTTCGAGAAAAAAAAATGAGAAAGAGTCAGATGAAAGTGGAGGACATGATCCAAATCTTCTAACAAATCTCCCGAAAGTAAAAGGTAATTTTTACATAATTTCCCTCGGTGTTAAAATCATATATGGTGGATTATAAGGTGGAGGTACTGAGTTGGCCGATAGGAAGGCTCATGTAGTTGAAGAATAAATATCCCCAAAAAGAGCTGAGGTAAACTCAGTTGAGATTCAAGCTAATACGAGCAAGCTCAAAAAAGTTAAAGACCCCTAGTCATCAACACACAAGTTCATGGCTATGATGTAGCTTGTATCCTAGTTGACGCCATGTTTTATGACTATTTTAAAGTCCTAAAGTTGATAAAGAAGAGATTGGTTCCATATCATCAAACTTTAATTGGATTCGGTAGAGAGAAGGTGCACACACTCGGAGTCTTTGAAATGGACATATGCATAGGAACCTAGATGAGGTATTTAACCAGGAAAGTCAGCTTCTTTGTGATGGATGAACATTTCTTCTTGGCCTACAATATCATCCTGGGGAGAGTAGCAATAAATATATTTGAAGTTGTTCCTTTCACTCTACACCAAATGATGAAATTCCTAACTCCTTATAGAGTAAGGGAAGTGTAAGGTGATCAAGTTGAGGCCCGTGAGTATTATTTCACCTTGGCTAAAGAGAGGGGATCCCAGAAGAGGAAGATAACTTCTTACAACATTAATTCCCTTGATCCAAGGGATGAAAGAAAACTAAAAAAAAGGGATCCTTTTGAGGAGGTATAATCTATCATCCGCAATGAGGACGAACTAGAAAAAAAATTCTAAATCAGCTTGTCCTTAAGAGTAGAGATAAGAGAGGAATTAATCATGTTGTTGAGAAATCGATAAAGTATATTTTCCTAGAGTCATAGAATTATGCTTGGGATTCACCCCAAAATTATTTATCATCGCCTCAACATATATGAAAACTCTAAGCTAGTTATGAAGAGGCAATGCATATTTGCAAGAGATCAGTATGATTTGGTTCAAGATGAGGTAAAGAAGTTGCAAACCGCAGACTTTATAAGAGAAGTCCAGTACCCATAATGGCCTTTTAATGTTGTCATTGTTCCTAAGCAGAATGGGAAATGGAGGATGTGTGTTGATTTCATAGAACTCAATAAGGCTTGATCAAATGATAGTTTTTCATTTCCTCGGATTGACTAATAGTGGACGTAATAGCAGGACATGAGCTTATAAGCTTCGTGGATGCTTATTTTGGGTATAACCAAATTTTAAAGCACAGTGAGGATACTAAAAAGACTTCTTTTAATACTAATAAAAGAGATTCCTTCTATAAGGTAATGCCTTTTGATTAGAAGAATGCATGGGAAGACTATCAAAGGTTAGTCAACAAAATGTTTGAAGATCAAATTGGAAAGACGGTGGAAGTGTACGTGGATGACATCATCACAAATAGTTTGAAAGATAAGATTCATGTGGATGACTTGAAGAGAACTTTTGATACTATGGATAGATATAAAAAGAAACTAAATCCCGGAAAGTGCATTTTCGACGTCGACACGAGAAAATTTCTTGGCTTTCTTATTAATCAAAGGGGGACTGAAGTAAACCCCCGCTAATATCAAATCACTAATTGACATGCAGACACTGAGAATAATTGAGTATGTCTAGAGGTTAACTAGATGAGTGGCTGCCCCAAATCATTTCATCTCTAGAGCAACTGATAAGTGTTTGCCATTCTTCAAAATTTTAAGGAAGGCTTTTTCCTGGGATGAAGAGTGTTAAGGGGCATTCCAAGAATTGAAGGCTTATCTTGGCTCCCCCAATGCTACTCTCTTGTCCTATTCAAGGAGAGAAATTATTTATATATTTGTCTATCTCGGAGTCATTCATCAGTGTAAACATTGTTCGAGACAACGATGGAGGTCAAAAGCCTATCTACTTCAATAGCAAAGCTTTGTAAGGGGAAGAGCTAAATGACCCAAAGGTGGAGAATCTAGCGTACACTTTAATACACGCCTATAGAAAGATGAATACCTATTTCTAGGCACACACAACAGTAGTATTAACGGACACTCTCCGTGGAATTAGGTGAGTTTGACATCATTTACCAGTTGAGAAGTGCAAGAAAAGGACAGACATTGGTAGATTTTATAACAAAGTTGAATTAGAAAAAAAAATGATTCTGAAGTCGTGAAAGAGTCCTAAGTGCCTCCAATTGTTCAAAAGGATGCCGTGGTTGAGGAATTACGAACCGATATGTCAGAGAAAATGACTAAAAATAATCTTTATCAAGAAAAGAGAATTGGATGAGGTTCCTATTATAAAAGGAGGACCCATTTGGAGTTTGTTTATTGATGGATTATCCTACGAAAATGGCTATGGGGGAAGGCTTAATACCATCAATCCCGGATGGTACCGACATAGAATATGCTTTGTGGTTCAACTTTAAGGCATTAAACAGTGAATCAAATTATGATGTTCTATTGATTGGACTCTCTCTAGCCAAGGCACTCAATGTTGGCCAAATAATATGTCATACCCTATTTTTTGGTATGAATGCACAAGAGAGTAACAAAGAAATGAATTAAAGTTAAGGTATAAAAACATAACTTTATTCATTAATGTCACACATTTATTGTACTACCACCACAACTTACATTTTAATCTTAAATTAGAAAAATAAAGTAGGACATTGAAAACCGCCACTCGTTTCTCCTATCTTCTTTAGTCCCCACCCATATAGTCAAATAGGCAAACATGTGGCCTGTGTATATTACAAAAAGGGAAGGGAGACTATCCTATTTCTTCGGGACATCTAGAAAAAAAAATTAGCACAAATTTTCCAGGCGAATATTACCAATTTTATACTAAATTATATGTAGAGAGAAGCTTGGAGTGTGTATAGAATTCATTGTTTGGCACAATACCATGGTGAATATTTTATAATAAGTGACTCAAGGAATTTAAGTTGATAATCCCATACTTACCAGATTATAAATAGGTAGGCATAAATGAAATGTCATCTCTATAACCAAATTAAATCAATCCAAAACCTTTGGGGAAAAGTAACCGGCTAGGCACAGTAATAAACGGAAACTCATACGTATGTATCTAAAATACAATCTCTCAATCATCTGAGACCTACGGCTAAGTAAAAATGTTCCATGGGATAACACAACAGTGTATAATAAATAATATGCACAGAGGTGAAGGGTGAATTGATTGAATCTTTATAATGATTTTCAGGGTATTAACTACTATGTGATAAGAGTTAAAATTGATCCAATTTATCATAATTAAAAGTAACCAGAGATATAAAAACATATTAGTTTGGTAATTTTCAAATATTTTAGGAATCAAGTAGGGCTATCACATGGTGATATCAATAGCTATAAAAGAAGTATGCTAAAATTTACGATTAAAAGGGTAAAACCCACTTGCACGTAGTATCAGATGGATTAAGTATTATTAAAAAGGAGATAAGGAGGGTTTGGTAATTAATTATCTATACATCAACACTTTTGTAAGTTAATGTGGTTGATAATAATGTTAGGTCAGTGAAAATAACTAAAATAATTGTGTTTGTTAGAGTTTAGGTGCTAATTTGTATATATTTTAGGGGTTTTAAAATCTAAGGCTTAAGGTAAAATTTGAAACTTGGTGTAGAAGACTTTTTGACTCAAAACATAACAAAGTAAGTGCATAAAAAAGTGTGGTCTAAAATTCATACCTTGAAAAAGTTAGGAGGGGTCAATTTATAATTATAAGAAAATATTTATAAACTAAAACCCTAATTTTCTATATCTTGATCTAGGATTGACCAAACACTGACTTACCTTATACCATTATGATCAGAAAAGTTTAATAAAAATATTAAAAAAATAATTAGAAAATTTCGATTGGCCTCGCGCCCTCAACCCTCAAGCGCTTGGTCAAAGTTTTTGATGGAAGAGTTCATCTTCAACCTCTCGACAATTGATTTATTGAACAAATCCCGATTTTTTAAACCATTTGAGATGTTTCCTAAACCAATCCCGCCTAATTTTTCACAAGGATACCAAAAATATAAGTTTAATTGATTGAGGTACCAAGCTTTCGAAGCTTAATTGAATATGGAAATGGTTTCCATGCACGTGGTTGGTTTTCAACTATCTTACGGAAGGTTTTTGTTTTCTATTGAATGATCGAGGTGTTCTGGTTAGGGAGAATTTGAAGTTTTTAGTTTTCTGAGACGTAAAACAATTTTGAGAAATTGATGTTCAAAACATGTGATTTTTTTAAAACAACCATTGCACTTAATGTGATGACCCATATATGATTATGATAAACCATGTTTAAATCATGCTTACCATATGGGATGGGGATAATGTGTTATTAGAATATATAATGTTAAGTTATTGTGCTTAGTCTAATCCTACCTTCATAACTTATGAAATATTGAATTAGTCACAAACACAAATTTGTGATGTCTTCGGTAGGAATGTTCAAGTTCGGGACTAGTTTTGGCCACTATAGTATGAAAATTGACATGGGGAGAAAACTATATATTTGTATATATATGAGTTAAGTTTTCAACACATCAAACGGGGTATAAAACAAAGGTTCGAGGAAGGAGTTATGCTGGAATTACGAATAGGGGGTAAAGTAGTCATTTAGCTTTAATGGATATTTGTCTTATATGGCAACACATGTCATATTCTGATTTGACCAAGGGGAGGTGACTTATGCCGAGTTTAAAGCCTTCAAGTGACCTCCTCCTTCAGCCAAAATCAGGCATGAGAGATTTTGGCTTGAGGAGAGAGAATCGGGAAGCTTGGGAAGTAGAAAGTGAGGAGAAAAATTGATAAAAATCTGTAGGAAATTACGAAAAAGTCCCTAAGGTAATTCTACGCATAAATCTTGTTATTATTTTGTTATTGTTGATAGAAATGATATAAATCATTGATTTTTTATTCAAATTTCATGATTTGGAGTATATGTATGGATAGATGCAAGTTTAAGCAAAGTTGAACGCGTAAATCATGTATATTGCTTTGATTGGAAACCTTGTGTATTCAAACTCATATAAATTTTTGTATATTTATTGGAGATGAATAATTCAAGTTGGATATGAAAATAGACTTATATATGTATAAAATATCCGAATGTTATTTGAAAATACCAATAAATTAATCTTTGGTGATAGTTTGAAGTTCATGTATCAAATCTTCCCTAAAGGTGTAAGTATGCACACCAGGTGTTCGATGTTTTTCTTGGCATAGCAAATGTACCTTAAAAATTATGAAATTTTAATTTTGTATCTTTCAGTATGTTTATGGATGTTGGGTGAAATATCATAGGAATTTATGTCATAGAAAAATTATGAAAATTCTTGGAAGTTGACTAGACGATAAAAGAGTCTATAGGGCAAATTTGATTTGTAATAAAGAAATGGACACATCTTGCCCTAGGAAACTTGAAATGATGTGTTGTCTTTTACATTGGTAACCTTATATGATAAGAATTGGATTACAAAGAAGAAATTAAAGAATTTTTTGGCTATGGATTGGATATGTTAAATATTTTAACATGAAATTGAATGAGACTTCATTTATGATAAATGATTAAAATGGGATGTTATGATGCTTATGAATTCGGTTAAGGTTAAGTTCTTTTTTGGATTGTTAACATCCTTATGATGATACTAATGTTATAAAAATGAATATGTGGAAGGGAAGAAGAACTGGTTGAACCTTTGCCAGACAAAGGCAAGGGAAAAGCACATGAAGTGGCAAAGGTGAGTGTACTCACTAATAAGATGTATTTGTACATGATTATGGATATTATATGATGTACTTGTCAGGTTGAGTATAAATATGAGATGTTTTACTTATTGAGATGATTATGGATGTCATACATCGTACTCGTTGAGTTGATTATAAATATGAGATGTTGTACTTATTGAAATGATTATGGATATTATATGTTGTATTTACCGAGTTGAATATAAATATGAGATATGGTACTTATTGATATGATTATGGACATTATACATTGTACTTGCCGAGTTGAGTATAAATATGAGAGGTTGTAATTATTGAGATGATTATGGATGTCATATGTTCAACTTTATGAGTTGGTTATAAATATGAGATGTGGTACTTATCGAGATGATTATGGAAATTATATGTTTTACTTGCCGAGTTGATTATAAATATGAGATAGGGTACTTATTGAGATGATTATGGATATTATATGTTGTACTTTCCGAGTTGACTATAATTATGAGATGTTGTACTTATTGAGATGATTATGGATATTATATGTTCTACATGCTGAGTTGATTATAAATATGAGATATGGTACTTACTGAGATGATTATGGATGTTATATGTTGTACTTACCGAGTTGATTATAAATATGATATGTTGTACTTATTGAGATGATTATGGATGTTATATGTTGTACTTAACGAGTTGATTATAAATATGATATGTTTTACTTGTTGAGATGATTATGGATATTATATGTTGTACTTACCGAGTTGATTACAAATATGAGATGTCATACTTACCAAGTTGAATATGGATATGATATATTGTACTTATTGAGTTGATTAGTGTTAGGATATGTGGTACTTACTGAATTGATTATGGATATGATGTGAATGTATTATAAAAGATGTTATGGCTTATCAAAAACCAAGAAATGTTATGTCTTATCAACAGCCAAGAGATGTTATGGCTTATTTATAGCCAAGCGATGTAATGGATTATCAACAGCCAAGAGATGTTATGGCTTATCAACAACCAAGAGATGTTATGGCTTATCAATAGCCAAGAGATGTTAGGGCTTATTAATAGCCAAGAGATGTTAGGGATTATTTATAGCCAAGAGATGTTATGGCTTTTTACAGCCAAGAGATGTTATGGCTTATCAATAGCCAAGAGATGTTATGGCTTATTTATGTCCAAGAGATGTTATGGCTTGTCAACAGCCAAGAAATGTTATGGATTATTAATAGCCAAGAGATGTTGAGATGTTTTATATTTTTATATAGTTATGACTTATTGCATTTAATTTTATGCACTAGTTAGTAGTAAAGCATTCACTAACCTATTTTGCTCACGATTCCTATGTTATTTTTTTTCCAGGTAATGAAATGGCACTGCCAAATCTAGGAGGTCGGGTGGGGTTAGCAAGGGATACGTAAAACCATAATGTTGGTCAAATTTAAAAAGTGTAATTTAATCCCACTTATCCTTTGAGCAAGTTTGAGAAAGCACGATTACTTTAAAATTTTGAAAAGTTTTTAGTGTTATGGCTTCATGTTAATAATTGAAAAAGGATATTCGTGTTTATGGTTTGATTAAGGTAATTATGATTTGACTCATTTTGACTTTCAAACTTAATTATAAGTAATTGGGTTGGGGGTTTATCAACTTGGTATCAGAGCCTAGGTTTTAGAGGTTCTGGGGTGAGGAACGCCTAGATTTGGTAGTGGAAGTAGAAGTTATTTTGAGTCATAAGCAAATTGGCTTTTGTTGACTAACATTTGTTAGTTATACATACATATTGTTGTACAAGATGTGAAATTCAAGGATCTTATGGGAAAGGAAATGATACGTTAAGGTTTATTTGGGGATGACGGTGAATACATGTATTTTTGTATGAATCATTGCACTATTTCATTTGTGGTATGGACAAACATGTCATTGTAGGAAAAATTTTAAAGACAAAATGTGGTATATGAAAATTGTGAAGTATTGGAAGTAATCCTTTCTTATACTAGAATATGTAAACTTGAGTAGTGTCACTTATTAAGCCATGGTTTGGTGTGTGCCCATTTATGTGGGAGTGTGAGGTACGGGAACCCATATTCCGTTAAACGATGAGATGGTAAATATTTAGAGTGTGAATCAAATGGAGATTCACATGGTAAAGGTGAAGTGAAAATATTAATAGTTGTATATGTTTAAATGTAATATATGAAATGGTGCGAAAATTGAATTACTAGTCAATATATCACAATTGATCAGAATATGGGTTCATACCGAATTATGATAAGTAGAAGAAAAGAGTAATAATAATTGAGATGTACTTCTTTAAGAGTATGAGTATATGTAGTGAATATTACCCTTATGGTGTTTTAAAATGGTTATATTAATTGTAAAGTTGAGACAAGGTGTTAAAGAGTTGGGAGTTTAAAAATATTGAGGAGGCCTTTTAAGAGTATGTGTGTTGTATGAGTATAGGAAAGATGCTAATCGGGTTTGAATATCGACACCTGGTTTGGGTGGATATTGAGTTATGTTTGTCATTGTACGTACATGTTATCCCTAAGAGTATGACATATAATGAATATGACTGACATTATACGAAGTCACCAAGAAGTATGTCTAAGGATAATGTGTTATGTGAGATACCGTAAGGGGATAGGTTAACGTATTTGTATAGGTTATTTGAAAGAAATACGAAATATAATAGCCAGGGAAGTATTATGGGGTTGGTTAGTATGGTTAAAGTTTTAAGTGGTGATGGTACGTTTAACTTCCATGTTACTAAACGTGTAAGATGAGTGTATTAATGATATTGCGTAAGAATATCATGTTAATAAACATCGGGATAAGATTATGATTGTAAAGTTATTGTGTTGGATAAATGACTTATTAAGGTCATTGTATGTTTAGTTAAAGAAAATCAAATGATATTGAAAAATGAAATATAGTGAGAAGTTATATTGAGTTCATAGTGCATGACTGCATAATATACATCATGGTGAATATGAAATCTTGTTTAAGAATAAACATTGACTGAATGATTGTTCAGTTTCGATATATGAATATTAGTGAGGCTATATTTAAATTAAAAAAAATTGTATGGATGAAATCTAACATACGCTTAAACAAAAAAAATGATATGGAAAGTAGTTAAAGTCAAACGCATGTATTTGGTGTTGGATGGAAGATGAAAATGTGATGGGTAATAAGCTAGTCTGATAATATGATATTTATGATTTGAAATATTACACGATGATAAGGATAGACTATAGGAATGAAGGGATAAAGGTAAAAAATGATACTAGGATTGTTAAGAGTGTTCACTTATTGTGAATGTATGTTAATACAACTGATAATCTATTATATGTGAATGTTCGACATACATATATAAAGGCATGAAGTAATATATGTGTTGAGAATTTGTTTTCATTGATAAGAAATCATTAAATGATTATCCTTACGTGTAAACGATAAAGAAACTAAAGATAGTATGAAAGAAGATTTGTCGTACATCGAGGAACCAGTGGAATTTTTTTATTAAAAGGAGAAAGTATTAAGGAATAAAGTTAGTTATGTAGTTAAACTGTTGTTGAGAATCCATGAAATTAAATAAGAAACTTGATAAATGGAAGATATAATGAGAAAATAGTATCCCCAATTGTTTGATAAGTGAAATACATCTTAAATTTCGGGGACAAAATTTTCTAAGGGGGGAAGGTTGTGATGACCCATATATGATTATGATAAACCATGTTTAAATCATTATTACCATATGGGATGGGGATAATGTGTTATTAGAATATATAATGTTAAGTTATTGTGTTTAGTCTAATCCTACCTTCATAACTTATGAAATATTGAATTAGTCACAAATACAAATTTGTGAAGTCTTCGGTAGGAATGTTAAAGTTAGGGACAAGTTTTGGCCACTATAATATGGAAATTGACTTTGGGAGAAAACTAGATATTTGTAGATATATGAGTTAAGTTTTCAAAAAAACAAATGGGGTATAAAACAAAGGTCTGAGGAAGGAGTTATGGTGAAATTACGAATAGGGGGTAAAGTAATCATTTTGCTTTAAAGGAATTTTGTCTTATATGGCAACACAAGTCATATTCTAATTTGGCCAAGGGGAGGTGACTTATGCCGAATTTAAAGCCTTTAAGTGACCTCCTAATTCATCCCAAATCAGGCATGAGAGAGTTTGGCTTGAGGAGAGAGAATCGGAAAGCTCGGGAAGTAGAAAGTGAGGAGAAAAAATGATAAAAATCTGTAGGAAATTACGAAAAAGTCCCTATGGTAATTATATGCATAAATTTTGTTATTATTTTGGTATTATTGATTTAAATGATATAAATCATTGATTTATTATTGAAATTTCATGATTTGGTGTATATGTATGGATAGATGCAAGTTTAAGCAAAGTTGAACGCGTAAATCATGTATATTGCTTTGGTTGGAAACTTTGTGTATTCAAACTCCTATAACTTTTTGTATATTTATTGGAGATGAATAATTCTAGTTGGATACGAAAATATACTCTTATATGTATAAAATATCTGAATATTACGTGAAAATACCAAGAAATGAATCTTTGGTGATAGTTTGAAGTTCATGTATCAAATCTGCCCCAAAGGTGTAAGTATGCACACCAGGTGTTCGATGTTTTACTTGACATAGCAAATGAACCTTAAAAATTATGAAACTTTAATTTTTTATCTTTAAATATGTTTATGGATGTTGGGTGAAATATCATAGGAATTTATGATGTAGAAAAATTATGAATATTCTTGGAAGTTGACTGAATGATATAAGAGTCTATAGGGCAAATTTGATTTGTAATAAAGAGATGGACACATCTTGCTCTAGGAAACTTGAAATGATGTGTTGTCTTTTATATTGGAAACTTTATATGATATGAATTGAATTACAAAGAAGAAATTAAAGAATGTTTGGGCTATGGATTGGATATGTTAAATATTTTAACATGAAATTGAATGAGACTTCATTTATGATAAATAATTAAAATGGGACGTTATGATGCTTATGAATTCGGTTAAGGTTAATTATTCTTTGGATTGTTAACATCCTTATGATGATACTAATATTATAAAAATGAATATGTGGAAGGGAAGAAGAACTGGTTGAACCTTTGCCAGACAAAGGCAAGGGAAAAACACATGAAGTGGCCAAGGTGAGTGTACTCACTAGTAAGATGTATTCATACATGATTATGGATGTTATATGTTGTACTTGTCGGGTTGAGTATAAGTATGAGATGCTTTAATTATTGAGATGATTATGGATGTCATACATTGTACTTGTTGAGTTGATTATAAATATAAGATGTTGTACTTATTGAAATTATTATGGATATTATATGTTGTACTTACCGAGTTGATTATGAATATGAGATGTGGTACTTATTGATATGATTATGGACATTATACATTGTACTTGCCGAATTGAGTATACATATGAGAGCTTGTAATTATTGAGATGATTATGGATGTCATATGTTGAACTTGATGAGTTGATTATAAATATGAGATGTGGTACTTATCGAGATGATTATGGAAATTATATGTTGTACTTGCCGAGTTAATTATAAATATGAGATAGGGTACTTATTGAGATGATTATGGCTATTATACGTTGTACTTTCCAAGTTGACTATATATATGAGATGTTGTACTTATTAAGATGATTACGGATATTATATGTTGTACATGCCGAGTTGATTATAAATATGAGATATGGTACTTATTGAGAAGATTATGGATGTTATATGTTATACTTACCGAGTTGATTATAAATATGATATGTTGTACTTATTGAGATGATTATGGATGTTATATTTTGTACTTACCGAGTTGATTATAAATATGATATGTTCTACTTGTTGAGATGATTATGGAAATTATATGTTGTACTTACCGAGTTGATTACAAATATGGGATATCATACTTACCAAGTTGAATATGGAAATGATATATTGTACTTATTGAGTTAATTAGGGTTAGGATATGTCGTACATACTGAATTGATTATGGATATGATGTGAATCTATTATAAGAGATGTTATGGCTTATCAACATCCAAGAGATGTTATGGCTTATTAATAGCCAATAGATGTTATGGCTTATTAATAGCCAAGAGATGTTATGGCTTATCAACACCCAAAAGATGTTATGGCTTATTAATAGCCAAGAGATGTTATGGCTTATTTATAGCCAAGAGATGTTATGGCTAATCAACAGCCAAGAGATGTTATGGCTTTTCAATAACCAAGAGATGCTGATATGTTTTATATTGTTACATAGTTATGACTTATTGCATTTAATTTTATGCATTAGTGTAGTAGTAATGCATTCACAGAGCTATTTTGCTCACGATTCCTATGTTATGTTTTTTTTTCAGGTAATGAAATGGCACTGCCAAATCTAGGAGGTCGGGTGGGGTTAGCAAGGGATGCGTAAAACCATAATGTTGGTCAAATTAAAAAGGTATAATTTAATCCTACTTATCCTTTGAGCAAATTTGAATAAGCACGATAACTTTAAAATTTAGAAAAGTTTTTAGTGTTTTGGCTTTATGTTAATAATTGAAAAAGGATACTCGTGTTTATGGTTTGATTGAGGTAATTATGATTTGACTCACTTTGACTCTCAAACTTAATTATATCAACTGGGTTAGGGGTTTGTCACTTAAGCTCCTAGGTTCACAAGAAACCTATTCCTGACTTTGAAACTGGTTCAGATTCAAGGAATCAAATTTCACCATTAAAGCTCACATTTTAATGGAGTTTTTGTGGGTTTTTTTGAACAGAAGTTCTTTCAGACATAATTTTTTTTATTAGTATGACCTTAATAATAACAAACAAGACACTTGGAATTTAGAAAAATAATGTTTAACATATAAAATGACAATATACCATATTGGAGGGAAAAATTAAACTTTGGGTAGACTCAAGGGGTGGATTTTATTGCTCGTAATCGTTGGGTATTTATAGTAGGGGGTGAGGGGAGGTCGTTGAAGCATAAATGAGGTGGATTCTTCATTTGTTTAAGAACACATATTTGCAGTAACTTGAGCTACACATTTTTACATGGTGTAATGAAGCGATTTTTTCTTCTTATACCAATGTGGAGGTTGATGTGGGGGTAAGTGGTAATGTGTAAATGTTGAATTTTAAGTTTTAGTCCTTGGCATGAAATATTTATATTTATCTGGTATTAAATATGGGATTTTTCCAAGTTCTACGGGTATTGTTGTAATTCCATGTAAGTTTTTGGGTTAGGATTATAAATTCTAATTAGTTTGTGTCTATAAGTTTAATTTAATATAAAGTTTGGGTCTAGAGGTTAAGTATAGGTCAAGTTACACTGATTTAAAAAGTTTAAGGGGTATTTTGGAAAATTTAAAACTTTGGGGGGTACTTGGATAATTAAGCAAAGTTATAGGTTTAATGTAGTTTTGTCTCTTTTAGGATGTTTTTAGGTTTGAATACCATATAAGGGAGATAAGGAGAATTTTAGGTAGTTGTTGCTACGAACTAGCTCGTTTAAAATGAACAGGTGTTACAATCTACATACCTAAAAAGAAAATCCTTCATCGAATATTACCTTCAAAAAGGTTAGGATATTATTTTCTCATTGCTTGTTCTCATTCCCATGTAGTTTCTTGCTATTTTGATGTTTACAAAGTATTTTTACTAAGGTAATTTCTTTATTCCAGAGGATTTTTACCTGATGGTCTAAAATCTAAATGGGGCATTCTTCAAACTCGTGGTTGGGTTAAATAAATATTTCTTGCCATGTAATCTTATGGGTTAGGTCTGGAATATTCAAACGTAACTGGAACACATGGAATACATTATGAATATCGTATAACTCCATTGGTAATTCTAATTGATAGGTTATGGAGACAATGCGTTTAATAATAGTGAGTGGTCCAATATATCTTGGTGCTAGTTTTCCTTTCTTTCCAAAACTTAAAATCCCTTTTTGAGGAGAAACTTTTAGAAACACCCTATCAGAAACTGGAAATTCTAGCGGCTTCCCACGATGGTTTGCATAAATCTTTTCAAGATCTTGTGTTGTTTTAAGCCTCTGTCTTATCTGTTGTATCTTCTTCATAGTTTCTTATATTATTTTGGGACCAAATTTCTTTCTATTTCCTAATTCGGTCCAACATGCGGGCGATCCACATGGTCTTCCATACAAGGCTTCAAATGGGGCACCTTTAATACTTGACTGGTAACATTTTTTAACCAAAAACTCAATGGGAGGTAAATGATCACTCCAATTTTTATCCATTTCTAACATATAAGCTCATAATATATCTTTCAAAGTTTGAATTCTACATTCATATTATCCATTTGTCTGAGGATGAAAGGCGGAACTTAAATGAATTTTAATACCCATTGTGACTTGAAGTTCATGCCAAAATAAACCTAAAAAATGAGATTCTCGGTGCGATACTATGGATAGGGGAATTTCATATAAGTAGATAATTTATTTAATGTAGAGTTCCTTGAGCTTTTAAAAGGAATCAATGGTTTTTACTCACAAAAGATGGGAATATTTGGTGAGTCGGTCTACTATTAACCAAATGGAGTTGTATCCTTGGGATGTATAAGGTAGTCCACTAATAAAATCCGTAGTGATATGATCCCCTTTCCATTCCATAATTGCTAAAGATTAGATAAGTCCTCAAGGACACTGGTGTTCTATTTTTACCTGCTGACAAGTAAGATAGCTTCTCACAAAGTTCTCAATGTCATTTCTCATATCTGGACACCAATATTGTTTCCTAAATGCATGATAAATTTTGGAACATCCGGGTTGAATTGTGAATTTGGAACGATGGTCTTCTTGTAATAGTTCTTCTCGTAAGAATGATTCCTCAGGCACATACAATCTATTTTTTAATCGTAAGCCTTCTTCTTTATCATAATTGATTTATCGAGTCCCATGTTGGGATTAATTTTTAACTACAAAAGTATCTTGGGGTTGTTGTGCTAGAATGTTCTTTCTCAGATCTGGATAAGCAATTACATTTGAGAATTTTGAGAAAGGGGTTGGCTGAAGATCATATTTCCCTATGGTAGTAACAATATTATATGATATTAAGGTCTGAAGTCACCCAATGGGGTTATGACTTAAAGCGTCAGCTATCACGTTACCTTTTTTCGAATGGTAATCTAATTTAAACCTTTAATCTTCCAAAAATTTCATCCAACGTCGTTGTCTCAGATTCAAATCCCTTTGGGTAAAGACATATTTTAAGCTTTTGTGATCTTAAAAGACTTAAAATTTTGCACTATATAGGTAAGAACGTGAAATCTTTAGATCAAAGACCACAACGGATATTTTAAGATCATGTACATAATAATTATATTCATGATTCTTGAGTTGTCGTAACCCATATTCCACTAAACTTCCTCTTTGAATTAAAACATAGCCTAAGCCTTGTAATAAGGCTTTGGTATATACATCATAGCTTACATCACTAGAAGGAATAGTTAGGACAGGGGAAATAGTTAGCTTGTCCTTTAAAACTGGAATGCTTGATCGCATTCAGAAGTCTATAAAAAAAAAATTTCCTTCCTAGTTATATTTAGTAATGGGAGAGCGATTCTGGAAAATCCATCTACGAAGAGGCGATAATAACCTGTTGATTCGAGAAAACTCTTTATCTCAATGACATTAGTGGGCTTCTTCCATTCCAAAATGGCTAAATTTTGGTTGGATCGACTTGGATATCAATTCGTGGAAATTTTATTAGTGGCTAATCATTTATTTTCACTAAAATGTATATTCTGCTGCAAGTTTTATGTTTGCCACTGAAAGATATTGTATTAGTGGAAAAAAACATTCCACTAATTTTTGCACTAAATATAAAGTGGGAAGAATCAGACATTTAGTGGGAACACAAAATTCTAGTTAGTTGCAAACTTAATATATTTTCCACAAATGTACAGTCATTAGTAGTAAATATATTAGTTTTCCACAAAAAACATTTTCCATACACGCAATTTACCCTCCTAAATTAATTTCTATAAAAAAAATTGGAACATTCCCCCCAAAATACATCCAAAAGGCAACATATCCTATTCATCCCCCCAAATCCTCTTCATCTCCTTTTCATTACCGTAAATCCATTAAAAAATCCATTAGCATGTGTGTTTTATCTCTTGCCCCGAGTCTAATTTTCTACTATAAAATTTCCCAAAATCCTCATATTTTCTACGAGTCTGATTTCCTCAAATCTTCTGATATGCGTTGAATTTAGCAAGTGCTCCAGTATGATTTTTCTTTTGTGTTTAGAAGATTTTCTCCGGTCGGATTAATAGGTCGATGTTTTTCTGTCAATAATCCCATATGTTTTTTGTTAAGTAATTAGTCTCATTTTAATAATTATCATCTGCTTGTCAAACTGCTATCTCATAAGAATGTGGGCAGCTATTTTTTACCCACATTCTCTTTGAACAAATAATAAATAGGAATAAAAAAAATAATATTATACTTAGGATGGGAGGTAAAAACATCTTCAAGCATGGGACTTAATGACTAAGCTCCCTTATGAAAATAGGGCAACAAACAATTCATTTACACTTTTAGTCCTTATTTTTGCATAATTCGCATACATTATGGTAGTGTGTCCGCACTAGAGATATTAATGTATGTGGTCACCAAATATAGGAGCTAAAAGTATAAATGAATTTCTTTTCTCTTTTTCCCATAATTTGTATTACTATAAATCCTAAATTTACAAAGTCACTTTAATTTCTCTCTTGCCTATGATTGACCGATTAATTATTATGTGTGTTTGTGTGTGTGTGTATATATATAAGGGATAAAAATTATGCACTATTCATATAATGTCAAAAGAGACAACTTATATGTCATAAGATAAGGTTTTCTAGAAATACCCATTTTACCTCTCATAAATTTGGATTTCCCCTCTTTTGACACATTCTAATTTGTTTCCCCCTACCTTTCAAAATTCAAACATAAGGGTAGAATAGTAATGTCCCATCTTATGATTCTATCCCTATCATTTTACCCTCTCTGTCCCTCTCTCCCTTGAAAACGATCTCCGACTTTGGGGAAAAATGATCTACGTCCGTCTCTCCCTTGCAAATGTCTTATCATTTATCTGCCCCTGGCATCAAAGATATCAAGCAACTCCACGCTCTGAATCGCTTGACATAGGTACACGATCTCAGGTAACTCCACGCTCTGGCATTAACTGATTGGAGATACATAGTTTTTACTATCAAGAAATTTCTATTTGCAAGTTTGATGGTTATAGTGGGCTCTTGGGCTTCTTGCAAAAGTATTTGAGTTTTTCTTTTGTTTCGAGACATTTGGATCATGAGATTTGTCGTGTCTTGTAATGTTTTTACATTTATATGTTAATTTTTTTCCTACTTTATGTTGTTCATCCTAACTTTATTTATATGGGTTTTTTGTTGTAACATCAAGTTTCGGATTCATATTTTTGTTTCCAAATCCAACCGTTAGTTGTAATATCAGGTTTCTGATGGTGAATTAGATGATTGATATTCTTTGTTTCCAAATCCATTCGTTTGTTGTAATATATTTTTTTTGATTTTTATGATTTTAATGTGCGATAACATTAGCTAATGATTTTTAGGTTTTTCTGATTACTCATTGTAGCTGGAGCTGTTTACAAACACGAACTATCACAAAAGGTACTGAGTTTATAAATAATTCGTGTTTGTGTACATAGATTTGGATACCACAACTGTTTGAAATAATAGCTGGAGCTGTTTTTTGTTTCAATTGTTGGTAATTCGCATTCAAAAGTTCAAGATTGTGGTATCCAACTTCATTAAGATTTATAAATACTTTGTTTCGTCGGAATTAAAGTTCCGTATTATTTGTCACAGAAGGTTTCCAGTTGACCATATGGGACCTAAAAATGAAATAAAATGGTGGTCGATTCTACGGTGTATTTGATTTTTTCTCTCTGGGGTTTAGATCTTAGTTTATTGATTTAGTTTATTTTTGTGTGGAATCATTTCCATTTTAATTTCCATTTTATCTGTTTAATGTTTAATTTTTCAAAGCAGGTATGATCTCCGTTTTGATCTCCATTTTTTAAAATAGTTCAAATCACAGTTTGGTTTAGATCATAGTTGTTTGATGTTTGAAAATAGTTAAGAACTTTGATTTTAAAAACAAGTATGATCTTTTATTTTAAAAAACAGGTATGGTGTTAACCTGTAACTTCGGTTAAAAACTTATATGGTGATTGATGTTTGGTGTTTGTCTTAATTTTTGCAGATATGGTTTTGCTCATATGTTGAATTGTAACAAGTGCATATTGAATGTGTTGGTATTTTGAACTTTCGGCATTGTTCTTTCATCTCCATTATATGATACTATTTAATTGATGAATTTTTCTTTCCATTACATTATTATGTTTTGTTATTTCTAATTGAATTGTAACAAGTCCCTCTTGCATGATGCATTTTAAGACATTGTAGCTTCCACTCGAGATGAAATAAGTGAATTCAATAGGAGTGAGGCATCAGGTAATTTAAGGTTAGAAGATTATGTTTGCCTAAACTCTGAGCAGGTAATTATATGTGTTTTTTTTTTAACATCCTCTTCATTTTCATCTTCATCTGCAGAAGCATAGTCCACCAGATAAATGTATCACTTCCTCTTTCAATAATTCTTCCCTCTCTATATATCTCTAAAATGACTCCCCTCCACCCACCCCAAAGAAATTGTGGAGAAAATTCAGTTAAACCACATGATACTTATACATTATAGGTTGGATTAACACGTGAGTTTGTCAAATTAATGTTCATTATGAGGTTTATGAAGTTACATAATGTATGATGTAATATTATCTTTATATCATATTTTTTTATTAAAAACTGTGTTATCTTTTCATTTTATGACATTTAACCACATTGTGACTTTGTCATTCTCTATTTCTTATTCTTAAACTATTTGCTCCATCATTGATTTACATTTATCATGACAATTATGTTTGTTGAATTTAAATATGATAGTTAATTTATCTCTTCATGTACTTTAGGTTTTGCGCCAAATAGAGGGAGAAACAATACAAGTCAGGTATGGACTTGCTTAAGGATTCTTTGTCCACCCTGGATGGCCCTTTTTCTTAGTCTACCGATGCAATCCCCAATTCGTCTGCCAAAAGCAAATTGGGAACCTCTCGAGTGGGACCACAAGAAACATGACATGGTCCAAATGATGTCAACGCAGCATCCGAAGGTTTCTTTAATGAAAGATAGATAGATAAAGTTGAATGGTACTTTAGAACTATCAAATTCTCATGGTATATTTCTTTTAATTTAGTTGATAAGAAAATGATCAAATTCTTATTATTGTATCTGTAAACTACCTAATTATATGAGTTTAAAAGAGGATGAACACTAAGGTTTTGAGTGGAAACATGTATATCCAACGATCTAAAATGGTGTGAATTGAGGATTTTATCTTTTGTTCTCAATACGATTTTATGGAGTCGATTAAGTTGTTTATACGAAGTCCAGGATGGACTGTTACTATTGTTGTTATTTGAGTATTTTTTATGTTAAACAGGGTGGATAGTCCTATAAACAAAGGGAACTATCCCCAAATTTTGTAAATTGTATACACTTACTTGTGTTGTAAATTTTTTTACTTCAATTATGATGTTTATATGAGGTCCAAGATGAACTATTATTATTGTTGTTGTTAGGAATATTTTTTTAATTTTTAAATAGGGGGTAGTTCTAAAAACAAAGGAGATTTTGCCAAAAAATTCTAAAATGTTTACATGGTGTTGTAAAAACACTTTAGGACTTAAATTAGTTTTTTATGGATATGGTGTTTCTGCGAGGTTCAATATTAACTATAAACATGGTGAATAGTCATATAAACATGTGAAAATTTGCCCAAATTTTTTACGTTGTTTATAATTATGTGTTGTAAAAAACTTTTACTTAATAGGTTTGTACCACATTGTATGTGTGCATATAAACACGGTGTATGTATATATGTATGCATGTAAAAAAACTTTCAAAACTTTTCCATTTTTTTTAAACTAATAGTTTATTACCATAGGTTATTTTATAAAAGGTTTATCAGTTGTGAATTAAATACGACGTATGGTCCTATCACCGACGTGCACTTTCGAAAACTAGCGACGTGCCTTCATGCACGGGCATACACTAGTTTATATATATATATATATATATATATATATATATATATATATATATATATATATATATATATATATATATATATATATATATATATATATAGGTGGCTAAAGGAATTGTGGTTGTTTAGACTATTGGGTTTAGGTTGATATGGAGCTTATTTTTGTTTGTGATAAACTAATATGTTTGTTTAGCAACACTTTATTGATATTTGGGGATGATTTGGGGAATTTTTTGAGACTCATATCAGTGCTATATTTTTTTAATTGAATTTAAAGTCAAAATTTTGAATCCACAAAACATGTTTATTATTGTGTTTGAATAAATGTATTTTATTAAAATTTAGATTTAAGATTAAAATGTAAATGTAATTTTCACTCTCGAAGAACCTATCGTAGAGGTGAGTGAGGTGTGTGAAGTGCATGAGCAGGTGAATGAGGAGGTGCTTGTTTGTATTATAAGTAAATATTGTTTCAACATATAAAGTTATGAAGCAATAATAAAGATATGAAACACTAAATCGCATAAGAAATAATAACAATTTATATTTGAATTATAAGTTCATTAGTTTATTGTAGATGCATTATTTTTGTGATATAAGGTCATTGGAACGGATAAGATCTAGATGAGTCACCTAAAAAGAATTAGTAGTGTGTATCGAGATGGTGTTGCCTTTACAAGTGTTGAGACATATGGTAATATTAAGTGCCCGTGTAAGAAATGTAATAACTTTTATCCGAGGAGTCGTCAAGATGTCCAGAGTCATGTGATTATACATCACATTGTATCGAGTTATACCAGGCGGATATATCATGGAAAAACCTTGCTATCGCCCAATAACAATACTTATGATTACTATGAGCATGTGTTTTAAGTTGTAAAATAAGATAGTATAAGGAGGGGAGATAATGCTAAAGATGGGTTTAAGCAAGATGACATGGAAGGAATAATACATGATATGTTTATTGGGTCCTACAAAATGACAAGCTAGGAGATGAATTTGATAGAGATGCCACTCAAGGCAATCAGGTCAATGGGGGAAGTTTGCTAGATTAAATAGGGATACACAAAAAAAAATTGTATTCGAGTTGTGAGAAGGTGTCAAAATTATCATTCATTGTTGACATACTCCATTTGAAGTCAATGTACAACTGGAATGAGAAATTTGTTAGCTTACTTCTTGAACTTTTTAAGAAATCACTTTCGGATGATGCCCATATTCCGAAGTCATTTTATGAGGTAAAGAAAATAGTTCGAGACTTGAGTCTAGACTATGTAAAGATTGATGTTTGCAAATATGATTGCTTTCTTTTTTGGCAACCAGATGAGAAAGAAATTAAATGCCCAACATGTGAAAAGTCGAGATAGAAAATTAAGAAAGGAAATCGAGTGAAGATCTTCCACAAAGTCTTGTGTTAGTTTCCACTCAAACCTAGGTTACAATGTTTATTTATAAATAAGGATATAGCTTTAGAGATGAGGTGGCATAAAGAAAATCTTGTTGAGGTGGCTAATGTTTTGAGAAACCCGATTGATGGGGAAACATGGAAACAATTTGACCAGATTCATGAGTCAATTACGAGAGATGCTCAGTCAGGCTTGGTCTATCCAGTGATGAATTTAATCCAATTTCAAATATGAGTAGAAAACATAGCACACGACCGGTTGTTATTGTACTACAAAATTTAACACTTTAGAAATGTATGAAAGAACCATTCTTCATGTTTTCATTGCTTATACCAGGTCTTAAGGGTCCTGGAAATGACATGGATGTGTCTCTTTAACCATTAATTAAGGAGACAAAAAAGTTATGGGAAAATGGGATTCAAACATATGATGCCTCCAAAGGTAATATATTTCAGTTATGTGCATCACTTATGTGTACTATCAATGATTTTTCAGCGTATGCTAACTTAACGGGTTGGAGCACATAGGGGAAATTGTCTTGCTCGATGTGTAATAAGGAGAATATAAATGGTGAGAAAATATGTCTTCTTTTGACAATAAGAAGGCAAATGGATAATGACCAAAAGAGATTAGTAATAATAACAACTGAGACTTTTGAACGACAATTTTATATTATTTTGCCTGATGGTCTAATCTTATAAAATAGAGGGAGTTGGAGTAAATATTATTTCCTGTGATATTAAGGGATAATATTTACCATGTTCTGCCTATTTACTGTTATGAGAAGGTAAATAGCGCTATGTTGTGTTTTGTTGCATCGTTGTGCTTTAAACGACGGTTATGACTTATATGTAAGTTGGAGTATAATTAATAAATTAAAATAAATTTGGAACACAAAAATATTTCACGTTACTCCGGATTCGAATTTAGGGGGCGCGAATGGTTTTAGAATAGTCGAGATAGTCAAAATAAGAGTCGAGTTGTATTTTTATGTTTCGACCACTTTTGACGTGTTATGACTCAATTATGTAGTTACGAGTCATTTTAATGGTGTACCAATAATTAAATAAGGAGAATTTATGTTTAATACCCGTGTAACTCTCCCAAACCTTTTTTTTCCTTATCTTATGTTAGAAGCCAAGAGAGAGAGAGAGAGAAGAGAGAGTTGGGAGAAAATGGAGAAAAGAGAGAAAAATGGAAGATTGGAGCTAGAATCTGTTGCTACCGGAAGAGAATCCGAGTCTACAAACTTGAGGCAAGTTTTTTACTTACTAGATCATGATTTAATATGATAAATTGCATGTATAGTTAGTTTTTGGAGATTTAAACCATAAATGGGTTTTTGATGATTTTGGTGTTTAAACCCTTAATCTTATAGTTTAAATTGATTTGAGTTGGGAAAATTAGTTAGTTGAAGTTTAGGAATGGTTTGGTAGGATTAAGTGATGTTGATGTTGGAGAAATTAGAAGATTTGGGATTTTGGGATTTTAGGGTTCATATAACCCGTAGCCCACATTGGGCAATTTTGCAAGGCTGAATCGATTCGGCCTTAGGGAGAATCGATTCGGATATGGGAAATGACACATGTATGGGTAAACCGAATCGATTCGGGTTGGGGCCGAATTAATTCGGCTGAGGCAGAATGTTGGTTTTACTCACCGAATCGATTCTCTTTTGGGTGTATCGATTCGGATGCCCTGTTTTTGTGAGATTTTTCTAGTTTTGTTTTTAGCCCCTTTTCTTTTAGGTTCAAGGTTTAGGAACCTTCCTTTGGGAAGTAAGAAAGAGTTTTAGAGGTATGTATTGGGTAGATTAATATCCTAGGCTAGCATGGGGTTAACTGGGCTTATTCTAAGGGTATGTTTATGTAGGTTAATGTCCGAATGATATAGGAAGTTAACCTAAAATTAATAGAAGATAAAATGATAATGTTGGGACTTTAGGGAGACTATTACTGAGGGAGGCTCACTTTGATGATTTATGGTATTGTTTTGGACTCTTGGAGACAAGTGTGAGGGTATTGGCACTTCGGGTCTTAGGTCATTAATAAAATATCACTTTAAGAATAAGAAATGCATGTTCTAAAATTGGTATTTCATCATTGAAAATAAATGATTTTTGAGAATGTAATATGTGAATGTTTTTAAATGGAAAAAGAAATGATTTTCGTAAATGATAATTTACGAAAACACACCTCTCTAAATTTTTATCATAAGGGAAGTTGCGCGCATGAGGTGAAGTCCCCAGGCTAATGAATGCAGGGTGAATATAGTCCTCGACCATATGATCATTTATTGTATGTTTTTATGTGCTAGTGAGGTAATTCTGGGTGTGGTTATGACTCACGTGCAGGCATATAGCCGTTTCCTGATGTCTTGCGTTGTATGATCCCAGGTTGTTTTTGTGATAGGCCCTGGAAGATGATAGCCATTTAGGGGCGCGCACAGTGGGTAAACCCGCACGGGTGGTCTTAGAAACGTTATATGATATGAAATATAACTATTTTTAATAATGCGGGACACTATTGTTGTTAAAGAATTTTATGATAATAATATGGCTTTAAATATATTTCCTCGATGGAAGAAGGGAAATTGAGAAGTTATGATATGAAAAAGCATTTTATGATAATAAAATATGCTTTAAATAGATTTCTTGGATGGAAGAAGGGAAATAGAATTAGTAAAGAAAATTATGAGATGAAATTGAATTGGTAAACATTTTGTAAAATGAATTGCCATATATGTATTTCCTAAAGAGAAAAAGGAACTATGCATGAAAAATTGTGAGTGGTTGATTTGATGTCTCCTTGAGTATATGTAGATAAGTTCTCCCGAGCTTATATGATCATTGAACATTAGCATTGATATTCCGGTGGGTCGTGCTTTTATAATGAGAGGTGAGAACCTTTATGCTTAAATTGCGAGAGATAGTTACGTTCATAACTATCATGCATTTTATTCACATGGTAATCATATCAAACCGGGCCATGACCCGTCTATATTTCTTCATTTTGCATGAACTCATTGTCCGATTAGGTGCTCCTCCGCAAGGACTCTTGTAATGACCTTTCCATTCCCGTTGTCTTGGAGCTATAGCATTTTTCGGATGTTGTAGGATATTTGTTATAGATGCTTATCTCCATTGTATTCTAGTTATGTTTAGTTTAATTATACGGACGTGTTGCCCATGTTTTGTATTCATTATTATATTGTGATATTTAAATTGTAATACTCGGTGTAACCTGTTTGTATTAGTGTGTTAACCGACAACTTATTCGGTTATTGATTTATGCATATTGTATTCTATTACTCGTTGATTTTTGGTACCCACAATTTTTGCAAAGGGGATTGTCTAAGTGTTTTTGTTTTACTTATAAGTTTTTTTTAATTTGACAGTCTGTTTCCTAAAATAATTGGTGGTTATCTCGTATTATTACTTTAATCAATAGTGATGCTAAGAATGGATCATCGGTGATTCCTAGGATTATTAGAGTATCAGGCTGGCTACCTCTTATTTTAGTAGGCGGGTTATAATAGATGGTATCAGAGCATCAGGTTCTAGTGTCCTTAGGAATCTGTGTGGACGTATTTCACTTTCAGCGTTAGTTTTTAGTTGTTATAGAGACTTAGGATTAAGAACGTTGATTTCTCTTGTGAGATTTCGTTCTCCTGCTATAGAGTAAGAACCTATAAAATCTTTTTCACGCTCATTTGAGATTCGTAAGCCGAATGATGAAGGGCGTCAGAGAAAGCCGTTATGAAGGCGCCATGAGACGGGATTACAAAGAACTGTAAGCTGCAGTCGGGGATGTGGGCCGCTTTGGAGGTCCCCTCCCTCTCATAGCATTATCCTGTATTGCTACTGCGATTACTATGCACGGTAGATGTAGTTTTCCAAGTACCGCTACAAGTAGAGAGTGGTACTATGTTCGTAATTCTAGTGACGCTATATTTGAAGTTGAAAGGTCCTTAATAAGGATCCCATGTTGAAGTTAAGTCAGACGGAGGAAGTGTAATCTCATTTGGTGGAAGTATAAAGCCTAGGAATTTTGACCTAGAGAGGGGTATAGAAATGACTATATGTGAAGAATGGCGGAAAATATTTCACCCAAATGAATAATGTTGAAATGGAGGAAATGGTAGTCACCATATTTTGGTGGAGTATGAACTTTTGCCTTTAGAGAGACCCGGTAGATATTTTCAACAATGAGTTTCTCTGGGATATCAGGAATGATGAGAAGGTAGATTTTTTAATATTCACACAAGGTTCGGTGAAAGGCCGATCGTGAGTAAAGAGTGGTACGGTTAAGGAAATCGTGCACCGAGATAAGGTAGGGACAAGGAAGCAAGAGACCTTCAGTGGAATGATAAGCTCACGAATAAGTGTTGTTAAGACTTCATGAGAAGTAGTATTCATGAGACCCCATTGGTGTACATCCACCCGGGGAAGACTTGTTGAACTAAGGCAGGGGAGGCCGGTAGCAGGTTCTCTTTTGTTGAGGAAGTTAAGGGAACTACGCGGGTATTCCCCAGGGTGGCTAGAGATAGAGAAACAGTTTTGGCGAGGAATGTAGAACCACGCACTCTGACCTTGGTTATTGGAGAACAAGGGAAAGAATAGGGTGCCTAGTTGGGCCGTTGATGGAAGTAATTTGGTTTGGGTAAGACTAGAATACTATGTCTGGGAACCATTAGTGTTGGCCCGGGGTGATTGGCAAGAATGTTGGCGGGCGTTCCACCGATACACTACTACCTCGCATAGCGCTTTTTATTTCTTTTTGTTGGTAGAATCCTGGGTTGGAAGGTTTAGCCGAGAATCACGTGATTGAGTGATTAAAGGGCTATTAAAGTGCAATATAGAAGAACTATGAATAGTTCTCTCCTATGATCGATGTGAGGGAGACTGAGATAAGAAAGTCGAATTGAGACTTATGGTTCTGCCTTGATGAGAAGTCCATTTAAAACGATATGTATATATACAGGGATAAAGTATTTTTGAGACTTTACAGAAAGTAAACGTCTGATTTGTTGAAAATTTCAATTATTTAAAATGGTAAGATGTAGAAGTAGAAGCTTATTTGGAGAGTTACGAGTTAGAAGTTTAGTAGTCCCGATCATGTGTCTTGGACCGTTATATCTTGATGACCGACGATGCGAGGTAGTAGTGTAACGGGAGGGTTCCTTGTTTGGATTTCGCTTTGCGAGACGTCCCACGCATGAAATTGAGCGAATGTCGGAAGTCGGGAAAGGTCTTGGACACTAGGGATAAAATTAGCATAATACTTATATGACTTTAATAGGATACATATATCGACCTTATGATTATTAGGACGTAAGTCCCTTAGGGCATGTGACGTTATTTTAGGAAGGCGGTAGGGAGTTGACCATGAATAGGTTGTGGGTTAACTCTAAGGGGGATTAGGTCCCCAGGAACAAGAATTATGGTTTCTTGAGTGATTCGGAATCTTAGGCCAAAGGATCTGAGGTCTCTCTTATATAGAGCGTTACGTTGGTAACCTAACTTTCGGGGAGTAAAAAGGATTAACGGACTTTTACTCCTGCACTCGTGTTATTAAGATCGAGAGTGGATTTAAAGAATGAGTCTCTGCTAGGAACGGGAAGTATTAATAGTGGAGCATGGACCCATTATTTATGCGTCTCACAAACTTGAACCTCGTGAGAAGTAGTATCCTAAGCTTGATTTAGAGTTCGTAGCAGTAGTATTCGCCTTAAAGAAGTAGAGGCACTACTTCCTGGGAAGGAAATTTAGTCTTTTCACGAACCTCTAGTTGTTTCTATATATTGTTGGGGAGACAGAGCTGGTGTTTGGAGTTCGTAAAGGACTAACAATTGGATATTCGCTTTCGCTAAGGAAATGCGATTGGAGTAGTTGATGCACCGAGTAGAAAACCGTGGGGCTGACTAGCGAAGGCCGAGAAACCCAAGTAGAACAATCCTAACAAGGAGGACTTTGCAGCAAGAGCATTCATGTTCGTGATTGACCATTTCACCTACTAGTGGGGGAATGAGGAAAGGTATATCCGCAGACATTTCCATTGAATTGCCGGCACCGTAATGGTCATGATTCTATTTGAGGAAAATTGTGGATCGTTTGACCAAATCGCTATTTTTTCGGCCAAGGTGGCGGACTGTCTATGGAGGAGTACGCCTAGCTCTTTATGGTGGAGTAATGGAAGTGTATAAGGTGCCTATTAACATAGTTATGGACCGATACTAGATTTTTGTGTCGAAGTTTCGATAAAGTTTCCATAAATTAATGGGAACCGAATTGAAATTGGGTATATCCTACTACCCTAGAGTGGATGAATGAATGAAGAAAGTTACCCTAATGTCGAAAGGCATACTTTGAAGGTATGACTTAGGCTTAAAGGAAGGATGGGAGCAGTAGATTTAATGAATCAAAATTCTATACAATAATTTGGATCGATTTTTCTCCAAGGATGCCACCGTCTGTGGCCTTGTGTAGCCGGATAAGTAATTCGCCCGCTCGTTGGATGGAACCAGTGGATAATATATTCCTTGGATTTGGATGGTTCAAAAAAAATATTTATTTAATGATAGGGTTCATGGAGTCGCATACTTTGAAGGTCTACGCCGACTCGAATAGAGGTCATGTAGTATTGAAGGTAGGGAGTTAGTTTTAACGAGGTATTCCCTAAGAGGGGTATAATGTGATTCAGGAGGAATGGAAACTTATGCCGAGTTATGTAGGAATCTTTGTTCTCGTCGTAGGAAAGTAGGCTCGATAGTTCATGAGGAACGACTAGGTGCTACATTAGAGCATGATGAGTGTCGACTAAGACCAAAAGTGGTGACCTTAGTCCAAGTCCAATAGGGATGCCACAATAATGAGGAGGTTTCTAAGAATGAAAGAACGATAGTTTAGAATAGTATACCCGTATTATGATTATAGGGTATGCCCAAATTTTGAGGGCAAAATTCCCTTATAAGGGGGGAGAGTGTAACAACCCAGACTTTTGAGCGACTATTTTGTATTATTTAACCTGATGGACTAAAAGTATAAAATAGAGGGAGTTAGATTAAATATTGTTTTCCATGATATTAAGGGATAATATTTACCATGTTTTGCCTCTTTACTGTTATGAGAAGGTAAATAGCGTTACGTTGTGTTTTATTGCGTCGTTGTGCTTTAAACGACGGTTATGACTTATATGTAAGTTGGATGATAATTAATAAATTAAAATAAATTTTGAACACAAAAATATTTCACGTTACTCCGGATGATAATTTAGGGGGTGCGGTTGGTTTTAGAATAGTCGAGATAGTCAAAATTAGTGCCAAGTTGTATTTTTGTATTTCGGGCACTTTTGACGTGTTATGGCTCAATTATGTAGTTATGAGTCATTTAAATGGTGTACCACCAATTAAATGAGGAGAATTTATGTTTAAGACCCAAATAAGTGTCCCAAACCTTTTTTTTCCCTATCTTATGTTAGAAGCCAAGAGAGAGAGAGAATAGAGAGTTGGGAGAAAATGGAGAAAAGAGAGAAAAATGGAAGATTGGAGTTGGAATCCGTTGCTACCGGAAGAGAATCCGAGACTACAAACTTGAGGCAAGTTTCTTACTTGCTAGATTATGATTTAATGTGATAAATTGCATGTATAGTTAGTTTTTGGTGATTTAAACCATAAATGGATTTGTGATGATTTTTGTGTTTAAACCCTTAATCCTATAGTTTAAATTGATTTGAGTTGGGAAAATTAGTTAGTTGAAGTGTAGGAATGATTTGGTAGGATTAAGTTATCTTGATGTTGGAGAAAATGGGAGATTTGGGATTTTGGGATTTTAGGGTTCATACAACCCGTAGCCCAAATTGGGCAATTCTGCAGGGCCAAATCGATTCGGCCTTAGGGCGAATCGATTCGGATATGGGGAAGGACATAGGTCTGGATAAACCGAATCGATTCGGGTCAGGGCCGAATCGATTCGGGTGAGTCTGAATGTTGGTTTCACTCACCGAATCGATTCGTTTTTGGGCGAATCAACTCGCAATCAGGGGCGAATCGATTCGGATGCCCTATTTTTGTGTGATTTTTCTTGTTTTGTTTTTTTCCCCTTTTCTTTTAGGTTCAAGGTTTTGGAACCTTACTTTGAGTAGTAATAAATAGTTTTAGAGGTATGTATTGGGTAGATAAATATCCTAGGCTAGCATGGGGTTAACTGGGCTTATTCTAAGGGTTGGTTTATGTAGGTTAATGTATGAATGATATAGGAAGTTAACCTAGAATTAACAGAAGATAAAATGATAATGTTGGGACTTTTGGGAGACTATTATTGAGGGAGACTCACTTTGATGATTTATGGTATTGTTTTGGACTCTTGGAGACTAGTGTGAGGGCATTGGCACTTCGGGTCTTAGGTCATTAAACAAATATGACTTTAAGAATAAGAAATGCATATTCTAAAATTGGTATTTCATCATTGAAAATAAATGATTTCTGAGAATGTAAAATGTGAATGTTTTTAAATGGAAAAAGAAATGATTTTCGCTAATGGTAATTTACGTAAACACACCTCCCTAAATCGCTATCATAAGGGAAGTTGTGCGCATGAGGTGAAGTCCCCGGGCTAATGAATGCAGGGTGAATATAGTTCTAGGCCATATGATCATTTATTTTATGTTTTTCTGCGCTAGTGAGGTAATTCTGGGTGTGGTTATGACTCACTCGCTGGTATATGGCCGCTTCCCGATGTCTTGCGTTGTAGGATCCCAGATTTCCTTTGTGATAGGCCCTGGAAGATGATAGCCATTTAGGTGCGCGCACAGTGGGGAAACCCGGACGGGTGGTCTTAGAAACATTATATGATATGAAATATAACTATTTTTAATAATGCGGGACATTATTTCTATTAAAGCATTTTATGATAATAATACGGCTTTAAATATATTTCCTGTATGGAAGAAGGGAAATTGAGAAGTTATGATATGAAAAAGCATTTTATGATAATAAAATATGCTTTAAATAGATTTCCTGGATGGAAGAAGGGAAATAGAATTGGTAAAGAAAATTATGAGATGAAATTATATTGGTAAACATTTTGTAAAATGAATTTCCATATATGTATTTCCTAAAGAGAAAAAGGAACTATGCGTGAAAAATTGTGAATGGTTGATTTGATGTCTCCTTGAGTATATATAGATGAGTTCTCCCAAGCTTATATGATCATTGAGCATTAGAATTGATATTCCACTGGGTTGTGCTTTTAGAATGAGAGGTGAGAACCTTTATGTTTAAATTGCGAGAGATATTTATGTTCATAACTATCATGCATTTTAGTCACATGGTAATCATATCAAACCGGGCCCTGACCCTTCTATATTTCTTTGTTTTTCATGAACTCATTGTCCGATCAGGTGATCCTCCGCAAGGACTCCTGTAATGAACTTTCCATTCCCATTGTCTTGGAGCTATATCATTTTGCGGATGTTGTAGGATATTTGTTATAGACACTTATCTCTATTGTATCATAGTTATGTTCAGTTTAATTATTCGGACGTGTTGCCCATTCTTTGTATTCATTATTATAATGTGATATTTAAATTGTAATACTCGGTGTAACCTGTTTGTATTAGTGTGTTAACTGACAACTTATTCGGTTATTGATTTATGCATATTGTATTCTATTACTTGTTGATTTTTGGAACCCACCGTTTTTGCAAAGGGGATTGTCTAAGTGTTTTTTTACTTATAATTTTTTTTTTAATTTGACAGTCTGTTTCCTAAAATAATTGGTGGTTATCTCGTACTATTATTTTAATCAACAGTGATGCTAAGAATGGATCATCTGTGATTCCTGTGATTATTAGAGTATCGGGTTGGCTACCTCTTATTTTAGTAGGCGGGTTATAACAGATGGTATCAGAGCATCAGGTTCTAGTGTCCTTAGGAATCTGTGCGGACGTATTTCGCTTTCAGTGTTAGTTTTGAGTTGTTATAGAGCCTTATGATTAAGAACGTTGATTTCTCTTGTGAGATTTCGTTCTCCGGCTATAGAGTAAGAACCTAGAAAATCTTTTGCATGCTCGTTTGAGATTCATAAGCCGACTGATGAAGGGCGTCATAGAAAGACGTTATAAAGGCGCCATTAGACGGGATTACGAAGAACTATAAGCTACATTCGGGGATGAGGGACGCTTTGGAGGTCCCCCCCCCCCCCCCCCCCGTAGCATTACCTTGTATTGCTACTGCGACTACTATATACAGTAGATGTAGTTTTCCAAGTACCTCTACAAGAAGAGAGTGGTACTAAGTTCGTAATTCTAGTGACACTATATTTGAAGTTGAAAGGTCCTTAATAAAGATCCCATGTTGAAGTTAAGTTAGATGGAGGAAGTGTAATCAAATTCGGTGGAAGTAAAAATCCTATGAGTTTTGGCCTAGAGAGGGGTATAGAAATGCCCAGATGCGAAGAATGGAGGAAAATATTTCACCCATAGGAGTAATGTTGAAATGGAGGAAATGGTAGTCGCCATATTTTTGTGGAGTGGGATAGTTTGCCTATAAAGAGACCCGGTAGATATTTTCAATAATGATTTTCTCTGGGATATCAGGAATAATAAGAAGGTAGATTCTTAAATATTCACATAATGTTCGGTCAAAGGTCGACCGTGAGTAAAGAGTGGTACGATTAAGGAAATCGTGCACTGAGATAAGGTAGGTACAGGGAAGAAAGAGCCCTTCAGTGGAATGATAGGCTCATGAATAAGAGTTGTTAACACTTCAGGAGAAGTAGTGTTCATGAGACCCTATTAGTGGACATCCACCCGGGGAAGACTTATTGAACTAAGGAAGGGGAGGCCGGTAGCAGGTTCTCTTTTGTTGAGGAAGTTAATGGAACTACGCGGGTATTCTCCAGGGTGGCTAGAGATAGAGAAACAATTTTGGCGGGGAATGTATAACCACGCACTCTGACCTTGTTAATTGGAGAACAAGAGCAAGAATAGAGTGCCTAGTTGGGGCGTATATGGAAGTAATTTGGTTTGGATAAGACTAGAATACTATGCCTGGGAACCATTAGTGTTGGCCCGGGGTGATTGGCAAGAATGTTAGCGGGCGTTCCACCTCAGTTAAGGGTGGTGCATTTTGTACGATAAGATGGAGTAGTATGGTATTAACCCTAGATTCAGGTGTGTAAATCGAGCTTGTGGTAGTATCGATATTATTATAGAGAGTGTATCTATATGACTTCCATGGTTGGGAGGTTCTATATTTTTCCTGCACTTGTTATAAGGCGAGTGATGATATCTTACAAGTATATGTGGTATGTCCTACTCGTATTATATGTATCATACCAGTGGAAATATTCTTTGTTTTGTTGGAGCGATAGTAAGCGAATAAATTACGAGGCGATCGTATTTGTAGTTCCCGAATGGAACTTGTTATTCTATAATATCTCACCTGGATACAGGATTGAGACTATATAGAGATGGTCTAAGGTATGTAAGAATTTTCTTTCTTTTTATTATTCAATTTCATTGATCTTGCATGTATGATGTTGCCTTATCTCCACAACCAACAAAGTTAAGCATTAATGCACGGGAGGGGTCCCTTGTTTGGATTTCACTTTGCGAGACGCTCCACGCGTGAACCTTAACGACGTTGGAAATGGAGAGTGGCTGTATTTTTTTCTTTCTTTCTTTTTCTTTCTTTCTATTGGTAGAATGCTGGGTTGGAAGGTTTAGCCGGGAATCACTTGATTGAGTGATTAAAGGACTATTAAAGTGCAATATAGAAGAACTGTGAATATCTCTCTCCTCTGATCGATGTGAGGGAGACTGAGATAAGAAAGTCGAATTGAGACTTATGGTTATTCCTTGTTGACAATTCCATTTAAAAAGATATGTATATATACTGGGATAAAGTATTTTTGAGACTTTACAGAAAGTAAGCGTCTGATTAGTTGAAAATTTCAATTATTTGAAATGGTAAGATATAGAAGTAGAAGCTTATTAGTAGAGTTACGAGTTAGAATTTTAGCGGTCCCAATCATGTGTCTTAGACCATTATATCTTGATGATCGACGATGCAAGGTAGTAGTGTAACGGGAGGGTTCCTTGTTTGGATTTCGCTTTGCGAGACGTCCCACGCATAAAATCGAGCGAATGTCGGAAGTCGGGAGAGGTATTGGACACTAGGGATATAATTAGCATAATACTTATATGACTTTAATAGGATAAATATATTGACCTTAGGATTATTAGGACTTAAGTCCCTCAGGGCATGTGACGTTGTTTTAGGAAGGCGGTAGGGAGTTGACCACGAATAGGTTGTGGGTTAACTCTAAGGGGGATTAGGTCCCTAGGAACAAGAATTATGGGATCTTGAGTGATTCGGAATCTTAGGCCAAAGGAGGTGAGGCCTCTCTTATATAGAGCGTCACGTCGGTAACCTAACTTTCGGGGAGTAAAAAGGATTAACTGACTTTCACTCCTGCACTCGTGTTGTTAAGATCGAGAGTGGATTTAACGAACGAGTCTCTGCCAGGAATGGGAAGTATTAATACTGGAGCATGGACCCATTATTTAAGCGTCTCACAAACTTGAACCTCGTGAGAAGTATTATCCCACACTTGATTTAGATTTCGTAGCAGTAGTGTTCACCTTAAAGATGTAGAGGAACTACTTCCTGGGCAGGAAATTTAGTCTTTTCACGAACCTCTAGTTGTTGCTATATGTTGTTGGGGAGACAGAGTTGGTGTTTGGAGTTTGTAAAGGACTAACAGTTAGATATTCGCTTTCGCTAATGAAATGCGAATGGAGTAGTTGATGCACCGAGTAAAAAACCGTGGGGCTGACTAGCGAAGGCCTGGAAAGCCAAGTAGAACGAGCCTAACTTGGAGGACTTTGCAGCAAGATCATTCATGTCCATGATTGACCATTTCACCTATTAGTGGGGGAATGAGGAAAGGTATATCCGTGGACATTTCCATTGAATTTCCAGCACCGTAATGTTCATGATTCTATTTGTGGAAAATTGCGGATCGTTTGACCAAATCGTTATTTTTTCGGCCAAGGTGGGCGGACTGTCTATGGAGGAGTACGCCTAGCTCTTTATGGTGGAGTAATGGAACTGTATAAGGTGCCTATTAACATAGTGATGGACCGAGACTAGATTTTTTTGTCGACGTTTCGATAAAGTTTCCATAAATTAATGGGAACCGAATTGAACTTGGGTATATCCTACCACCCTAAAGTGGATGAATGAATGAAGAAAATTAACCTAATGTTGGAAGGCATACTTCAAAGGTGTGACTTAGGCTTAAAGGAAGGATGGGAGCAGTAGGTTTTTTGAATCAAAATTCCGTACAATAATTTGGATCGATTTTTCTCCAAGGATGCCACCGTCTGTGGACTTGTGTAGCCGGATAAGTAATTCGCCTGCTCGTTGGATGGAACCAGTGGATAATATATTCCTTGCACTTGGGTGGTTAAAAAAAAATATTTATTTAATGATAGGGTTTATGGAGTCGCATACTTTGAAGGTCTACGCCGACTCGAATAGAGGTCATGTAGTATTGAAGGTAGGGAGTTAGTTTTAACGAGGTATTCCCTTAGAGGGGTATAATGCGATTCAGGAGGAATGGCAACTTATGCAGAGTTATGTAGTCATCTTTCTTCTCTTCGTAGGAAAGTAGGCTCAATAGTTCATGAGGAACGACTAGGTGCAACATTAGAGCACGATAAGTGTCGACTAAGATCAAAAGTGATGACCTTAGTCCAAGTCCAATAAGGACGCCACAATAACGAGGAGCTTGCTAAGAATAAAAGAACGTTAGTTTAGAATAGTATACCCTTATTATGATTATAGTGTACGCCCGAATTTTGAGGGCAAAATTCCCTTATAGGGGGGAGAGTGTAACAACGCAGTCATTTGAGTGACTATTTTATATTATTTTGCATGATGGGCTAATCGTATAAAATAGAGGTAGTTAGAGTAAATATTATTTCCCATGATATTAAGGGATAATATTTACCATGTTTTGCCTCTTTACTGTTATGAGAAGGTAAATAGCGTTACGTTGTGTTTTTATGTGTCGTTGTGCTTTAAACGACGGTTATGACTTATATGTAAGTTTGAGTAAAATTAATAAATTAAAATAAATTTTGAACACAAAAATATTTCACGTTACTCCGGATCCCAATTTAGGAGGTGAGGTTGGTTTTAGAATAGTTGAGATAGTCAAAATAAGTGCCAAGTTGTATTTTTGTATTTCAGGCACTTTTGACGTGTTATGACACAATTATGTAGTTACGAGTCATTTTAATGGTGTACCAATAATTAAATGAGGAGAATTTATGTTTAATACCCATATAAGTCTCCTAAACCTTTTTTTTCCTTATCTTATGTTAGAAGCCAAGAGAGAGATATATAGAGATAGAAGAGAGAGTTGGGAGAAAATGGAGAGAAGAGAGAAAAATGGATGATTGGAGTTGGAATCCATTGCTACCGGAAGAGAATCCGAGACTACAAACTTGAGGAAAGTTTCTTACTTGCTAGATCATGATTTAATGTAATAAATTGCATGTATAGTTAGTTTTTGGAGATTTAAACCATAAATGGGTTTTTGATGATTTTTGTGTTTAGACCCTTTATCTTGTAGTTTAAATTGATTTGAGCTGGGAAAATTAGTTAGTTGAAGTGTAGGAATGATTTGGTAGGATTAAGTGATCTTGATGTTGGAGAAAATGGAAGATTTGTGATTTTGGGATTTTAGGGTTCATACAACCCGTAGCCCAAATTGGGCATTTCTACAGGGCCGAATCGATTCAGCCTTAGGACGAATCGATTCGGATATGGGGAAGGACACAGTTTTGGGTAAACCGAATTAATTCGGGTCGGGGCCGAATCGATTCGGGTGAGTCAGAATATTGGTTTTACTCACCGAATCGATTTGTTTTTGGGCGAATCGATTCACAATCAGGGGCGAATCAATTCGGCCCTTGGGCGAATCGATTCGAATGCCCTGTTTTTGTGTGATCTTTCTAGTTTTGTTTTTTGCCCCTTTTATTTTAGGTTCAAGGTTTTGGAACCTTACTTTCGGTAGTAATAAAGCATTTTAGAGGTATGTATTGGGTAGATAAATCTCCTAGGCTAGAATGGGGTTAACTGGGCTTATTCTAAGGGTTGGTTTATATAGGTTAACATCCGTATGATATAAGAAGTTAACCTAGAATTAATAGAAGATAAAATGATAATGTTGGGACTTTTGGGAGACTATTATCGAGGGAGACTCACTTTGATGATTTATGGTATTTTTTTGGAGTCTTGGAGACTAGTGTGAGGGTATTGGCACTTCGGGTATTAGGTCATTAATAAAATATGACTTTAAGAATAAGAAATGCATATTCTAAAATTGGTATTTCATCATTGAAAATAAATGATTTCTGAGAATGTAAATTGTGAATGTTTTTTAAATGGAAAAAGAAATGATTTTCGTAAGTGATAATTTACATAAACATACCTCTCTAAATCGCTATCATAAGGGAAGTTGCGCGCATGAGGTGAAGTCCCCTGGCTAATGAATGCAGGGTGAATATAGTCCTCGGCCATATGATCGTTTATTGTATGTTTTTATGCGCTAGTGAGGTAATTATGGGTGTGGTTATGACTCACTCGCAGGCATATAGCCGATTCCCGATGTCTTGCGTAGCAGGATCCCAGGTTGTCTTTGTGATAAGCCCTGGAAGATGATAGCCATTTAGGGGCGCGCACAGTGGGGAAACCTAGACGGGTGATCTTAGAAACGTTATATCATATGAAATATAACTATTTTTAATAATGCGGGACATTATTGCTATTAAAGCATTTTATGATAATAATATGGCTTTAAATATATTTCCTGGATGGAAGAAGGGAAATTGAGAAGTTACGATTTGAAAAAGCATTTTATAATAATAAAATATGCTTTAAATAGATTTCCTGGATGGAAGAAGGGAAATAGAATTGGTAAAGAAAATTATGGGATGAAATTGAATTGGTAAACATTTTGTAAAATGAATTGCCATATGTATTTCCTAAAGAGAAAAAGGAACAATGCATGAAAAATTATGAATGGTTGATTTGATGTCTCCTTGAGTATATGTAGATGAGTTTTCCCAAGCTTATTTGATCATTGAGCAGTAGCATTGATATTCCGCTGGGTTGTGCTTTTAGAATGAGAGGTGAGAACCTTTATGTTTAAATTGCGAGAGATAGTTACGTTCATAACTATCGTGCATTTTCGTCACATGGTAATCATATCCAACCGGGCCCTAGCCAGTCTATATTTATTTGTTTTTCTTGAACTCATTGTACGATTAGGTGCTCCTCCTCAAGGACTCCCGTAATGACCTTTCCATTCCCGTTATCTTGGAGCTATAGCATTTTGCGGATGTTGTAGGATATTTGTTATAGACGCTTATCTCCATTGTATTCTAGTTATGTTCAGGTTAATTATTAGGACGTGTTGCCCATGCTTTGTATTCATTATTATATTGTGATTTTTAAATTGTAATACTCGGTGTAACGTGTTTGTATTAGTGTGTTAACCGACAACTTATTCGGTTATTGATTTATGCATATTGTATTCTATTACTCGTTGATTTTTGGTACCCACCGTTTTTGCATATGGGATTGTTTAATTGCTTTTCTTTTACTTATAAAAAAATTTAATTTGACAGTCCGTTTTTTAAAATAATTGGTGGTTATCTCATACTATTATTTTAATCGACAGTGATGCTAAGAATGCACCATTTGTGTTTCCTGTGATTATTTGAGTATTGGGTTGGCCACCTCTTACTTTAATAGGCGGGGGGTCACAGATGGTATCAGAGCATCAGGATCTAGTGTCCTTAGGAATCTGGGCGGACGTATTTCGCTTTCAGCGTTAGTTTTGAGTTGTTATAGAGCTTTAGGATTAAGAACGTTGATTTCTATTGTGAGATTTCGTTCTCCCGCTATAAAGTAAGAACCTAGAAAATCTTTTTCACGCTCGTTTGAGATTCGTAAGCTGACTGATGAAGGGCGTCAGAGAAAGCCGTTATAAAGGCGCCATGAGACAGGATTACAAAGAACTGTAAGCTGCATTCAGGGATGAGGGCCGCTTTGGAGGTCCCCCCCTTTCGTAGCATTATCTTGTATTGCTACAGCGACTAGTATGTACAGTAGATGTAGTTTTCCAAGTACCGCTACAAGTAGTGAGTGGTACTAAGTTCATAATTCTAGTGACGCTATATTTGAAGTTGAAAGGTCCTTAATAAGGATCCCATCTTGAAGTTAAGTCAGATGGAGGAAGTGTAATCTCATTCGGTGGAAGTAAAAAGCCTATGAGTTTTAGACTAGAGAGGGGTATAGAAATGGCCAGATGCGAAGAATGGAAGAAAATATTTCACCCATAGGAGTAATGTTGAAATGGAGGAAATGGTAGTCGCCATATTTTTGTGGAGTGGGATATTTTGCCTATAAAGAGACCCAGTAGATATTTTCAATAATGAGTTTCTCTGGGATATCAGGAATAATAAGAAGGCAGACTATTAAATATTCACATAATGTTCGGTCAAAGGCCGACCGTGAGTAAAGAGTGGTACGGTTAAGGAAATCGTGCACCGAGATAAGGTAGGTACAGGGAAGAAAGAGCCCTTCAGTGGAATGATAGGCTCATGAATAAGTGTTGTTAACACTTAAGATGAAGTAGTGTTCATGAGACCCTATTAGTGGACATCCACCCGGGGAAGACTTATTGAACTAAGTAAGGGGAGGCCGGTAGCAGGTTCTCTTTTGTTGAGGAAGTTAAGGGAACTAGACAGGTATTCTCCAGGGTGGCTAGAGATAGAGAAACAGTTTTGGCGGGGAATGTATAACCACGCACTCTGACCTTGTTGATTGGAGAACAAGGGCAAGAATAGGGTGCCTAGTTGGGGCGTTGATGGAAGTAATTTGGTTTGGATAAGACTAGAATACTATGCCTGGGAACCATTAGTGTTGGCCCAGGGTGATTGGCAAGAATGTTAGCGGGCGTTCCACCTTAGTTAAGGGTGGTGCATTTTTTACGATAAGATGGAGTAGTATGGTATTAACCCTAGATTCAGGTGTGTAAATCGAGCTTGTGGTAGTATCGATATTATTATAGAGAGTGTATCTATATGACTTCCATGGTTGGGAGGTTCTATATTTTTCCTTCACTTGTTATAAGGCGAGTGATGATATCTTACAAGTATATGTGGTATGTGCTACTCGTATTATATGTATCATACTAGTGGAAATATTCTTTGTTTTGTTGGAGCGATAGTAAGAGAATAAATTACGAGGCTATAGTAATTGTAGTTCCCGAATGGAACTTGATATTCTATAATATCTCACCTGGATACATGATTGAGACTGTATAGAGATGGTCTAAGGTATGTAAGAATTTTCTTTCTTTTTTTTATTCAATTTCATTCATCTTGCATGTATGATGTTGCCTTATCTCCACAACCAACAATGTTAAGTATTAATGCATGGGAGGGGTCCCTTGTTTGGATTTCACTTTGCGAGATGCTCCACTCGTGAACCTTAACGACGTTGGAAATGGAGAGTGGCTATATTTTTTTTCTTTCTTTCTTTTGGTAGAATGCTGGGATGGAAGGTTCAGCCGGGAATCACTTGATTGAGTGATTAAAGGGCTATTCAAGTGCAATATAGAAGAACTATGAATATATCTCTCCTCTAATCGATGTGAGGGAGACTGAGATAAGAAAGTCGAATTGAGACTTATGGTTATTCCTTGTTGACAAGTCCATTTAAAAAGATATGTATATATACTGGGATAAAGTATTTTTTGGACTTTACAGAAAGTAAGCGTCTGATTAGTTGAAAATTTCAATTATTTGAAATGGTAAGATATAGAAGTAGAAGCTTATTAGTAGAGTTACGAGTTAGAATTTTAGCGGTCCCGATCATGTGTCTTAGACCATTATATCTTGATGACCGACGATGCAAGGTAGCAGTGTAACGGGAGGGTTCCTTGTTTGGATTTCGCTTTGCGAGACGTCCCACGCATAAAACCGAGCGAATGTCGGAAGTCGGGAGAGGTATTGGACACTAGGGATATAATTAGCATAATACTTATATGACTTTAATAGGATATATATATCGACCTTAGGATTATTAGGACGTAAGTCCTTCAGGGCATGTGACGTTGTTTTCGGAAGGCGGTAGGGAGTTGACCACGAATAGGTTGTGGGTTAACTCTAAGGGAGATTAGGTCCCTAGGAACAAGAATTATGGGATCTTGAGTGATTCGGAATCTTAGGCCAAAGGAGGTGAGGCCTCTCTTATATAGAGCGTCACGTCGGTAACCTAACTTTCGGGGAGTAAAAAGGATTAACTGACTTTCACTCCTGCACCCGTGTTGTCAAGATCGAGAATGGATTTAACGAACGAGTCTCTGCCAGGAATGGGAAGTATTAATACTGGAGCATGGACCAATTAGTTAAGCGTCTCACAAACTTGAACCTCGTGAGAAGTATTATCCCACACTTGATTTAGATTTCGTACCAGTAGTGTTCGCCTTAAAGAAGTAGAGGCACTACCTCCTAGGCAGGAAATTTAGTCTTTTCACGAACCTCTAGTTGTTGCTATATGTTGTTGGGGAGACAGAGTTGGTGTTTGGAGTTCGTAAAGGACTAACAATTAGATATTCTCTTTCGCTAAGGAAATGCGAATGGAGTAGTTGATGCACCGAGTAGAAAACCGTGGGGCTGACTAGCGAAGGCCTGGAAAGCCAAGTAGAACGAGCCTAACTTGGAGGACTTTGCAGCAAGATCATTCATGTCCATGATTGACCATTTCACCTATTAGTGGGGGAATGAGGAAAGGTATATCCGTGGACATTTCCATTGAATTACCGGCACCGTAATGTTCATGATTCTATTTGAGGAAAATTTCCGATCGTTTGACCAAATCGTTATTTTTCCGGCCAAGGTGGGCGGACTGTCTATGGAGGAGTACGCCTAGCTCTTTATGGTGGAGTAATGGAACTGTATAAGGTGCCTACTAACATAGTGATGGACCGAGACTAGATTTTTGTGTCGACGTTTCGGTAAAGTTTCCATAAATTAATGGGAACGGAATTGAACTTGGGTATATCCTACCACCCTAAAGTGGATGAATGAATGAAGAAAGTTAACCTAATGTTGGAAGGCATACTTCAAAGGTGTGCCTTAGGCTTAAAGGAAGGATGGGAGCAGTAGGTTTTATGAATCAAAATTCCGTACAATAATTTGGATCGATTTTTCTCCAAGGATGCCACCGTCTATGGACTTGTGTAGCCGGATAAGTAGTTCGCCCGCTCGTTGGATGGAACCAGTGGATAATATATTCCTTGGACTTGGGTGGTTCAAAAAAAATATTTCTTTAATGATAGGGTTCATGGAGTCGCATACTGTGAAGGTCTACGCCGACTCGAATAGAGGTCATGTAGTATTGATGGTAGGGAGTTAGTTTTAACGAGGTATTCCCTAAGAGGGGTATAATGCGATTCAGGAGGAATGGAAACTTATGCCGAGTTATGTAGTCATCTTTCTTCTCGTCGTCGGAAAGTAGGCTCAATAGTTCATGTGGAACGACTACGTGCTACATTAGAGGACGATAAGTGTCGACTAAGATCAAAAGTGATGACCTTAGTCCAAGTCCAATAAGGACGCCACAATAACGAGGAGCTTGCTAAGAATGAAAGAACGGTAGTTTAGAATAGTATACCCTTATTATGATTATAGGGTATGCCCGAATTTTGAGGGCAAAATTCCCTTATAGGGGGGAGAGTCTAACAACGCAGTCATTTGAGCGACTATTTTATATCATTTTGCCTGATGGGCTAATCATATAAAATAGAGGGAGTTAGAGTAAATATTATTTCCCACGATATTAAGGGATAATATTTACCATGTTTTGCCTCTTTACTGTTATGAGAAGGTAAATAGCGTTACGTTGTGTTTTTATGCGTCGTTGTGCTTTAAACGACGGTTATGACTTATATGTAAGTTTGAGTAAAATTAATAAATTAAAATAAATTTTGAACACAAAAATATTTCGCGTTACTCCGTATGCCAATTTAGGGGGTGCGGTTGGTTTTAGAATAGTCGAGATACTCAAAATAAATGCCAAGTTGAATTTTTGTATTTCAGGCACTTTTGACGCGTTATGACTCAATTATATAGTTACGAGTCATTTTAATGGTGTACCAATAATTAAATGAGGAGAATTTATGTTTAAGACCCATATAAGTCTCCTAAACCTTTTTTTTCCTTTTCTTATGTTAGAAGCCAAGAGAGAGAGAGAAGAGATAGTTGGGAGAAAATGGAGAGAAGAGAGAAAAATGGATGATTGGAGTTGGAATCCGTTGCTACCGGAAGAGAATCCGAGACTACAAACTTGAGGAAAGTTTCTTACTTGCTAGATCATGATTTCATGTGATAAATTGCATGTATAGTTAGTTTTTGGATATTTAAACCATAAATGGGTTTTTGATGATTTTTGTGTTTAGACCCTTAATCTTGTAGTTTAAATTGATTTGAGCTGGGAAAATTAGTCAGTTGAAGTGTAGGAATGATTTCGTAGGATTAAGTGATCTTGATTTTGGAGAAAATGGAAGATTTGGGATTTTAAGGTTCATACAACCCGTAGCCCAAATTGGGCATTTTTGCAGGGCCGAATCAATTCAGCCTTAGGGCGAATCGATTCGGATATGGGGAACGACACAGTTCTGGGTAAACCGAATCAATTCGGGTCAGGGCCGAATCGATTCGGGTGAGTTAGAATATTGGTTTTACTCACCGAATCGATTCGTTTTTGTGCGAATCAATTCGGCCCTAGGGCGAATCGATTCGGATGCCCTGTTTTTGTGTGATTTTTCTAGTTTTGTTTTTTGGCCCTTTTCTTTTAGGTTCAAGGTTTTGGAACCTTACTTTCGGTAGTAATAAAGCGTTTTAGAGTTATGTATTGGGTAACTAAATATCCTAGGCTAGAATGGGGTTAACTGGGCTTATTCTAAGGGTTGGTTTATATAGGTTAACATCCGTATGATATGAGAAGTTAACCTAGAATTAATAGAAGATAAAATGATAATGTTGGGACTTTTGGGAGACTATTATTGAGGGAGACTCACTTTGATGATTTATGGTATTTTTTTGGAGTCTTGGAGACTAGTGTGAGGGTATTGGCACTTCGGGTCTTAGGTCATTAATAAAATATGACTTTAAGAATAACAAATGCATATTCTAAAATTGGTATTTCATCATTGAAAATAAATGATTTCTGAGAATGTAAAATGTGAATGTTTTTAAATGGAAAAAGAAATGATTTTCGTAAGTGATAATTTACGTAAACATACCTCTCTAAATCGCTATCATAAGGGAAGTTGCGCGCATGAGGTGAAGTCCCATGGCTAATGAATGCAGGGTGAATATAGTCCTCGGCCATATGATCGTTTATTGTATGTTTTTATGCGCTAGTGAGGTAATTATGGGTGTGGTTATGACTCACTCGCAGGCTTATAGCCGATTCCCGATGTCTTGCGTAGCAGGATCCCAGGTTGTCTTTGTGATAAGCCCTGGAAGATGATAGCCATTTAGGGGCGCGCACAGTGGGGAAACCTAGACGGGTGATCTTAGAAACGTTATATGATATGAAATATAACTATTTTTAATAATGCGGGACATTATTGCTATTAAAGCATTTTATGATAATAATATGGCTTTAAATATATTTCCTGGATGGAAGAAGGGAAATTGAGAAGTTACGATTTGAAAAAGCATTTTATAATAATAAAATATGCTTTAAATAGATTTCCTGGATGGAAGAAGGGAAATAGAATTGGTAAAGAAAATTATGGGATGAAATTGAATTGGTAAACATTTTGTAAAATGAACTGTCATATATGTATTTCCTAAAGAGAAAAAGGAACAATGCATGAAAAATTGTGAATGGTTGATTTGATGTCTCCTTGAGTATATGTAGATGAGTTTTCCCAAGCTTATTTGATCATTGAGCATTAGCATTGATATTCCGCTGGGTTGTGCTTTTAGAATGAGAGGTGAGAACCTTTATGTTTAAATTGCGAGAGATAGTTACGTTCATAACTATCATGCATTTTAGTCAAATGGTAATCATATCCAACCGGGCCCTAACCCGTCTATATTTCTTTGTTTTTCTTGAACTCATTGTCCGATCAGGTGCTCCTCCGCAAGGACTCCCGTAATGACCTTTCCATTCCTGTTGTCTTGGAGCTATAGCATTTTGCGGATGTTGTAGGATATTTGTTATAGACGCTTATCTCCATTGTATTCTAGTTATGTTCAGGTTAATTATTAGGACGTGTTACCCATGCTTTGTATTCATTATTATATTGTGATTTTTAAATTGTAATACTCGGTGTAACGTGTTTGTATTAGTGTGTTAACCGACAACTTATTCGGTTATTTATTTTTGCATATTGTATTCTATTACTCGTTGATTTTTGGTACCCACCGTTTTTGCAAATTGGATTGTTTAATTGTTTTTCTTTTACTTATAAAAAAAATTAATTTGACAGTCCGTTTTCTAAAATAATTGGTGGTTATCTCATACTATTATTTTAATCGACAGTGATGCTAAGAATGGACCATCTGTGTTTCCTGTGATTATTTGAGTATCGGGCTGGCCACCTCTTACTTTAATAGGCGAGTTGTCACAGATGGTATCAGAGCATCAGGATCTAGTGTCCTTAGGAATCTGTGCGGACGTATTTCTCTTTCAGCGTTAGTTTTGAGTTGTTATAGATCCTTAGGATTAAGAACGTTGGTTTCTATTGTGAGATTTCATTCTCCCGCTATAAAGTAAGAACCTAGAAAATCTTTTGCACGCTCGTTTGAGATTCGTAAGCTGACTGATGAAGGGCGTCAGAGAAAGCCGTTATAAAGGCGCCATGAGACAGGATTACGAAGAACTGTAAGCTGCATTCAGGGATGAGGGCCGCTTTGGAGGTCCCCCCCTTTCGTAGCATTATCTTGTATTGCTACTGCGACTACTATATACAGTAGATGTAGTTTTCCAAGTACCGCTACAAGTAGTGAGTGGTACTAAGTTCATAATTCTAGTGACGCTATATTTGAAGTTGAGTGTCCTTAATAAGGATCCCATGTTGAAATTAAGTCAGATGGAGGAAGTGTAATCTCATTCGGTGGAAGTATAAAGCCTAGGAGTTTTGGCCTAGAGAGGGGCATAGAAATGCCCAGATGCGAAGAATGGAGGAAAATATTTCACCCATAGGAGTAATGTTGAAATGGAGGAAATGGTAGTCGTCATATTTTGGTGGAGTGGGAATTTTTGCCTATAGAGAGACCCGGTAGATATTTTCAACAATGAGTTTCTCTGGTATATCAGGAATAATGAGAAGGTAGATTCTTAAATGTTCACACAAGTTTCGGTCAAAGGACGACCGTGAGTAAAGAGTGGTACGATTAAGGAAACCGTGCACCGAGATAAGGTAGGTGCAAGGAAGAAAGAGACCTTCAGTGGAATGATAGGCTCACGAATAAGTGTTGTTAACACTTCAGGAGAAGTAGTGTTCATGAGACCCCATTGGTGGACATCCACCCGGGGAAGACTTATTGAACTAAGGCAAGGGAGGCCGGTAGCAGGTTCTCTTTTGCTGAGGAAGTTAAGGGAACTACGGGGGTATTCACCAGGGTGGTTAGAGATAGAGAAACAGTTTTTGCGGGGAATGTAGAACCACACACTCTGAACTTGTTTATTGGAGAATAAGGGCAAGAATTGGGTGCCTAGTTGGGGCGTTGATGGAAGTAATTTGGTTTAGATAAGACAAGAATACTATGTCTGGGAACCATTAGTGTTAGCCCGGGGTGATTGGCAAGAATGTTGGCAGGCGTTCCACCTTGGTTAAGGGTGGTGCATTTTGTACAATAAGATGGAGTAGTATGGTATTAACCCTTGATTTGGGTATGTAAATCGAGCTTGTGGTAGTATCGATATTATTATAGAGAGTGTACCTATATGACTTCCATGGTAGGGAGGTTATATATTTTTCCTTCACTTGTTATAAGGCGAGTGATGATATCTTACAAGTATATGTGGTATGTGCTACTCGTATTATATGTATCATACCAGTGGAAATCTTCTTGGTTTTGTTGGAGCGATAGTAAGCGAATAAATTACGAGGCTATAGTATTTGTAGTTCCCGAATGGAACTTGTTATTCTATAATATCTCAGCTGGATACGGGATTGAGACTTTATAGTGATGGTTTAAGGTATGTAAGAATTTTCTTTCTTTTTATTATTCAATTTCATTCATCTTGCATGTATGATGTTGCCTTATCTCCACAACCAACAAAGTTAAGTATTAATGCATGGGAGGGGTCCCTTGTTTGGATTTCACTTTGCGAGACGCTCCACGCGTGAAGCTTAACGACGTTGGAAATGGAGAGTGGATGTATTTTTTTTCTTTATTTCTTTTTCTTTCTTTCTATTGGTAGAATGCTGGGTTGGAAGGTTTAGCCGGGAATCACTTGATTGAGTGATTAAAGGGCTATTAAATTGCAATATAGAAGAACTGTGAATATATCTCTCCTCTGATCGATGTGAGGGAGACTGAGATAAGAAAGTCGAATTGAGTCTTATCGTTATGCCATGATGAGAAGTCCATTTAAAAAGATATGTATATATACTGGGATAAACTATTTTTGATACTTTACAGAAAGTAAACGTCTGATTAGTTGAAAATTTTAATTATTTGAAATGGTAAGACATAGAAGTAGAAGCTTATTAGTAGAGTTACGAGTTAGAAGTTTAGCGGTCCCGATCATTTGTCTTAGCCCGTTATATCTTGATGACTGATGATACGAGGTAGTAGTATACCGGGAGGGTTCCTTGTTTGTATTTCGCTTTGCGAGACGTCCCTCGCATGAAACCGAGCGAATGTCGGAAGTCAGGAAAGGTCTTGGACACTAGGGATATAATTAGCATAATACTTATATGACTTTAATAGGATATATATATCGACCTTAGAATTATTAGGACATAAGTCCCTTAGGGCATGTGACGTTATTTTAGGAAGGCGATAGGGTGTTGACCACGAATAGGTTATGGGTTAACTCTAAGGGGGATTAGGTCCCTAGGAATAGGAATTATGGGATTTTGAGTGATTCAAAATCTTAGGCCAAAGGATGTGAGACCTCTCTTATATAGAGTGTTACGTCGGTAACCTAACTTTCGGGGAGTTAAAAGGATTAACTGACTTTTACTCCTGCACTCGTGCTGTTAAGATCGAGAGTGGATTTAACGAACGAGTCTCCGCCAGGAATGAGAAGTATTAATACTGGAGCATGGACCCATTATTTATGCATCTCAAAAACTTGAACCTCGTGAGAAGTATTATCCCACTCTTGATTTAGAGTTCGTAGTAGTAGTATTCACCTTAAAGAAGTAGAGGCACTACTTCCTGTGCAGGAAATTTAGTCTTTTCACGAACCTCTAGTTATTGCTATATGTTGTTGGGGCAACAGAGGTGGTCTTTGGGGTTCGTAAAGGAATAACAATTGGATATTCCCTTTCGCTAAGGAAATGAGAATGGAATAGTTGATGCACCGAGTAGAAAACCGTGGGGGTGACTAGCGAAGGCCTGGAAAGCCATGTAGAACAAGCCTAACTAGGAGGACTTTGCAGCAAGAGCATTCATGTCCGTGATTGACCATTTCACCTACTAGTGGGGGAATGAGGAAAGGTATATCTGTGGACATTTCCATTGAATTGCCGGCACCGTAATGGTCATGATTCTATTTGAGGAAAATTGTGGATCGTTTGACCAAATCGCTATTTTTCCGACCAAGGTGGGCGGACTGTCTATGGAGGAGTACGCCTAGCTCTTTATGGTTGAGTAATGGATATGTATAAGGTGCCTATCAACATAGTGATGCACCGAGACTAGATTTTTGTGTCGATGTTTCGGTAAAGATTCCAGAAAGTAGTTGGAACCGAATCGAACTTGGGTACATCCTACCACCCTAAAGTGGATGAATGAATGAAGAACGTTAACCTAATGTCGGAAGGAATACTTAGAAGGTGTGCCTTAGTCTTAAAGGAAGGATGGGAGTAGTAGATTTTATGAATCAAAATTCCATACAATAATTTGGATCGATTTTTCTCTAAGGATGCCACCGTCTGGGGACTTGTGTAGCCGGATAAGTAATTCGCCCTCTCGTTGGATGGAACCAGTGGATAATATATTCCTTGGACTTGGGTGGTTCAAAAAAAAAGATTTCTTTAATGATAGGGTTCATGGAGTCGCATACTTTGAAGGGATACTCCGACTCGAATAGAGGTCATGTAGTATTGAAGGTAGGGAGTTAGTTTTAACGAGGTATTCCCTAAGAGGGGTATAATGCCATTCAGAAGGAATGGAAACTTATGCAGAGTTATGTAGGCATCTTTCTTCTCGTCGTAGGAAAGTAGGCTCGTTAGTTCATGAGGAACAACTAGGTGCTACATTAGAGCACGATGAGTGTCGACTAAGATCAAAAGTGATAACCTTTGTCCAAGTCCAATAGGGACGCCACAATAACGAGGAGTTTGCTAAGAATGAAAGAACGATTGTTTAGAATAGTATACCCTTATTATGATTACAGGGTACGCTCGAATATTGAGGTAAAAATTCCCTTATAAGGGGGGAGAGTGTAACAACCTAGACTTTAGAGAGACTATTTTATATTATTTTGCATGATGGGCTAATCTTATAAAATAGAGGGAGTTGGAGTAAATATTATGTCCCGTGATATTAAGGGATAATATTTACGATGTTCTGCCTATTTACTGTTATGAGAAGGTAAATAGTGATATGTTGTGTTTTATTGTGTCGTCGTGCTTTAAACGACGGTTATGACTTATATGTAAGTTGGAGTATAATTAACGAATTAAAATTGATTTCGAACAGAAAAATATTTCTCGTCACTCTGAATGCCAATTTAGGGGGTGCGGTTGGTTTTAGAATAGTCGAGATAGTCAAAATAAGTGCCAAGTTGTATTTTTGTATTTCTGGCACTTTTGGCGTGTTATGACTCAATTATGTAGTTACGAGTCATTTTAATGGTGTACCAATAATTAAATGAGGAATATTTATGTTTAACACCCATAAAAGTCTCCCAAAACTTTTTTTCCTTATATTATGTTAGAAGCCAAGAGAGAAAGAGAGAGAGAGATAGAGAGAGAAGAGAGAGTTGGGAGAAAATGGTGAAAAGAGAGAAAAATGGAAGAGTGGAGTTGGAATCCATTGCTACCGGAAGAGAATCCGAGACTACAAACATGAGGCAAGTTTCTTACTTGCTAGATCATGATTTAATGTGATAAATTACATGTATAGTTAGTTTATGGAGATTTAAACCATAAATGGGTTTTTGACGATTTTGCTGTTTAAACCCTTAATCTTGTAGTTTAAATTGATTTGAGTTGGGAAAATTAGTTAGTTGAAGTGTAGGAATGATTTGGTAGGATTAAGTGATGTTGATGTTGGAGAAATTGGAAGATTTGAGATTTTTGGATTTTTGGGTTCATACAACCCGTAGCCCAAATTGGGCAATTCTGCAGGGCCGAATCGATTCGACCTTAGGGCGAATCGATTTGAATATGGGGAAGGACTCAGGTCTGGGTAAACCGAATCGATTCGGGTCGGGGCCGAATCGATTCGGCTGAGTTAGAATATTGGTTTTACTCACCGAATCGATTCGTTTCTGGGCGAATCGATTCGCAATCAGGAGCGAATCAATTCGACCCTAGGGCGAATCGATTCGAATTCCCTGTTTTTGTGAGTTTTTCTAGTTTTGTTTTTAGCCCCTTTTTTTTTAGGTTCAAGGTTTAGGAACCTTCCTTTGGGAAGAAATAAAGAGTTTTGGAGGTATGTATTGGGTAGATAAATATCCTAGGCTAGAATAGGGTTAACTGGGCTTATTCTAAGGGTTGGTTTATATAGGTTAACATCCGTATGATATAAGAAGTTAACCTAGAATTAATAGAAGATAAATTGATAATGTTGGGACTTTTGGGAGACTATTATTGAGGGAGACTCACTTTGATGATTTATGGTATTTTTTTGGAGTCTTGGAGACTAGTGTGAGGGTATTGGCACTTCGGGTCTTAGATCATTAATAAAATATGACTTTAAGAATAAGAAATGCATATTCTAAAATTGGTATTTCATCATTGAAAATAAATGATTTTTGAGAATGTAAAATGTGAATGTTTTTAAATGGAAAAAGAAATGATTTTCGTAAATGATAATTTACGTAAACACACCTCTCTAAATTGCTATCATAAGGGAAGTTGCGCGCTTGAGGTGAAGTCCCCAGGCTAATGAATGCAGGGTGAATATATTCCTCGACCATATGATCATTTATTGTATGTTTTTCTGCGATAGTGAGGTAATTCTGGGTGTGGTTTTGACTCACTCGCAAGCATATGGCCGCTTCCCGACGTCTTGCGTTGTAGGATCCCAGGTTGTCTTGGTGATAGTCCCTGGAAGATGATAGCCATTTAGGGGTGCGCACAGTGGGGAAACCTGGAAGGGCGGTCTTAGAAACATTATATGATATGAAATATAACTATTTTTAATAATGTGGGACATTATTGCTGTTAAAGCATTTTATGATAATAAAATGGCTTTAAATATATTTCTTGGATGGAAGAAGGGAAATTGAGAAGTTATGATATGGAAAAGATTTTTATGATAATAAAATATTCTTTAAGTACATTTCCTCGATGGAAGAAGAGAAATAAAATTGGTAAAGAAAATTATGAGATGAAATTGAATTGGTAAACATTTTGTAAAATGAATTGCCATATATGTATTTCCTAAAGAGAAAAAGGAACTATGCGTGAAAAATTGTGAATGGTTGATTTGATGTCTCCTTGAGTATATATAGATGAGTGCTCCCAAGATTATATGATAATTGAGCATTAGCATTGATATTGCGCTAGGTTGTGCTTTTAGAATGAGAGGTCAGAACCTTTATGTTTAAATTGCGAGAGATAGTTACGTTCATAACTGTCATGAATTTTAGTCACATGGTAATCATATCAAACCGGGTCCTGACCCGTCTATATTTATTTGTTTTGCATGAAATCATTGTCCGATCAGGTTCTCCTCTGCAAGGACTCCCATAATGACCTTTGAATTCCCGTTGTCTTGGAGTTATAGCATTTTGCGGATGCTGTAGAATATTTGTTATAGATGCTTATCTCCATTGTATTCTAGTTATGTTCAGTTTAATTATTCGGGCATGTTGCCCATGCTTTGTATTCGTTATTATATTATGATATTTAAATTGTAATACTCGGTGTAACCTGTTTGTATTAGTCTATTAACCGACAGCTTATTCGGTTATTGATTTAGTAATTTTCTCAATTGGACAAAGTTAGATCTCAAGTATATGGTAAAGCTTCTAAAAAGCAGAGTCGTGAGGCGTACAAGTTGAATTGGGACAAATTTAGTATATTTTTTATTTGCCAAACTGAAAAGATCTTAAATTGCATCACAGTTTAGATTTCATGCACATTGACAAAAATGTATCAAAAAACATTTTAGGTAAATTGCTATACATTGATGGTAAAACAAAAGACATTATTAAGTCTCGGTGGTATTAGAAAGAAATGAGCATACACACAGACTTGAATCCATACAAAAAAGGAGATAATTGGGTGATGCCTCCTACTTGCAACACTTTGTCCAAGGATGAGAAGAGGACTTTATGTGAGTTTTGGAAATCATTGAAATTTTCGAATGGATATGTGTCCAACATGTCTCGATGTGTGGATGCCAAGGAATGCAAGATTTCGGGGATGAAAAGTCATTATTACCACATTTTTTACAATACTTACTACAACTTGCAATTCGTGGCCATGTTCCAAGGGAAGTCTCTAAAGTGTTAATTGATTTTAGGTTATTCTTTAAGGAGTTGTGTTAAAAAACATTGCGAGTTGATGTTTTGGAGAGGCTTGAGGAGAAACTTGGTATAGCTATGTGTAAACTTGAAAGGATATTCCCATTGTCATTTTTCGATGTTATGGCTCACTTGTCGATTCACCTTTTAAGAGAGCCCATTCTTGGTGGGCCAGTGAAATATAGATGGATGTACCCATTTAAAAGGTTAATATATTAAAACAAGTACTATATTATTAATTCTTAGAAAAAAATATTTTTCTTATCTTTCCTACCTTTTAACAGATATACGCATAGTTTAAGACTTACTGTGGGAAGTAAATAACTTCGAGAAGGATCAATAACGAAGGGTTACATTCTAAATGAATGCATAACATTTAGCTCGATGTATTTGTGTGGTGTTGAGACAAAATTTAACCGAACAGAAAGGAATTGTGATGGCAATGACGATCAAGAAGGTTTATCTATTTTTCGTTATAATGATGTTTTGCTCAGAAAAGAAGATTACTAATACATTGGAAAGAGTGAATGGCAAAATTCTTCTTTATATGTGTTGGATAATTGTGATGAGATACAAGAATTTATCAAGTATGTCTATTTATATTATCTTCACTTTCAGTTTTATTTACGAGAGTTTTTTTCTAATTTAATGCATACATGTATGTTAGTGAGCATAATGATTTATTGAAGGCCGAAAGTAACATAAATGTTGAAAAAAGGCATGCTGAGAGGATTCTCGAATGGTTTAAAAATCATGTAAGTTGTTCAATATATTATTTTATTATGCAAAAAAATATTCTTATAATTTATTACTCTAACATTCATTTATAAAAAAATAATTAGGGGACAAAAATGGAGCATGAGTCCCCCGACCATGTTAGTAAGCAACATCACACTTTATCTTGGGGTCCCGATCGACGGGTGAAACATTACAAGGGTTGTTTGATTAATGGCTATATGTTACACATCAAAGATCATAAAAAATTTAAAAACTCAAAATAGTGGAATTGTTGTTGTGGGTGAATATGAACAAAAAGATATTAATTTTTATGCTGAGGTAAGTGAGATTATAGAGTTAGAATGCACTGGAAATAATCGCGTTGTTTTGTTTAAGTGTAATTGGTGGGATCTTTGAAAAAAGAAGAGTGTATATGGATTAAAGGAATACGAGTATGATTTTATTAGTTTGAACACTGCTAATACTTGGCACAAAACTCAGCCACTTGTTCTATCTTATCGAGCAAAGAAAGTCTTTTATGTGCCAGATATTAAGTTGGGAAATAATTGGAAAGTTGTTGTGAAGAAATACCCAAGAGATAAGTATGATATTCCTAAAAATGAAGAAGTTGGGGAGTTGGAAATGAATGAAGAACCATACCAAAAAATTGAAAATAATATTATAGATGATGAAATAGTGGATGTTGATGATGAAAGCCTTTCATTAAGAAGGAATGACATCCAGACAAAAAAGTCTGCACAAATAATTATGAAGAGAAAATATTGACAAACGATAGGGATGATTGGGATGATTACCTTATAGATAGCAAGGATGATTTTGATGATATAGTGATGATGATGGAGATGCTGCTGATTTTAGCGATGATGATGGAGATGAATATGATGATCACTTATGATCGTTTGCCCTATTTTCTTTTTCCCTTTTAAATAATGTTAAATGTTTTAATTTACTTATGTATTAATGATGTTGTAGTATAATTCACTTCTAAAATCTTACTTTGTCTGTTGAATATCTTTGTATTCTTGTAATATGTGTATAGTGACGATCACGAATTATGAGAAACAAAGACTTAATAGGATTCAAGATAACCTGGACAGCATGAAGGAAATGGGATTGCATAGAGGGGATAAATTTTATATGTTTGGTTATAAAATTGTAAGATTGATATGAAGGGTAAAATAAAAGAGCATGACAAAGATAAATAATATATCCCATCGAAAAGAGAGGAGATATTATCGAATTTTAGTTGGGGGGATAATGAATTCGATAATGCATATCCATTAGGTTTGTTAATTCTCCTTATCACTTTAGAATATATGAATATGATATGATGGTGATATTATATGGGTCTCATGTGGAAAAATTATTCTTAACATTATAAATGTTTCAAATATTTTAAGCAGTTCATACATTCAAAAGGCATAGCAGTTAATATATTGAGATCAACGCACATTCCTGTTTTGGAAATGAGAGTATTCCACGAAATTTATAAATATTAAAAGTTTATAAACATGTATAAATTTATTGTTGATTATATTCTTGTCCTTACAATTACTTATTGTACTTATAGTTGAATGGTGTATCCTGTTGATGTTTCTATAATGTACATGACTGTGTTGAGTTGTTTATCCTTATTTTATGTATATTAAACTTTCATATATTGAGCCGCTACTATATAATCTTCTACTGGTTGATATTTTCATTGTATATACGTTTTATCAGGTTCATCTTCCAATAAACGAGTTAGGAGAACCAACAAGAGGAATTGGATTTCAAAAGAAACTTGAAAGGGGGAGAATATCGAAATCATCTTTTCGAATGGTCATATAGTGGGTCGTTTTTCATCTATATTCAAATCGAAAAATAGGAATTATCATTCGTGATCACACTCCATTTAAATTTCGATTATGGAGTAAATCTCAGAAGGGAGAAAAGAACACATTTGGATACTTACGCGAGTAAGAATCTACTTATGCTCATATATAGAACATACCCTCATATATAGTTAGTTTTAATGTTTTCTCTTTTCATTGAAATAGGATAAGTTTTAATTGCTAAATGAGGAAAATATAAAGTCTGTAGCCACGGATCAACTCCATACTCAATTTCGTAACTTTCAGTCAAAAATGCAATGTGAACACTTAAAAAAAGGCTATTTAGAACGAGCTCTTTAGTTTCATACGCCTGAATTATCATCACATGCTAAATGGATTAATCTGTGTGGAACAGTTATTGACGAAAAGTACAATATAATACTAAATTTTAAGTACTTTTTTCATGTAAATTATTTTAATATTTCGTTGAAAATAAACACCTTGTGTTATTTTCAGAAAAGAAGTGAAATTTACTCGATCAATCAATCTAAGCGCAGATTCTTTATTGTAATTGAACTAAAGGATATCGAGGATATCTTCAAGAAAAGAAACGGTATGAGGCACTTTAAGAAACCATAGACTGTTTGCCAATAAAAGAAAATGTGACTTCTCGATGATGGAACAATGAGATGAACTAAGGTGAATAAAACCTTTTTCGAGGAGATCATCTAGTTGGGTATGAAGTTTATGGGGTTCTAAAGGATCCATTCGATGGAGGTATCAAAATAAGAGAAGTATTTAGATTGAGTTCACTAGTAAATTCTATTTCTCGAGAAGGAGGTATACTTGGCAATTCCTCTAAGAAAGAATCCTCAAATTGTTCCAAAATTCTAAGAATTGAGGAATAAGGGGAAATATGTATTAGAGATGTTGAAGGTTCGGAATGACCAGTTCCCTAAAACATAAAAGAATAACTGTCTTCATCTTGAAAATATACTCTGTTTGCATGGCAATCGATATAAGTGTGATGTTTTGACAATACAACCGTTCCGATAATATTATCAAATCCACAAACATCCAAAATTATCAAATTTACAAAGAGCGTACCAAAACCTAGATGAATTTTAAAATCTTCTTACCTTTAGGTAGATATTTTAATTTCACCCGTAGGTAATTCTATTTCTAAGGGAGTAGTTAAAGATTTACATAAAATTCGTAAAACACTAGTGAGTGTAATGAATATGTGGAGTAAGAGTCAAATAAAATATGAGCGGGAAAATTATGAAAGAGTATTTTACCTTCTATCACATCAAATTTATTCCATATAGGCAGTATGGCACAATTATTTCCATGACAAGGGATTTATTTAGGTTTCCTAATAGTATTAGGCCTATGCTGGTTTTAAAATGGACAGGTTTCTTGAATTCTCAAAGGATTGCCTGATTCACGATGGATTGTATAAGGGCATTGGGGGAAAATATTTCCTACTTCCTGACATTTGTGACAGCAAATCAAAGGATAGGTGGTGCTATGGTGGATTTAGGAATAAACTTACCTATTAGAATTGGGATAAGGTTGGGCTAAACGTCGAGGTAAAGTTCTAACAACATGATTTTCTTATTAATAGAGTGAGGGGAACATACATAACCAGGGGATTTTTGTTCAATAATTAGTGTGACTTAAATGAGTTGGGAAAAAACTTGAATGTGCAAAGGGGTGACATATGTTTTAATTTGTGGGCGTAGTTCTCTCTCAAACTATTTGACTTTATTTATCTGAGTGTCCATATACTCGACTATATAACAAGCCAATTAGATAAACTTGGTTTCGTACTGAGCAACAGACAAACTTGCTTGTTGTAACCTTAAGAAATCTACAATTCACTGGTCTCTTTCGCTCTCAGAAAAGTACTTTTTGAAGAAGATTTCTTCGAATTATTCCTAGGTCAAAGTGGCTATATTACAGCTTCGGGCTACGGCTTATAATCAAAAATCGACTTGACCTTTAAAAATGTAGCAAGCCAAGGTTACTCAAAGATTGGCATTAATTCCTACCCCATTAAATATTTTCGTAATCTGGTGCATCTACTTTTAATGTTCATTAGTGCATGGATTTCCTAAAAATGGAGGCAGTCATTGTTGTAAAAATTCCTTGAGAGCATTCATTTAACGATTCTCATCTGAAATTTCTTATGGAACCAGGTGTGGAACCTGTTGTTATTGACCTGTAGATGTCAATACTTGAAGGCATTTCATAATCCTTTTAATGTGGGTATGCTCAGTTTGAGTTCCGATAATAGGAGTTCGAGTGTTAACCATCCTAAAATATAATATAACAATTTCAAGTGTGTAAGGACATTTACTTAAAATGGGGTATAAAATAACCTTAGATATATTATAAAAAGGAGTTTAGAGTAGTATGTTACAATCTGCATTGCCTAATTTCATGCAAGTTAGAGTTAGTCATGCTCTTAAGCTAGTAGGATGGCACAGTACGTACACTACTTTCTTCACTTATTTTAAACTAGGAGGAACATTTTCGTCTGGATTTTCCTAATTAGGAACCATGGTATCTATCTCAGAAAGATCAATGTCGGCAAGGGTCATTATATGTAGATACATTGGAGTTTGAGGAAATCCTCATGATTTCACCGTTTGAATTAGCTTCAGGATGAAATGGAGTATATAGTTGTGCATTAGACAAAGCAAGATTAATTACCTCACATTAAATAGTCGGATCATCCACATAGTCATGAATTTTTCTTAAGACCCTAAAACACAATTTGTCAAGACTAATCATTTCACATCACTACTGGAGTCAAGTCATTCTTCAATAACTATCGTAATTATTGCATTAAAGGGTATAAAACCTCTTCTTGAACAGTAGTATCTTTTCGATTATTGGGTACTATGTCTAAACTAAATTGGATGGAATCCCACATATTCATTCTATAAAATGAATTTATTATATGAATAGGTAAAGAAGTTACGACAACTGTAAAATATCTAATAAACTGTGAAAATTTCCCCGTATAGGAATCTTATGCGGCGTATTTATTAATTTTAAAGAATGCTTTGATACCAACTTGTCACACTCTATTTTTTGGTATGAATGTACAAGATAGTAACAAAGCAATGAATTAGAGTTAAGGTAGAAAAACATAACTTTATTCATTATGTAACATTGCAAATTTATTGTACTACCACCACAGGGGTGGGTCACATTTTATTATTAAACAGAAAAATGAAGTAGGCCATCAAAATCCTCCACTCCTTGCTACCATGTTCTTTACTCTCCATCATATAGTTAAATAAGAAAACACGTAGCCCGTGTGTCTCATAAAAAGGGAGGGGAGACTATCCTCTTTATCCTGGGACATCTGGAGGAAAAAGAAATTATCACAAATATGCTAAGCAAATCTTACCAATTTTATAACGAATTATATGTAGATAAAAGCTTGGAGTATGTATGGAATTCACTATTTGGTAGAATAACATGGTGCTAATTGAATAATAAGAAATTCAAGTAATTTAAGCCGATAATCCCATACTTACCATATTACAAATGGGTATAGAAAAAAATAAAGCGTCATCAGTATAACTAAATTACAATCAACCCAAAACATTTGGAGAAAAGTAATCGGCTAGGCACACTAATAAAGTGGCACGCATGCGTATGTAGCTAAAATTCAGGCTCTAAATCATCACAGACCTTAGGCTAAGTAAAAAAGTTTTGTGGGACAACACGTTAGTGTACTCCCTAGTCAACATTAATGTTTCTTACAATAAATAATATGCACAGTGGTTTAGAGTGAACTGATCCAATCATTATAATGATTATAATGATATTAGGTATTGGTTGAGAAGGGTCAAAGTTGATCTAACTAATCATAAGTAAAAGTAACTAAAGATATAATAACGTATTATTAAGGTAATTCCTGCACATACTAGGAATCCAGTAGGGCTATCACGTAGTTATATCAACATCAGTAAAACAAATATGCTAAAATTTACTATTAAAATGGTAAAACCTAGTTACACATAGTATCGAGCTACTTAAGTATGAATGAAAAGGAGATCAAGAGGGGTTGGTACTTAATTATCTGTACACAAACACCTTTGTAAGTTGGTGTGGTTGTTAATAATGTCGGGTTGGTGAAAAGAACTAAAAAAAACTGTGGTTGTTAAAGTTTAGGGCTAATTTAAATATTTTAGGGGATTTAAAATCTAGGGATTAAGTTCAAATTTGAAACTTCGTGTAGAAAACGTTTTGACTCATAATTTAACGAAGTAAGTATAGAAAAAAGTTGGGTTTATAATTCCCATCTAGAAAAAGTCAGGAGGGGTCAATTTTTAATTATAAGAAAACATTTGTAACCTAAAATACTAATTTTCTAGTACTTGAGTTAGGTTGACTAAACAATTTCCTTACCTTATACCATTTTTACAAGAAAATTTTAATACAAATATTGGGAAAAATGAGAAAATTTTGATCGGCCACGTGCCTTCACGTACTATCAGGGATTCTAGTTGAAAAGTTCATCTATAACTTCTCGACAGTTGACTTAGGTTCTGAAAAAACTTTGACATTGAATAACTCCTAATTTTTAAACCATTAGGATTTCTGAACCATTCCACCTAATTTTTCACAAGGAATCGAAAAATATAAGTTTTATGGATTCAGGTTCAGTATTCATCGAGTTATAAATAACGTATGCTTTTTAAAAAATTTGACCAAACTTTCGAAGCCTTACTAAATATGGCAATGGTTTCTACGCATATGGTGGGGTTTATGTTATCTTAAGGAATTTTTTTTTGTTTGAAGGATTGAGGTGGTCTAGTTAGGGATAATTTTAAGTTTTTAGTTTTTTGAAACAAAAAGCACTTTTGAGCAATTATGGTTCAAAACGTATGATATTTTGAAAATGACCATTGCACTTGAGCTCCTGGGCTCATAAGAAAGTTATTCCTCACTTTGAAACTGATTCATAGTTATGGAATGAAATTTAGAAATTAAAGCTAAATCTTTAATAGTTTTCAAACTGTTCAGATGTAAAAGTTTGGTTTTTTTATTGATATGATACTAATAATACCACATAAGACAAATGGTATTCAAAAAATGATGTATAATGCACAAAATGGCAGTATATCATATTGGAGGAAAAGTTTTAAACTTTGGGAAGCCTCAAGGGGTGGATTTTTATACCTAGTAATAGTGGGGTATTTATAGTAGGGGTGAAGGTAGGTCATTGGAGTGGAAAGGAGGTGGATTTTTCCTTTATTTAAGAATATAAAGATGTGGGAACTTGAGGTACATGGGGTTACATGGTGTATCCATGTGATTTTGGCTCTTCTACCTATGTGGAGGCTGATGTGGGAGGGGGTAATTTATAAATGTTGGATTTTATGTTTTAGTCCTTGGTTTGAAAGTTTTATATGTATTTGGTATTAAATATTGAATTTTTCCAAGTTCTAAGGATCTTTTTGTAATTTCATGAAATCTCAAGGTTTAGTATTATAAATTCTAATTAGTTGAAGTTTATAGGTTTAATTTGATCGGAAGTTTTGGTCTAGGCGTTAAGTATAGGTCAAGTTGTGCTTATTTCAAGAGTTTAAGGGGTATTTAGGTAAATTCAAAACATTAGGGGTACTTAGATACTTAAGCAAAGTTATAGGATGTGGTTTCATCTTTGTTAGGATGATTTTGGGTTTGAATAACATATAAGAGAGATAATGGGAATTTTAGGTAGTTGTTCCTACTAACAAGATCGTTTCAAATGTACGGGTGTTACATGATAGCTTAGAGTGACTATCAGCTAATCATCAACTAAATGATGGGAATTTATGAGGCTGAATATGAAAAAATGACCATGTTCTTAGCAAAAGTAAGGAAGATGTTGATGATTTTTGATGAAGATAAGATTAAAAGGATCCCAATGTTTGAAAATGATAGGGTCGGCGCATTGAAAAGACTCGCATTGGCTTCTCAAATATAGATCAGATAGTTTGAACTTTTAAATTTTGCTGAAGCTAAGCATCGAAAATAAGTAGGTCAGCATAAGTCTCTGCCTAAATTAGAATTTAAGAGAGTCTTGGATGTATCCTATTATCAAGTACATCTGGAACAGGAAACTATCAGAATCCAAAGTCGAGATAAGGAAGATCATATACCATGCGTATAAGTTCACCATCATAGGTGATGTGTTTTATAAGATAGGTTTCTTGCTCCCAGTGCTTCTGTGTGTACACCCCACATAGACATAATATGTTCTTAAAGACATGCATGCGATATCATTCATGAGTCACATGGATGAGTGATCTCTTTCCAAGAGGATCGTCACTTAAGGATACTTTTGGTCGACTTTGGCAAAGGACTCAACCGAGTATGTTTTGAAATTAGAAAAATACGAGTGCTTCACTAGAATCTCTCACCAACTAATCTTATCCATAATACCCTTGGCTATTTACAATGTAGTGGACTTCGTCCGGCCCCGCCTAAGGCAAAGGGGAATTATAGGTTCTTGATCATGGCAATAGACTAATTTTTAAAGTGGATGGAAGTTGAGGAAATGATAGAAATTATTGAGATAAAACATTTTAAGCTTATTTGGATGAACATCATATGTCGATACTTCACATTGCAATTTAAAAAACAAATTCCTAAAAGCATATTGAATAAGGGTTGGCATCAAGCACGCCAAGCCGACCTCGTGATAATGGCCAGGTAGATTTCACAAATAGAACTATTTTGGAAGAAATAAATAAAGAGCCTGAAGACATGAAAGGGAAATGAGTCGATGAACTTTATGTGATCTTATAGGCTTACAGAACTACCGAGAGAACTCTGATAAGGGAGAAGCCGTGTATGCTTGCTTGTGGATCTGAGGTTGTAATCCCGGTAAAAATTGAACTTCCTAGTCACAAAGTCCAAACTTATCACCTAGAGGACAACCTTGAAGAAATAAGGCTACTCCTAGATTTAATTTAAGAAAGATGGGAAAACTCCGCAGTTAGGCAGTTCGTTTACTAGTACAGAGTGATCAAGTTCTATAATAAAAGAGTGAAGTCTTTGCCTATCGCCATAGGAGACCTTGTCCTAAAAAAGGTTTTAAAAAAATCCAATAGGCTATCCCCTAATTGGAATGCGCCTTATAGGGTGACAGAGGATGTCATTCTTGTCACGTATCAGCACAAAAATCTTGAGGGTGAACCATTGTCTAACCCCTGGAACGCTGATCACTTAAAAAGATATTACCAGTATCCCTTTAGTCTCATCTTTCAATTTCATGACTCATAGTTTCGTCTTCCAGTTCTACTCAATGAACCATGTTACATACTCCATGAATTATGTTTCAAGTTTATCTTCAGTTGTATATGAATCAAATTTTTTAATGAGAAATGTAGCAAGTGTTGTCTCTTACTTCTTTAAATCCAACTTTTCCCTTGTTTGATTTACATGGAATATAAGTATATAACGTCATTTAATTATGGTGGAACAATAAAAAACTCTCTCAGTGGTAAGAAAGTGGTTGAGGAGTTTCAATTCCAAAACATAACTCCAAGGACACCAAAAAGGAAGAGAGATTTCGTTAAACATCACTTGAGCGATGAAGACTAAATAAAATTCATTTAAGTATGGCTATGTATAACATCATTTTATTATGGTGGACTACTTAATAACTCTCTCTCAATGATACGAGAGTAGTTGAGGAGCCTCAACTCCAAAACATCACTCTAAGAACATCGAGAGGAGGAGAGATTACTTTAAACATCACTTAAGTGGTGAAGTCTAAATAAAAATCATTTAAATATTGTTATGTATAACATCATTTTATTATGCTGGATTAGTTAATAAATCTCTTTCAGAGATACGAGATTACTTGAGCACTATTAGCTCCAAAACATCACTCCAAGAACAACGAGAGGAGGAGATATTCCTTTAAACATCACTTAAGTGGTGAAGACTAAATAAAAATAATTTAAGTATGGTTATGCATAACATCAAATAGGAAAACTTGCAAAGAAAGGAATTATCTCAGAGACAACAATTTGTCAAACATTAATCCCATTTCATTCCAATGAGGAGGTATGATAATTGTTTAAAAAGAGTAATATGGGAAAATTATTCTAGACATAAGTGTTAAGAGATGAGACTGATCAAATTTTAAAGAGTTAAACAAAAAGGGAGTATAAGACCACAAACAGTCACCCAAAAGAAAATGAATGAAGTTTAATTCTCCACCAATGTGTGCCATGTCTCAGTCGGCGCAGCTGGGGTCTTAGTTTGATTGGTAGTGTTTCCTTTATATCCTCCAGATTAGCTACAATTATTTCGATCATAGTTACAGGAATGTTGACCTCGGCCTAAACTTGGTTTATAGCTTCTATACTCCTTGGATTAGCCAATTTGAAATAAGAAATGACCTCGACTAGCCCAGCCTTGACAGTTGACAGTTCTGGATGCAAGTTTGATATACATCAATAAATAATTTTGGTGTCTTTTTCCATATACTGAATAGTTCGCAAGATCTTTCTTGGATGTCACTTTCATATTTTTGGCCTCGTCTTCAATTTTCTTCTTCAGTTGCTTCTCTAGCTCATGAACATTATCCTGCAGATCAGACTTCATTGTCTGCATCCTCTCTTTATTCCTTTCCCTCTCCTCAATAGTCGTGGAATCGTAATTATTTTTAATTTGGTACAGTTTCTCCCTCAGATTATTGGCCTCCAACATAGAGTTCTATAACCTTAACCTTCTTGTCGGCCTCGCCCACCCATAACTGAATGTTTTTAAGGGAAATGATTAACTGCAAAATAAGAAGACGAGTCAGTGTGGGCAACAATTCTTCAAGGAAAAATAATTACATCAAATACAATTGAAAGAATAAAACTCTACCTGTGTATCCCCGTGCAATGAAAATTTAAAGTCCCAAGAGGGGTCTTGGGCATCAAAGTGACAATAGTTATAGTAATAGCCTCTCGGGCCCTTAGTTGGCTGCCGAGTAGAGAGTCGACGTTCATTCCTAGTTGGTCCAGACGAGCTGAAGCTATAGTGTCATATTTTATTGGGATGATTGGATTTGTGGTCATCATCCGAGGGGCATTTTTTTCTTCTTCTTTTTATGAGGAGGGTTGATAGAATCACCCTCAGGGACTTCCTTTCTCTTCTTTAACCCCTCGATACCATAGGGCCCAGTAATGGTTGATTTTTCCCAAGGTTGTGTTGGTACAAGATGTTTTCCCTATAAGAGGGCCAAAATATTTCCAATAATAGGACCAGCCATTTCCCAAACTTGATTCGGGGTTCCCTCTAGACGATCAGAAAAAATAACAAATGATATGAGTATTGCCCAAAGTAAAAGTAAGATAATAGTGAAGTTAAAGTATTTAAAGAAAAACTTACGCAGTTCGGTATGGGGTTAAACCCTTAATCCTGTTCACTCAAGCAACTCAGGATCTATCTAATCCTCAAAAATAATAAGGCCCCATCTTTTCCTGAGCTAGGTAGTAGATCTATATTCATCCTAGCATCAATACTCAGGTCGGGATCCATTTTAGCTGACATGGAGACTCTATCCCTCTTTTAAGGGACTCTTGGCTCATCAACATCACAGGGTACACTACTGTCAAATTCCTAATCTCTAGAAATAAAGAGACTTCCAGTCGTGGTTAGAAGTTTGGTTGATATGAACAAGCTATTTATCTGAACGATGAGCTAGAAATTCAAGTACCAAGGTGCACCCTTTGTTGTGGAAAAAGTGTAGCAAGCCCAAAAAAAGATAACTAGAAGTTATTCCCCACATCCTATTTACTAAAGTTAAACTTCCCCACGTAATTTTTTCCAGTCGTTGGGTAGGGGAAATGTTGATGGAGTTAACAATGGACCTAAAAGACGAGTGTATTGGCAGACGGAAGACAATATTAAACATTTTTTCATATATGTATGCATCTCCCTTAACCTTACTGCTGAAGGCCCTCTCAACCTCGGAAGGAATTTAACATCGTACAGGTGTCACCAAACAATTAGACCAGTCTCTCGTATGTCACTGGGTATGGATAAGGCATAATTTGTGTCAAATAGGTATTCATATTTTTCTTCTTCCTCATCAACCTCCTCGACAATAGGAGACTCACCCGTGGACCTCAACTTGCGAACTCGGCCTCAATTGTTGCTTAGATATGTATTGCAATTGGAGGCACATGGTAGGCCATTTATACCTCTAATTCATAATCATAGATGTCATATACTTCAGGCTCATATTACCCTGCTGACAAGTAGAAGTTATAGCGAGACCACGGTTACTAGACTCGATCGTCTCACCCTCATCTAGACAATCAAGAGGAACCCTTATAGATTCTACAAAAGATTCGCTCCTAGATTTTTGTTGTCCAGTGCAGGGTTTTGGAATATGATTAGGGATATATGTAATGCCCCGACCCGAATTTAACGGTTAATAAAGGATTAACCCGGTTCAGTTCGTACGTTAATTGTGAAGTGTAGTGAAACAACCTAAATAATGTTTCTAGTCAAGTTTTATTATTATGTAACGTTACTCTTATTAGCATGTGATTCCCATTTTATCAACTACGTGATAGGACCCATGGGAAGTGCCCCCGAGGCCAAGTAAACAGAGCTACTAATCGTAAAAGCAAGTAACTACTTACATGTTTAACGCTCTAAAATTACGGAACATCATACAACCTGCCATAACAAAAGAGGGGTGTGAACTGAATGCTCAGTGGGATTACATACAAATGCATTATAGAAAAGAATGGCAGAAAAGGATACTCACATGCTACACTACAAGCATGTGAAAATACGTATATATCTACATATATACTATGGAAAAATACATGTACCAATGTATTAAACCGTTTTATTTAGAAAAAAAAACGTTATTTGAACCCTTTTATCTTCCTTGTTCTTACAAAATAATCAACTTCTATCTTAAGCTTATAACTAGCATATTCTTCTGTTAACTCAACCAATTATATAATTCACATCTGTTGGGGAAATCCTTTCGTTCTCTTTCAAAAGTTTATTTCTCGACGTTATTAACTCAAGCCGAGTTATTAATCATTACTTAAGACTCCCTTTCAATACATACACACACACACACACACACACTGTGTTTAGAAAATATACATCTTCCTTTTAAAGCTTTATATAACACACTTTTGTTTTTATTATGATTCAAACCTCATTAGGTAGCTTAAACATCATTATATCATCTTATTAAACCATCCCATGTTGGCACAAAAATATTAAACATTTAATGAATTATTCTTGCATTAGTAAATCAATGAATTAATGCCATTCATTTATGCCCCTTTCATGAATATTCAATCCATTACTTAGCATTATCTTTAGGGATTCCGCCAAGACACACACATCACAACACACGCACACCCACGATTTCACAAAATTTCACCATCTGGCATCGAGCACCAAGTAAACTGCAGTTGGTTTCGAGTCTTTCACCACTAGGGACAGCGTAGCCCTGCTTAATTATTTAACCTGACATCATCCAATATCATTATCTTGCCAACGTGTTCTACATTTTCATAATGTTTACATTGAGTTACCTTTTTCTGGCCAAAACCACAGTCTTGGACTTAACCGCCCATTTTCCCATTATACTTGGAAAATTATTACTTTCTCCTTAAGTCCTTTGTTTTACACACATGTTGATTTTATACCAAAAATCATAAACATCTTAGGACTCAATTCAATTTCACCCACACCGATATAAAACATTCATTACCAATTTTATTTCAAAAATGTTCCACTTTAGGTAAATTACCAATTTACCTTTTATTTACTAAAACTTGCGGTTTAATTTCTTAACAAGTGTCATTTCTCAAAACAATCATTAAGTTTCCAACTTAACATTTTAACGCTTTAGCCGTTTTAAGTTCACGCTTTTGCCCAACTTCCATACTTGTCAATTTAATAGTTTCATTACATGAAATAACATCTTTGTCTTACTTTATATTTAAATTCAATAAGACCTCTTCTAACCCGCTCACATATTTACTCACAAAATTTTACGAGTTTATATACATAGAGAATGTACTATATAAATGCTAAAAAACCATCAATGGACTAAACATGTATTTCTTTCTAGAATCGTTTTTTTATTTATACTTTTCACAACAAACATATTTTTCAAACAAGTGAGACATTCTTAACTTCCTTAGATTCGAAAATGGCATTTACTCATAATTATTCCAATTTGAAAACAACTTAGAATATTTATTTCGTAAATATTTGACAACATTAATATTTTCCACATTTTTATTTCATAAAATGTTGAACATACCTTTTTACTAGGATTATACACAAATACTACTTTCTAGCATTTTTATTCTCTAAAAATTCCCCATATTTCTTTTTACAAGGAATTTACACAAGAAGATGTTTCTACATTTTTCTCTCCCATAAAATGCATATTTCTAGATTATTAGAGAAAAATAACACAAATAATAACTTCTTACATTTTTATCTATCATAAAAATGTACTCTTCTGATTTTTTATTTTTTTACTAGAAACATATCAACTTGTTCATAGGAAACCTACTCTTAATACTCAACATTAGTATAACTATAATATACACCAATACAGTTTCAAATATAAGAGTAGATTATCCCACCTCAAATACTCTGAAAATGGTGGTGTTTTTGAAGAAGATGGGTGACTCCCCCACCTCCAAAGGTGGCCCTAAAGGGAGTCACAATGCTCCACAATACAATTTCCAGATACTCCAAGAAAATATATATTAAAACCTTCTCCAAGGCTTCCCACAATACATACATCTTCTTTCGAGAATAACCACCTTCCCAAATGCCCATTAAAACTCCCAACAATAGCATCTTATATTTTCGTGGTTCAATTTTATCAGTGGGGAAGATAGCTAGTCATTTGGTGTGAGCATTGTTAATAAAAATGAATTGAGCCTCCCTTACTCGCGTTTCTTAAATACACACAACCAAAAGAGACCCACAAGCCATATAAGATAAATCATTTGTTCCATCCAAAAGTGGCTTCATGGGCTGACATGTGTTCTTGATCGATAGTATGGAGGGTTGCACTATTTGTGGGAGGTCATCCTAGGTTTCTTCTAAAATAAAAGGCCACATATATACCTCTTCTAGTGTTAAACCTGTCTTCACCAGACAGACTTACCCATGAGCTAGCCTAAAGTATTTCCCAACGACTGTAAAGAAGAGGACGAAGTATGCAGAGTTGAATCTCTCAGACTTTGTTCGAAAAGCTCACTCAAATCAGAGGCCTGAAAGATATAGGTTGTACTCACAAATGGGATCTGGACAACAAAAAAAGAAACAAGTTTGGTTCAACGTTTCTCGAACAACTGCGGTCCTTGTTTATCCCAAGAGGAAAAGCCATAGTCATAACATATATACACAAACCCATGTTTCTTTCTTTTATGCAAAAAACAAAAACCAAATGGTTTATCATATATTCCACATGCCTACTATTTTTTACCAAAGACTAACATCTGTTTGACTCCTCTTGAACCAACACTCTTTGTTGTTATTAACACATTTGATATAACCTCCTTTTACTAGAATTACTCCCAGAAAAACCCATTTGCATCACTTTCTCTCTCATGCCCTAATTTGTTTTTTAACTTTTAAATTGAAATTCATCTTCATTTCATTTTTTTTGGCTAAAAAATCATATTTACAATAGTCGATTTTTCTTTTCATAATAATATTCTTTATATTTTTGTGAGTCAGAAAACATATTCATAATATTTTTTTTACCTTCCGAGACGTCCTAAATAATACGCACAAGAAACAGGATGTCCGCGCAAAACATATTTTTTTTCTGATTTTTCTCCGCATGGTAATATTCCTTATATTTTTGTGACTCAAAAACATATTCCCAATATTTTTGTGAGTCAAAAACATATTCACAATATTTTTTTGACCTTCCGAGACGTCCTAAACAATACACGTAACAAACAAGACCTTCGCGCAAAACATATTTTTTTCAAATTTTCTCTCCATCGTAATATTCCTTATATTTTTGTGAGTCAAAAAATATATTCACAATATTTATTTGACCTTTCGAGACGTCTTAAACAATACGCGCAAGAAACAGGACATCAGCTTAAAACATATTTTTTTTCTATTTTTCTCTGCATGGTAATATTCCTTATATTTTGTGAGTCAAAAAACATATTCACAATATTTTTTTTGACCTTCCGAGACGTCCTAAACAATACGCGCAAGATACAGGACGTCCGCGCAAAACATATTTTTTTCGATTTCTCTCCGCATGGTAATATTCCTTATATTTTATGGGTATAACTATATGGTCGAAATATTTTTTTGACTTACCGATTGTCCTAAACAATACTCCCAAAACTAGACTTTCGCAGTGTCGCGCGCCATCTGGCAATTAGTACTCAAGCTTGCGTAGTGTTCGTTGCTTGTCCGAATCGCGTGAAACTTAATCAAAGTGTTTAAAATAATGATACGGACGCAAATCATAACTCATGCGAGTACATGCAACGTACAAATATCATAAATAGAATGTGTATAAATAAAAGGAGAATCGACATGTACAATTTAAAAGTGCGGGTATTCATTCTTCCCTCCTTAGCAAATTTCATCCTCGAAATTTATGATCATCAAGATAACAAATCATTCGTCCCACAATTTAACTCAAATCATAAATGTCTTTAACACATAGTCTAACCCAAATATTCCATACCATTAATTTGATATATAACCACGATGGATCCTAAGGTAATATTGCCAACTCCCAAGCATGGCTAACATGTCCGTTTAAAAAAAAAACTCGAGATGACCGGTACTCTCAAAGTATCATACTATTACTAATATATTCATTATCATGGGTCATTTTTATTCTAGGGTTCACAATCTACGTCTCCTCGAGCAAATCTTCGGATCACGCCTAGCCTAGGCTGATACAACCCCGACATTTATAATTAAATACATCAATGATCTTTAAGATAGTCAACTTATCATGTAGGCCTATCCGCCCAATATCTCATATGTGATCATTACGCTAACTTTGGGTCATCCTAAGTGTAACAACACACATATATACGAGCGAGTTCATCCTCAATCCGCCCCCTTCTAGACAAATTATAACACTACCACCTAATACTTTGACAGGTTTTAATACTCACAAATTTCTCAAGTCACAACCTAGGGACACAATACCAAGTCGTGAATAGCCATGTTGATACAAGTTGTCTTAAGGAAAAATAACCAGGTAACTCCTGTGACTACGTGGAAGCAATGCGAGGCCATGCGAACACACAACTAGTGTAGAATAAGGGTGTTTTCGAGGAAGAGCGCTCTCATATACTGTGACGCATCAGCCAAAACTGGCCTATCCCACATCACTATTGATCTTATGCCGAGCTATACCCGAACCAGAACTGATCAATAACTTCCCACTGTCGAGGTCAAAGAAGGTATAAGGAATGCAACGAATCAGGCTATCGTTACACCAAAAGAAAATAATCATTTCTTAACAACGAACTATGCCACACAAAGTACGAACCCATAAAGTACCCTAGCAATCTGTAACCCTTACCAGTATCCGCTAATGTCCTAGACTTACCACATACCCTTACTTGACCTATTAACCCATACGAGTCCTAATCATAGATCATATATCCTTGTCGGATGAGTGGGATACAAAACCAATTTCTTTAGGAAACTGAAACGGCAGGCTTCCCTCCTTAAGACCAATGCCACTTATCCCACCATTTGTAGCTATTTTACATTAAGGCGTGGTTACATCTCATGGTATGCCTCACTAATTACCAACCAGTCATTCCTAAGGCTTCATAATTTCAACCTACGATATCTAACCTCAGTTTTTGAGATCACTCTCTTCAAGTGAAGCATAACACTCATATAGTTTCTACCATTCAACTTACAGGATGCTACTACAGATCTTAGCAATGCACTACATGATCCCAAATCATAAATTTTCTAATCGTATCTCAAACCATCAAGCATTACTCATGCCCAAGACCTAATGATTCTCCTTACTAGAGTCGTACTAAGACATACGGGAAGCACGTGTAGGTGTTATAAGAAAGATTAACACTCCATTCCGAGTGCTATCTCTAAAACCATTAGTACCATCACCGTGTTCTAAGAGTCCCAAGTGCATAATCTAGCACTCAGTAACCTATTTTTGATATTATCCTTAAAAGTCATATCACGACACCAGCTTATAAACAAAATCCATGGCACTAACTCCAAGTACTCCCATAAATCAACATGACCTAAACATACTAAAATCATTAATGATTTACCGTTACTATATAGACTTTAATACCATAGTGATTCCCAAATGCTTTATGCGTGATAACATCGTACTTAGTCATCCCTCTAAATAATCGACACATCTATCACAGAGAACCACGAGTCGTATCACCTATGCTATATAACCTCAAATTTACCACTATGACACGTTTATCAACACATACACCTCGATACAACTTTGATTCCTTTCCACACTTCATAGAGGAGATAACAATTCAATCATTTCCTAAAAGGGTTATACACATCGTAATAACTATGTTTTATACCAACTGCAAGACTATGTCTTTCATATCATAAGGAAATCCAAAAGTTTCAAGGGGAGACACTATCATCATCACAATACGAAGCAGGATATAAAGTTCACCAAAGCTAGGGGTGTCTATCACTTTCACTAATTACTCATTAGCTAATCCAGAACACCTATCTCCACGACACTATCAGTACGAATTCACACACTTGTCCATAACTATAACCTAAAATAAAACTCCTCAAGGCGTATAACTTATCCCTTTTGAACACTCAGCTATGACAACTAGCTTGTCTCACTACATAGCCCACACACTCATTTGCTAGATCACAAACTATCATCAATATAAAACTTTTGGTAGGATACGTGGCATCGAGTACTTTCTGTAAAACTTATATGCCAATACCTTTGACGCCATAAGAGATCATATTCCTCAATACCATTTTATTTTTCTAAAGCCATAATTTAATACCATCATTTCTAACGCTAAGTCCCAAGGACTATATAGATTCGTTAATAATTTTTTCCTAAATTATTATGATCATCTAAACCCACATCGAAATCAAGTCACTTCGATATTCTAATATCCATAGAATTATTAATTCATAAGTCATGCTACGTAATCACCTAATCTCGTAGATGGAACCTCAAGCATGCCAACTAGGATACAAGTGAAATCATTAAGACTTTCTAATCATCTAACTTCCACATGATACATCTCAGACAAGTCCAAGTTGCCACCACTTATCGGCCTACACCAAAACCTTATACTTGTTAGCTAACACAACAAGAATAATTTGCAGCGGAAGGAGAATGGAAACTAACTTAGCCGATTACCAACTCAAAGGAAATAGCAAAACGTTCTAAAGACCTCGAATTTTACCATCAAGTCACAAATCAGAACCGTCACCAAGCAAGCGTGACCGACTTTAACCAATAACGATGCCGAAAGATCCACTACCAATCTTACCACGTCGCACCCGAAAGGAACATTGAACCTAATGCTCTGATACCAAGTTGTAATGCCCGACCCGAATTTAACGGTTAATAAAGGATCCACCCGGTCCGGTTCGTACTTTAATTGTGAAGTGTAGTGAAATAATCTAAATAATGTTTCCCATTTTACCAACTACGTGATAATACCCAAGGGAAGTGCCCCCGAGGCCAAGTAAACAGAGCTACTAATCGTAAAAGCAAGTAACTACTTACCTGTGTAACACTCTAAAACTAGGAAACATTATACACCCTGTAGTAACAAAAGAGGGGTGTGAGCCGAATGCTCAGTGGGATTATATACAAATGCATTATAGAAATGAATGGCAGAAAAGCATACTCACACGCTACATTACATGCATGTGAAAATACATATATGTCTACATATATACTATGGAAAAATACATGTCCCAATGTATTAAACTATTTTATTTAGAAAAAACATTATTTGACCCCTTTTATCTTCCTCATCCTTACAAAATAATCATTTTCTATCTTAAGCTTAGAACTAGCATATTCTTCCGTTAACTCAACCAATTAGATAATTTACATCTGTTGGGGAAATCCTTTCATTCTCTTTCAAATGTTTATTTCTCGACGTTATGAACTCACGCCAAGTTATTAATCATTACTTAAGACTCTCTTTCAGTAAATACACACACACCGTGTTTAGAAAATACTCATTTTCCTTTGAAAGCTTTATAAAAAACATATTTGTGTTTATTATGATTCAAACCTCATTAGGTAGCTTAAACATCATTACATCATCTTATTAAACCATCCCATGTTGCCACATGAATATTAAACATTTAATGCGTTATTCTTGCATTAGTAAATCAATGAATTAATGCCATTCATTTATGCCCCTTTCATGAATATTCAATCCATTACTTAGCATTATCTTTAGGGATTCCGCCAAAACACACACATCACAACACACGCACACCCACGGTTTCATGAAATTTCACCGTCCGGCACCGAGCGCCAAGTAAACAGCAGTTGGTTTGGGGTCTTTCACAACAAGGGACAGTATAGCCCTGCTTGATTAATTAACCCGACATCATCCAATATCATTATCTTGCCAGTGTGTTCTACATTTTCTTAATGTTTACATTAAGTTACCTTTTTCTGGCCAAAACCACAGTCTTTGACTTAACCGCCCATTTTCCCATTATACTTGAAAAATTATTACTTTCTCCTTAATTCCTTTGTTTTACACACATGTTGATTTTATACCAAAAATAATTTACATCTTAGGACTCAATTCAATTTCACCCACACCGTTATAAAACATTCATTACCATTTTTATTTCAAAAATGTTCCACTTTATGTAAATTATCAATTTACCTTTTATTTACTAAAACTTGCGGCTTAATTTCTTAACAAGAGTCATTTCTTAAAACAATCATTAAGTTTCGAACTTAACATTTTTACTCTTTAGTCGTTTTAACTTCACTCTTTTTCCCAACTTCAATACTTGTCAATTTAACAGTTTCATTACATGAAATAACATCTTTGTCTTACTTTATATTTAAATTCAATAAGACCTCTTCTAACCCGCTAACATATTTACTCACAAAATTTTACGAGTTTATATACATAGAGAATGTACTATAAATGCTAAAATCCCATCAATGGACTAATCATATATTTTTTCTAGAATTGTTTTTTTTTATACTTTTCACAACAAACATATTTTTCAAATAAGTGAGACATTCTTAACTTCCTTAGATTCGAAAATGGCATTTACATATAATTATTCCAATTTGAAAACAACTTAGAAATATTTATTTCATAAATATTTGACAAGATTAATATTTTCCACATTTTTATTTCATAAAATGTTCAACATACCTTTTTACTAGGATTATACACAAATACTACTTTCTAGCATGTTTATTCCCTAAAGAAGCCCCATATTTCTTTTTACTAGGAATTTACACAAGAATATGTTTCTACATTTTTCTCCCCCATAAAATGCATATTTCCATATTATTAGAGAAAAACAACACAAACAATAACATTTTACATTTTTATCTACCATAAAAATGTGCTCTTCTGATTTATGTATTTCTACTAGAAACATATCATCTTGTTCATAAGAAACCTACTCTTAATACTCAACATTAGTACAACTATAATATACACCAATACAGTTTTGAATATAAGAGTAGATTATTCCACCTCAAACACTCTACAAATGGTGGTGGTTTTGAAGAAGATGGGTGACTCCCCCACCACCAAAGGTGGCCCTAAAGGGATTCACAATACTCTACAATACAAATTCAAGTTACTCCAAGAAAAGATCCATTAAAACCTTCTCCAAGGTTTCCCACAATACATACATCTTCTTTCAAGAATACCCACCTTCTCAAATGCCCATTAAAACTCCCAACAATAGCATCTTATATTTTCGTGGTTCTATTTTATCAGTGGGGAAGATAGCTAGTCATTCTGTGTGAGCGTTGTTAATAAAACTGAAATGAGACACCCCTACTCGCATTTCTTAAATACACACAACCAAAAGAGACCCACAAGCCATATGAGATAAATCATTTGTTCCATCCGAAAGTGGCTTCATGGGCTGACACATGTTCTTGATCGACGGTATGGAGGGTTGCACTATTTGTAGAAGGTCATCCTAGGTTTCTTCCAAAATAAAAGGCCATATATATACCTCTTCTCCTGTTAAACCTGTCTTCACCAGACAGCCGTACCCATGAGCTGGCTTAAAGTATTGCCTAACGACTGTAAAGAAGAGGACGAAGTATGCAGGTCTGAATCTCTCAGACTTTGTTCGAACAACTCACTCAAATCAGAGGCCTGAAAGACATAGGTTGTACTCACAAATGGGATCTCGAAAATGCAAAAAGGAACAAGTTTGGTTGACTGTTGCTCGAACAAATGTGGTCTGTGACACCCCGACTAATTAAATACCGGGTACCTACTCCTTTAGTAAATTAATACAAAATGCCAAGTTGGTTCAGTTCATAGCATCACTGTTGAAAAAGGTTTTAACAATTACTGGCCACCAAATATTTAAAAAGTGAGTTGTCAATTTTAATTAAATCAGATTAACATGCAATAGTTTAGATTACGAAATGCTAACATCACAACCACAACAACAGTCACAATAATATAACCATAGGATAATAATGAGTCTTGGGGAATACTCCTCTAAGAAATCTGAATACTGAATACAACCAAATACAAAGCCTGATCCATTAATTAATTACACCCTAAAAATCTGAAATAACTGAATAGATAGAGTGTCTCTAAAAGAAATGGGGCGACATGCCCAACAGATGAGAAGATACGGTAATATAGAGTCAAGACCGAAAGAGGAGGCCTCTACTGTCAAGGTTCTGTAGCTTCCACGACAGCTATAGTACGTCACCTTAATGGAACTCCTATGCATGGTGTCCTTGTGGCTGGGCACCTAAAAGGTTTTTACAAGAAAATATATTTGGAAGCAAACGGGTCAGAGCCCGATAGTGAAAACAGTTTAAAATATAGCAAGTGCTTTAACAACATTAAAATAATGAATGCAAAATACATGTTAGGACGTGCTCTCACATGAAATACTCACCCCTCGACTATTTGTGCACTCCTAACGTACCCGTACCCATTCTAGTTATTCCCATATCTAACTAGTCCAAAAATAAAATTTAACATTACTATACGGTTCACGCTTTAATTCCGACATCTTCATTTAAATAGAGATCTTTACATTTATTCTCGGTTTCCCCTATTAGTGATACTACGTACTAGGGAATTTCCACTTTTATCTTTACAAAAACGTTGCTATTATTTATACTCGCATTTACATGTGAAAGTACATTTCAATTAACCGTATATTATTCTCATCATAAATATACAATATTAGCACCCCGAGGCTAAGCTGTGGTGCACACATACTCTACTATCCAATCTCGGTACATCACATACATAAGGACCACGCATTTCGAATCTCTCAGGAATCATTCTCAAATAACAACAATCACAACTAATGGAGGCGAACATAGTTCACATCACACGGGTCACGCACATACCTACGCTCCCATGATAAGCATACTTATTGACTTCTCAATAAGTCCTTCTCTGACCTATGTCCTCGAGGTACCAAGCTAAATCCCCCCATAGGCACACAAAGATTAGCTGGCCTTGATCGAACGCCGACCTCCCATGATAGCAAGTATGGTAGGTATGTTATACACATAAACCACATATACTAAGCATTAACACTTCTTAGATATCTCATAATATTAAGAGAGTTATTCTCGTTCTTATACCATCATTTAGTGTCATACATTTATAACTCCCCGATTGATAAATATTAGCGTTGCCAACTCTTCTCACGTCGTAATTAGGTACTCGTTTCCTAATCCATAAAGGTCATCCGGTTTACTACAAGATTCTAAGTTTTACTCCTCACGTACTCCAATCTCTCAGTTATACCCACTGGTCAATAAGGGAAGGTTATTACTCCATTAAATAAGTCTACGGAATTATTTGAAATGAAATCAGGCCTAAAAGGCCATTCTGTCAACCCGTTAGAAGTCTCGTTCGAAAGAGGTAATTCGAACGAGTTCGTTTGAACGAAGGGCTTCGAACGAACTACCAACTCGTTAGAAGGGATACTGTCATCTCGTTAGAAGCTCATTCGAACGAGGTCGTTTGAACGACTTGGGCAGGTTTTCTAACGAGATGGCAGTCTGCGCCCAGAATTCTCCCAAATTCGTTTTTCTTCAAATTTCTCTTCTCTAAATCCCTACTAAGATCATACCAATTAAGTTTTAACGTTTTTAAACTACTCTAAGTCCTTCTAGGTCACTCTTTAACATATATATGGGGTTAATGCTTCCTAAATTAACATGTAATCATCAAAATTTCCAAACCTTATCCCAAACCCTATAAACATGAACCCAGAATTTTTATGTCTATAATTGCTCCTTATAAATCCGTTTTTAAATCATCAAGAGATACATTTTGGATATGAATTTCATCCACAACTATTCTACATGCAATCCCTATATAAAATTATGAATTCTATCTCCAATTTCATGGGTTTTCATCAAACTTTCAATACAAGACATATATTCAATTCTATGCATGGAAGAAATATTCGCTTGTAATTATGAAATTAAACCACTTGCCTTAGATGTTCTGATTTGATGTTGAAGGATGAAGGTTGATTCTCCTCTTTCTCTCTACAGATTTCTCTCAAAGATGGTGATGGTGGTTAGGGGTTTTCTTTTGGGAACCTCTTAAGACTCTCCCTATAACTCCCGTAGCCCACTACTTGTTAAGTGATGATAATGGACTTAATGGGTTAATTATTTATCTAAAATAAACCTCTAAAATTAGTGGGTTTTATTTCCCCTATTTTTGAAATTACCAAACTACCCTTTTTAATTGTCGATATGGCCTTAAAATGTCCCGGAACCCAAACAAAACCCCCGGGTAGTGTTTTCTGACTATTTTGACCCTTCCGGACACGTTGGCGCACTCAAAATGATCCTTCGGTTGATAAAAATATAATTCACTTTTTAATTCAAATGATTTCATTCCTGACGCGACTGACACGTGCATCCCAACTAAATTTCTAATTTGTCGTATTTTTGCCTCGCGACAAATTTTAATATTTTCAATACTAATGAAATTTTCAATTTGAACATCACAATCAAATACCAACTCACATCTCGCTAGTATTTATATCCGGATTAATTCCCAATTAATTCTCATTTAATTCAATTAATCCCTTAAATAAATGAGAATAAAATTACGGGGTATTACATACTTCCCCCCTAATAACAGAATTTCGTCCCGAAATTCGGAACTAAGAGTACCTGATAAAAATAGCTCTGGATAACGCTCGCGCATCTCATCCTCGCGCTCCCATGTGGACTCTTCAGCATTTTGATGCCGCCACTGAATACGTACTAATGGTACTATCTTTGACCTCAGTTTTCGCTCGCTTTGGTCCAAAATAGCAATCGGCCCTTCCTTGTAGGAACTATCCGGCTGAAGATCGATGTCCTCTATAGCAATGTGGGTATGGTCCAAGTCATCCCTAAGGTATTTCCTTAGCGAGGAAATATAGAACACATCATGAATCCTATGCAAGTGCTCCGGTAACCCAAGTCCATACGCAACTGTCCCAATCCACTCGATGATAGGAAATGGCCCCACATATCTCGGTGCCAGTTTCCCTTTCTTCCCAAAAATGCATAATCCCCTTCATAGGAGATACTCTGAGTAACACCTGGTCCCCCACTTTGAATTCTCTGAAGAACCTCCTTGCATCAGCATAGCTCTTCTGCCAATCTTGAGCTAGCCTAATGTGACTCCATATCATCTCTATCCTTGCCAAAGTATCCTGAATCACTTTCGGCCTAAGGAGTTTGTTATCCCCCACCTCTAACCAACATGCTGGTGAACGACAAGGTCTACCGTACAACACCTCAAATGGAGCCATGCCAATGGTGAACTGGTCGGAGTTATTATAAGCAAACTCCACCAGTGGAAGGTACTACTCCCATCCACCTCCAAAGTCTAGATGCACATATGCAACATATCCTCCAACATCTGATTTATCCGCTCAATTTTCCCATCATACTGCGGGTGATAAGGTGTACTCAACCGCAACTCCGTACCCATGTCCTCCTGGAAACTCTCCCAAAATCGTGAAACAAATATCTTATCTCGGTCAGACGCGATATTTAGAGGCACACCGTGAAGTATCACTATTTTTGCAATGAAAATCTGGGCATACTGTCCCGTAGTGTAATTTGTCCTCACGGGTAGAAAATGAGCAACTTTGGTCAACCTATCCACAATTACCCATATGGAGTCGTGACCCCTCTATGACGTAGGTAATCCTGTGATAACGTCCACGGATATGCTCTGCAATATCCACGTCGGAACCTCTAATGGATGTAGAAGTCCTGCCGGTTTCTGATGATCCACCTTTACTAGCTGACAAGTGGCGCATTTATTCACAAACACGACAATATCTCTCTTTATCCCGCTCCACCAATACTGGTGTCTCATGTCTTGGTACATCTTATCCCCACCAGGGTGCACCGCAAACCGTGAGCCATGCGACTCTACCATAACCTCGTGTTGCAAGTCTTCTCCTTCCGGAACAACCAGTCTCCCTTTGAAGCGTAATCCCCCGTCTGAACTAACGGTATAGAACTCAGCTCCCTCTGCTAGTAATCGAACTATCTGCTCCTGACAGAAGGAGTCAATTGCCTGGGCTTTTATCACTCTTGTAACAATCTGAGGTGTAACAGTCATCACATACATAAATGATCGGGCCACTGCATCCTGGTGTCCTAACTCCTTCCACTTGGCTTTCCACACCTCGGTCACCTCATCTACTGGCATATGGCTGAACGCGTCTGCTACCACGTTAGCCTTCCCCGGGTGATATTAGATATCAAACTGATAATCCTTCACAAACTCAAGCCACCGTCGTTGACGCATATTCAGTTCCTTCTGCATGAAGAGGTATTGTAAAGACTTGTGGTCCGTGTACAACCGAAATTTCTCCCCTGGGAGATAGTGTCTCCAAGTCCGAAGAGCGAATACGACTACTGCTAACTCCAAGTCGTGGGTGGGATAATTCCTTTCGTGAGGTTTAAGCTTATGGGAAGTGTAAGCTATGGCTTGACTCTCCCGCTGAAGCACACCTCCGAGTCCTTGTAAGGACACATCGGTAACTAAATACTCAATCCTGGTCTGGGCAATGCTAACACAGGTGCTGAGGTCAACTTATCCTTTAACTCATCGAATGCAAACTGACAGGCATCGCTCTAGATGAATGGCACACCTTTGCGAGTCAGATGTGTCAAAGGACCCGGTATCTTTGAGAAATCCCGAATAAACCTCATGTAGTATCCTACTAAGCCTAAGAAACTATGGATCTCAGTCGGTGTCGTGGGCTGTCCCCAATCCCTCACCGCGGATACCTTCACCGGATCAACAGATATCTCCCGGTCTGAAATGATATGTCCTAAAAACTGAACCTCCTTCATCCAAAACCCGCACTTCTCATACTTGGCATAAAGTTCATTCTGACGCAGTGTATGCAGAACCTATCTCAAATGCTCAGCGTGATCCTCTTCTGTGTAGGAATAAACCAGAATGTCATCAATAAAGATGATGACGAATTGGTCTAGGAACTTTCTAAACACCCTATTCATCAAGTCCATAAACACGGCTGGAGCATTAGTCAAGCCAAAAGGCATAACCCTAAATTCGTAGGAACCATATCTCGTCAAGAAAGCAGTCTTCGGGACGTCCTGTTCCCTGATACGCAACTGATGGTATCCCAATCGCAAATTGATCTTCAGAAGAAGGAAGCTCCTCTCAGCTGGTCGAATAAGTCATCGATTCGGGGCAACGGATACTTATTTCGTATCGTGACTTTATTCAACTCTCGGTAGTCTACACACAATCTCAACGATCCATCCCTCTTCTTTATGAACAACAGAGGGGCACCCCATGGCGAAGTACTCCTTCGGATAAACCCCTAACCCAATAACTGCTCTATCTGATCCCGTAGCTCTCTCATCTTTGCAGGAGACATATGGTAAGGTGCGCGGGCAATTACCCAAGTGCCCGGCGTTAAATCGATCACGAAATCTATTCTCTACTAGGTGGTAATCTAGGTATATCCTGGAATACATCAGCAAACTCCCTCATGACTGGAATCGAATCGAGTGGCATCACATCTTCCTTAGAGGTCTCCTCCTCTATATAGTACAAGTGAGTGGACGATCCTCCCTCAGGGCGAGGCATCACCACTAAAAGAATCTCGTGCCCGGGAATGGCAAAGATAATATTCCTACTAAAATAATAAATCATGGCTCGGTACGCAACTAGCCAATCCATTCCAATAATCGCATCATACTCAGTCATCTCTAATACTAACATATCAACGGGTAAAGTAAACCTCCCGATCTCTATACCCGCACCTCTACAAATAAGGGAAATCACAGAACCCCTACTCAATGGTGAATCTATACAAGTGATCGTGCTCTCTGCGGTGTCTAATAACCCAATAGTGCGTGCAAATCTCATGGAAATGAAATAATGTGTGGCCCCCGTATCAAATAAAATACGCCCCAAAGTCCCCTGAATAGAGAACATACCCTCAATAGCAGGTGGATCCTGTGGGACTGCGGCATGCTGAAGCTGATACACTTTCCCATACTGAAGTTGTCCCTGCTGGACTAGGATCGCTGGAATGGGTGGTAATACTGCCATCTGTGGTGGTGCTGGGAGGGCAGCGGGAAATATAGGCCTCTATGGCTCGTGTCGAGCACCCTGCTGCTGCTGCTATGGGGCCCTGCCCTTATCAGTACAATCCTGGTGCTTGTGGACAATCTTTCCACAAATGAATAAATTCCTCGGGATGTTTCCCCCTCGTTGTCCCTATTGTCCACGACCCTGCTGGCCGTTACCTTTTCTACCTTGGCCATGCTGGCCCTGCTAAAAATGCTGCTGCTGACCATTCTGGCCCTGCTGGCCCTGATGGCTATTCTGAACATGATGGCCATGTCTGAAACCTCCCTGTCCATTCCTGAAACCCCCAGATCTGAATCTCTTAGGATCCCCCTATTGGGAACCCTGATATCCCTGCCTATGCTGACCCTGAGCAGATTGTGCCCCGCTGGCACCATTTCCCCCGGTCCTGCCCTGATGGATGGACTCTCCTGATCTCTTGCTCTCAGACATGTTAAAGAGATGATCATGGAAGTGTAGCAGTGCTGCGTTAACCACATCAGAATAAGTGCCAATGATAGGTTTCCCAACAAGTGCTGATGGATTCTCCAAGTCAATCCATCCATGAATTTCTGAATTTTCTTCTCCTCGGTTGGAATTTCTTCGGGAATGATGTTCAAAAGATTTGTGAACTCAGCCTCATACTCGGCTATGGTCTTTCCCTCCTGGTTGAGGTTCATCAACTTCCTCCTCATCTCAGTGTGAACAGCTGATGGAAAATATTTGCGATCGAACCGCACCCAGAACTCCTGAATAGTGAGGGCGTCCTTCTCCTCCGCAGTGGTGATTGACTCCCACCACTGCAATTCTTATCCTACTAGCTTAAAAGTAACGAGTATCTACTTCTGAACATCTGTGCACTCGTACATCCTTAAGTTCCTGTGAATGTCCTTACTCCACTGACTGGACACAACAACGTCGGAGCTACGTACAAACTCCGTAGGGTGTGCTTTCTGAAAAGCATCACGGACGCATTCCCAAGCAGACGGGAATGCATGAGCCTGAACTGGCGATACTGTCGATGCCTGAGGTGGTGCTTGCTGTACAACTGCGAGGGCGGCATTCACCGCTTAGGCTACAATGGCTGCAACCTCTGCGGCATTCACGGTGCCCGGAACTGGTGCAGGCTGTGGCTCGGGCTGAGCATCCCTAGGAACTCGCTGTGCACGTCGTGGAGGCATTTGAAATGAGAGTAAAGTCTATAAGTTCGCAGTTATTATCTCAAAATAGCTGAAGAGTGAAACATACATAAAATAATACAACAATCCTAAAATATAGGGCTCTACATCAAAGAAACCTCAACGAAAACATAACAAGACGTACAGATCCTAAAAATTGAGTTGTTAATTTTAATTAAATCAGATTAACATGCAATAGTTTAGATTACGAAATGCTAACATCAAAACCACAACAACAGTCACAATAAAATAACCATAGGATAATAATGAGTCTGGGGGAATACTCCTCTAAGAAATCTGAATACTGAATACAAGCAAATACAAAGCCTGGTCCATTAATTAATTACAGCCCAAAAATCTAAAATAACTGAATAGATAGAGTGTCTCTAAAAGAAATGGGGCGACATGTCCAAAAATAAAATTTAACATTACTATATGGTTCACGCTTTAATTCCGACATCTTCATTTAAATAGAGAGCTTTAAATTTATTCTCGGTTTCCCCTATTAGTGATACTACGTACTAGGGAATTTCCACTTTTATCTTTACAAAAACGTTGCAGTTATTTATAATCGCATTTACACATGACAGTACATTTCAATTAACCGTATATTATTCTCATCATAAATATAAAATATTAGAACCCCGAGGCTAAGCTGCGGTGTACACATACTCTGCTATCCAATCCCGGTACATCACGTACATAAGGACCACGCATTTGGAATCTCTCAGGAATCGTTCTCAAATAACAACAGTCACGACTAATGGAGGCGAACATAGTTCACATCACACGGGTCACGCACATACCTATGCTCCCATGATCAACAGACTTATTGACTTCTCAATAAGTCCTTCTCTGACCTATGTCCTCGAGGTACCAAGCTATATCCCCCCCGTAGGCACACAAAGATGAGCTGGCCCTGATCGAACGTCGACCTCCCATGATAGCAAGTATGGTAGGTATGTTATACACAAAAACCACATATACTAAGCATTCACACTTCTTAGATATCTCATAATATTAATAGAGTTATTCTCGTTCTTATACCATCATTTAGTGTCATACATTAATAAGTCCCCGATTTATATATATTAGCGTTGCCAACTCTTCTGACGTCGTAATTAGGTACTCGTTTCCTAATCCATATGTGGTCTGCATGGTAATCTTCCTTATATTTTTATGTGTCTGAATATGTGTTCGGAATATTTTTTTGACTTACCGATTGTCCTAAACAATACACCCAAAACTAGACTTTCGCAGTGTCGCGCGTCGTCGGGCGATTAGTACTCAAGCTTGCGTAGCGTTCGTTGCTTGTCCGAATCGTGTGAAACTTAACCAGTGTGTTTAAAATAACTATACGGACACAAATCATAACTAACCTAATTAATAAATGTGAACAAACTATGCATGCAAGAACAAAAAGTTTTGGATTTACAATATATTTAAAAAAAGGGGATTGGAATACACTCCCCCGAACCTTTTGTAATTATGTCGGGTATAAAACATTCATAAAATTTAAAATTTAATTGAAGAAAACTTTGATTTCGTCTAAGCATTACATATATTGGGATTTTACTCCTCACAATACATAATCACAAATAATTTCAAAGTGCGAGACAAACTTTTTTACACAAATATCCCATCCTTAAATACTCTGGTTACCTAGGGCAAGTGAAGTTAAAAGGGAGACGATAATTATACTGACAAAGTATCAAACCTCCAATTAATTATTTAATTTAGTTACTATTTTATATCTCTACATAACACCTAAGTTGGGCTCATGTATCCCAACCCACTAAAAACCTAGCCGGACATGGTGAAACTACGATTAAACATGAATTCTATGTTTCATGGATTCATATTAACGTAAACAATGCAAACAATCATATATGGAATCTTTATAGATATATAATCAATAACTATAACCTACAAAGCAACGATTCTTGAAAGCAATTAGGAGAAGAATACCTATATTTAATATTTGCATGCAAAACAATGGAAAATCATGAAATCTTGATAAAGCATTTTTGCCTCTAATGTTTCTTACCTCCTTTTGTACTAAAAAATAGGTGAAAAACTTCCAACTAATCCTTATGTGACAACCCGCTGACCAAAATAAGGGGTGGCCAGCCCGATACTCTAATAATACAGGAATCATAGATGGAAGCATTCTCAGCATAGTAACAATATAATGAGTATACGGGATAACCACTCAATATTTCAGGAAACGGGTTGCCAAAAATTCTATTTTATAATTTAGAGAAATTATTTTAAACAACCCATAATTGAAAAGAAAGTGGAAATCTCCAAAAGAACTTATATTACAATAACAACAATACACAATACAGGGACCGAATATGCTGTCGGTCAACTGGTACATACAATGTATAACAAGTTCATTAAGTTACATATTACATCCATTAGACAATTACAAAAATTTGGGCCACATGCCCGAATAAAAGACCCTATCATAACTAGAGTAAAAAAATGAAAGCGTCTATACAAAGTATCCCGTAATATTCGCAAAATATCACGGCTCCCAAGAATTCACCGGAATGGGAAAATCAGTACGGGCGTCCTTACGACAGAGCACCTGAGCGGATACAAGGTTCATGCACAACAAGAAATATGAACGGGTCAGGGCTCGATTTTATGTAATCACTAGACGAATAAAAAGTATGACAGTTATGAACAGTTAATCATGAATGATAAGAATGAGAATATAACTACACAGTCTTAAAACATAAACTAAGGCAGTTTAGATGAACATAAATTAATCCAGCTATGCAAGAGAATATGAATAAGTAGCATTAACTAAATCTCCATTTGTTTCATTATTACATTTCATCATTCCGTTCCTTATCAGGAAACATAATCATAATCACATGTTCTTTGTGGCATTTATCCCAATTATATGCTCTTTGTGTCATTTCATTATGCTCTTTATGGAATTTATAATCCATCAAGTCCCACTTGATTAAGAATAGTTGTAATCATACATATATAACGATTCTAAGACCGCCCGTCCGGGTTTCCCCACTTTGTGCGCTCCTAAATGACCATCATCTTCCAGGTCCTATATACCAAGACGACCTGGGCACCTATAACGCAAGACGTCGGGAAGCGTCCATATGCCGGTGGGAGAGTCATAACCACACCCGGAATTACCTCACCATCGTATAAAATATACAACAAGCGCTCATATGGCCTAGGACTATATCCACCCTGCATTCACTAGCCAGGGGGTTTCACCTCACGCGCGAACTTCCCTTATGATGGAATTTAGAGAGGGTGTGTTTAAACCATTTATTAAAATTCCATATCATGATTAAGTAAATTATCATTTACTCTATTCATTTTACACATGTATGTTTCATTTTTATCCGAAACCATAATCATAAGTTATCCAGAGCCATAGGTGCTTCATATCATTATTACGTCCTCAAAGAATGAATAAACTCTCAATTTAGTCTCCAAGCATTTTAGGGTTCTATAACAAACCACCCATACTATCGTACCTCAATTAAGCCTCTAAAGTCTCCAAATATGACCTTACAACTCCTAGATTCCTAATAATTTATAAAAGGAAAGTAATGCATGAACATCACTTTACGCACCCTCGGAATAAACCCCATATAAACCAATTCCAATCTAGGGTAGTCCCCCAACTCATCTAAGACTCTAGGATGCTAAGATTACTTAATATAAGAAGGTTCCTAAGTCCTAAGCCTAAGAGAAAGGGTTTGGAATTGAAAAAGAAAAACAACTCAAAAGTGTATGATTTTCGAATCGATTCGGCCTGGCCGAATCGATTCGGTGAGAAAAACGAATCGATTCGGACTAGCCGAATTGATTCGTTCAGGAGAACGGACTTTAAACATAATTTCTGAATCGATTCGGACAGGCGAATCGATTCGGTCCACTCAGACCTGAAAACTATCCCCATGCGAATCGATTCGGCCTAGCCCAATCGAGTCTCCCCTCCGAATTTGCCAAGTTTGGCTATGGAGTCTTGGACTCCTAAATTTCCCTTAACTCAAATTCATTCAAACTAAGGTCATTTATTGCAACCAATACATCATAAATGCATCTAATTACTACCATTTACATCAATGATCATCCAAATCAACCTCCAATGATTTAAAACCCAGTAAACCCAAGAAACCCTAACATTGATAAACCATAACTAATACACAACTATCAATGCCAATTATCCATCTTAAATCACATATTACCTATCACACCCCGCCTAATTCTGGCGTCGGACGCCACCAAAACTAAGTCGGGCGTGAGTAAATAAATTACCATTCTTAGAATGAGACAGATATGAGACATAAATAAATCAGTCCATAAGATAAATAATTGAATCAATCTCAAATGATCATAAACAACTAAGAGATAAAAGATCCATCACATGCTAACTCCAAAAATTCATACTCCAATAATGATTAAATAAAATCTGAATTATCCCAACAGAAATCCTCTAAACAACTTTGGAACCGAATGGCCCAATAAAACTCAAATGAAGTCTCATAATTAAATACTACTGAAAAGGAAAGTCTAACTAAACTATGCCAAAATAATGAATAACTCCAGCTGCACCTCCAAATGATAACTCCGATAAACTTATGCATCTTCTCCAATTCTAATCCTGAAAAAGATTAGTCAACGCATGGGTCAGAGCCAAAGCCCCGAGAAAGAATACACACCACTCCCCTCAAATAGGATCCTTGAATCTAGACAGTAGCATTATACGCAATAAATATCACAATAGAATATTTTAAATTAAACGGGATAATTAAACGCGATAATTATAAATCACTAACTACCCACAAAAATCCCATTTATAAAGGCACACCAATATAATTTTAAATTCCCAAGTCCCACGATGTTAATTTAATTAAATTAACAAGCTTTTTATTATAGTTCTCACTTTTTTTTAAAGTGTCACACTTCCCCTTGTCAATCGTCCTCTGACCCGTTTACTGTCGGCCCCGACACATGACAAGGTTCCCCTTGTCAATCGTCCTCTGACCCGTTTAACTGTCGACCCCGACACATGATAAGGTTCCACACACGACACGACAAAAATCGTCCTCTGACCCGTTTAAACTGTCGTCCCCGACACATTATATCGCCACAAATTTTAATACCCGATTTTATCTTAGGCATTAATTCTCAATTTCTCAATTTATAGTCAACCCACCCTTTTAATCGATATGAGATCCTCAAAATACCCCTTAGTCCCATACCTAAGGGTCCCCAAGTTATCAATACGTCCTATCCTATGTATAGGAGGATTTTCTAACATAAATCTTAACTTAGTCTCGTACTTAGACTACCGTAATGACGATAAAGTATCAAAAATCAGCCCACCCCCAAGATGATAAAAACGCGATAATCTACCCTCACTAGTTCCATACCTAGAAGGCGTAAATCATCAAAAGGCCTACCCACTAGTCCCATACCTAGAAGGCACCCTAAAATATAGGGAGAGCAAAAATTACCCAACAACCCGTCGTCACAAAGGCAATATAATAATACTAGCAAGTCCCATAAACAAGCATAATTAATCAACGTATAAAACTACGCATGATAGTCCAATTCAATTAAACCTTTAATTTAATTATCACTATGTCAACAATACCCAAAATAATCTCATTTAATTATTTTTAATTAAATATACCAATTTTTCATCATATATACCTCAAAAACTAAATTTTATTATCTCTACATGTATTACATGAGTTATACGCACCCAAAAATTATTTATTTTAAAGCTAGGATTTTCTACATGCAACCCACTCCAATAAAACCCAAAATCACTCATAAATCCTACATACCCAAAGGGTTATGAATATTATTCAGATTAAAAGATTTTATAAAAATAGCCCCATAATTAATATCCACTTTTTCTAATTAAGTTGCTAATTATTTTTAAGAAAACATGTAATTAAGTGTTTAGGCGACACTTAAAACGCATAATACTAAAGGAAAAGAATAGAGTATTCATGCCTGTAAAGATCGTGTTGAAAATCTGATTAGAAATCTGGATTCCTCTCAAAAAATTATCAAAAGAGTGTTCTTGAACGATCTTGATTAAACCCCAATTAAGCCTTCAAAAACTTGTGCCAAAACTTGTGACAAAAACTTGATTTTGTTGAAGGTTGATGATTATGATTGAGAGGAAAAATATTTGGAAGTGTTCTCTGGTGACAAACTGGAGAAAAAGTGATTATGAGAAGTCCCCCTACGGATTAACAAGGTTATATAGTGATTAGGAGTCCTAATCCTACACAAACTCTAAAAACAGCTCACTGCGCACGTTTTCTAGGAGGGTCGATCGATCTACCCTAAGTCATCGATCGATCGATCATGCCTAAAATCTGATAGTTCGCCCCAAAAAATTATAAGGGACAAAAATTGTAAAATCAATATAAAATCCATTTTAACTCCGATTTTAATTCCGCTTGAAGTTTTATTCTTATAAAATCATAACCAACATATTTAGCCAATAAAAATTATTAAATTCAAAAGTTTATTTTTCTCGAAAATTCCAATTAATTAATTAAAATAATAAATAAAAACACGGGGGGGTTACATACTTCACCACTAGCAAAGAATTTCGTCCTCGAAATTAAACGAAGCATACTCATCAACGCATAAATCTCGCAAAAGAAAATAAGGCTCATATATGCCTACCCGTAGAATGCCATAATTGAGCGCCCATACAGACAATTCTATGCGCACCTACCCCACGAGTAACAAAATAATATATATTGCCTATATACATACACATAACTATAAAAATAATGGCGTACCACATGCTCTCACAAATCCCGCACTCGATCCGATAGTCGAAAGTCAACAAAATGCTAACGTCCTCAAATTAAATCTCAACACCAAAAATCGATTCATACGATACCTAACATCTGTACTAAAATCTCCAAAATAAGTATCGTCTCCAAAATCCATTTTAAGGATCCTTACATCAAGCTTACAAATTCTAAACCCAATGCCCACAACGTCCTTATCACAAAGCTTCACATCTCCAAGAAAGACATCTAACACGTATGCTAGACCCACAACCTTAAGGAGCGTGAATCAATCAAAGGGAATCAAATATCGACAACGCGAAAGTTAAACGGACTGATAACCTACGAGACCTAAGACCATGCTCTGATACCATCTGTCAAACCTCGCCTAATTCTGCCGTCGGCCTCCACCAAAACTAGGCCGGGTGTGAGTAAATAAAATACCATTCTTAGCATGAGACAGATATGAGACATAAATAAATCAGTCCATAAGATAAATAATTGAATCAATCTCAAATGATCATAAACAACTAAGCGATAAAAGATCCATCAAATGCTAACTCCAAAAATCCATACTCCAATAATGATTAAATAAAATCTGAATTATTCCAACAGAAATCCTCTAAACAACTTTGGAACCGAATGGCCCAATAAAACTCAAATGAAGTCTCATAATTAAATACGACTGAAAAGGAAAGTCTAACTAAACTATGCCATAAAATGAATAACTCCAGCTGCACCTCCAAATGATAACTCCGATAAACTTATGCATCTTCTCCAATTCTAATCCTGAAAAAGATTAGTCAACGCATGGGTCAGATCCAAAACCCCGAGCAAGAATACACACTACTCCCCTCAAATAGGATCCTTGAATCCAGACAGTAGCATTATACGCAATAAATATCACAATAGAATATTTTAAATTAAACGGGATAATTAAAAGCGATAATTATAAATCACTAACTACCCACAGAAATGCCATTTATAAAGGCACACCAATATAATTTTAAATTCCCAAGTCCCACGATGTTAATTTAATTAAATTAACAAGATTTTTATTATAGTTCTAACTTTTTTTAAAAGTCTCACACTTCCCCTTGTCAATCGTCCTCTGACCCGTTTATTGTCGGTCCCGACACATGACAAGGTTTCCCTTGTCAATCGTCTTCTGACCCGTTTAACTGTCGGCCCCGACACATGACAAGGTTCCACACACGACACGACATAAATCGTCCTCTGACCCGTTTAAACTGTCGTCCTCGACACATTATATCGCCACAAATTTTAATACCCTTTTTTTATCTTAGGCATTAATTCTCAATTTCTCAATTTATAGTCACCCCACCCTTTTAATTGACGTGAGATCCTCAAAATACCCCTTAGTCCCATACCTAAGGGTCCCCAAGTTATCAATACGTCCTATCCTATGTATAGGAGGATTTTCTAACATAAATCTTAACTTAGTCTCGTACTTAGACTACCGTAACGATGATAAAGTATCAAAAATTAGCCCACCCCCAAGATGATAAAAACGCGATAATCTACCCTCACTAGTCCCATACCTAGAAGACGTAAATCATCAAAAGGCCTACCCACTAGTCCCATACCTAGAAGGCATCCTAAATTATAGGGAGAGAAAAAATTACCCAACAACCCGTCGTCACAAAGGAAATATAATAATACAAATAAGTCCCATAAACAAGCATAATTAATCCACGTATAAAACTACGCATGATAGTCCAATTCAATTAAACCTTTAATTTAATTATCACTACGTCAACAATACCCAAAATAATCTCATTTAATTATTTTAAATTAAATATACCAATTTTTCATCATATATACATCAAAAACAAAATTTTATTATCTTTACATGTATTACATGAGTTATACGCACCCAAAAATTATTTATTTTAAAGCTAGGGTTTTCTACATGCAACCCACTCCAATAAAACCCAAAATCACTCATAAATCCTACGTACCCAAAGGGTTATGAATATTATTTAGATTAAAAGATTTTATAAAAATAGCCCCATAATTAATATCCACTTTTTCTAATTAATTTGCTAATTATTTTTAAGAAAGCATGTAATTAAGTGTTTAGGCGACACTTAAAACGCATAATACTAAAGGAAAAGAATATAGTATTCATGCCTATAAAGATCGTGTTGAAAATCTGATTAGAAATCTGGATTCCTCTCGAAAAATTAGCAAAAGAGTGTTCTTGAACGATCTTGATTAAACCCCAATTAAGCCTTCAAAAACTTGTGCCAAAACTTGTGACAAAAACTTGATTTTGTTGAAGGTTGATGATTATGAGTGAGAGGAAAAATATTTGGAAGTGTTCTCTAGTCAAAAACTGGAGAAAAATTGATTATGAGTAGTCCCCCTACGGGTTAACAAGGTTATATAGTTATTAGGAGTCCTAATCCTGCACAAACTCTAAAAACAGCTCACTGCGCACGTTTTCTGGGAGGGTCGATCGATCTACCCCAAGTCATCGATCGATCGATCATGCCCAAAATCTGACAGTTCGCCCAAAAAAATTATAAGGGACCAAAATTGTAAAATCAATTTAAAATCCATTTTAACTCCAACTTTAATTCCGCTTGAAGTTTTATTCTTCTAAAATCATAACCAACATATTTAGCCAATAAAAATTATTAAATTCAAAAGTTTATTTTTCTCGAAAATTCCAATTAATTTACTAAAATAACAAAATAAAAACATGGGGTGTTACATTAGCAAGTAGAAAACTTGCCTTAAGCTTGCAAATTTAGATTTTCCTTTGCTAGAAACACTCTCCAATCTTCAATCTTCAATCTATTCTCTTTTCTCTACAATTTCTCTTCCTCTCTCTTTCTCTCTAGGTTAGGATATACACTTAAGAGAAATAAAAGGCTAAGCAAGACATAAATCGCGGCATTAGTCTACAATTCCCAACTTAAGTGGTTAATACCGCAATAAAATGATTCGCAACTACACAATTATGTCAAAAGCAGTCAAAAGTGCCCCAAAAAATAAAAATACAATATGGCACTCATTTTGACTGTCTCGTACATTCCGGGACTAACTACATCCGCCAAATTATCATTTGGAAATTTTATAACTCATCTGAAGTTCTGGTTTCATTTCAAACAATAGATGTCATATAATTCTTATGACACTATAAAACTCAACAGGGGGATATTTACATACACATACAGTAAATATGCAACAATTTAGTAAATATCAACTTTTAACTCATTCAATTAATATTTACTTCATATTCTGACATTTTATATAATTATGTCATGCAGTAAATTAATATAAAATCAGTTCTCAAAAGAGAGGGTTATTACATACTCCCCCCTTATGAGGGAATTTTTCCCCCAAAATTCAAGCGTACCTTGCAAGAAGAGATGCAGATACTTTTCTCGCATATCATCCTCACGTTCTCGCGTCGATTCTTTGGCATTGTGATAACTCCATTGGACTCGCACCAAGGGCACCACTCGAGACCTCAACCTACGCTCCCTATGCTCTAAGATAGCTACCGGTTGTTATTCATATGAAATGTCAGGTTGCAAATCAATATCCTCAAAAGGAATATGCCAAAGGGCACCTTCACACCTCTTATACTTCTTCAAAAAGGAAACATGGAACACATCATGGATTTGTTGTAAGGGGTCCGGTAAGGCAAGTTGATACGCCACTGGACCTACGTTGGCAATAATTGGAAAAGGTCCAATATAACGTGGCGCAAGCTTTCCATTCTTCTCGAATTGCTTTATGCCTTTCGTTGGTGACAACCGCACCAAGACTTGATCTCCAACTTCCATCTCAACATGCCTTCTACCCGCATCGGCATAGCTCTTTTATCGATCTTGAGCTATCCGAATGAGATTCCGGATGAGTTCAATCTTGGAAGAAGTATCCTGGATCATTTTAGGTCCAAGAAACTTATTATCGCCCACCTCCAACCAACAAGTGGGTAATCTACACGGTCTACCATATAAAGATTCATAGGGCTCCATCCCAATAGTAAATTGGTTGGAATTTTTATAAGCAAATTCTACCAAAGGGAGGTATTGTTCCCAACCACCTTTGAAATCGAGCATACACATGCGGAGCATATCCTCTAACATTTGGTTGACTCTTTCTATCTACCCATCTGTTTGAGAATGATAAGAAGTGCTTAACTAAAATTCGATTCCTATAGCCTCTTGGAAACTTCACCAAAAGTGGGAAACAAAAATCTTATCTCGGTTGGAAACTATATTTAAGGGCGCCCCATGGAGTCTAACAACCTCCACGATGAACAACTGGGCATAGTGAGCAGTATCATAATCTGTGCGCACGGGTAGGAAGTGTGCCGACTTAGTCAAACGGTCGACAATCAACCATATAAAATCATGACCACTCTGTGACCTTGGTAATCCCATAATAAAGTCCATCGATATACTCTCCCACTTCCACTCCGAAATCTCCAACGGTTACAATAAACCTGCCGGTCGCTGATGATCTATCTTGACCAATTGACTAGTAGTGCATTGGGATATAAACTCAGAAATATCCCGCTTCATGCCTGGCCACCAATACTGACGGTGCATGTCTTGATACATCTTGTCCCCATCAGGATGCACTGAATATTTAGACCCATGAGATTATGCCATCACGGCCCTTCTCAAATCCCCTTCATTCGGGACAATGAGTCTCTTGTGAAAACATAGTCCACCCTCTGAACTTATCGAGTGGGATTCCGCTCCCTCGAAAAATAATTGGCATATATGGTCCTAACAACCTTTATCCCTTCCTTGTGCTTCTATAACCTTGGCCACAATGGTAGGTGTCACGGTCATTACTAATATGAACGCTCTAGAAATCGCGTCCTCCTAACTAATCTCCTTCCACTTGGCCTTCCATACCTACGTTAACTCTCCTTCAGGTCTTCTACTCAAAGCATCTGCTACCACATTCGCTTTGCCCAGGGGATAGTGGATGTCAAATTGATAGTCTTTCACAAACTCCAACCACCGGCGTTGTCGCATATTTAAATCCTTTTGTGAAAATAAATATTGCAACGATTTATGGTCCGTAAAAAGACTAAATTTCTCTCCTAGGAGATAATGCCTCCAAATCTTCAAGGCAAAGACAATCGCGCCAAGTTCCAAATCATGCACCGTATAATTCCATTCATGAGGCTTCATCTTGCGAGAAGCATAAGCAATAGCTCGTCGCTCTTGTTAAAGTACACCTCCCAAACCTTGTAGAGATGCATCGGTAAAGACTAAATATTCCAATCCCGTCTTTGGCAACGCAAGGACTAGAGCAGAAGTCAACCTCTCCTTCAGCTCATCAAAACCAAACTGACAAGAAATATCCCATACAAACCTCACCCCTTTCCGGGTTAAGTTTATCAAAGGACTAGCAATTTTAGAGAAACCCTTGATAAATCAACGGTAATAACCCGCCAAACCTAGAAAACTATGAATTTCAATAGGTGTCGTGGGCTGACCCCACTCCCTCACCGCTACAACTTTGATTGGGTCCACCGAAATACCCTGGGATGACACGATATGGCCCAAAAACCGAACTTCCTGCAACCAAAAGCCACACTTCTCGAACTTGGCATATAATTGGTGATCCCTCAAACTTTGTAGGACCAACCTCAAATGAGTAGCATGGTCAGATTCTGTCTCAGAATACACTAGGATGTCATCGATGAATACAATAACAAACTGGTCCAGGAAGTCTCAGAACACCCTATTCATGAGGTCCATAAACACGACGGGGCTTTGGTTAGTCCGGATGGCATAACCAAAAATTCATAGGACCCATATCTCGTTAGGAAAGCAGTTTTGGATACATATTGCTCCCTTATTCGCAACTGGTGATACCCCGTTCTCAAATCGATCTTAGAGAAGTACGACGCTCCCCTAAGTTGATCAAACAAATCATCAATCTGAGGCAAAGGGTATTTGTTTCGGATGGTCACTTTATTCAACTCTCTATAGTAAACACATAACTGGAGAGATCCATCCCTCTTCTTCACAAACAAATCAAATGCATATTGCCCCACGGCGATATGCATCGCCGAATAAACCCTTTCTCTAACAACTGCTGAATTTGGTCTCTCAACTCCCTCATCTCAACAGGAGCCATACGATAAGGAGCTCTCGCGATCGGTCGAGTTCTCGGTGCTAAGTCAATCTCAAACTCAATCTCCCTACAAGGAGGCAAACTCGGTTAGAAAATATCCTCGAAGTCTCTAACAACTGATATAGAATATAGGGAAACAACTACATCTTGAGTAGTCTCCTCCGCAATACAGTACAAGTAAGTGCTAGTACCTCCTTCTAAGCGAGGCATAACCACTAAAAACATTTCTTGCCCCGGAATGGCAAACACTATACTCTTTCCATAACAATTTACTATCTCAAGATACTTCACTAGCCAATCCATACCCAAAATCACATCATACCCGACCATGTCAAGGATGAGCAAATCAGCCTCAAAGCTCAAATTACAAAGATTAAATCCTATTTGTTTACAAATAAAGAAAATCAGTGAACCATCACCCATAGAAGACTCAACGCTAGTGAAGGTACTCTCTGCAGATTGTATCAACTTTGTAGACTGATAAAAGCTCCTAGAAATGAATGAGTGTGTCGTACCCGTATAAATTAGTACCCGACCTATATGCCATTGAATTAGAAACTTACCCTCAATTGTTGGCGATGAGGGAGGAGCCGAAGGAAGCACAGCATCCGGAATATAATAAACCCGTCCATACGGTAGTTAATTCTGTTGTGGAGGAACAACCGGATTAGGTACCTGTGGCAAAAACTGAACATATGACTGCTGTGGAGCCCTAGGAAGTTGTCCCCCAATCAACTGAGGACACGACCTCTTATAATGACCTAGATCTCCGAATTGAAAGCATCAGTTTGTTATATTCTCTTTGTTTCGACCTTGATTATTTCAAAACTTCCCGAAACCTCGGCCCTGATGGCCTCTACCTCCAGTTACACCTCTACCTCCTTGTTGCTATGGTGGTCCACTTTGACCATGCCTATTGTTATTGCCAGCCGCAATAAACCCACCAAAACGTTGTCGTTTAGACGAATCCGCTTGTTGGGGGTCCCTTTCCCTTTACTTATTTCCCAAAGATTGGGATGAAGGAAATGCTCCTCCTCCAAACCCATTACCTCCAGGTTTTCCCATTTGCCCCATTACTGTAGCCTTCTTACTACTTTGTACATACAATCGATGTTCTTGGGAATGAAGCAATGCCGCATTCATCACATCCCCAAACTTTTGTAAAGTCGAATTACCCAACAAGTGTTGACGGATCCTCCAGTTCAAACCTCCCATGAACTTTGAAACCTTCCTCTCTTCTGGAGTCACCTCATCTGGTATAAAACTTGCTAACCGGGTGAACTCCTCTTCATATTTTGCAACTGACCTCTCACCTTGTACCACATCCTGAAGCTTCCTTCTTATCTCCCTTTGAACTGTAGGAGGGAAGTACTTTTGGTAAAACAAAGCCCAGAAATCAGCGATTGTCATGGTATCCCTCTGCTCTGGTGTATTCATTGACTCCCACCAATGTAACGCAAATCCGATAAGCTTGAAAGTAGTAAGGACTTGCTTCTTCTCCTCACTACATTCCGCCATTCAAAGATGGTGTTGCATATCCTTCTTCCACTGATTTGCTCTAATAATATCAGAGCCTCCATCAAATTCTGGGGGATGGCCCTTTAGAAAGGACTCCTTAACTCTCTCCCACGGAGAAGGTCCTGTAGGAGCTTGTGCATCCTGCGCTCGTTGTTGATCTTGTGGCATTTGTTGCACTAATGCATTCATCGCTGCATTGACCGCTTGGGCCACTATATTTGCTGCATCAGCAGCATTAATATTCCCCTGTGGCGGCAGAGGAGGACCATTATCCCCTTCTACTACACTATTTCGTCGAGCGGGGCGACCTTTCTTAGGCGACGTCTGAGATAAAGAAATAATAGAGTTAGAATACTACATAGAATAATATATCTCGCAGAGGATCGCAAACATGGGCAACAAAGCACTCCTAGAAATAAGCTCTATATCAAATAACACTATGGTAGAATGTGACAAGTCCGCATAGATCCTAAAGACTCAAGAACCTGATGCTCTGATACCATCTGTGACAACTCGCTCACCAAAATAAGGGGTGGCCAGCCCGATACTCTAATAATACAGGAATCATGGATGTAATCATTCTCAGCATCGTAAAAATATAATGAGTATACGGGATAACCAATCAATATTTGAGAAAACAGGTTGCCAAAAATTTTATTTTATAATTAGAGAAAGTATTTTAAACAACCCATAATTGAAAAGAAAGTGGAAACCCACAAAATAAATTATATTATAATAACAATAATACACAATATGGGGACCGTATATATTTTCGATCAAAAGTTACATAACATGTATAACAAGTTCATTAAGTTACATATTACATCCATTAGACAGTTACAAAAATTTGGGCCACACACCCGAATAAAAGACCCTATCATAACTAGAGTACAAAAATGAAAGCGTCTATACAAAGTATCCCGTAATATCCGCAAAATATCACGGCTCCCCAGAATTCATCGGAATGGGAAAATCAGTACAGGCAACCTTGCGGCGGAGCACCTGAGAGGATACAAGGTTCATGCACAACAAGAAATATGAACGGGTCACGACCCAGTTTTATGTAATCACCAGATGAATAAAAAGTATGATAGTTATGAACAGTTAATCATGAATGATAATAATGAGAATCTAACTACACAGTTTTAAATCATAAACTAAGGAAGTTTAGATGAACATAAATTAATCCAGCTATTCAAGAGAATATGAATAAGTAGCATTAACTAAAATCTACATTAGTTTCATTATTACATTTCATCATTCCGTTCCTTATCAGGAAATATAATCATAATCACATGCTCTTTGTGGCATTTATCTCAATTATATTCTCTTTGTGGCATTTCATTATGCTCTTTATGACATGTATAATCCATCAAGTCCCATTCGATTAAGAATATTTGTAATCATACATATATAACGATTCTAAGACCGTCCGTTCGGGTTTTCCCACTTTGTGCGCCCCTAAATGACCATCATCTTCCAGGGCCTATATACCAAGACCACCTAGGCACCTATAACGCAAGACGTTGGGAAGCGGCCATATGCCTGCGGGAGAGTCATAACCACACCCGAAATTACCTCCCCATCGCAGAAAATATACAACAAGCGCTCATATGCCTAGGACTATATCCACCCTGAATTCACTAACCACCCCTTATGATGGCATTTAGAGAGGGTGTGTTTAAATCATTTATTAAAATTCCATATCATGATTAAGTAAATTATCATTACTCTATTCATTTTACACATGTATGTTTCATTTTTATCCGAAACCATAATCATAAGTTATCCGGAGCCATAGGTGCTTCATATCATTATTACGTCCTCAAAGAATGAATAAACTCTCAATTTAGTCTCCAAGCATTTTCGGGTTCTCTAACAAACCACCCATACTATCGTACCTCAATTAAGCCTCTAAAGTCTCCAAATATGACCTTACAACTCCTAGATTCCTAATAATTTATAAAAGGAAATTAATGCATGAACATCACTTTACGCACCCTCGGAATAAACCCCATATAAACCAATTCCAATCTAGGGTAGTCCCCCAACTCATCTAAGACTCTAGGATGCTAAGATTACTTAATATAAGAAGGTTCCTAAGTCCTAAGCCTAAGAGAAAGGGTTTGGAATTGAAATAGAAAAACAACTCAAAAGTGTAGGATTTTCGAATCGATTTGGCCTGGCCGAATCGATTCGGTGAGAAAAACGAATCGATTCGGACTAGCCGAATTGATTCGTTCAGGAGAACTGACTTTCAACATAATTTCTGAATCGATTCGGACATGCGAATCGATTCGGTCCACTCAGACCTAAAAACTATCCCCATGCGAATCGATTCGGCCTAGCCTAAGATTACTTCATATAAGAAGGTTATTAAGTCCTAAGCCTAAGGGAAAGGGTTTGGAATTGAAAAAGAAAAAAAACTCAAAAGTGAAGGATTTCCGAATCGATTTGGCCAGGCCGAATCGATTCGGTAAGGAGAAATGACTTTCTGCATAATTGTCGAATCGATTCGAACAGGCCAAATCAATACTATCCCCATGCGAATCGATTTGGCCTAGCTGAATCGATTCCCCCCTGCGCATTTTGCCAAGTTTGGCTATGGAGTATTGGACTCCTAAGTTTCACCCAACTCAAATCCATTCAAACCAAGGCCATTTATTGCAACCAATACATCATAAATGCATCTAACTACTACCATTTACATAAATGATCATCCAAATCAACCTCCAATGATGTAAAACCCATTAAACCCAACAAACCCTAACATTGATAAACCATAACTAATACACAACTATCAATACCAATCATCCACCTTAAATCACATATTAGCAAGTAGAAAACTTGCCTTAAGCTTGCAAATTCAGATTTTCCTTCGCTAGAAACACTCTCCAATCTCCAATCTTTTCTATTTTCTCTATAATTTCTCTTCCTCTCTCTCTCTCTCTCTAGGTTAGGATATACACTTAAGAGAAATAACAGGCTAAGCAAGACATAAATCGTGGCATTAGTCTACAATTCCCAACTTAAGTGGTTAATACCGTAATAAAATGATTCGCAACTACATAATTATGTCAAAACCAGTCAAAAGTTCCCCAAAACAGAAAAATACAATATGGCACTCATTTTGACTGTCTCGCACATTCCGGGACTAACTACATCCATCAAATTATCATTTGGAAATTTTATAACTCATTTCAAGTTCCGGTTTCATTTCAAACCATAGATGTCATTTAAATCTTATGACACTGTAAAACTCAACAGGGGGATATTTATATACACATACAGTAAATATGCAACAATTTAGTAAATATCAACTTTTAACTCATTCAATTAATATTTACTTCATATTTCGACATTTTATATAATTACGTCATGCAATAAATTAATTTAAAATCAGTTCTCAAAAGAGAGGGTTGTTATACCTTAATTAAGAGATAACTATGTTGGATACAAAGTATACAAGTTTTTTAATCATATCAAACTCTCATAAAAATGTAGGATGAAAAAAGTTTTTCATACACAGTTATTCCGAACTGGTTCACTTGATGCCCAAGCCGGTTCACTTTCCAAATCGAGTCTATTCTCCTCCAAACTGGTTCAAATGGTGGATAATTACAACAATGCCTCTGGATTCTTCTTAAATCCAATTGCTTGTAACTTCTCAATTGTAACTCAGAATCTAGTGCCATTTCTTCCTGTGTGCTTGTGGAGTATGGTTGTGTAAAATCATTTATTAAAGTGGATTTTTTTCTTCTCAAAATATATTATCAATCATTTAAGTATGGTTGCGTAATATCATTTATTATAGTGGATTAATTTATAACTCTCTCTCAGCGATACGAGAATGATTGATACCGGGAAAGAGGGGATGGTTCATTAAATACTTTGGATGTTAATTCTTTAAATGATAATAATTTGTGAAAAATGTTAATCTCAATGTAAAATCAAGACATCCATTTAGCAAGACATCCATTCAAGATGACAGTGCACTTTGAAAAATTCATGCTATGAATTTTTAAATTGGTGCAGCAACATTGAAAGGCTAATAAACATGCCATGTGTTAAAAGTTACATCATTGTTCAGATTAGCTAAAAGAGAACGAATTATTACAAACTACGTATTAAAAGGACAAAAGTTAATTGTTCAAAATATGGTTACATAACAAGGGGCATTCAAGATCACATATGGTCACCCATCGGAGAGATAAAAAATTAGTTTCCTACATTTGTGTTCTCGGCCTTAGTCGACACGCCCGAAGATTCAGGAGGGTTGTAAATTCTCCCATTCAAGTCACCAATTACTTCCTTAGCCTTCTCGCCTAACCATTGGGTTGTCACTATAGTCTCAGTTGAAACAGTTTGAGCCTCAACCTCAGCTTGTACTTGGTTTAAAAAATCAATACTCTCAGGGTCTCCCAGGCTGAATGACTTCAAAACTTTAGAGAGCTGGGGGTCGAAATATGCCAAGTTCGAATGCATGTTTAGAATTAGATGGCAGGCATTTTTAGAAGTATTATTCAAGTACTGAATGGAGTAGTCAGAGAATGCATTGGTCTTTTTAAAGGAAGAGACAGACTTCTCCATAGTTTCCATGATCTTAACATCTTTGACCTTAATCATCTCCGGTATCTTTAAATTCACTACATTTAATTTTTCCTGGTAGTACAACCTCTGAGTCTTCAAGATATCCTTGTGCTTATCTCTTAACTCATAAACCTGTCTCCCATGGGAAATCTTAATAATTTCAAGCCACTCTTTGAGACTACTATTCTCAGAGATGGCAGTCGAGGTAACTTAATCTTTTTACTGACCTCCTTTGCCCATAATTGGATGTTCAGGAGTGCGGTCATGGACTGCAAGATGAAAGTACAGGTCAATGTTGGATGATATAACACTTGGACTAGAATTCATGAATGATAAGAATTATTACTTATCATAGTTCGATGCAAAGAAAATTTTATGACCCGAGAGGGATCTTTGGGATCAAAATATCGATTATCACACTATAGGATAATCGATACAACCGCCTCTTGGGCCCTCTTTTGATTGTTAAGGGCAATCACCGTGGTGTCATTTGAGATGGGGATGGTAGTGTCCTTGGTATTCGATGGCGGGGAATCCTTTTTCTTCTTTAGTGGAGAAGGAGGGTTAATGCCAATGTCCTCGGTCACATCTTTTCTTTTCATTTCTTTGATCCCTCGAAAATAGAGGAGCCACCAGTAGTTGTTTTGTGCTGAGGCTATGTCAGCCAGTAGTTTTTTTACCCACATGAGATAAGAGATTTATTATGATTGGGGTTTCCATTAACCAAATCTCATTAGCTACCCCTTCTGGAAAATCTACAAATTAAATAAAAAAACAATTATTGACTAAATCAAACTGGAAAAAGATGATAGTAAAGATAAAGAAATTTTGAAAAAACTTACTCAGTTAAGTTAGGGGTTAACCCCCAACATAATTTTGTCTAGAAGATCAGGATCCATTAGATCCTTAAAGACGACCAACCCTTCATCCTTGCCATAGGTGCGTAAAAGGTCGATATTCTCCAAGGCATTTATACTGAGGTCGGGATCAAGCGTGGCTACCATGGACACATTACCACACTTTTGGTGGACTCTTAGCTCGTCGACACTGGATGGGATTTTGTTGTTGAACTCCTAATCCTCAGATATAAAGAAATACTAAGACTTTCAGTCCTTATTGGAAGTTTTATTTATGTGGATAAATTTATTATCAATGTGCCTACCTACGAATTAAAAGCAGTAGGGAACAACCTTTGTCATTGAAATAGTATAACATGATCTAAATACATAAACTGGAAAGTCAGCCCCAAATGGTAATTTCCAGGGATGAACTGCCGTAAGTAGTGTCCTCCATGCACTAGGGGTTAATTAGGCAGGCGAAAGTCTAATACTCACAAGGATGACCCTGACATTAGGATGAATCGGTAGGCGAAAGCTGATCTTGGAAAATTATAAGTATACTGTAAATTCGCCTTCTACTTGGTTGTTAAAATCCCTCTCATCCTTAAAAGGGAAACTTATCCTAATAGAAGACTTTACACCATAATGGTGACTCCAAAATATCAAGTCTATTTCTCTGACATTGCTCGAAATGATCGAGGCATAAATTGTATTAAGTTCTTCTTCATCCTTATCCTCATCCTCGTTCTCTTCATCCACAGGATTCCAGCCATGTGGATCCCGATGATCAAACTTAGCCTCAATCATCGCTAAGATGGGAATATCCATTGGTGGCTCATGAAATGCCACTCCAACTCTTGGGTCATCATCATAAATATTTAAACTTTCCAACTCAAGCACATCTGGCTGACGAGCTTGTGTTGTGGGGTAACGCTAGTTGCTAGAATCAGTTGCCCCACTCTCCTACAAATGAGAGTTATACACTTGCATGGCTTCCTCAAAAGAATAAAACCTAGCACCACACTAATAATTGGGAGCTTTGGGAATACAGTCTGTACTATACCCTGGGGAATAAGTGGATAGAGAACCCTAAGATGACGTAGGAAACATAAAGTCACTAATGGTGATCACAACCCTAGACTCGATCAGAATAGGGTAAGTTAAGAGTAAAGGGGGACAAACGACATAAATGGGGACATGGTTTTAAGGATTTTTTGACTCGACTTTTGATCTCTTCCTAGCCTCGGCCCCGACTATATGAATCTCTCTTAGTATTCATTCTATGAGATGTGGAAATTATTCTACTAACTCGTACAATGTATTATACATGAAAAATGAAGAGTGCGCAATAGTCCAATGGCATAAACTTATTTAATATTGATGACAATTAGCACCAGTTTAATTTCTTTAGACCTTGAATATGCAACTACGTGATTCAAAGCATATATCAAGAAATGCAATAAAAATATCCAAGACACAGTTTTAGTACAAATCCCCTTCGTTGTAAAACCTTTTATATTTCACTTAGACAATTCACAAATTGGAACTTATAAATCTATAAATGAACTACAACGTTTCAACGAGTCCTCCAGCATGTCACCTTCATCTTCCTACAAAAATGATTCTCGCAAGAACCACAAGAGAAGTAGTGGTGATGCCTTCTCAATAAGAATAACTGTGGTATAGAAGTATGTGAGGGTTTCAAAGTGATTCACAATAATATTTAGGAGATGAAGTGTGAATCAAAAAGGTGTTTTCTATTCTTAAAATTGGAAACTTCATGCAACAAATATGCAGTTTTTGTAAACTAAAAATTCTGGAGAAAACCATACACGAAGAAGATATTTTTAGGAAAACACAAAAATTGAGGCGTCGTTAGTCTTTTGAACAAATTTGATGCTCATTCGAACGAGACTAGCTTTTCATTAGAATGAAAACCTGTTTCATTCGAATGATAATCCTTTATTGTTTGAACGTGCTTCAAACGACCGTCTAACAACTTGAAATAGGATGCCCTCATTTGATGCTTGTTTGATGTACAAATTTAACGACCCTTCGGAATCAGAAAGATCGTTCATTCGAACGACATTCTCATCTCGTTGTAAATACTGGGTGAAAATTTAAAATATTTTTAAGTCTAAACTAGACTCATTTTTCAAAACCAAATTAAATACAAATACTCCCAATATAATTATAAAAAACTGTGAACTCCAAAACATAAAATATACTATTATTATGTGAAGTCGTAGTGCACGATGAAAATGAACGTGGAGCATGATAACTATGTAGTGGTGAACGTTGGAGATGCATTTCAGAGTTGGTGAATATTTGAATATGTCGATGATCATTATGGCATGATGATGTGACGCATAGTAATGGGATTTTCCATAACTTATTTAGCCTAGAAACTGCGAACAACGTCCTTGATACTAAGGGAAATATTTAAAATTTCGCCCTTATAAATCTCCCTATATGGCTATTTCGGTACAAAATAAAAAATTCGAATTATAAAACATATTATCTTAAGACAAATTATCTTAAGACATATATTCTAATACCCTCTCAAAACCCACAAATATAATGATATCAAAATAAGTCTTCGAAATCTTCAACATCTTCAAATCTCAAATCTTCAACATCTTCAAATATCAAAATCTTCAACATCTTTAAATCTCAAAATCTTCAATTCTCCCACTTTCTCTTGATCTTCTTTTTGGGAGCTTTGTCTTAAGTGTACTTTGCATATGAGCATCGGTGTAACTGCACATAGTAGACAAAGAAATACCCGTGACGCAACAAAGGGTTTGAAATATAAAATGATAATCACAATTATGTCTCCCCCATAAATCAAACTCCCCCTCCCCCATAATTTGTGCTCCCATTTTTTATGTTGTCCAAAATAGACAAGGATGGGAAAAACTAAAGAAATAAATTGGTGTGTATCATAAAAATTGAAGAATATCATCACAAATATAAGGCAAGAAGTATCGTTTAATGATAAACTTTGAAAAACCATACCGACTATTTTTAAAAAAATTAACTTTTTATAACGTAAAAAAAATATACAAGTACAACTCACACCATTAACTAACACTAACATAACCAATTTTGGAAAGCGTAGGGAATGGGCGTGAACAACTTCGATAGTTAAATTAACTCAAACAATCATAACATATGTGAACGATGGATTTGAGAAACTCCTAACGCATATACTCAAAGTCTGCCTGAGGTGTTAAAAAAAATCGTATGATATTGACTAAATCTAATCAACAAATCAAAGTCTAAAATGATATTCATACCAATAGCACCCAAGACTAGAAATGATTTTCGAGATTATATGGTATGTGCAAACCCATTGATCTTCTACTTTCACTCCCTAAAATTCCTCTCAAAATCTATAAATATACTCAAAAGAATTTGAAGAAATTAATACTCGTGGGTAATGAAACATCAATGATTAAATATAAATTTGGCCTGGAAGTTCTAATTTTTTGTGCCGTAATCTTTTAGGCTCTTTAGTATACAAATGGAGGATTTTCATGCAAATTCAACACGTCTTTCACAGCTAGATTCCAATGCTTAAAATATAACAAAAATTTACCAGAAATATGATTTTCAATTTTTTCAATCCGGGCAATGGTTTTATAAGCACAACATTTATCTCATATGATATATTTTTCATTTTAGGTAAAATTGAGATGAAAACACCTAGACCAATATGTGACTGCAAAAATCAAATAAATTTATGTACGTGTGCATTAAATTAGAGAGCGTGTCAAACACGTAGAAAGTAATCGTCTAATCACAACTCAATGACTCCAACACATTATAAATAACATGGTTGAAATTATGTTGTGTCTCAAAAAACTATCAAATAGCCACGTGGATAATGGAATGATATTGTGACTCGAAGATCCTAAATTTCCACCCATGCAAGGTGTAAACAGATAACAAAAATCTTTTTGAGTTTTTGAAAAATTTATAAAAATAAAATATTTTTGACTTTTTCATTTTTCTAAAATAAATGAAAATATTTTTGTACTTTTCATATAATATGGAAAAAATATAATATAAGTATAATACAAAAATTACTATCTAGTAATAGGAATCAAATATATAAGCGTGAATAACCATCCTATAATAGATAAAGTAACCAACCCTCAATCAACTGTTCAGATACCTAAAGACTTCCTAAAACTCTCAAATCTAAGGGCATCTAAAGGTTTCTTGAATATATCAACTAACTAGTGGTCAGTGGTCACAAAGATTAAGGATACGACCTTATCCTCTACTAGGTATCGTATGAAATGCCCATGTATCCTAATGTGCTTCATGAAAAAATATTGGAGTGGATTTGGGGATATATATATCACAATCATGTTATCACGAGAAATAATCATGATGCCCTGTGAAATACCGTAATCCTCCAACATTTTCTTCATGCACAAAAGTTTCATGCGATAACTTTGGACGATGATGTACTCAGCCTCCGTAATGGACAAAGAGATAAAGTTCTACTTCTTGCTCAACCAGGAGATAAGAGTAGTACCAAAGAAGAAACACCCACTTGAAGTGCTCCTACACCCATCTACATCCTCATCCTAATCGATAGATGGTCATTGGTATCAGAGGAATAAAAAAATTCCATATCAGAGAGTCCCCCTCACCTAATTAATGATACGTTTAAGATCAAGCAAGTGTGACTCTTTCGAGGACACCTGATATCATACACATTCTCTAACACTAAAGGCAATGTCAGGACAACTGGAAGTCATGTGAAGATGACTACCTATCATACTCCAATATAGGGTTTGCTATACGTTCTTACATGAAGTGTCTTTACTAAGCTTAGTTGAGGTACTCATAGGGGTGCCTGCATGCGTAGCGGAGTATAACCCATACTTCTTCATGAGGCCTCTTGCATATTTGGATAAGGAGATGTATATTTCATCATGTAGCTAAAGATACTGGAGATCAAGGAAGAAGTTAAGCTCATCAACCATGTTCATCTCGAACTCACCCTTCATCTTCTCCTCACAGTCATGAGCCTGATGGGAGAACATGGATCCAAAGACTATGTCGTCCACAATGACTTTGACTACCAGAATAGCACATCTCTCCCCCCTAACAAACAACATCTTTCCATCTCCCCCTATCTTCAATCCATGAGCTAATAAATAGGAAGTAAGTCTCTCATACCAAGCACGGGGTGCCTGCTTTAAACAATACAGGGCTTTCCTCTTATAATAGACTTATTTTGGGTATTCAAACCCTTTCGGTTGTTTTACTTACACTTCCTCCTATAGAATGAAATTCAAAACTTCACTCTTGACATTCATATGGTATAGCTTTAAGCATAGATGATATGCAATGGCAAGTAGTAAACGAATGGACTCAAGCCTCGCAACAATAGCGAATATCTCCTCAAAGTCTACACCCTCAATTTGTGTGTAAAATTGAGAGACCAACCTAGCCTTATTAGAGATAATGGTACCATTCTCATCTAAATTATTCTTAAAGATCCATTTGGTTCCAATCGCATTTCTCTCACTAGGTCGGGGTAGAAGTTCCCAAACATCATTCTTTCTAAACTGAAGCAACTTATCTCACATCGTGGAGATCCATTGTTCACCATTGAGTGATTCCTTGATCTTCTTGGTCTCGACTGTAGATGTGTGGTACAGATAGCTACCAACATTTTCAAGATGAGCGCGAGTCTTGACACCTAGTGTAGAATCACCAAATATCGTGGCGGGGACTCGACAGACAGGGTGGCAAGCCACCGCCGTCGAACCGTGCCGGGCATGAGCAAATAAATACCATTCTTATCATGAGACAGATATGAGACATAAATAAATCAATCCACAAGATAAATAATTGAATCAACCCCAAATGATAATAACAACTAAGCGATAAAAGATCCGTCATATGCTAAAACTCCGAATAAACTCCAATAATGATTTAATTAAAACTAAATAATAATCCCCTGAAATCCTCTACAAAATTTGGAATCGAATGGCCCAATAAAAAAACCCAGATGAAGTTTCATAATGAAATACGACTGAAAAAAGTATAACTAAATAAAGAAATAAAATGAATAAACTCCAACTACACCTCCAAACGATAAACTCCGATAATCCTATGCAGCTTTCTCAAGCTTATCCTAAAAAAGTTAGTCAATGCATGAGGTCAGAGTCCCGAGCATGAATACACACTATTCCATCCAAATAGGATCCATTCATCCAGACAGTAGCATTATACGCAATAAATATCACAATAGAGTATTTTAATTAAACAAGATAAATAAACGCAATAAATATCAATCACTAATTACCCTCAGAAATTCTCATTCCAAAAAGCACACCAATATGAGTTTTAAATCCCAAGTCCCACGATATTAATTTAATTAAATTAACTCAAAATTATTATTGTTCTCACTTTTTATTATGGAGGTCCTCCCACCTCGGGTGGTAATCCACCAAAGTTTTACACTTCCCCTTGTAAACTGGCCTATGATCCGTTTAGACCGTCGACCCCGCCCCATGATAAGGTTCCACACACGACACGACATAAATAGCCCGCTGACCCGCTTAAACTACCGGTCCCTGACACATTATGTCGCCACAAATTTTAATCCCATATTTATCTTAGGCATTAATTCTCATTTTCTCAATTCCACAATTTATAAATTTTCCCACCCTTTTATTCTATGTGAGATCCTCAAAATACCCCTTAGTCCCATACCTAAGGGTCCCTGAGTACACATACGTCCTATCCTACATATAGGATGAATCACTAATATAAAACATGTCCTAGTCTTATAACTAGGATAATGAAATGAAGATATAACGTCAAAAGCTACCCCACCCCGAAATATAAAATCCCCACGAATTTACACTGACTAGTCTCATACCTAGCAAGTATAAATTTTAACCAAGGCCTACCCACTAGTCCGATACCTAGTAAGCATTATATAATCAAGGTGAGAAATATACTACAAAAAAGCCCCTCTTACCCATGATGACAAAAGTGAATAAAATAATTCACATGATATCACAAATCATAATCACAACATGGCACTTTAATCACAATTGTCACAATTCAATTAATAATATAGTCGTCATTTTCAAAAAAATTATTTCCGTTTAATACTGTTAATTTATTTAACATACGATATTATTCAATAGGAAATAATCGTTCTCTTTTATAAATCCTTTAATTTTTATAATAGTGAGCCCATCCAAATAACCACATCAATAATCCCATAAAAATTATACATGAGAACCTACACCCAAAACCATAAAAGCCCAAAAATCTAACCTACGCACCCAAGGGTTTCAAAGATTAAATCATATTTAAATTTTTCATAAAAACAATCCCAAAATTTAAGTGTCCACTTTCTCTAATTAAGTTACTAATTGATTTTAATCAAAAACACCTGATTTAGGATATAGAACACTTAAAACGTATAATACTAAAGGAAAGGAATAGAATATTCATGTCTGAGTGAAGATCGATTTGAAAATCTGATTGAAACTCTGGATTCTTCTCAAAAAATTAGCAAAGAGTTATTCTTGGACAAACTTGATTAAACCCCAATTAAGCCTTCAAAACTTGCGACAAAAACTTGATTAAGTTGGAGGTTCATGATTATTGTGGAGACGAAAATATTTTAGAAGATCTCTCTGGTGAAAAACTTGGGAAAAAGTGATTATGAGAAGTTCCCCCACAAATTAGAATGGTCAATTATCAATTAGGAGTCCTAATGCCAATCCAACTCTATAAAATAAATGACCGAACCGCCTCAAATCTGGAGTAGTCGATCGATCGACGCCCTGGGTCGATCGATCGATCGAGCAGGTCTGAGCACAGTTCCCCCACAAAAACTTATAAGTAAAAATATTTAAAAACTCAATAAAAATTCCATTTTAATTCCCATTTCAATTCCGCTTGAAGTTTTATTCTTTTAAAATCAAAACCAACATATTTATTTATTAAAAATTATTAAATCCAAAATTTATTTTTCTCAAATAATCCAATTAATTAATTAATTAATAAAAACACGGGTGTTACATACTTTCCCATTAGCAACGAAATTTAAACCCCCAAATTCAAAAAAACGTAATCGCGCAAAACAAAATAAGTCTCACATATGCCTACCCATAGAGTACCACAATTAGGTGCCCATACACCTAATCTACCCGAACGCAACCCTTAACAAATTTATAATATACGCCTACACATATAAGTATCTAGAAAATAGTGATTATGTACCATGCAATCTATCCTGCTCTACCTAAGGCTGAAGTAAATAGCACCTCCCGTACCTGATTTGGTTTGGTACTTTGGTCACTCCCAGACTCCTGACGCTGCTAGTGCCCGTGGTGCGCCCTGAACACCTGACGCTGCCGGTGCTGCTGGTGCTTCCAGAACAACTGCTACTTCTAAGACTGGAGGCCTCAGTTCTTGCTTCCCCTGACGTCCTTGACCTTGTTGTCCTTGTGTAACTTGACCTTATTGGACCTATACTCCTTGGTCTTATTGTCCCGCTCTCATATAACACTTAGCCACTAGATGTCCTACTTTCCTACAGACAAAGAATTCTCCCTTAAAAAGTCCATAACGTCTAGTATTTTCTCGCTCTTCTCCTTGTCCTTGATGTTCCTGATTAGTTTTTATTTCTTCCATTCTTATTCATTGTGACCCTTATCCTCACCTCCTTGTCCATTTGACTCTTGTCATTTTCCTAACTTCTTTTTATAATTGGACTTTTCTTGCCAAAGTAACATTGTGACATTCTCAGAAGTGTATGTCGGGTTACCCAGCACCATCTGCCTAATTGACCAAGACAACCCCTTAATGAAACATTCCATCTTCTTCACCTCAGTGTTAACCTCTTCTGGTACAAACATAGATAAATTTGTGAACTCATGTTCATACTCGACAATCGACTTTGAACCTTGCTCCAAGTCCAAAAAATCTCTCTTCTTCGCATTTCTAATTGCATTCGAAAAGTACTTATTGTTAAACTTTATCAAAAAATCTTCAAAACCCAACTGATATCTATCCTCTGACGTGGTGGCACTCTCCCACCATTGTAATGCATCCTGATTTAGCTTAAACGTCAATAACAAATGCTTTTTCACGTCCATACAATCCACCATCCTCTAGTGCCTCTCCATATCTCTCCTACACTAGTGAGCAACCATTGGGTCAGATCCCCCTGCGAAAATTGGAGTATTACCCTTAAGAAAACTGGTTCTCACCCTATCCCAAGCCGAAATGGGTGCACTCTGCTGCTGTGCCTCTAAAGTCACCCATCTCGATATCCCAATCTCCATACCGGTCGTCGTGGCCTAACGAATGATAGCTGCTAACTCCTTGGCATCCAAAACAATCTGTTGCTGCCTCTCCTATGCCACAGAACCAAAAATGGACTCCTCTCTCCTACTCCCAGCTCTCCTGGTGTTCGCCATCTGAAAATATAGGAACAAAACAACATCATACCCGGAATAACTAAGAGTAAAAATCAGAAAAAGGAATCAAATATAAGCAATGTAAAAGCTAAAACATATTCATAACCTATGAGACCTAAGACCATGCTCTGATACCACCTGTCACACCTCGTAAAATTCGACAGACGGGGTATCTAGCCACCGCTGTCGAATCGTGCTGGGCATGAGTAAATAAATACCATTCTTAGCACGAGACGTAAATAAATCAATCTACAAGATAAATAATTGAATCAATCCCAAATGATAATAACAACTGAGCAATAAAAGATCCATCATATACTAAAATTCTGAATAAACTCCAACAAGGATTTAATTGAAACTAAATAATAATCCACTGAAATCCTCTAAAAAATTTGGAACTGAATGGCCCAATAAAAAAAAACCAAATGAAGTCTCGTAATGAAATAGGACTGAAAAGAAAGTCTAACTAAATAAAAAAATAAAACCAATAAACTCTAGCTACACCTCCAAATGATAAACTCCGATAATCCGATGAAGCTTCTCCAAACTTATCCTGAAAAAGTTAGTCAATGAACGACGTCAGAGCCCGAAGCATGAATACACATTACTCCCTCCAAAGAGGATCCGGGAATCCATACAGTAGCATTATGCGCAATAAATATCACAAAATAATATTTTAATTAAACGAGATAAATAAACACGATAAATACAAATCACTAACTACCCTCAGAAATTCCCATTCCAAAAAAAACCAACATGATTTTTAAATTCCCAAGTTCCACGATGTTAATTTAATTAAATTAACCCAATATTATTATTGTTCTCACTTTTTATTATGGTGGTCCTCCCGCCCCGGGCGATAATCCATCAATGTTTTACACTTCCCCTTATCAAATGGCCTCTGATCCATTTAGACTGTCGAGCCCTCCCCATGAAAAGGTTCCACACATGACATGACATAAATCACCCGTTGGCCCTTTTAAACTTTTGGTCCTTGACACATTATGTCACCAAAAATTTTAATACTCGTTTTTATCTTGGGCTTTAATTCTCACTTTCTCAATTCCACAATTTATAAATTTCCCCACCCTTTTAATCGATATGAGATCCTCAAAATACCCCTTACTCCCATACCTAAGGATCCCCAAGTACACATACGTCCTATAATCGCCAATATAAAATACGTCATAGTCTCATTCCTAGGCTAACGAAATGATGATATAACGTAAAAATCTGCCCCATCCCAAAATATAAAATCCCCATAAATTTACACTAACTAGTCCCATACCTAGCAAGTGTAAATTTGAACCAAGGCCTACTCACTAGTCCCATACCTAGTAAGCATTTTATAATCAAGGTGAGCAATATACTACCCAAATGCCCCCCGTCCGTGCGATGAAAAAAGTGAATAAAATAATTCACACTATATCACAAATCATAATCACAACATGGCACTTTAATCACAACTGTCAGAATTCAATTAATAATATAGTCGTCATTTTCAATAAAATTATTTCCAATCAATACTGTTAATTTATTTAACATGCCATATTATTCAATATGACATAATTGTTCTCTTTTATAAATCCTCTAATTTGTATAAGAGTGTGCGCGTCCCAATCACCACATAAATAATCCCATAACAATTCTACATGAGAACCTACACCCAAAATCATAAAAACCCAAAACCTAACCTACGCACCCAAGGGTTTCAAAGATTAAGTCATATTTAAAATTTTCATAAAAACAGTCCCAAAATTTAAGTGTCCAGTTTCTCTAATTAAGTTACTAATTGATTTTAATCAAAAATACGTGATTAAGGGTTTAGGTGACAGTTAAAATGCATAATACTAAAGGAAAGGAATAGAGTATTCATGCTTGAGTGTAGATCGATTTGAAAATCTTATTAGAAATCTGGATTCCTCTTGAAAAATTAGCAAAGAGTTGTTCTTGGAAAAACTTGATTAAACCCCAATTAAGCCTTCAAAATTTGTGACAAAAACTTGATTAAGTTTATTGTGGTGAGGAAAATATTTTAGAAGTGCGCTCTGGTGAAAAACTTGTGAAAAAGTTATTATGAGAAGTCCCCCAACGAATTAGAATGGTTAAATACCAATTAGGAGTCCTAATCGATAAAATAAATGACTGAATCGCCTCAAATTTGGACTGGTCGATCGATTGACTCCCTGGGTCGATCGATCGATCGAGTAGGTTGGAGTGCAGTTCCCCCACAAAAATCTTATAAGTAAAAATATTTAAAAACTCAATCAAAATTCCATTTTAATTCCGACTTCAGTTCCGCTTGAAGTTTTATTCTTCTAAAATCAAAGCCAACATATTTGTTTAATAAAAATTATTAAATCCTAAATTTTATTTTGTCAAATATTCTAATTTGTTAATAAAAACACGGGGTGTTGATACCAAATTTAGTCTGCTGACATGGCTCAATTGAATGATGACATGTGGCAATCTACATGGCAACAATAAATACTTTCGAGGAACTCACACGCTTCGAGGAACCATACTACAGCGACGAACACTGCTTCCCTGAGGAAATCAGACGCTCCGAGGAATAAGAATTCCCCGAGGAACTCATAAACACCGAGAAGCTTAGGCGGTCCGATCAACTCAGGCGGTCCGAGCTGCACCTCGAACAACGCTTTAATAGCAGGATAACCAACAGTTTGACTATTCATTAAATGCTTATCATTCAGACGCACACGCTTAAGGGACATTAAATGTTTCACCCTTTCATATGTACATCATTTAATGTATTACCCTTTCACATTACAGCCTCAGGGCTATAAATACATTGTACAATACTCATTGTAAGGGGACCGTAATTTCTTGATAGAACTTGTAATCGAGAATTCCCAAAACACTCAGCAATAACATAACAGTGGACGTAGGCCATTCTTATAAGGCTGAACCACTTTAAAATTCTTTATCTCATTTATTTATCTGTGATTGAATAATTAGAGTGATCTAATTTTTTACATCAACAGATTGGCGTCGTGTGTGGGAAACGACTGGTAATATCGTTTTTCATCAAAAACGATTCATCAACAATGGCTGATATTCCAGAATCCAGCAATCGAAATGCTGGAAGCCTTCCAAATCCATCTGCTCCGCCAAACATTACAGATCTGGCTGGAATAATGATATATCTGGCTCAGGGCCAGACCATCATGCAAGAAACTATGCGACAACTCATACAAACCATCCATGGCGATGCACCAACCCATTCAGGACTGCGAAGCATTCAAAGAAACACCCGTGCACCATCCTCGCGTAATAGGCGTACCAATTCATATCGCAATGAGGAATCTGAAGATTTTTCTTATCACCCTGGATGAACTTTGTCAGTGCTAGCCACAGATACTGAACAGCGTATCACTCTCTCCACAGAAAGGACCAGTGCACTAGAAAGATTAAGCATGGTATCACCTTTTAATCGATTAGGACCTAGAAGGAGTAAAAGTCCTCCTAGGGCCCCATCGAGGAGTTTTTGACGACCATCAGATTTAAGGGAAGGATCTGCCCAGTCGCGACTAGCTGCTCGTTAAGAGAGATCCCCGGAAGCCACCTCGACGCGATCAGCTGCTCGAACCAATAGGCCCGAGGAAGGGAATGATGCATGGAAAGGCTCTATTCAGAGGCTGGAGGATAGATTAGGGGAAATAGCTCAGGCCAAGAACCCTCTACAACGAACCTTTGTTCGAGGAACACCATTTGTCCAGGATATTGTAGATTTTCCAACACCATCAAAGTTCAAAGCACCTATTGTGACCCCCAAATATGATGGAAAGACTGACCCTGTTCTTCATATAGAGCAATATCAAGTTGTTTCCGACATCTATGCTGTTCCAGATGAGATGAGATGCAGGGCATTCTCAGGAACTCTTACCGGATTTGCTCAAATATGGTATAATAATCTTCCTCGGGGTAAGATCTCAACCTTTCTTCAACTGGACGAGTTATTCATTAGGAATTTCTGTTTTGGGGCAAAGCCAGTTAAACGAGTAGCACATTTGTTAAGTGTTAGACAAAAGGCTGGTGAGAGCACCAGAGATTATATAACTCGTTTTAATAACGAGAAACTCGAAGTCATTGATTATGAGGAGAAGACAGCAATTACCGCCTTGATGAGTGGACTACTGCCGAATAAGTTATACTACACTTTGGCCAGAGATCCACCTAGAACCATGTCAGATATGATCGGAAAAGCGTCCAAGATGATGAATGTTGAGGAGGCTATGGCTGCGAAGAAGAACATGGATGCCAAAGAAACCAAAGGAGAAGGTGATAAAGCTAAGAAGAAAGAGCATAAGAACAATGGTAATGACAAACATTCAAAAACTAGGTGGGTATGGGATGTAATGAAGAAATATGATAATTATACTCCTTTGAAGAAGGATATCAACCATGTTCTAGAAGAAATTAAGAACAACGAGGAGTCAAACTGGCCAGAGAAAATAAAGGCAAACCCTGACAAGAGGAATAAGGCGAAGTATTGCGAGTTTCATAAAGATCATGGCCATATGACCAAAAATTGCATAGCTCTTAAAAATGAGATTGAAACACTCATCAGACGAGGAAAGCTGTCAAAGTATGTTAATCGTGGAAACGAAAAAAGAAACAACGATCGAGCAAGAGAGAGGTTTAGATCTCCTCATCGAGCCGAGGAGAACAAGAAAATAAACCATAAATTTGATCCAGAAGACGACCCCGATCTTCCCAAGATACCAAGGCAACCAGAACGTGAGGTATTTTCAATACGCTTTGGGTCATTTGACTGTAATGTTATAACAGGTGGAGATGCAGGAGGAGGAGACCTTACTGCGGAGAGAAAGGCTTACCTCTGTGAGGCTCAAGCTTGCTCATACATCAATGAATAAATTTAGCCGAGGAGGATCGCCCGAGAAAGGTGAACAAAGAGAAATTGGTTATTGGTTTCTCAAAGAATGACCTTGTAGGTGTTCTATATCCTCATGATGACCCATTGGTAATCAAGATGAGGATGAAGGAAGTAATAATTTCAAGAGTACTGGTCGACAATGGTAGCTCGGTAGACAACATGTTTTACTCGTGCTTCGATAGTTTAAATCTAAAGCTATCTCAATTGGAGCCTTATCATAGACCCCTCATCGGTTTTTCTGGCGAGAAAGTATTTCCACATAGGACTATCAAGTTGGATATATTCATTGGTATGTGGTCTTCTTGTCAAAAAGAAAGAATATGTTTCTTCGTGATGGATAAGAATGTTCAATCATCATACAATATCATCATGGGAAGAGTAGGATTGAAGAAGTTCGAGGTTGTACCATCTACAGTGCATCAGTGCCTAAAATTTCCAACAAACTTTGGAGTAGGAGTTGTGAAAGGTGATCATAAAGTAGCTCGAGAATGCTATTATTCATCCGCCGAGCAAGAGGAACTGGAGGAATCAAGGAAAAAGAATACTACCTATCAAGTGGATGAAGGTGGAGAAATTGAAACATTGGATCCTAGAGATGAGTCTTGGCTCATGAAGGGTAAAGTGGTGGAAGCTACTGAAAACATTATTCTGGACGACGAGCACCCTGAGCAAATTACTCAAATAGGTTCGTCATTGGAAGCCTCACTAAAATAGGAACTGATAACTTTCCTTAGAAGCAGAAAACAAACTTTTGCATGGAGTCATGAAGATATGCCTAGGATAGACCCAAATTTCTTATGTCATGAGCTCAATGTGAATAAGGAGATCAAGCCTGCGAAGCAGAGAAGAAGAGTATTCAGTCCCGAGAAGAATCAAGCTATACAGGAGGAAGTCGAGAATCTCCAGAAAACTTGTTTCATTGAAGATGTTAAATATCCAGACTGGTTAGCCAATGTGGTGATGGTAAAGAAGAAAAAAAACAAGTGAAGGATGTGTGTAGACTTCACCGACCTCAACAAAGCATGCCCAAAGGATAACTTTCCATTGCCCCGAATTGATCAACTGGTGGATGCCACCTCGGGACACGATCTGCTGAGCTTTATGGATGCTTATTCTGGCTTCATGGATGCTTATTCTGTCTCCAAATCATGTGTAGGGTAATTTCGTTCATGCGTCTTTAATTGTCTGGAAGCATATGCTATTACCTTCCCATTCTGCATAAGAACGCATCCTAAACCCTGAAATGAAGCATCTGTATAGCTCACAAAAGACGCATTCCCACATGGAATAGTAAGTATAGGGGCTGAAACCAATCGATTCTTCAATTCTTTGAAACTCCTCTCGCATTCTTCATCCCACACAAATTTCACTTATTTACGAGTCAACTTTGTCAATGGTAGTGCTATTGCTGAAAATCCCTTAATGAATCTGCGATAGTAACCTGCCAATCCTAGGGAAATCATAATTTCTGTCACATTATTGGGACTCTCCCATTAAATAATTGCTTCCACCTACTTTGGATCAACATATATACCATTTCCCGAGACAACGTGACCTAAAAACACAATTTCATTCAACCAAAACTCACACTTACTGAATTTAGCAAACAATTTCTTCTCTCTCAAAATCTGCAATACAAGTCTCAAATGCTTCTCATGTTCCTCCATGCTACGCGAGTAAATCAACACATCGTCTATGAATATAATCACAGAGGATTCAATGAAAGGGTGGAATACCCGATTCATCAAATTCATAAAAACTGCTGGAGCATTAGTTAATCCAAATGGCATCACCAAAAACTCATAGTGCCCATATCGAGTCCAAAAAGTTATTTTGGAAATATCGCTATCCTTCACTTTCAGTTGGTGGTAACCCGATCTCAAATCAATCTTTGAAAATACTGTGGCCCCCTGTAATTGGTCAAACAAGTCATCAATACGAGGTAGAGGGTACTTATTTCTAATGGTCACCTTATTCAACTACTGATAATCAATACATAATCGCATTGTCCCATCTTTCTTTTTCACAAATAACATTGGGGCTCCCCATGGAGAAACACTAGGACGAATGAACCCTCTTCTTATCAGATCTTGTAATTGCACTTTCAATTCCTTCAACTCTGTTGGTGCCATTCTATAAGGAGCAAGGGAAATCGGACCAGTACCTGGAATTAATTCAATAGAAAACTCTACTTCCCTATCGGGTGGCAATCTTGGCAATTCTTCTGGGAAGACATTAGAAAAAATTCTCTAACCACTGGTATATCTTCAACTTTAAGTGCTTCCTTACTAACATCAACAACATAAGCTAAATACCCTGTACAACCTTTACTCAATAACTTTCTACTCTTAATGGCTGAGATAAGACAATTAGGGACAACATTCCTTCCTCCTATAAATTGGAACTCGGGTTCACCAGGAAAATGAAATGTAACTTCTTTGCAAAAATAATCAATGGAAGCATGGTATGATGATAACCAATCCATCCCCAATATAATATCAAAATCTTGAATGGCCTACGGTATCAAATCAACATTGAAATCTCGTTCCCCCATTCGTAAGATACAATCTTTATAAACATGCTCAACCAGAATCACACTTTCCATTGGGGTAGAAATATATAAGGCACAATTAAGAAATGAACATGGTCTACCCAAATATGAAACAATATGTAATGCCACAAATGAATGCGTAGATCCAGGATCAATGAGCGCATATAAATCTTTGTTTGCAATAGAAAGTTTACCTGTAACCACTTCAGGTGTAGCTTGGGCATCTTATAACGTCATCGCAAACACTCTTCCTCCTGCCCTCGATCCAGTTGCTTGTTCTGTACCTCTCCCCCTGGTGGCACTACCTAGATAGGATCCTTTATGAGGCCCCACACTACTGACTGAAATCGCTCTTGATAAGATTGGACAATTCTTTCTCAGATGGACCTTTTGATGACAGTTGAAACATTCTATATTAAGTAGCTTTGGGCAATTTCTCTTTACATGACCTGATGTCCCACAAAAGAAACAAACATTCGGATCTCCTTGCGATGAAACTCTTGAACCTCTTCCACCACCTGCTTCACCCCTTTGAAAACTACTTCCCATGCCTCTACCATACTGTAATTTCTTCCCTCCAAGTCTTGAATATTCTGTATCACTACCCTTTTGATAACTTGGATAGAATTTACTTCTCTTTACACCTCGCTCTCGATTCCTTCTAGCTTCATTCACGTCCCTTTATACTAGCATGGCTTTTTTTACCAAGGAGGAATAGTTATAAGTCTCCAAAGCCGATAATCTAGATTTAATGACGAACTCAAGCCCATCGAGAAATCGGATGCATATATCTTCCTCACTCCATATAAACCTCGAAGAAAATCGAGATAATGCTGTCAGTTTAGCTTCATATTCTCTAACTGTCATACTCCCCTGATTCAATATGAAATATTCCTTCTCTTTTTGTTTTCGATACATTGGGGGGAAATAATTATCATACAAAGCTTTGACAAAATCATCCCATGAGATCACATTCCCACCTTCTGGAGTAATCAACAAATGTTTTGTGGCATCCCAATAATATTTAGCTTCTCCTTTCATCATAAACGTCAACAAGGTCACTCGTTGATTTTCAGGCATCCTCATCACCCCAAAGATAAGTTCAATCTCTTTAACCCATACTTCTGCGTCTCCGGGATCAACTGCTCCTTCGAACGATGGTGGGTTCATCTTAATAAATTTCTCATGTGAAGTACTTCTTTCTTCCCGGTGTATCACCTCCTCAGCCCGAGCTAAGGTTTCTGCCTCCAGTTGCTTGGTCTGTTCTTCTTCCATCTGAGCCATAAATCTAGCTTGCTGCTCTTCCATTAGCGTCGTAGCACGTGCTATTTTTTGCATATCTGTCAGTTGTTCTAGCTCGGGTTCCACATTTATCTGAACAAGTTGCTCAACCTCCGCTTCTGCTGAAATATTTGAAGCCTCATCTTCTAATCTCACATTTACATTACCTCATTCCATTCTATTATATCTGAAATGAATCAAAGATATAACAAAATGCAGATATACATATCTTTCCTAACATAATCGTTAGTATCAAATAAAATATATTTCTAACATTCATTGCCAAATCTAGAATCTTCTCACCCCAGAACCTCTAAAACCTATGCTCTGATACCAAAAGCTGACACACCCCAACCCAGTTACTTATAATTAAGTTTGAAAGTCAAAGTGATTCAAACCATAATTAATCTAACAAAACCAAAATCACGAGTTCTGATTTCAGAGTCATCATTGTAAATCCATATAACTGAAAACCTTTTTACAACATCAGAGTAATCATGTCCATAAAAACTTTCTTGAAGGATAAGTTAACTTAATTACATCATTTTCATTTATGCAAAATCATAGATTCTCCCATTCCTGGCTAACCCAACCCGACCTCCTAGATTTGGCAGTGACATCGCGTTACCTAAAAAAAATTGTGAACATAGGAACCGTGAGCAAAATAGCCGAGTGAATGCATCACTACTATACTAATGCATGAATTTAAATGCAATAAAGCATGTCCATATACTTATGTATTAACTTATCCTGCTCATTCATAATGAATGACCAACTTTTTCAAATCATGATTCACATATCCTGTCTAAATAGACAATTCTTCCCCATTCCTGGTCGAGGAGTAACCCCTTGTCATTAATAGACAAATCTCCCCCATTCCTGGTCGAGGAGTAACCCCTCATTTCGGTAAACCGAAATGAACAATTTCATATTCATTTTATTATGATCATACCAACAACACGATACAAATATCTCTTTCCAGTGAGTACACTCACCTTGGTTGACAACTATGTATTCACGTTTCCTTCTGGTGGAGCTGAACTGGGTTGATTATACCTTACACCTGTCAGTCCAACAAAATTAGTACTGAACCTAAATCATAAACATTATCCTAACATAATTATGTAATTTTCCATGACTATACATCAACAATATAATTCCAATTAAGGCACATTCCATAAAACATAGGTAAAGGCAAAACAATGATATACATATGGATAATGTTATGGACATTCAACCGTAGGAAATTCCTTATAAGTAATTTATAACCAAGTCAAGTAAACATGAAATTATACTTCTCAATGTATATACACATGAAACATTTACTCAAAGTACCCTCTGTAAGGACGAAATACAAACATTCATTCAAGGGGTACCCAGTATGGCCTGATATTATTGTCTTACATATTGAACCGTCCAATATTCCTAAATTGTACAAATACAGGGGTCCAACCTTATCAATATGAAAACATATATGAATATACTATCCAGTACAAGTGACGGTGTAATTTTTCAAGCATCCTAGAGCAAGTTATGACCATTTCTCTACAACATAGGAAATCTGCCCTACAAGCTCCTCTATTGTTCCTTCGAATTCCCAGAATTTTCATATTTTTTATACAGCATTACTTTCCATGATTTTCAACCATTTTTAGTACACATACTTAATAGTACATAATTAAAGTTTCATAATTTTTTGACTTCATTTGCTATCCCAAAAGATCGACTAAACTTAGGGCATACCGAAATCAAGTATACAAACATCAACCATGTACCAACTTGAAATCATCATTACGACCTAACCACAAGGACATAAATTCTAATTTTCGGATATGATATAAATATATGAGTCTAATTTCATAGCCAATTGGAATTTATCAATTCCACTAAGCACACAAAGCGATATGCAAGTTTGAATGCAAGGGGTTTCAATACAAAGCAATTTTAAGGGTTTCTACATTCAACTTAACATAAACTTGCATCTAACCATACATACATATAAAGGGCTAACACTTTCATAAACCTATGATGATTTAGATCATATAAATCAGTAATATAAGATAAATAACTATAATTATAAGTAGGATTACCTTCAGGGCTTTTTACGTAATTTCTAAGGATTTTTCTACACCTTTTCTCCTCACTTTTCCTTCCTAAACTCCCTAATTATCTTTCCTCATGGTGAAACCCTTTCATGGCTGATTTTGGCTGAAGGATAAAGCTATTTAAAGGGTATAAGGTCAGACAAGGCTGCCTCCCAAGCCAACCAATCAAATTAAACCATTTGGTTTAATAAAAGTTAAAATACAACTTAAAGGGAATGGACAACTTTGCCCTTTGTTCGTAAATTCGGTATAACTCTTTACTCGGGCATCCATTTGATGACCCGTTTGTTGTATTACAACCCTAACTCACATGTATACAACTATCTAGTTTTCACCTCAAGTCATTTATAATGGTATAAAGGTCAAAACTAGTTTCTAACAGGAACCTTTCCACCGAAAACAACAAAATTTGTGTTTATAAATAATTCGACTTTTCATGATTTATGAAAGTAGGATTATAATAAACATAATCACTTAACATTAGATATACTAATATCACATTATTCATATCACATAAGATAAGCATGATTTAAATATAATTCATTATAATTATATTCGGGTTGTCACAACTCACCCACCTTAGAAAATTTCGTCCCCGAAATTTAATATAAAGGTCACTTACCAAACAAATGGGGATACTGTTTCCTCATGCTATCCTCCGTTTCCCAAGTTACTTCTTTAACTCCATGGCTCATCCACATAACCTTAACTAAGGGAATAACATTATTTCTCAATACTTGCTCCTTACGATCAATAATTTCCATTGGTTCCTTGATGTACGACAAGTCTTCCTTCAGTTTAATTGGTTGAGTTTTCAACTGATGAGATGGATCCGCCAAATAATTATGAAGCATCGATACATGAAACACATCATGTAAACCAGACAACTCTGAAGGCAATGCTAATCTATATGCCAGGGCCCCAATTCTTTCCAACACCTCATATGGTCCAACGTATCTTGGACTTAGTTTCTCCTTTTTCCCAAATCTCATAACACCTTTCCATGGTGAAATACGCAGGAATACAAAATCTCCCTTCTGAAATTCCAATGGATGCTTCCTCTTATCTGCATAAAATTTCTGCCTGCTTTGCGCTATCTTTATCCGTTCCCGAATCATTTTAATCTTTTCATTTGTCATACCTATCAATTCAGGACCCAAAATTTTCCTTTCACCCACTTCATCCCAACACAAAGGCATTCTACATCTCCTCCCATATAAAGCTTCATAAGGAGCCATACCAACAGTCGACTGATAACTATTATTATATAAAAATTCCATCAATGGCAAATGATCATCCCAACTACCTTTGAAGTCAAATACACATGCTCGTAACATGTCTTCTAATATTTGAATTGTCCTTTCTGATTGCCCATCAGTTTGTGGATGAAACGCAGTGCTAAACTTCAAACTTATGCCCATGGCATTCTGGAGACGATGCCAAAACTTAGAAGTGAACATTGGATCTCTATCTGATACTATTGACACTGGTGCCCCATGTAAATGAATAATCTCATCAACATACATATGTGCATACTTGTGAACAGTGTAGGTGGTCTTAACTGGTAGAAAATGAGCTGACTTCGTCAATCGATCTACAATCACCCAAATAGAATCATTCCCCTTTGGTGACCGGGGTAATCCTGTAACAAAATCCATCGTTATAGGCTCCCGCTTCCATTCCGGAATAGGCAATGACTGTAATAATCCTGCCAGCTTCTGATGCTCCGCCTTTACTTGCTGGTACACTAAACATTTAGCTACGAACTCTGCAATCTCACGTTTCATATTATTCCACCAGTAATACTCTTTCAAATCTCTGTACATTTTGGTACCTCCCGGATGCATAGAGTAAATTGAAGTAGGTGCCTCTTCTAATATATCTTTCCTTAAGGGTGGATCATTAGGTACACAAATCCTATTTTTATAACACAACGATTCATCATTCTTAATTTCAAAGTCACTCTCTTTACCATCCAGGACATCTTATTTCTTCTTCTCAAGGAATGGATCACTAGTCTGCAAATTTCGTATGAGCTCGGCCAATAAAGGTGTGACAACCCGAATATAATTTTGATAAATTATATTTAAATCATGTTTATATTATGTGATATGAGTAATGTATTATTAGTATATCTAATATTAAGTGCTTATGTTTAGTCTAATCCTACTTTCATAAATCATGAAATGTCGAGTTATGTACGAACATAAGATATGGTTATTTTCGATAGAAATGTTCCTGTTTAAGACTATTTTCGACCATTGTAACATTACAATTGACTTGAGGTGAAAACTACATAGTTGTAGACATGTGATTTAGTGTCGTAACACAACAAACGGTGCGTCAAACGGATGCTCGAGGAAGAAGTTAGGTCGAAATTACGAGAAGGGGCAAATCTGTCAATTCCCTTAAGTGGTAAATTGTCTTTTATTAAACCAAATGGTTTAATTTGATTGGTTGGCTTGGGAGGCAGCCTTGGCCGACTTAAAACCCTCCCTCTAACTTATTTATTCAGCAAAACAAAGCCTAGGTTCAGTTTCAAGTGTTTTTAGCTTGAGGAAATAGAAAGTTGAGGTTTAGGAAGAAAAAGTGAGAAGAAAAAGTGTTGAAAAATCCGTGGAAATTACTTAAAAAGCCCTGAAGGTAATCCTAATAGAAATTCTTGTTAATTATCTTATATTACTGATTTATATGATATAAATCATCATAAGTTTACGAAAGTTTCAGCCCTTTATATATATGTATGGTTAGATGCAAGCTTATGTTAAGTTGAGTGTAGAAACCCTTAAAATTGCTTTGTGTTGAAACCCCTTGTATTCAAATCTTCATATCTCTTTGTGTGATTACTGAAATTGAGAAATTCCAACTGGAAATGATAGTAGACTCCTATATTCATATAATATCTGAAAATTAGAATTTATCTCCTTGTGGTTAGGCGGTAATGATGATTTCAAGTTGGTACACAGTTGTTGTTTGTATACTTGATTTCGGTATGCCCTGAGTTTGGTCAAGATTTTGAGATAGAAAATGAAGTCTAAATATTATGAAACTTTAATTATGTACTATTAAGTATGTCTACTGAAAGTGTGTTAAAATCATGGAAAGTTATGTTGTATAAAAATTATGAAAATTCTGGGAATTCGAAGGATCAATAGAGGAGCTTGTAGGGCAGATTTCTTGTGTTGTAGAGAAATGGTCATAATTTGCCCTAGGAAGCTTGAGAAATTACACCGTCACTTGTATTGGATAATATATTCATATATGTTTTCATATTGATAAGTTTGGACCCCTGCATTTATACAATTTAGGAATATGGGATGATTAAATATGTAAGACAATAATTTCAGGCCATACTGGATACCCCTTGAATGAATGTTTGTATTTCGTCCTTACAAAGGGTACTTTGAGTACATGTTTCATGTGTATATACATTGAGGAGTATAATTTCATGTTTACTTGACTTTGGTTATAAATTCCTCATAAGGTATTTCCTACGGTTGAATGTCCGTAACTTTATCAACATGTATATCATTATTTTGCCTTTACCTATGTTTTATGGAATGTGACTTAATTGGAATTATATTGTTGATGTATCGTCATGGAAAGTTACATAATTATGTTAGGATAATATTTATGATTGATTTTCAGTACTGATCTAGTTGGATTGACAGGTGTAAAGTCTAATAAAACAGTTCAGCTCCACCAGAAGGAAACCTGGATACGTAGTTGACAACCCAAGGTGGGTGTACTCACTGGAATGATGTATTTGTATACTGTTACGAATGTGATCATAATGTTATGAATATAAAATTATTCATTTCGGTTTACCGAAATGAGGGGTTACTCCTCGACCAGGAATGGGGGAGATTTGTCTATTAATGACAAGGGGTTACTCCTCAACCAGGAATGGGGGAGAATTATCTATTTAGACAGGATATGAGAATCATGATTTGGAAAAGTTGGTCATTAATTATGAATGAGCCGGATAAGTAAATACATAAGTATATGGACATGATTTATTGCATTTAAATTCATGCAGTAGTTTAGTAGTGATGCATTCACTGGCCTATTTTTGCTCATGGTTCCTATGTTCACATTTTTCAGGTAATGCGATGTCACTGCCAAATCTAGGAAGTCGGTCTGGGTTAGCAAGAAATGGGAGAAACTAAGGTTTTTTTTAATGTAAATGATGTAATTAAGTTAAATTATCATTCAGGAAAGTTTGTATAAATATGACTAGTGTACTGTTGTAAAAAGGTTTTCAGTTATATGGATTTACAATGATGACTTTGAAATCAAAAATCGTGTTTATGGTTTGGTTAGATTAATTATGGTTTGACTCACTTTGACTTTCATACTTAATTATAAGTAATTGGGTTGGGGTGTGTCAGCTTTTGGTATCAGAGCCTAGGTTTTAGAGGTTCTGGAGTGAGAAGAGTCTAGATTTGGCAGTGAATGTTAGAAATATATTTTATTTGATACTAACGATTATTTTAGGAAAGATATGTATATCTGCATGTTGTTATATCTTTTATTCATTACAGATATAAGAGAATGGAACGAGAGAATGTGAATGTGGGAATAGATGATGAGGCTTCAAATATTCCAGCAGAAGCGGAGGTTGAGAAACCTGTTCAGATAAATGTGGAACCCGAGCCAGAACAACTGACAGATATGCAAAAAATGGCACGTGCTATGACTCTAATGGCAGAGCAACAAGCTAGATTTATGGCTCATGTGGAAGAACAACAGACGAGGCAACTGGAGGCACAAGCCTTGGCTAGGGCTGAGGAGGTGATACACCGAGAAGAAAGGTGTACTTCACGTGAAAAATTTATTAAGATGAACCCACCATCGTTCGAAGGAGCCGTTGATCCCGCAGAGGCAGAAGTCTGGGTTAAAGAAATTGAACTTATCTTTGGGGTAATGAAGATGCCTAAAATCAACAGGTAGCCTTGGCGACGTGTATGTTGAAAGGAGAAGCAAAGTACTGGTGGGATGCCACGAAACATTTGTTGATTACTCCAGGAGGCGGGAATGTGATCTCATGGGATGCTTTTGTTAAAGCCTTGTATGACAAGTATTTTCCTCCGATGTATCAAAAACAAAAGGAGAAAGAATATTTCCTATTGAATCAGGGGAGTATGACAGTTAGGTAATATGAAGCCAAACTTACAGCCTTATCTCGTTTTGCTTCAAGGTTTATCCGGAATGAGGAAGATATGTGTAGCCGATTTCTCGATGGACTAGAGTTAGTTATTAAATCAAGGCTATCGGCTTTAGAGACTGTTAATTATTCAGCCTTGGTGAACAAAGCCATGTTAGTAGAAAGGGACGTGAATGAAGCAAGAGGGAATCGAGAACGAGGTGTAAAGAGAAGCAGATTCGATCCAAGTTATCAAAAGGGTAGTGATACAGAATATTCGAGACTTGGAGGGCAGAAATTCCAACAGGGTAGAGGTGGAAGTAGTTTGCAAAGGGGTGAGGCTAGTGGTGGAAGAGGTTCAGGAGTTTCAGCACAAAGAGATCCTAATGTTTGTTTCTTTTGTGGGTCATCGGGTCATATAAAAAGAAATTGCCCAAAGTCACAGAGTATAAAATGTTTCAACTGTCATCAGAAGGGCCATCTGAGAAAGAATTGCCCTATGCTATCAAGAGCAGTTTCAGTTAGTAGTGTGGGGACTCATAAAGTATCCTCTCTAGGAAGTGACACCAGGGGAAGAGGTACAGGACAAGCAAGTGGATCGAAGGAAGGAGGAAGAGTGTTTGCAATGACGCTGCAAGATGCCCATGCTACACCTGAAGTGGTTACAGGTAAACTCTCTATTGCGAACAAAGATTTATATGCCCTCATTGATCCTGGATCTACACATTCATTTGTGACATTAGATATTGTTTCATATTTGGGTAGACCATGTTCATTTCTCAATTGTGCCTTATATTTCTACCCCAATGGAAAGTGTGATTCTTGTTGAGCATGTTTATAAAGATTGTATCTTACGAATGGGGGAACGAGATTTCTATGTTGATTTGATACCGTTGGCCATTCGAGATTTTGATATTATATTGGGGATGGATTGGTTATCATCATACCATGCTTCCATTGATTGTTTTCGCAAAGAAGTTACATTTCATTTGCCTCGTGAACCCGAGTTCCAATTTATAGGAGAAAGGAATGTTGTCCCTAATTGTCTTATCTCAGCAATAAAGAGCAGAAAGTTATTGAGTAAGGGTTGTACAGGGTATTTAGCGTATGTGGTTGATGTTAGTAAGGAAGCACTTAAAGTTGAAGATATACCAGTGGTTAGAGAGTTTTCTGATGTTTTCCCAGAATAATTGCCATGATTGCCACCCGATAGGGAAGTAGAGTTTTCTATTGAATTAGTTCCAGGTACTGGTCCAATTTCTCTTGCTCCGTATAGAATGGCACCAGCGGAGTTGAAAGAATTAAAAGTGAAATTACAAGATCTGATAAGCAGAGGTTTCATTTGGCCTAGTGTTTCACCATGGGGAGCCCCGGTGTTATTTGTGAAAAAAAAAAGATGGGACAATGCGATTATGTATTGATTATCGGTAATTGAATAAGGTGACCATTAGAAACAAGTACCATCTACCTCGTATCGATGACTTGTTTGACCAATTACAGGGGGCCACTGTATTTTCGAAGATTGATTTAAGATCGGGTTACCACCAACTGAGAGTGAAAGATAGTGATATTTCCAAAACAGCTTTTCGGACTCGATATGGGCACTATGAGTTTTTGGTGATGCCTTTTGGATTGACTAATGCTCCGGCAGTTTTTATGGATTTGATGAACCGGGTATTCCACCCTTTCATTGATTCAATTGTGATAGTATTCATAGATGATGTGTTGATTTACTCGTGTAGCAGGGAGGAACATGAGAAACATTTGAGACTCGTATTGAAGATTTTGAGAGAGAAGAAATTATTTGCTAAATTCAGCAAGTGTGAGTTTTGGTTCAATGAAATTGTGTTTTTAGGGCACGTTGTCTCAGGAGATGGGATATATGTTGATCCAAGGAAGGTGGAAGAAATTGTTGAATGGGAGAGTCCTACGAATGTGACAGAAATTAGGAGTTTCCTAGGATTGGCAGGTTACTATCGCAGATTCATTAAGGGATTTTCAGCAATAGCATTAGCATTGAAAAAGTTGACCCGTAAAGAAGCGAAGTTTGTGTGGGATGAAGAATGCGAAAGGAGTTTTAAAGAATTAAAGAAGCGGTTGGTTTCAGCCCCTATACTTTCTATTCCACGTGGGAATGAGTCTTTTGTGATCTATACAGACGCTTCATTTCAGGGGTTAGGATGTGTTCTTATGCAGAATGGGAAGGTAATAGCATATGCTTCCAGACAATTAAAGATGCATGAACGAAACTACCCTACACACGATCTGGAGCTAGCAGCCATTGTTTTTTCTTTAAAGTTGTGGAGACATTACTTGTATGGAGAAACTTGTGAGATATTTACAGATCATCAAAGTTTGAAATACTTGTTCACATAGAAAGAACTAAATTTGAGATAGAGGCGTTGGATAGAGCTGATTAAAGACTATGACTGTACCATTCATCATCATCCTGGAAAGGCCAATGTGGTAGCAGATGCTTTGAGTCGGAAATCATCAGGGATTCTTGGTTGCATACAGTGTGCACGTGTTGGAAATATTCTTGACTTGGCATTAATGGGGATTGAATTGAAGTTTTCAAAAAGCGGAGGATTATTAGAACTTGTCACAGTGAGACCTTTGTTGGCCGAACACATACGAAATTTTCAGACCAGTGATCCATTCCTTGAGAAGAAGAAACAAGATGTCCTCGATGGTAAAGAGAGTGACTTTGAAATTAAGAATGATGAATCGTTGTGTTATAAAAATAGGATTTGTGTACCGAATGATCCACCCTTAAAGAGGGATATATTAGAAGAGGCACATAGTTCTATTTACTCTATGCATCCGGGAGGTACCAAAATGTACAGAGATTTGAAGGAGTATTACTGGTGGAACAATATGAAACGTGAGATTGCAGAGTTCGTAGCTAAATGTTTAGTATGCCAGCAAGTGAAAGCAGAGCATCAGAAGCCGGCAGGATTATTGCAGTCGTTGCCTTTTCCAGAATGGAAGTGGGAGCATATAACGATGGACTTTGTTATAGGACTACCCCGGTCACCAAAGGGGCATGATTCTATTTGGGTGATTGTAGATCGATTGACGAAGTCGGCCCATTTTCTTCCAGTTAAGACCACCTACACTGTTGACACATATGCACGAATGTACGTTGATGAGATTATCCATTTACATGGGGCACCAGTGTCAATTGTATGAGATAGAGATCCAACATTCACTTCTAAGTTTTGGCCTCGTCTCCAGAATGCCATGGGCACAAGTTTGAAGTTCAGCACTGCGTTTCATCCACAAACTGATGGGCAATCCAAAAGGACGATTCAAATATTAGAAGACATGTTACGAGCTTGCGTATTTGACTTCAAAGGTAGTTGGGATGATCATTTTCCATTGATGGAATTTTCATACAATAATAGTTATCAGTCGACTATTGGTATGGCTCCTTATGAAGCTTTATATGGGAGGAGATGTAGGACGCCTTTGTGTTGGCATGAAGTAGGTGAAAGAAAAATTTTGGGTCCGGAATTGATAGATATGACAACTGAAAAGATCAAAATGATTCGGGAACGGATAAAGATAGCGCAAAGCAGGCAAAAATTTTATGCAGATAAGAGGAAGAATCCATTGGAATTTCAGAAGGGAGATTTTGTATTCCTGTGTATTTCACCTTGGAAAGGCGTTATGAGATTTGGCAAAAAGGGGAAACTAAGTCCAAGATACATTGGACCATATGAAGTGTTGGAAAGAATTGGGCCCCTGGCTTATAGATTAGCACTACCTCCAGATTTATCCCGTTTACATGATGTGTTTCATGTATCGATGCTTCGTAAGTATTTGGCGGATCCATCTCATCAGTTGAAAACTCAACCAATTGAACTGAAGGAAGACTTGTCGTACATCGAGGAACCATTGGAAATTATTGATCGTAAGGAGCAGGTATTGAGGAATAAAGTTATTCACTTAGTTAAAGTTATGTGGATGAGACATGGAGTTAAAGAAGCAACTTGGGAAACGGAGGATAGCATGAGGAAACAGTATCCCCATTTGTTTGGTAAGTGACCTTTATATTAAATTTCGGGGACGAAATTTTCTAAGGGGGGGAAGTTGTGAAAACCCGAATATAATTTTGATAAATTATATTTAAATCATGTTTATATTATGTGATATGAATAATGTATTATTAGTATATCTAATATTAAGTGCTTATGTTTAGTCTAATCCTACTTTCATAAATCATGAAATGTCGAGTTATGTACGAACATAAGATTTGGTTATTTTCGATAGAAATGTTCCTGTTTAAGACTATTTTGGACCATTGTAACATTACAATTGACTTGAGGTGAAAACTACATAGTTGTAGACATGTGATTTACTGTTGTAACACAACAAACGGTGCATCAAACGGATGCTCGAGGAAGAAGTTAGGTCAAAATTACGAGAAGGGGCAAATCTGTCAATTCCCTCAAGTGGTAAATTGTCTTTTATTAAACCAAATGGTTTAATTTGATTGGTTGGCTTGGGAGGCAGCCTTGGCCGACTTAAAACCCTCCCTCTAACTTATTTCTTCAGCAAAACAAAGCCTAGGTTCAGTTTCAAGTGTTGTTAGCTTGAGGAAATAGAAAGTTGAGGTTTAGGAAGAAAAAGTGAGGAGAAAAAGTGTAGAAAAATCCGTGCAAATTACTTAAAAAGCCCTGAAGGTAATCCTAATAGAAATTCTTGTTAATTATCTTATATTACTGATTTATATGATATAAATCATCATACGTTTACGAAAGTTTAAGCCCTTTATATATATGTATGGTTAGATGCAAGCTTATGTTAAGTTGAGTGTAGAAACCCTTAAAATTGCTTTGTGTTGAAACCCCTTGTATTCAAATCCGCATATCTCTTTGTTTGATTACTGGAATTGAGAAATTCAAACTGGAAATGAAATTAGACTCATATATTCATATAATATCTGAAAATTAGAATTTATCTCCTTGTGGTTAGGCCGTAATGACGATTTCAAGTTGGTACACAGTTGCTGTTTGTATACTTGATTTCGGTATGCCCTGAGTTTGGTCAAGATTTTGAGATAGCAAATGAAGTCTAAATATTATGAAACTTTAATTATGTACTATTCAGTATGTCTACTGAAAGTGTGTTAAAAATCATGGAAATTTATGTTGTATAAAAATTATGAAAATTCTGGGAATTTGAAGGATCAATAGAGGAGCTTGTAGTGCAGATTTCTTGTGTTGTAGAGAAATGGTCATAATTTGCCCTTGGAAGCTTGAAAAATTACACCGTCACTTGTATTGGATAATATATTCATATATGTTTTCATATTGATAAGTTTGGACCCCTGCATTTATACAATTTAGGAATATGGGTTGATTAAATATGTAAGACAATAATTTCAGGCCATACTGGATACCCCTTGAATGAATGTTTGTATTTCGTCCTTACAAAGGGTACTTTGAGTACATGTTTCATGTGTATATACATTGAGGAGTATAATTTCATGTTTACTTGACTTTGGTTATAAATTCCTCATAAGGTATTTCCTCCGGTTGAATGTCCGTAACTTTATCAACATGTATATCATTGTTTTGCCTTTACCTATGTTTTATGGAATGTGACTTAATTGGAATTATATTGTTGATGTATCGTCATGGAAAGTTACATAATTATGTTAGGATAATATTTATGATTGAGTTTCAGTACTGATCTAGTTGGATTGACAGGTGTAAGGTCTAATAAAACCAGTTCAGCTCCACCAGAAGGAAACCTGGATACGTAGTTGACAACCCAAGGTGAGTGTACTCACTGGAATGATGTATTTGTATACTGTTACGAATGTGATCATAATGTTATGAATATAAAATTATTCATTTCGGTTTACCGAAATGAGGGGTTACTCCTCGACCAGGAATGGGGGAGATTTGTCTATTAATGACAAGGGGTTACTCCTCGACCCGGAATGGGGGAGAATTGTCTATTTAGACAGGATATGTGAATCATGATTTGGAAAAGTTGGTCATTAATTATGAATGAGCCGGATAAGTAAATACATACGTATATGGACATGATTTATTGCATTTAAATTCATGCAGTAGTTTAGTAGTGATGCATTCACTGGGCTATTTTTTCTCATGGTTCATATGTTCACATTTTTCAGGTAATGCGATGTCACTGCCAAATCTAGGAAGTCGGTCTGGGTTAGCAAGAAACGGGAGAAACAAAGATTTTTTTTTAATGTAAATGATGTAATTAAGTTAAATTATCATTCAGGAAAGTTTGTATAAATATGACTAGTGTACTGTTGTAAAAAGGTTTTCAGTTATATGGATTTACAATGATGACTCTGAAATCAAAACTCGTGTTTATGGTTTGGTTAGATTAATTATGGTTTGACTCACTTTGACTTTCAGACTTAATTATAAGTAATTGGGTTGGGGTGTGTCAAAAGGTCTCACTGTGACATGTGCTAATAATCCTCCACTTTTTGAAAACTTCAAATCAATCACCATCGATGCCAAGTCAAGAATATTTCCAACACGGGTACACCGTATGCAACCAAGAATCCCTGATGATTTTCGACTCAAAGCATCTGCTAATACATTGGCCTTCCCAGGATGATGATGAATGGTACAGTCATAGTCGTTAATCAGCTCTATCCAACGCCTCTGTCTCAAATTCAATTCCTTCTGTGTAAACAAGTATTTCAAACTTCGATGATCTGTAAATATCTCACAAGTTTCTCCATACAAGTAATGTCTCCACAACTTTAAAGCAAAAACAATGGTTGCTAGCTCCAAATCGTGTGTAGGGTAATTTCGTTCATGCATCTTTAATTGTCTGGAAGCATATGCTATTACCTTCCCATTCTGCATAAGAACGCATCCTAAACCCTGAAATGAAGCATCTGTATAGCTCACAAAAGACTCATTCCCACATGGAATAGTAAGTATAGGGGCTGAAACCAATCGATTCTTCAATTCTTTGAAACTCCTCTCACATTCTTCATCCCACACAAATTTCACTTCTTTACGAGTCAACTTTGTCAATGGTAGTGCTATTGCTGAAAATCCCTAAATGAATCTGCGATAGTAACCTGCCAATCCAAGGAAACTCCTAATTTCAGTCACATTATTGGGACTCTCCCATTCAACAATTGCTTCCACCTTATTTGGATCAACATATATCCCATTTCCAGAGACAACGTGCCCTAAAAGCACAATTTCATTCAACCAAAACTCACACTTACTGAATTTAGCAAACAATTTCTTCTCTCTCAAAATCTGCAATACAAGTCTCAAATGCATCTCATGTTCCTCCATGCTATGCGAGTAAATCAACACATCGTATATGAATAAAATCACAAAGGAATCAATGAAAGGGTGGAATACCCGATTCATCAAATCCATAAAAACTGCTGGAGCATTAGTTAATCCAAATGGCATCACCAAAAACTCATAGTGCCCATATCGAGTCCAAAAAGTTGTTTTGGAAATATCGCTATCCTTCACTTTCAGTTGGTGGTAACCCGATTGCAAATCAATCTTTGAAAATACTGTGGCCCCTTGTAATTGGTCAAACAAGTCATCAATACGAGGTAGAGGGTACTTATTTATAATGGTCACCTTATTCAACTACCGATAATCAATACATAATCGCATTGTCCCATCTTTCTTTTTCACAAATAACACTGGGGCTCCCCATGGAGAAAAACTAGGCCGAATGAACCCTCTTCTTATCAGATCTTGTAATTGCACTTTCAATTCCTTCAACTCTGTTGGTGCCATTCTATAAGGAGCAAGAGAAATCAGACCAGTACCTGGAATTAATTCAATAGAAAACTCTACTTCGCTATCGGGTGGCAATCCTGGCAATTCTTCTGGGAAGACATCAGAAAATTCTCTAACCACTGGTATATCTTCAACTTTAAGTGCTTCCTTACTAACATCAACAACTTAAGCTAAATACCCTGTACAACCTTTACTCAATAACTTTCAACTCTTAATGGCTGAGATAAGACAATTAGGGACAACATTCCTTCCTCCTATAAATTGGAACTCGGGTTCACCAGGCAAATGAAATTTAACTTCTTTGCAAAAATAATCAATGGAAGCATAGTATGATGATAACCAATCCATCCCCAATATAATATCAAAATCTCGAATGGCCAACGGTATCAAATCAACATAGAAATCTCATTCCCCCATTCGTAAGATACAATCTTTATAAACATGCTCAACCAGAATCACACTTTCCATTAGGGTAGAAATATATAAGGCACAATTAAGAAATGAACATGGTCTACCCAAATATGAAACAATATGTAATGCCACAAATGAATGCGTAGATCCAGGATCAATGAGCGCATATAAATCTTTGTTTGCAATAGAAAGTTTACCTGTAACCAGTTCAGGTGTAGCATGGGCATCTTGTAGCGTCATCGCAAACACTCTTCCTCCTACCCTCGATCCAGTTTCTTGTTCTGTACCTCTCCACCTGGTGGCACTACCTGGAGAGGATCCATTATGAGGTCCCATACTACTGACTGAAATCGCTCTTGATAACATGGGACAATTCTTTCTCAGATGGCCCTTCTGATGACAGTTGAAACATTCTATATTCAGTAGCTTTGGGCAATTTCACTTTACATGACCCGATGTCCCATAAAAGAAACAAACATTCGGATCTCCTTGCGATGAAACTCTTGAACCTCTTCCACCACTTTCTTCACCCCTTTGAAAACTACTTCCCATGCCTCTACCATACTGGAATTTCTGCCCTCCAAGTCTCGAATATTTTGTATCACTACCCTTTTGATAACTTGGATCACATCTGCTTCTCTTTACACCTCGCTCTCGATTCCCTCTAGCTTTATTCACATCCCTTTCTACTAGCATGGCTTTTTTCACCAAGGAGTAATAGGTATAAGTCTCTAAAGCCGATAATCTAGATTTAATGACTAACTCAAGCCCATCGAGAAATCGGTTGCATATATCTTCCTCACTCCGTATAAACCTCGAAGCAAATCGAGATAATGCTGTCAGTTTAGCTTCATATTCTCTAACTGTCATACTCCCCTGATTCAATATGAAATATTCCTTCTCTTTTTGTTTTTGATACATTGGGGGAAAATAATTATCATACAAAGCTTTGACAAAATCATCCCATGAGATCACATTCCCACCTTCTGGAGTAATCAACAAATGTTTTCTGGCATCCCACCAATATTTATCTTCTCTTTTCATCATATACGTCACCAAGGTCACTCGTTGATTTTCAGGAATCCTCATCACCCCAAAGATAAGTTCAATCTCTTTAACACATACTTCTGCCTCTTTGGGATCAACTGCTCCTTCGAATGATGGTGAGTTCATCTTAATAAATTTCTCACGTGAAGTACTTCTTTCTTCCCGGTGTATCACCTCCTCAGCCCGAGCTAAGGCTTGTGCCTCCCTTTGCTTGGTCTATTGTTCTTCCATCTGAGCCATAAATCTAGCTTGCTGCTCTGCCATTTGCGTCATAGCACGTGCCATTTTTTGCATATCGGTCAGTTGTTCTAGCTCGGGTTCCACATTTATCTGAAAAGGTTGCTCAACCTCCGCTTCTGCTGAAATATTTGAAACCTCATCTTCTAATCTCACGTTTACATTCCCTCATTCCATTCTCTTATATCTGAAATGAATCAAAGATATAACAAAATGCAGATATACATATATTTCCTAACATAATCGTTAGTATCAAATAAAATATATTTCTAACATTCACTACCAAATCTAGAATCTTCTCACCCCAGAACCTCTAAAACCTAGGCTCTGATACCAAAAGCTGACACACCCCAACCCAGTTACTTATAATTAAGTTTGAAAGTCAAAGTGAGTCAAACCATAATTAATCTAACCAAACCATAATCACGAGTTCTGATTTCAGAGTCATCATTGTAAATCCATATAACTGAAAAACTTTTTACAACATCAGAGTAATCATGTAGATAAAAACATTCTTTAAGGATAAGTTAACATAATTACATCATTTACATTTACACAAAATCATAGTTTCTCCCATTCCTGGCTAACCCAACCCGACCTCCTAGATTTGGCAGTGACATCGCGTTACCTGAAAAAAATTGTGAACATAGGAACCGTGGGCAAAATAGCCCAGTGAATGCATCACTACTATACTACTGCATGAATTTAATGCAATAAATCATGTCCATATACTTATGTATTTACTTATCCGGCTCATTCATAATTAATGACCAACTTTTCCAAATCATGATTCACATATCCTGTCTAAATAGACAATTCTCCCCCATTCCGGGTCGAGGAGTAACCCCTTGTCATTAATAGACAAATCTCCCCCATTCCTGTTGAGGAGTAACCCCTCATTTTGGTAAACCGAAATGAACAATTTCATATTCATTTTATTATGATCATACCAGCAACACGATACAAATATCTCTTTCCAGTGAGTACACTCACCTTGGTTGACAACTATGTATTCACGTTTCCTTCTGGTGGAGCTGAACTGGGTTGATTATACCTTACACCTATTAATCTAACTAAATCAGTACTGAATCTAAATCATAAACATTATCCTAACATAATTATGAAACTTTCCATGACTATACATCAACAATATAATTCCAATTAAGTCACATTCCATAAAACATAGGTAAAGGCAAAACAATGATATACATGTTGATAAAGTTATGGACATTCAACCGTAGGAAATACCTTATAAGTAATTTATAACCAAGTCTAGTAAACATGAAATTATACTTCTCAATGAATATACACATGAAACATTTAATCAAAGTACCCTCTGTAAGGACGAAATACAAGCATTCATTCAAGGGGTACCCAGTATGGCCTGATATTATTGTCTTACATATTGAACCGTCCAATATTCCTAAATTGTACAAATACAGGGGTCCAACCTTATCAATATGAAAACATATATGAATATACTATCCAGTACAAGTGACGGTGTAATTTTTCAAGCATCCTAGAGCAAGTTATGACCATTTCTCTACAACATAAGAAATCTGCCCTACAAGCTCCTCTATTGTTCCTTCGAATTCCCAGAATTTTCATATTTTTTATACAGCATTACTTTCCATGATTTTCAACCATTTTCAGTACACATACTTAATAGTACATAATTAAAGTTTCATAATTTTTTGACTTCATTTGCTATCCCAAAAGCTCGACTAAACTTAGGGCATACCGAAATCAAGTATACAAACATCAACCATGTACCAACTTGAAATCATCATTACGACCTAACCACAAGGATATAAATTCTAATTTTCGGATATGATATGAATATATGAGTCTAATTTCATATCCAATTGGAATTTATCAATTCCAGTAAGCACACAAAGCAATATGAAAGTTTGAATGCAAGGGGTTTCAATACAAAGAAATTTTAAGGGTTTCTACATTCAACTTAACATAAACTTGCATCTAACCATACATACATATAAAGGGCTGACACTTTCGTAAACCTATGATGATTTAGATCATATAAATCGGTAATATAATATAAATAACTAGAATTATAATTAGGATTACCTTCAGGGCTTTTTACGTAATTTCTAAAGATTTTTCTACACCTTTTCTCCTCACTTTTCCTTCCTAAAGTCCCTAATTCTCTTTCCTCAAGGTGAAACCCTTTCATGGCTGATTTTGGCTGAAGGATAAAGCTATTTCAAGGGTATAAGGTCGTCCAAGGCTGCCTCCAAAGCCAACCAATCAAATTAAACCATTTGGTTTAATAAAAGACAAAATACCACTTAAAGGGAATGGACAACTTTGCCCTTTGTTCGTAAATTCGGTATAACTCTTTACTCAGGCATCAATTTGATGATAAGTTTGTTGTATTACAACCCTAATTCGTATGTCTACAACTATCTAGTTTTCACCTCAAGTCATTTATAATGTTATAAAGGTCAAAACTAGTCTCTAACAGGAACCTTTCCATCGAAAACAACAAAATTTGTGTTTGTAAATAATTCGACCTTTCATGATTTATGAAAGTAGGATTATAATAAACAGAATCACTTAACATTAGATATAATAATATAACATTATTCATATCACATAAGATAAGCATGATTTAAATATAATTCATCATAATTATATTCGGGTTGTCACAATGGAAGTCTATGTTGACGATATGCTAACAAAAAGCAAGAAAGTTGTAGATCATCTAGTTGACTTAAGTCAGACTTTTGATAAACTGGATAAATATCAAATGAAGATGAACCCGACGAAGTGCACATTTGGAGTACGAGAAGGCATGTTCCTCGAGTACATTGTTAATCAACGAGGCATTGAGGCGAATCCTGAGAAGATCAATGCTCTGCTAGGGCTGCGATCTCCAACGACGAAGAAAGAGGTGCAAAGTCTTACAGGACGAGTAGTAGCACTCAACATATTTGTGTCATGTACAACTGATAGATGTCTCCCATTGTTCCAGACGCTCAGAAAGACTTTTGAGTGGAATGATGAATGTGAGAAGGCTTTTCAAGACTTGAAGAAATACTTGGGAGCACCTCCACTATTATCCAGGCCAGTGATGGGTGAAAATTGTACTTATATCTAGCAGTATCGGAGAATGCAGTTAGCCCGGCGTTGATCAGAGTGGATAATGGAGTGCAAAAACCAATTTATTGTACGGGTAAGGCCTTTCGAGGAGCAGAGATCAGATATCCAAGGCTAGAAAAGTTAGCACTGGCGCTGATTGAGGCGAGCAGAAGAATGAGGCCATACTTCCAGGCTCATACCATAGTAGTATATACTGATATGCCATTGAGGAAAGCCCTTCATAAACCAAAAAAATCAGGGAGATTGATGTACTGGGGAATAGAGATCGGTGAATATGATATTGTTTATGAACCCAGATCATCGCTAAAAGGGTAGGTTGTAGCAGATTTTATAGCAGAGTTCACCTATCCTGATACCCCCGAGGAGCAAAAGTTGCTCGTTGATCAACCTGTGGATGTTACAGGACCAACAAACACAAGCTCAGACCAACTCCAGTTGGTAAAAGAGCAAGTGGATGTTACAGGATCAACAAACACAAGCTCAGACCAACTCCGGTTGGTAAAATAGCAAGTGGATGTTACAGGATCATCAAATTCGAGCTCAGACAAACTCCGGTTGGTAAAAGGGCAAGAAGAGATGATCGATGAAGAGCAAGAAATATCAGGGGAGGATGAAAGGAAGCAACAAATATTTCATCGAGGAACTCTGTCAGATCATAAATTTGAAAACGAGTTACCTATATGGAGGCTATACGTAGATGGCTCATCTTGCACTACAGGATGTGGCGCGGGGATAGTTTTGAGCACTCTGGATGAGGTCGACATGGAATATTCCCTACGTTTCCAATTCAAAGCTTCCAATAATGAGTCTGAGTATGAGGCCATGATTGCAGGGCTTAATTTAGCAAAAATTATGGAGGCGCAACAGGTTATTGTCTTCAGTGATTCTCAATTAATTGTAAATCAAATGTTGGGAGTATATGAAGTTAGAGGAGAATTAATGAGCAGATATCATGCAAAGGCAAAGGAGCTGGTGTCAGAATTTACTGCTATTCAGCTGGTCAGAATACCAAGAATGGAGAATGCGAGAGTAGACACCTTAGCTCGATTAGCATCAGCTACTCGTACCGAGCTACAACGAACAATCCCAATTGAAGTTTTAGCTGATCGGAGTATAGATGAAGATCTTACGATAAACTTTATTACCCTTGATTTAGGACAATCTTGGATGGATCCAATCAGGGCATACATTGTTGAGGGAGAATTACCAATTGACAAGCTCGCAGCCAAGAAATTAAAGTTTAAAGCTTCTCGGTATGTATTAACTAATGGTATTCTTTATAGACGAGGAATTATGGAAGGGTTGCAGAGATGTGTACATCCCTTCAAGGTGAAAGAATTGATTGAAGAGATCCATGAAGGGTCCTTTGGAGCACATGTAGCAGGTCAGACGCTCTTACAAAGGATGATGACTCGGGGATACTACTGGCCGACGATGAGAGCTGATTGTATAGCCTATGCCAAGAAATGTGACAAGTGCCAGCATTTTTCGCCATCCGAAGAACTCCACAAGCATTGTTGACACCCATAACTTCTCCTTGGCCATTTGCCATGTGGGGTATAGATTTGGTTGGGCCACTACCTACGACCAGAGGAAGGTTCAAATACCTCGTCGTCACAGTATATTATTTTACTAAATGGGTTGAAGCTGAGCCTCTCATCGACATGACGTACGACAAGGTGTAACAATTTGTTTGGAAGAACATCATTTGTCGATATGGTCTTCCTCATGCCTTCATCACAGACCATGGAACACAATTTGATAACGAGGAGTTCATTGCCTATTGCCATCAGTCAAACATTTTGAAGGTCTACTCAGAACCAGGCCATCCTTAAAGCAATGGACAAACTGAAGTGACAAACAGAACGCTGCTAAATGGCTTGAAGAAAAGACTGGATGATGCAAAAGCAAACTGGATCAACGAGTTACAATCAGTACTCTGGGCTTATCGAACTAATCCCCGAGTAGCAATTGGAGAATCACCATATATGCTGGCGTTTGGGAGTGAAGTTGTTATAACTGCCGAGTTGGGCCTCCCAACACACAGGGTACTGACTTTCAATTCCTCTGTCAGCGACTTAATGAGAAGATTGGATTTAAACATGCTCGAGGAAGTTAGAGAAGAAGCAGCCATTAGAAATGCTGCCTACCAGCAGTGAACAAGTTTGTTCAACAACAAGAGGGTGAAGAAGTGTGACCTGAAAGAACGAGACTATGTGCTGAAGAAAGTAATTCAAAAGCACAATAAGCTGGAGGCAAACTGGCATGGACCATACCGAGTTACAGAAGTTATTCGACCAGGAACTTACCGAAATGCAACTCTAAAAGGGGAGGAGTTTAAGAATGCATGGAACGCAGAGCACCTGCGCAAGTATTATCAGTGATGAATACAATGAAGATATTATGCCGAATTCTTTCTTTTTATTGAAACTTTTTTGGGGAATACTAGTGCTACAAACTACTCGGCAAAACTCAACAAAACTCAGGCTACTCAATTTTTTTCTCGAAAACACCAACTAAGGTTGGTCGAGAAACCTATATTTCTCCGGGAAGTAAATCTACCAATATTCCTCCGGGAAGTAAAGCTACCAATATTCCTCCGAGAAGTAAAGCTACCTATATTCCTCCGGGAAGTAAAGCTACATATATTCCTCCGGGAAGTAAAGCTACCTGTATTCCTCCGGGAAGTAAAGCTACTTGTATTCCTTCGGGAAGTAAAATTTGTATTCCTAAGGGAAATAAAAATATATGTTTCTAGGGAAATAAAAGTATTCCAAAAAATGCCAACTTATGTCGGTTAGGAAATGAATATATTCTCGAAAATGCCAACTTGAGTTGGTCGGGAGGTAAAATTATTTCAAAAATACTAACTATGGATGGTCGGGGATAAAAACCCACCAACTATAGTTGGTCGACAAGTAAAATTTAACGACCTTGGTTGGTCAGAAAAATTTAAGAGAAAAATCTACTAACTATGGCTGGTCGGGGATAAAAACCCACTAACTGTAGTTGGTCAACATGGAGAATTTAACGATCTTGGTTTGTTGGAAACATTTTAAACATTTTTTATACTCGTAACTTTATTATTAAGTGATCGAGCAACATTTTTTATACTCGTAACTTTATTATTAAGTGATCGAGCAACATTTTTTATACTCGTTACTTTATTGCTAAGTTGGTCGAGAAAAAAAACTTTATTATTAAGTGATCGGGCAACATTTTTTATACTCGTAACTTTTTAATTATTACTGAGTTGGTCGACAAACAACACAATATTGTTATCTTTTTAATAGATATGCATGCACAAATATAAAATGTTTGGTAATTACAAGACAATAGCAATTAAGATTTGCAAACAAAAATGAAAGTCTTTCATTGAATTAAAAATAAATTACATTGATAATGAAATGAAAGTTACATTGACATTGAAATGTATACTAACTATTACATCAAAATTCCTATTCTACTGGTCTTTTCCCCTCTGCTTTTGACACAGGTTCCTTGCCAGCAGGCGGATCATTTAAAGCCAGAGGAGAATTTATGAAGTGGAGATCTTTCAACATCCTGATATTCATCACGGATGGTTGATCTAAGAGGTGCTCAGGACGAGATATCTCAGCATTTGAATGGAGATTGTAGTCAAGAAGATATTTGGAAATCAAGATCCGAGGAATGGACCGAGCACGGATCCAACTCATATCCAGTTTGTATGGTGGCACAGGTAAGTCGAGCAGCCCAGGATCATGGTAGTCCCACAGGTAATGACCCTGTTTGAGTTGCATCACACCTAAGGCATTCAACCAGCCCTGCTTGTAGCCCTCATTATTGGCATTCTGGATACAATCGTCCAAGTGGTATAGTGCTTCGTTGTATCCAGCCATCAAGAACTCCCTGGGCTATTTGTGGAATTGATATTTTAGTCTTTCTATATGCTCGTGGAGATTTATCATGAAGATCTCTTTGTCTCCAAGGTATACTTCTGCGTGGACAGCTGCTCTTCCAGGTCTCTGATCTTCTTTGACATTTCAGCCAACGCCTGGTTCTTCGCCATTAATTGGAAGGCCTGGTTCTCTAAGGCAGACTGAGTCCTCTGTTCCTCGATAGGAATCCGTGCTGCTCTTGCTCGTCCCCGAGAAGAAGAAGAAGAAGAAGAGCCAGACCTTTTCAAGGTTTCCAACTCGTCCCTCAAGTTGGCGTTCTCGACCTCCAAGAATAAAAATCTCTCATCAGTCATTGGGATCAAGGCTTTTGAAGTGGAAGCTGCAGACTTCAACTGTGACAGCTCTCTTTGCAGGTTGTTATTTTCTTGCTCCAGCAACTCGTATATTTGTCTGCATTCCTCGACCTCACCCCTCAAGGTTCTCTCCCTTACATTGTACCCAACAAAAAGCTTCTCGTAGCCCTTGTCGGTAATGATCTGCTGGTACTTCTTCTCGTACCCCTCATGCAACAGGGCAGTGGATTCTTTATATTGTAGCTGAAGGTCTTCGAGGGTGCCTTGGAGATCCTCGATCATATCATAATAGGCCACATTATTGGCCACTGCTCGATCAAGTAGAAACTTCAGATATTGATATGCTTCAACTACTTGTTCTGAATCATCTTGGCCGAGGAAGGCGACGACTTGTGCTGCACTCACGTCTGTGTGACTAGCCTTAAAGTATTCATTACATTATCGCAGCAGCTTTGTATCATGGGCAGATAGTAATTCCATCCTGGCCAGAAACTAGAAGAGGAAGAAAAAGCAGTAATCAATAAGAAGAATCAAGACAGAGTATGAAGAAGAGACAACATTATGAATAGACACAGGTTCAAGTTTTATTATATCATAAAAGTCAGAAGTACAAGGTTCAGAGGTACATATTCATGGTTACAATTGATAAAAGAAAAATATAAAGAGAAACCCGAACAACTCTACACCTTTTCCTTGTCTCCTAAAACCTTCTCAGGAGGCTGGGACGAGGCAGTAGGTTTCTCGGAGGGAGTAGAAAGTTGCTCGGGGATCGCCGACAGTTGCTCGGAAGAAGTAACGATTTGCTGAGGATCCTCGTTAGCAGGCTGGATAGCTGGGGGATGATCTCCCATCACCATAGAAGACTCTTCGAAGGCAGCTTCGTCCTCTTCTAAGTCTTCAGGAGTTGGAGGGGGACCAGGGATGTGTTTCTGAAAGATCTCGGAAGATTGATCAACCTTCATATCCTGAAGAGCTGCTATCCATCCATCTCTGAAGTATTTTAGGCTGCCATATTCAACTTATGACATCATGGCAACCAACCCCTTGTTCCACCCCTTGTCCCAGCCAGCGTTGAAGGACTTCTTCACATCCATTTTTCTCTTCAGCTTCTCCGAGGAAAGCTTCTAGGACAAAAGGTTCTCAGCAATCTTCAGTTTGTTCTCAACCTCCTCCTTTTGCCGACTTACTTCCTGAAGCTGGCCCAATTTTTCCTCAGCAACCTTAAGCTCCCCAGCAGTTTTGAGCTTCTCTTCAAGCTCTTTATTCTTCTTCTCTAGACTATTCACTTTTTTCTCCAACTCCTTGGAGACATCAATAACTCGAGCTTTCTCCTGCTCGGTGGAGGCAAGCTTCTTTTCCCAAACATCCTTGTCAGTAGCATATTTCTGGCGAGAATCCTCCAAAGACTTAATAGCTTCCTCCAAAGCCCCCTCAACACTAGACGAGGAGCATGAAGCCTTAATCGCCTCGTCTTTCTTCATAACTATATTAAAGCAGCTCGTCAACTGTGAAACGAAAAAGAAAGCAAGTCAGAAACAGAAATGACAAGGGAAATATGAAAAGTTCAAAGTAAGAAGAATTATAGAAGCAAGGTGGTGAGCAGCTAACGAAGTGACCATGTCCCGAGTAAGGTTTTGTTTACTACCTTGGACCTCGGGAATGATCCAGGACTTTACCGAGCTCATGGCAGAGCTCGGGGGAACAAAAGTAGGAACCCTAGTTCCAGTGGTTGGGGGCTGAGTGATGGTGTCAGCCAAATTGACCGAGGACCTCTTCTTCAGCCTCCTCGGGGGAACAGGAACAGATTCAACCAAGTAAGAACCCTTGGTCGGTGATATTACAATCACCTCTCCAGGAGCAGCAGACCTGCTCGGAGCCACTGCGGGCTTCTCGGTAGCCTTCACAACAGCAGCCGAGGAAGGTTCATCAGTTTTCTTTGTCCCTTCTGGTACATCAGTCTTACTTATTTTGGCCTCTCCATCAGTAGAGGCAGGTTTCTCGAAGAGAGTGGGAGGTCTTCTTCTCTTCATCCTTTGGCTTAAAGGAACGTGTGATTTAGGCGAGGAACTGGTAGAAGCTGGTACTGGTTCTGCCTCACTTATCACCGGACTAGCAGTGAAAGAAGTGGTATAACTCTTACACTGTAGCAGATACCAGGCAGACCTAATGTGCTCGTCGGTAACACTCTGATGCAAACTACAGATAAGTTTTAAGTGTCTTATGTTAACGTCTGCTTCTTTTGGACACTTTCATTTGTTGTCAACTACAAATAAATAAACATTGCCATCAAAGATACATTTTATCAAACATAAAGGAAGCATGATTTCAAAATAAATAAAAGGAAATAAAAATAACCTATTCCATTGCCATAGGGAGGGCATCTGGGACCCTGATAAGCTTCATCTCGAGATAAAGGAGCATGTTGCCATTTTTTTATGACAACCCCATGTTCAAAATAATCCCTATTGGCATCCGGGAGATTTACCACTAAAGCCCTATTTAAAAATCTAGCTTTTAAATAAAAGGTGTTATCACCAACTTCCCATCTATAACAAAACATTATTTTTGGAATTACCAAGCGAGTTCCATGGATTTGATTTAACCTATGAACCCCATTAACTATTCTCCATGTGTTGAGGGCTATTCTTGCAGGAACAACGTCAAAATATTGACAAAATTCCAGACACAAGGGATTGGGTGGAAAAGAAAATCCACACTCATCAATAAAAAGACTGGGGAACCAATGTTCCTCAGCCAAACGGAAATAATCAGAAGGCTCAGAAAGCTCTTCCAGAATAACCCAGGAGGGAATACAAAAATCAGAGCAAAATTTATCAAGAGATTCAACAGGGTAAACCATGATGAATAAAAGAAATGAAGTGAAGGAAGAAAATCTTACAGAAAAAGAGTGGATCTGATGACAACGAACGATGGAAGAGATGAATACACAGGAGAGAAAGAGACGACGAAAAACTCGTAGATACAAATTTTAAAAAGTAGAAGACGATGGGATTTTTTGCAGCGTTTAAATACTATACCTTGGGAAAAGGAAAAGTAATGATTACAAAAAGAGACGATTATGTTAACGGCGGCTAAAAAGATGAAAAGGGGCACGGGAATCGAAGCGGGCATAAAAATTCAAAAAGCCTGATCCTACGAATTTGGAAGGAGAAATAAATACAAGGGAAACACTCCTAAAAATCAGGAAGACCATTTAAAGCTACCATATTCCGAGAAACAATGTTCCATACTCCTCAAATTTAGAACTATTAAACATTGGGGGCTTCTGTTGATACCAAATTTAGTCTGCTGACATGGCTCAATTGAATGATGACACGTGGAAATCTACATGGCAACAATAAATACTTCCGAGGAACGATACTACAACGAGGAACACTGCTTCCCTGAGGAACTCAAATGCTCCGACGAACTGAGACGCTCCGAGGAATAAGAATTACCCGAGGAACTCATAAACACCGAGAATCTTAGGCGGTCCGAGCAACTCAGGCGGTTCGAGCTTCACCTCAAACAAAGCTTTAATAGCAGGATAACCAACAGTTTGACTATTCATTAAATGCTAATCATTCAGACGCACACGCTTAAGGGGCATTGAATGTATCACCCTTTCATATGTACATCATTTAATGTATTACCCTTTCACATTACAGCCTCAGGGATATAAATACATTGTACAATCCTCATTGTAAGGGGACCGGAATTTCTTGATAGAAATTGTAATCGAGAATTCCCAAAACACTCAGCAATAACATAACAGTGGACGTACGCTATTCTTATAAGGATGAACCACTTTAAAATTCTTTGTCTCATTTATTTATCTGCGATTGAATAATTAGAGTGATCTAATTTTTTACATCAACATGGAGAGGTGATTGTAATATCACCGACCAAGGGTTATTACTTGGTTGAATCTGTTCCTGTTCCCCCGAGGAGGCTGAAGAAGAGCTCCTAGGTCAATTTGGCTGACACCATCACTCAGCCCCCAACCACTGGAACTGGGGTTCCTACTTTTATTCCCCCGAGCTCTGCCATGAGCTCAGTAAAGTCCTGTATCATTCCCGAGGTCCAAGGTACTGAAGAAAACCTTACTCGGGACATGGTCACTTCGTTAGCTGCACGCCACCTTGCTTATGTAATTCTTATTACTTTGAACTTTTCATATTTCCCTTGTCATTTATGTTTCTGACTTTCTTTCTTTTTCTTTTCACAGTTGACGAGCTGCTTTAATTTAATTGTGAAGAAAGACGAGGCGATTAAAGCTTCATGCTCCTCGTCTAGTGTGGAGGGAGCTCTGGAGGAAGCTATTAAGTCTCTTGAAGATTCTCGCCAGAAATATGCTACTGACAAGGCAATCTGGGAGAACAAGCTTGCCTCCACCGAGCAGGAGAAAGCTCATGTTGTTGAAGTCTCCAAGGAGTTGGAGAAGAGAATAAAGGATTTGGAGGGGAAAAGTAAAGAGCTCGACGAGAAGCTCGAGAATGTTGGAGAGCTAGAGAATAAGATCAAGGTTGCTGAAGAGGAGTTGTCCCAACTTCGGGAGGTAAATCGGTAGAAAGAGGAGGTTGAGAGGCAATCGAAAGCTGCTGATAACCTGCTGTCCGATAAGCTTTCCTCGGGGAAGTTGAAGAGGAAAAAGGATGTGAAGAAGTCCTTCAGCGCTGGCTGGGACAAGGGGTGGAACAAGGGATTGGCTGCCATGGTGTCACAAGTGGACTGTGGCAGCCTCAAATACTTTAGGGATGGATGGGTTGCTGCTCTTCAAGAGATGAAAGTGGATGAAAATTCTGAACTCTTTCAGCAATACATCCCTGGTCCCCCTCCAACTCCTAAAGACTTAGAAGAGGACGAAGCTGCCTCCGAAGAGTCTTCTATGGTGATGGGAGATCATCCCCAAGCTATCCAGCCTGCTAACGAGGAACCTCATCAAATCATTACTTCTTTCGAGCAACTGCTGGCGCTCCCCGAGCAACTTTCTACTCCCACCGAGCAACCTACTTCCTCATCCCAGCCGCCCGAGAAGGTTTTGGGAGACAAGGAAAAGGTGTAGAGTTGTTCGGGTTTCTCTTTATATTTTTCTTTTATCAATTTTAACCATGAATATGTACCTTTGAACCTTGTACTTCTGACTTTTATGATATAATAAAACTTGAACTTGTGTTTATTCATTCTGTAGTCTCTTCTTCATACTCTGTCTTGACTCTTCTTATTGATTATTGCTTTTTCTTCCTCTTCTACTTTCTGGCCAGGATGGAATTACTATCTGCCCATGATACAAAGCTTCTGTGACAATGTAATTAATACTTCAAGGCTGGTCACACAGACCTGAGTGCAGCACAAGTCGTCGACATCCTCGGCCAAGATGCTTCAGAACAGGCTGTTGAAGCATACCAATATCTTAAGTGACTTCTTGATCGAGCAGTGGCGAATAATGTGGCTTATTATGACATGATAGAGGATCTCCAAGGCACCCTCGAGGACCTTCAGCAACAATACAAAGAATCCACTGCCCTGTTGCATAAGGGGTACAAGAAGAAATACCAGCAGATCATTGCCGACAAGGGCTACGAGAAGATTTTTGCTGGGTACGATGTGAGGGAGAGAACTCTGAAGGGTGAGGTCAAGGAGTGCAGACAAATCGCTGAACTATTAGAGCAAGAGAACAACAACCTGCAAAGAGAGTTGTCACAGTTGAAGTCTGCATCTTCCACTTCAAAATCCATAATCCCAGTGACTGGTGAGGGATTATCGTTCTTGGAAGTCAAGAACGCTAACTTGAGGGACGAGTTGGAAACCTTAAAAAGGGCTGGTCCTTCTTCTTCTTCTCGGGGACGAGTAAGAGATCCTCGGGGATGAGCAAGAGCATCTTGGATTCCTATCGAGGAACAGAGGACTCAGTCTGGATTAGAAAACCAGGCCTTCCAGCTGATGGCGAAGAACCAGGCATTGGCTGAAATGTCAAAGAAGATCAAGGACTTGGAAGAGCAGCTTTCCATGCAGAAGTCTACCTTGGAGAACAAAGAGATCTTCATCAAAAATCTCCACGAGCAGATAGAAAGACTAACATATCAATTCCACAAACAGCCCAGGGAGTTCTGGATGGCTGGATACAATGAAGCGCTATACCACTTGGACGATCGTATCCAGAATGCCAATAATAAGGGCTACAAGCAGGGCTGGTTGAATGCCTTAGGTGTGCTACAACTCGAACAGGGTCATTACTTGTGGGACTACCATGATCCCAGGTTGCTCGACTTACCTGTGCCACCATACAAATTGGATATGAGTTGGATACCTGCTCGGGCCATTCCTCGGAGCTTGATTTCCAAATATCTCGGTGACTACAATCTCCATTCAAATGCTGAGATATCTCGTCCTGAGCACCTCTTAAATCGACCATCCGTGATGAACATCAGGATGTTGAAAGAGCTCAACTTCATAAATTCTCCTCTGGCTTTAAATGATCCGCCTGCTGGCGAGGAACCTATGTCAAAAGCAGAGGGGAAAAACCAGTAGAATAGGAATTTTGATGTAATAGTTAGTATATATTTCAATATCAATGTAACTTTCATTTCAATATCAATGTAATTTATTTTTGGATTTAATGAAAGACTTTCATTTTTGTTCTCAATTTTAATTGCTATTGTCATGTAAAACACTTTATATTTTTGGATGTGTATCTGTTAAAAAGATAACAATATTGTGTTGTTTGTCGACCAACTCAGTAATAATTAAAGTTACGAGTATCAAAAATATTGCTCGATCACTTAATAATAAAGTTTTGTTTCTCAACCAACTTAGTAATAAAGTAACGAGTATTAAAAATGTTGCTCGAGCACTTAATAATAAAGTTTTGTTTCTCGACCAACTTAGTAATAAAGTAACGAGTATCAAAAATGTTGCTCGAGCACTTAATAATAAAGTTTTGTTTCTCAACCAACTTAGCAATAAAGTTACGAGTATCAAAAATGTTTAAAATGTTTTCGACCAACCAAGGTCGTTAAATTTTACTTGTCGACCAACTACAGTTAGTGGGTTTTTATCCCCAACCAGCTATAGTTAGTAGATTTTTCTCTTAAATGTTTCCGACCAACCAAGGTCGGTAAATTTTCCTTGTCGACTAACTACATTTGGTGGGTCTTTATCCCCAACCAGCCATAGTTAGTCTTTTTGAAATAATTTTACCTCCCGACCAACTCAAGTTGGCATTTTCGAGAATATATTTACTTCCTAACCGACATAAGTTGGCATTTTTAGGAATACTTTTATTTCACAAGGAACATATAGTTTTATTTCCCTTAGGAATAAAAATTTTACTTCCCGGAGGAATACAAGTAGCTTTACTTCCCGGAGGAATATTGGTAGCTTTACTTCCCGGAGGAATATTGGTAGCTTTACTTCCCGAAGGAATATAGGTAGCTTTACTTCCCGGAGGAATATTGGTAGCTTTACTTCCCGGAGGAATATAGGTAGCATTACTTTCCGGAGGAATATTGGTAGATTTACTTCCCGGAGGAATATAGGTAGTTGTACTTCCTGGAGGAATATTGGTAGCTTTACTTCCAGGAGGAATATTGGTAGCTTTACTTTCCGGAGGAATATAGGTTTCTCGACCAACCTTAGTTGGCGTTTTCAAGAAAAAATTTGAGTAGCCTGAGCTCTGCCGAGTAGTGTGTAGCACTAGTATTCCCCGAAAAACTTTAGATAAAAAGAAAGAATTCGGCAGAACATCTTCATTTTATTCATCACTGATAATATTTGTGCAGGTGCTCTGCGTTCCATGCATTTTAAACTCCTCCCCTTCTAGAGTTGCTATTTGGTAAGTTCCTGGTCAAACAACTTCTATAACTCGGTATGGTCCACGCCACTTTGCCTCCAGCTTATTGTGCTTTTGAATCACCTTCTTTAGCACATAATCTCCTTCTTTCAGATTGCATTTCTTCACCCTCTTGTTGTATAACATAGCTATTTGCTGCTAGTAAGTAGCATTTTCAATGGATGCTTCTTCTCTTACTTCCTCGAGCATGTTTAAATCCAACCTTCTCATTAAGTCGCTGACAGGGGAATTGAAATTCAGTACCCTATGTGTTGGGAGGCCCAACTCGGTAGGTATAACAGCTTCACTTCCAAACGCCAGCATATATGGTGATTCTCTAGTTGCTACTCGGGGACTAGTTCGGTAAGCCCAGAGTACTGATTGTAACTCGTTGATCCAATTTGCTTTCGCATCATTTAGTCTTTTCTTCAAGCCATTTAGCAGTGTTCTGTTTGTCACTTCAGTTTGTCCATTGCTTTGAGGATGGCCTGGTGCTGAGTGGACCTTCAAAATATTTGACTGATGACAATAGGCAGCGAACTCCTTGTTATCAAATTGTGTTCCATGGTCTGTGATGAAAGCATGAGGAAGACCATATCGACAAATGATGTTCTTCCAAATAAATTGGTACACCTTGTCGTACGTCATATCAATGAGAGGCTCGGCTTCAACCCATTTAGTAAATTAATCCACTGCGACGACGAGGTATTTGAATCTTCCTCTGGTCGTTGGCAGTGTCCCAACCAAATCTATTCCCCACATGGAAAATGTCCAAGGGGAAGTTATGGGTGTCAACAATACTTGTGGAGTTCTTCGGATGGAGGAAAAGCGTTGGCACTTGTCACATTTCTTGGCATGGGCTATACAATCAGCCCTCATCGTCGGCCAGTAGTATCCCTGCGTCATCACCCTTTGCAAAAGCGTTCGACCTGCTACATGGGCTCCACAAGATCCTTCATGGATCTCTTCAATTAAATCTTTCACCTCGGAGGGGTGTACACATCTCTGTAAACCTTCCATAATTCCTCGTCCATACAAAATACCGTTAGTTAATACATACAAAGCAGCTTTAAACTTTAATTTCTTGGCTGCGGGCTTATCAATTGGTAATTCTCCCTCCTCAATATATGCCCTGATTGGATCCATCCAAGATGGTCCTAAATCAAGGGTAATAAAGTTCGTCGTTAGATCTTCATCTATACTCCGACCAGCCAACACTTCAATTGGGATTGTTCGTCGTAGCTCGGTACGAGTAGCTGATGCTTATCGAGCTAGGGCATCTGCTCTCGCATTCTCCATTCTTGGTATTTTGACCAGCTGAATAGCAGCAAATTCTGACACCAGCTCATTTGCCTTTGCACGATATCTGATCATTAATTCTCCTCTAACTGCATATTCTCCCAACATTTGATTTACATTTAATTGAGAATCACTGAAGACAATAACCTGTTGCGCCTCCATAATTTTTGCCAAATTAAGCCCTGCAATCATGGCCTCATACTCAGCCTCATTATTGGAAGCTCTGAATTGGAAACGTAGGGCATATTCCATGTAGTAATCAAAAATAAGAATCAAGACAGAGTATGAAGAAGAGACAACAGTATGAATAAACACAAGTTCAAGTTTTATTATATCATAAAAGTCAGAAGTACAAGGTTCAAAGGTACATATTCATGGTTAAAATTGATAAAAGGAAAATATAAAGAGAAACCCGAACAACTCTACACCTTTTCCTTGTCTCCCAAAACCTTCTCGGGAGGCTGGGACGAGGAAGTAGGTTGCTCGGTGGGAGTAAAAAGTTGCTCGGGGAGCGCCAGCAGTTGCTCGGAAGAAGTAATGATTTGCTGAGGTTCCTCGTTAGCAGGCTGGATAGCTGGGGGATGATCTCCCATCACCATAGAAGACTCTTCGGAGGAAGATTCATCCTCTTCTAAGTCTTTAGGAGTTAGAGGGGGACCATGGATGTGTTGCTGATAGAGTTCGGAATTTTCATCCACTTTCATCTCCAGAAGAGCAGCAACCCATCCATCCCTAAAGTATTTGAGGCAACCATAGTCCACTTGCGACACCATGGCAGCCAATCCTTTGTCCCACCCCTTGTCCCAGCCAGTGCTGAAGGACTTCTTCCCAGCCATTTTCCTCTTCAACTTCTCCGAGGAAAGCTTCTCGGACAACAGGTTATCAGCAGCTTTGAGTTGCCTCTCAACTTCCTCTTTCTGCCGATTTACCTCCCGAAGTTGAGACAACTCCTCTTCAGAAACCTTGAGCTTATTCTCTAGCTCTCCAGCATTCTTGAGCTTCTCATCGATCTCTTTATTTTTCCCCTACAAATCCTTTATTCTCTTCTCCAACTCCTTGGAGACTTCAACAACATGAGCTTTCTCTGCTCGGTGGAGGCAAGCTTGTTCTCCCAGATTGCCTTGTCAGTAGCATATTTCTGGCAAGAATCTTCCAGAGACTTAATAGCTTCCTCTAGATATCCCTCCACACTAGACGAGGAGCATGAATCTTTAATCGCCTCATCTTTCTTCACAATTATATTAAAGCAGCTCGTCAACTGTGAAAAGAAAAAGAAAGAAAGTCAGAAACAGAAATGACAAGGGAAATATGAAAAGTTCAAAGTAAGAAGAATTACAGAAGTAAGGTGGCGAGCAGCTAACGAAGTGACCATGTCCCGAGTAAGGTTTTCTTCTGTACCTAGGACCTCGGGAATGATCCAGGACTTTACCGAGCTCATGGAAGAGCTCGGGTGAATAAAAGTAGGAACCCTAGTTCCAGTGGTTGCGGGCTGAGTGATGGTGTCAGCCAAATTGACCAAGGAGCTCTTCTCCAGCCTCCTCGGGAGAACAGGAACACATTCAACCAAGGAAGAACCCTTGGTCGGTGATATTACAATCACCTCTCCAGGAGCAGCAGGCCTGCTCGGAGCCACTGCGGGCTTCTCTACAACCTTCACAACAGCAGCAGCCGAGGAAGGCGCATCAGTCTTCTTTTTCCCCTCGCCTGGGATATCAACCTTACTTCTTTTTGCCTCTCCAGCACCAGAGGCAGGTTTCTCGAAAAGGGTGGGAGGTATTCTCTCATTCATCCTTTCTCTTAAAGGGGCATGAGATTCAGGCGAAGAACTGGTGGAGGCTGGTACTGGCTCTGATTCACTTATTACTGGACGAGCAGTAAAAGTGGTGGTGTAGCTCTTGTATTGCAGTAGATATGAAGCCGACCTAATATGCTCGTCGGCAACAGATTGATGCAGACTCCAGATAAGTTTCAAGTGTCTTATGTTAACGTTTGCTTCCTTTGGACACTTTCTTTTACTCTCAACTGCAAATAAATAAATAAACATTGAAATATCAGTGGCACATTTTATCAAACACAAAAGAAGCATGATTTCAAAATAAGTAAAATGAAATAAAAATAACTTATCCCATTACCATAGGGAGGGCATCTAGGACCCTGATAAACTTCATCTCCAGATAAAGGAGCATGTTGCCAATTTTTTATGACAACCCCATGTTCAAAATAATCCCAATTGGCATCCGGGAGATTTACCACTAAAGCCCTATTTAAAAATCTAGTTTTTAAATAAAAGGTGTTATCACCAACTGCCCATCTATAACAAAACATTATTTCTGGAATTCCCAAGCAAGTTCCATGGATTTGATTTAACCTATGAACCCCATTAACTATTCTCCATATGTTGGGGGCTATTCTTGCAGGAACAACGTCAAAATATTGACAAAAATCCAGACACAAGGGATTGGGTGGAAAAGAAAATACACACTCAGAAATAAAGAGACTGGGGAACCAATGTCCCTCAGCCAAACGGAAATAATCAGAAGGCTCAGAAAGCTCTTCCAGAACAACCCAGGAGGGAATAGAAAAATTAGAGCGAAATTTACCAAGAGATTCAATAGGGTAAACCATGATGAATAAAAGAAATGAAGAAGAAGGAAGAAAATCTTACATAAAAAGAGTGGATCTGATGACAACGAACGATGGAAGAGATGAATACACAGGAGAGAAAGAGATGACGGAAAACTCGAAGATACAAATTTGAAAAAGTAGAAGACGATGGGACGTTCTGCAGTGTTTAAATACTCTACCCTGGGAAAAGGAAAAGTAATGATTACAAAAAGAGATGATTACGTTACCGGCGGCTAAAAAGACAAAAAGGGGCGCGGGAATCGAAGCAGCCATAAAAATTTAAAAACCCTGATTCTACGAATTTGGAAGGAGAAATAAATACAAGGGAAACACTCCTAAAAATCAGGAAGACCATTTAAAGCTACCATATTCCGAGAAAGAATGTTCCATACTCCTCAAATTTAGAACTATTAAACATTGGGGGCTTCTGTTGATACCAAATTTAGTCTGCTGACATGGCTCAATTGAATGATGGCACGTGGCAATCTACATGGCAATAATAAAAACTTCCGAGGAACTCACATGCTCCGAGGAACCATACTACAACGAGGAACATTGCTTCCCCGAGGAACTCAAACGCTCCGAGGAACAAGAATTCCCCGAGGAACTCATAAACACCGAGAAGCTTAGGCGGTCTGAGCAACTCAGGCAGTCCGAGCTGCACCTCGAACAAAGCTTTAATAGCAGGATAACCAACAGTTTGACTATTCATTCAATGCTTATCATTCAGAGGCACACGCTTAACAGGCATTGAATGTATCACCCTTTCATATGTACATCATTTAATGTATTACCCTTTCACATTACAACCTCAGGGCTATAAATACATTGTACAATCCTCATTGTAAGGGGACCGAAATTTCTTGATAGAACTTATAATCGAGAATTCCCAAAACACTCAGCAATAACATAACAGTGGACGTAGGCCATTCTTATAAGGCTGAACCACTTTAAAATGCTTTGTCTCATTTATTTATCTGTGATTGAATAATTAGAGTGATCTAATTTGTTACATCAACATGGGGTGTTACAAGGTCATGGATCCTGCAAACCCAAGCAGGTTCTTCCCTAAAACTCAAATAGGGCCCACCCAAGGTGTATGAGGAATGATGAGATCATGACCAAGGGGTTTGTAATCCTCACGCAAAGGTTTATAATCAACAAACTCCGGAGGCTTGTCATCTTTAACAATGTCGTTTACTGATTCCATAACCTTAAAGCTACTTAGGTTAAAATCCCAATATGATCTACTCGTTGATGAATAACATACCAGAATTCCCTCATCACTATAGGAGTCAAACTTTCGTAATTGCTCTCTATCCCTCAAGATGTAGAATTTACTCCCAACGACACCAAAATATGAAAGTTTGGGTTTCTTCCCAGTTCACAACTCATAAGGAGACTAAAATTTATGTAGACAAATTTAAACCCGATTCACCGTGTGGTATTCCATACTCACCACCTCTGTATAAAATCTTCGACGCACACTATAACCAAGCAGCATGGATCTGGCCATCACTTTAATCGTTCGATTCTTCCTCTCAACAATCCCATTTTGTTAATGGGTTTTAACGGTAAAAAACTCTTATGAAATTTCTAAGCTATCACAGTAGCTTTCAATGTTGGCCACTTTAAATTATGTGTCGTTGTCACTATGCATCTTATTGATGGTAACACCGTGTTGATTTTACAGGACACATCACTTTCTCTTAAGGAATTCTACAACATCGGATTTCTCTCTTAGTAATCCAATAATGGAGTAATGAGATAAATCATCTACCATCAAGAGGATATACCTCTTACCACCCAAACTATCGGTGTGAGTAGAACTCATGAGATCCATGTGAATAAATCAAGCACACGTGAGGTGGTAATGGAATTCAAATTTCGATGGGGACTCTGAACTTTTTTTCCTTTCTGGAAAGGACCAAAAATCATGGAAGTTGGTTTTTAAGAGAAGGTAAGACATACACTAGGTCTTTCTTATTAAACCACTCCAAATCTATAAAGTCGACATGACCTAGATGTTGATGACACAAATCCATATATGAGACTATGGACTTGTTGCACACAAATGAGTAATTGGGTAGAATTCCATAACAATTGTCTTTTTTCCTCACCCGTTGTAGTAAACTTTTAGTAGATTGATAAAAAAATGTTACACTCGTTCTTATCAAAGTTCACAGTAAAGTCCATATCACACAATTGGCTAATACTGATAAGGCTTGCTTTCAAGCCTTGGAAATAATAAACATTATATAGCTTAGAAAAATTGAGTATTTCTATTTTAACACGTCTTATGATGCTGGACTGACTTTACCATCCTTGCAATTCTCAAGGTAGGTAAAAAATGAGACGTCATTTGTCATGTGCCTAGAGAAACCATTATTAAAATACCATTGTGAGTTATTATGAGCCTTAAGAGTGACATGAACAACAAGGATTTTCTCGTCATGCTTAGGTACCCAGTTGGAGGTAATCTTCTGTCTACCCTTATCATTGTTGGCTCTAGTCGGGATGCTGGACGTATCCACAAACAGCAACGGCATCTGTTGGAATTCTTCCATCAAACTATGATAAATTGTGACTAGACACTCATCCTACTCTTAGGATAGAAAAAATGCTAAGGTCGTGTGAAGGAGTATGTGTACATCGAGTCCGACCTAAGGTATAGCAAAACTTCATAAAGTGTCCCCTTCTCTTGAAAAAAGTGAAGAAATAAACATTTTGGGTCTACCTTATTTTACTTTTCTAGGTTGAACTCTTTTCTTGGGTTTAGGTGTGGGTCCATAGTGATGAACCACATACATATGGACTGGTTCCGGTGCGGCGTTATATGTGGATGCATCGTCAAAACCTATCCCTTTTCTCTCACCAAAACCCAAAGCGGGGCCGAAAAACATCTTTCCTAACTTCTCTGATATATCCTCTATTCTCACCGTGACCTCACTAGAACGCTTGAGATCTTTATCTAGTTGGGATATAAGGGCTTATAGTTTCTTACGAGTATCAATTAATGCAAGGATATCTCCCGTAAGACTAGCCACTTATTTGGTCAAGTCCTCATTCTATTTCTATAAAGCTCTCACCCTTTTTCCCAAAGGCTCACTCGCGGAGGACTCTCTCTCTCTCTAGTCTCCCTCAACCCCTTCTCTAGTACTAGGATTCTAGTTGTTAACCCTTTGTTTTGTTTATTTGTTTTAAAGTACTCAGCATATAACTCGGCTTAGGTAAGATGTATGTCACTCTCAATCTCTCTTAATGCATCCTCACCCCCTCTCACGTCGAACTCACTGTCGACGTGTCAATGCGAAGTAGCATCCTCAACATCGTGAGGAGAACTAGACGTACTCACATGACTAGACATGAATGCGGTGAAGTTGTATTCATGCTGTGATTCATCTTTTAAACTCACCAACTCGCCTAGCTATCACTTAGGGTGGCATTTACAATCACAACGGTAACACCTTTCCTCCTCTAATTTTGGGATGCCCTTTTTATCTTTTTAAAATTTCTTTCCCATTTTATTTTTCTTGAAGCTTTTTTTTTCCTTTAGATTAACTGCTATTTTTATGTTTGAGAATTTTTTTAAAATTCTTAGCAAAAAGGGATAAATCGTCTAAATTAAATTCAGATTCAGAATTGGATGAACCTTCCTCTCTCCTTTTAGACTCGTCCTCTATGTTCCTAGAACCCTACTCTTTCTTCCTAGACTGGACCTTAAGATCTATTACCTTTTCTTTTGGTTTAATAGTTTTATGGAATATATCAATTTCATAGGTTTGTAAGTCTTCTCAAAGTTTCTATCTCAAGTGAATCCAAAATCCCTAATGGATTAAGTACAGTGGCTTTCGAGATAAAATGGGTAGGGTGTGATCTTAATATATTATTAACAACCCTAGTTTCTGGAATCTATTCACCCAAATTATAACTTGAATATACAATGTCCGATAGGCGAGCATAACATTTATCAAAGATCTCGGTCTCAAGCATGCTTATGGTATCAATTGGGTAGTAAAGTTTTGCATTTTAGATGCCTTCACGACGTTATTACCCTTATGAGTCAATTGGAATATGTCACATGCCTCCTTTGACATGGTGCACGTCATTATCCAACGAAACAAGTGAGGTGTGATGGCTCTAGATACAGCACTTAAGCCATGGGAGTTATATGTACTCCGTTCAAATCCCTCTGTAGTCTAGGTAACTACAGGTTTAGGAATTTTCACATTTTCAGTAGTGATCATAGGAGGCCTCCACCCTCACTCACAAAAAAGCTAAACTCTTTCGCCTATAGACTTTAATGTGGATATCATTCTAGCTTTCGAATAGTCATAGTTAGATCCATTGAAAATTGGCATCCTATTATATAAGTTCTCCGTCAGAGAACTTGTGATTTTTTAAAGATCAACAATTTTTAGAAATAAAATTGATATGAAGAACAATTTCGGGAAAAATCAATTAAACGATAAAGTTGTGTAAGCTCTGATACCAATTTGAAGAGTGCGCAATAGTCCAGTGGCATAAACTTATTTAATATAGATGACAGCCCACACCGGATTTAATTTCCTTAGCCATTGAACATGAAACTATGTGATTGAAAGCATAAATTAAGAAAGCGTTCAATCAAAACATCCAAGATACTATTTCAGTAATAATCCCCTTCGGGGCAAAACCTTTTTTATTTCACTTATATAATTCACAAATTGCAACGTACAAATCTATAAGTGAACTACAACGTTTTGATGAGTCCTCCCATAGGTTATCTTCGTCTTCCTTCAATAATGATTCTCATATGAACCACAAGAGCAATAGTGGAGATACCTTCTCCACAAGATTAACTTTGGTATAGAAGTATGTGAGGGTTTCAAAGTGATTCATAATAATATTTGGGAGATGACGTGTGAATCAATAGGTGTTTTCCCTTTTTTAAATTAAAAACTTCAGGGAGCAAGTCTGCAGTTTTTATAAATTGAAAAGTCTTGAGAAAACCTTACACGAAGAAGTTATTTATAGAAAAACTCAAAAATCAAGGCACCGTTGTTTTTTCAAATGAGTTTGATGCTCATTCTAACGATATCAACTCTTCATTAGAACGACAACCAATTTTATTCGAATGACAACCCTTTCTTGTATGAGCGTGCTTCAAATGACCTTTTAATGGCTTGAAAGAATATGCCCTCGTTCGATGCTCATTTGATATAGACATTTAACGACCCTTCGGATGAAAAAGCTCGTTCGTTCGAATGAGATTCTCATCTCATTAAAACTACTGGGTACAAAATTAAAACAATTTTAAATTAAACTAGCCTCATTTTTTAAACTAAATTAAATACAAATACTCCCAATATAATTAAGAAAAACTACCAACTCCAAAACATAATATATCGTTATTATGTGAAGTCGTACAACAAGATGGAGATGAACGTGGAGCATGATGAAGATGTAATGGTGCATGTTGGAGACTCACTTTACAGTTTCTAAATATTTGGATACCATAATGATTGTGATGATGTGATGCAGAGTAATGGGATATGCCATAATTTAAGTAACCTAGAAAATAAGGACAATGTCCTAGATAATAGGGTTAATGTCTAAAATGCTGCCCTTATAAAAAACACAAGTAGTGTTTGACAACAGTTGACCTAAATATCTAACCTAAGAAGTTTAATAGTTTTTGGATCAAAACTAGTCAAGATACTCATGATTTTCACTGAAAAATTCACCACAAAGATCACCAAAAAGCTTAACCAGTGCCTAAAAACTCTAGATCTCTCCAAAATCCTAACTTCATGGCTCGAAGTAACCTAAACACTACCCTAGAACCACCAGTATTAACCTAACAGTACTAGAAATGGTGGCTGGAAAATTTTAAATATCGTCAAAAAAAAGGAAATCAAAATTGGTTAACTAGAATGATGAAAGGAAGGAGTTCACTTGAGAAACAGGAATGGTGGAGAAAGAGAGAAGGGAGATTTGATTTGTGAAAGGAATTGAAAGTGTGAAAAATGAGGGGAACAAGGAGAGAGAAAATAAAGAAGTTGGTATTTAAACTAACTCAAGTTGCACATAATTTCCAATAAAAAATCATTAGGCCAGGAGACCCTAGGTCGGACGTTATCTCCACTCCTTAAGCAACATGCCACACCCCTCATGGGTTTACAAATGTTTGCTCAGGGATATTGAAAGCAAACTTTTGTCAAAACTATGAAATGGAATCTCTAATACCTCTTCAATCCACTCACATCACTAAGATGTGCTTTGACCTTGAGGGGATAACACTTTATTAGATGACCGGTGACTTTACACCTCAGCCTCCCATAGAAATTGAAGATTAAGGTCTAGTTACAGCTTATCTCAGACTCGTCCTCATATGGGCCCACATCATAATGGGCCAAGTTAAATAGTGTCGACTTTAGAGACCCACTACAGAGAACATCTATTATTTCTCAGGAAAGCTACTGCTATAATCAAGGCACGACATCCCCAAGTATTAAGACTATTATGTGTTGGCTCCATATAACATCATCAGTTTGATATCATCCAGCATAATTAGGAAGCAATCATCACCCTCGACCTCATCCAAATGGAAGGTTATCTTATCAGTCCCGACCAGTTGAGCCCTCAAAGAGCTGACACCAACAACTCAGGAAGAACATGTGATCTAGGCATGAGTGGAGCACATCGATAAAATCGTCATAATAAATCAGCCTCGCGTGAGGGGAATATTCACTCATTATTGATTGCACATGTGTTGTACTGTTATTTCTCTATAATTGCTTCATTTATCTCATGCACACAGGTTACGTGCTAGGAGTAATACTGCGCACCCCTAACACTATAAAAGAATGGTTCCTTCATCTTCAAAAGGGATCGATTATTGTAAACCCTACTGTTACTCTGTCAAAGTACCATTGTAGAGAGAAAAAGAGCTTGTAAAATACTTTAATGGCTTCTAGCCTCATATCATAATAGAAACACTACTAATTTGCACAGTAAATATAGACCAAGGTCAGAACACTTAAATACTTGTCTTCTCTTTGTCTCTCATCCCTTCTGCTTATCATATATCTTTTATATTATTTCTTTATTCCACCATGGTTACACAGTTCTAGAAGCTTAAGTTGATCACTAATTTGAGGTAGTGATATTACATATCATCAGTCCAATAGAATGTTTCTATATGAATTATAAACCAGTAATTACAGCTAAAATGTATCGGTCCAATTTAATTTAAATGGCTTCTCCAATGATTGACATATTTCACGACTTTAAATGAAGGTTAAGTACTAAATTGATAGTTTCAGGGGAGTTTGAGCACCTAAGCAAGAAAATTTAATTGGGTAACCACCCAATAGTTACAAAAGTAGTTGCATGGTAAGGAACTTTATGAATATGGAACTAAAAGAAAAAGGATCATAGGACTCCCTCATCAAAAACTGCATTTACTCATTTTCTCACTTTTACCTTTTATTTTTGTTTATTTAAAGGTTTTTCTTGCTTCAACGTAGTTTGTAAGGTATATTGTAATTCTCTTTACATTTTATGAAAAGTTCCCTTGCCTTTACTTTTAAACTATTCTGACATTTTTCTAGTGTAACTTGCTTTACTTTTCTTTAAATAATTATTTTCTCTTAATTTGTTTATCTTAAATTACTGCTTTATTCAATTCAAGCTTTCTTTGGCCTTTACATAATCACTTCAAATTTTTTTCTTAAGACTCTAGTTAAATAAACTTATTCATCACTCACGGTAAAGTATTCCCTAAGGGAAGCACAAGTATCATTAATTGAAGCATCAAACAATACACGATCGCTTAATTATCACAAGGATATGATAATCAATGGATTGGAAAGACCACAACCTCGTCTGGCATGATTGTACACATCCAAAATACTCAAACCATGAGAACGAATAAATAATTTACAATGTCTAAGATGATGAATGGAAGTGCGGAAGATATTTAATAGTAGATATAATCCTCAATACCACAAGATAAGATACTTAACCATAAGGATGAGGTCTCAAAATTCCCATTCTGACCATTACATTATCGAATGAGATTCAATCGAGGGATTGGATTCTTTATGGAGTATCTTTTATGACCCATGTGGTAGTGAGCCTCGGATAGGGGATCTTCCCTTGCTACCAAGGTGACAGGAGTTTATTGGTTGGGGTATTGACGCTCTTCTTAACCTTTTCCCTTCATGTGAGGTTTCTTCTAGGACACTAAGGTTGATAATTTTAGTTGATATTATTAATATCCCATTATCTTTTGTACAATGGAAGAGGAAATATTTATAATTTGTTTTAATCAAAGGATATTAAGGTAATTGAACTAAAGGTTTTGTTACAATTATCATTTTATTAAAGAGATAAGTGGCATGTATCAAGTAGTTGGAAACTTGGGCCTCAGACTTTTAATCGTGAGTAAGGGAGTTATGAAAATCACTCCAGGGATATATAAGTAAGGTCCTTAAGATCTTATCTTTTCTTACACATTCTTGCATTTTTACTCATCTAAATCTTATTACCTTTGTCTACTTTCCTTCTCGTTCACTTCTTCCTTATCACAAATGGCTCCCAATAAATCTATCCCTTCAATTTTTAATCCAAATCCTTTGCCATGGAAGTTTCTAAGATGAAGAAAATTAGAATTTTAAATCATTTCTTTGAATGGAAAATGGGAGACCATTGCCTTTTCCTTGGGTCTTCCTTCCTTATGAAGCCTCCTGGCTCCACTGTGAAGTGTAATAGGTTCCCTAAGACCTTAAATTCTTTAGTGGAGCTTAAGTTTCCTCCACGGTAACTAAAAGGACCTTCTTTTTTTAGGTCGATTCGCCAAATTCCCAACTTTGTGGTGTTGATGCCCTCTATGCCCCGTGAAAGGGCTTGCCCAAAGGTACAGGGTTTCATATGTTTCAATGAGTAATTCATGTCTTATGGTGCCTAGTTTCTTCTATTAAAATCCATAAGGGACATAATAGTTTATAAATATACACTAGAGCAATTGGTTGAACTTATAATCTAGCATGATATAAATATTATTAATACCAAAAACCTAAACCATAAATCTAATGTTCATAATAATAATTGGGGTTCACTAGATATACCACATAAAATGAATATCAAAACAACTAATAAGGTAGGACATATTATGTAGTTATTATGAACCAAAAATATAAGGGGAAAGAAAAATTCTCCACATTAAAGCATTTGATTATTACAATAAAAGTGTAGATAAATAATTTAGAAACGCGCTCCAACGGGAGGAATAAACAAAATATGAAAAGACATATAATTGTGAACTTTATTACAAAAAATGGAAAGTTTAATGTTTTTAGGGCCTAAATGGACTTAGATGGCCCAAAAAAGGGCATGCATCAGCACTTAAGGTTATATATTTTGACCATTAAGGTGTTTCAAAAAGACATACTAAATTTTATAAAATTTCGAGTAAGTTGGCAATTTTACTTTGATTATTTCTTATTATAGGTTTTAATAATTATCACTAAAAATGTAGCCAAAAAATCTGAGGCTCATAGTTTTATGTATAAGCAAATTAAGGGGAATGATTAAGTTGTCGGAGAAACAATATAGAACCTTTGATATTCTTAATCAATTTTTTAAGTAGGTGTGAAAATAATATTAAATCATTCCAAAAAGGTCATTAAAAGGGACACAATTCTAGTTTTAATTTGGCTATACAAAATGTTTTGTTCTTTAAGAACCAACAATCTCATCTTATGATATAGCCTTTTATTTTCTTTCATAGATGCACCAATTTATTCATTTAGTTTCATGCATATATAATCATAAGTCTATTCATCGTTAACAACTACACTTTCAATATTTAATTCAAAACATGCGTAAAAGCCATGCTTTCATGGAATCTATATACACAATTGCACGTTACACAGCGCATGTAAAATTCAATGACCTTAACCACGTCATAGGCAAAACTTAATGAATAGTCTTGCAATACCAACACATTACTCTAATACTTCATGCAAATAATTAAAATTATATAACATGCAATTAACAATTAAGCATGGATCTACAACTATAACTCATGAATCACATCATTACTCATGTAATCATTTCTTAGCATGAAAATGTTGTTTTACACATCATCAATTTTTAGGACCTTGGTTCAAGATGATTATCAAGATATATGTCTAACTGAAGGAACAAGAAAGATTGCCTTTTATCCATCTTGCATCGGACTCGAAATCGCGAAAGACCTTTCGTCTCCGATCCAAAATTTACACTTTAGAACTCATGCAAAAGAGCCTTTCTCATTCATCTGAAATTCACATTAAGGAATTTGTTTTAATTTAGGGTTTATCTCCCTTGGCCTAATTTCGTTGTGTTGCTAATTTTTCGTGTATTCGAATGACGGTCTTCAGTCACTTATTTATAGGCAGCGAGATGACTGTGACACCCCGACTAATTAAATACCGGGTAGCTACTCCTTTATTAAATTAATTCAAAATGCCAAGTTGGTTCAGTTAATAGCATCACTATCGAAAACATTTTAATAATTGCTAACCACCTAGTATTTAAAAAGTAAGTGCCAAATTTTAAGTTAAGTCTGATTAACATGCAGTAAAAGAATAATGAAAGAATAGCAACCACTCACTATAATGAAGTAATAAATAACCAACAACATAAATATAAATCTGGAGGAAAACTCCTCACAACAATTCCACAACTAAAAATAATACTACAAGTCTGAATCCTGAATAATTAGATGCCAGAAGTCTCAATAACTGAAATAAATGAAATGTCTCTTAAAGAAATGGGCGACATGCCCTACAACTGATAACTGAAGAATATCGAGCCAAGATAGATGAAGCGTCTACAAGCAAGGTCCTGTAACTTCCACAAACAGCTGCAGCTTGTCACCTGAATGAGAATCCTAAGCATGGTGTCCTTGTGGCTGGGCACCTAAAATGGTTTTTAAAAAATTAGATTTGAAAGCAAATGGGTCAGAGCCCGAAAGTGGAAATTATTTTAAAAACAGCAAGTGTTTTAATAAAATTAAAACATTAAATGCAAAATACATGTTAGGACGTGCACTCACATGGAATTCTCACCTCTCGACTACATGTGCACTCCTAACGTACCGTACCCATCTATAAGACATCCATATCTAACCAAACTGTAATAAGCTCTACCCCTTACTACTAGATTCCCATATTACATTCTAACGTTATCAAATAAATAGAGTGTTTTACTTACTCTCAGATTCTCAGTTAGAACTACCAATCACTATCAGGTAACCCGTTTTGTTTTCTCAAATCATTACCATAATATTATTCACAATATTAACATGAAAGTTCCCATTAATTAAGTGTATATTATTCACATCATAAATATACAATACAAGCACCCCGAGACTAAGCTGCGGTGCACACATACTCTGTTATCCATCCTGGTACATCACGTACATAAGGATCACGCATTCCGAATCTCTCAGGAATCGTTCAGATAACAACATCACAAATAATGGAGGCGAACACAGTCACATCACATGGGTCACGCATATACCTGCGCTCCCACGATCAGCAGACTTATTAACATCCCAATAAGTCCTTCTCTGACCTATGTTCATCGAGGTAACCAATCTAAATCCGGGCAACACAAGGATTAGAAGGCCCTAAGCGAACGTAAACCTCCCGTGATAGCAAGTATGGTAGGTATGTCATACACATAAAATCAATATGTATACTAAGTATTCACACGTCTTAGTAATCACCATAATATGTTGGTGGTACACTTCTCATTCTCGTACCGACATATAATACTACACAATTCATATGTTCCGGTTAATATAATAAATTAGGCTGTCAATAGTTCTCGCAACGTAATATACACTCACGTCCCACTTCATATTTTCCCTTAGGTTCAAACTACACTTCTAGGTTTGACTCCTCATTATATCCCAAACATCCCAAATGTAACAATAAATCATCAAGGGAAGGTTATCTCTACGAATACACAAGGTTACGGGACACTCGGGATCAAAACAGGCTAAAAAGCCTAAACTGTCGACTCGTTCGTAGTCTCGTTCGAACGAGGCTGTTCGAACGAGAGTTCGTTCGAACGAACTGGGCCTTCTAACGAGATCTCGTTCGAACGAAAGTCTTCGAACGAACATCCCTCTTGTTAGAACCCAAACTGTCAACTCGTTAGAAGCTCGTTCGAACGAGCTCGTTCGAACGACCTGGGTAGGTCTTCTAACGAGTGGCCAGATTCAAGCCCAGAAATTCCTATCTCGTTTTTCCCAATTCTCTTCACCTCTAATCTCAACTAAATGTCATCCCAACAATGTTTTAAGGTAAATAATCCTTTCTAAACATGTTTCAACCATATTACAACATTTATATGGGTTCAATTCACCCTAAACTGCATCAAATTATCAAATCTCCAACATTTATTTTTTTCAAATCTCAAGAACATGAACCCTAAAACTTATAAATCATCAATGGGCCTAATTAAATCCGTTTTTGTTTCATCCAAATTATAATATCATCAGAATAATCATCTAAATACAAATTTACATGTGATTCCTCATCAAAAATGTAATTTCTACTTCCAATTTTAATGGGTTTTTCATTAACTCCCAAGAACATACCATTTAATTGGGTTTCCTACGCATGGAAGAAGCATTCTCTATAAAAATGAAATTAAATCACTTGCCTTAAGGGTAACTCTGGATTTGATGAAGAATCTGATGAATGGTTCTCTCTCTCCTCTGCAGAATTCCTCCTCCTTTCTCTCTCTCCAAGCTTTCTTCTCAAGGTGTTAATGAAGGTGAGGTTGGTTTTGCCATGTTATAACTTCTCCCGTAGCCCACTTCCTAAATTGGGGTTGGAAATGGCTTAGTTGGTTAATACTAAGTCAGATTTTTAACTCTGATTTTCGTGGGTTTTAATTACCCAATTTCCGAAATTACCAAAATGCCCTTATAAGTTACCAGTATGGCCCAATAATGCCCCGGGACCCAAACTTAACCCCCGGCTAGTGTTTTCTGACTATTTCGACCCTTCCGGACGCGTTGGCGCACTCAAAACGAGCATACGGTTAATAGAACTAAAATTCACTTTTTAATTAAAATAAATATTTCCCTGACGCGATTGTCACACGCGTCTCAATAAAATTTTCCAACTTGCCGTATTTCAATCTCACGACAAATTTCATACTTCAATATTCATGTATAATTATATATGCACATTATATTAAAATACTAACTCACATCTCTCTAGTATTTTAATCCGGATTAATTTCTAATTAATACGCATTTAATTTAATTAATCCCATAAATAAATATCACAAAAATACGGGGTATTACATACTTCCCCCTAATAACTGAATTTCGTCCCGAAATTCGAAACTAGAAAGTATCTGGTAAGAATAACTCTGGATAATGTTCGCGCATCTCATCCTCGCGCTCCCATGTGGACTCCTCAACATTATGATGTCGCCACTGAATACGCACTAACGGGACTATCTTTGACCGCAGTTTCCGCTCACTTCGGTCCAAAATAGCAATCGGCCCCTCCTCGTAGGAGCTATCAGGCTAGAGATCGATGTCCTCCAAAGCAATGTGAGAATGAGCCAAATCGTCTCTAAGATCTTTCCTTAGCGAGGAAATATGAAACACATCGTGAATCCGATGCAAATGATCCGGTAACCCAAGCCTATACGCAACCGGTCCAATCCGCTCAATAATAGGAAATGGTCCCACATATCTCGGTGCCAACTTCCCTTTCTTCCCGAAATGCATAATCCCCTTCATAGGAGATACTCTGAGTAAAACCTGGTCCCCCACTTGGAACTCCCTGAAGAACCTCTTCGCATCAGCATAGCTCTTCTGCCGATCCTGAGCTACCCGAATGCGACTCCGAATCAATTATATCCTTGTCGAAGTATCCTGAATCACTTTCGGCCCTAGTAGTTTGTTGTCCCCCACCTCCAACCAACATGCTGGGGAACGACAAGGTCTACCGTACAACTCCTCAAATGGAGCCATGCCAATGGTGAACTGGTAGGAGTTGTTGTAAGAAAACTCTACCAGTGGAAGATACTGCTCCCATCCACCCCAAAAATTAATCATACTCATACGTAGCATGTCCTAAAACATTTGGTTTGTACGCTCCGTTTGCCCGTCGGTCTGCGGGTGGTACGCCGTGATCAACCGCAATTCCGTGCCCATGGCCTCCTGAAAACTCTCCCAAAACCGTGAAACAAATATCTTGTCTCGGTCAGACACGATATTTAGGGGCACACCGTGAAGTCTCACTATCTCTGCAATAAAGAGCTGGGCATACTGTCCCGCAGTGTAGTCTGTCCTTACGAGTAGAAAATGAGCGACTTTGGTCAACCTGTCCACAATTACCCAAATGGAGTCGTGACATCTCTGTGACGTAGGCAATCCCGTGATAAAGTCCATGGATATTCTCTCCCACGTCGACACCGGGACCTCCAACGACTTTAGCAGTCCTGCCGGTCTCTGATGATCCACTTTTACTAACTGACAAGTGGTGCATTTAGAAACAAACTCCGCAATATCTCTCTTCATCCCGCTCCACCAATACTGACGTCTCATGTCTTGGTACATTTTGTCCCCACCGGGATGTAACGCGAACCGTGATCCGTGCGACTCGGTCATCACCTCATGCCGCAATTCCTCCCCTTCCGGAGCTACCAATCTACCATTGAAGCGTAATCCCCCATCTGAGCTAACGGTATAGGAGTCAGCTCCCTCTGCTAGTAATCGAACTATCATCTCCCGACAGAACGAGTCATCTTCTTGTGCCTTTACCACTCTCGTGACAATCTGTGGCGTAACAGTCATTACCGACATGAATGATCGGGCCACTGCATCCTGGTGTCCCAATTCTTTCCACTTGGCCTTCCACACCCCTGCCACTTCATCTACTGGCCTACGGCTCAACACGTCTGCTACCACGTTAGCCTTCCCTGGGTGGTATTGGATATCGAACTGATAATCCTTCACGAACTCAAGCCACCTCCGTTGCCACATATTCAACTCCTTCTGCGTGAATAGGTACTGTGGTCTGTGAACAATCGAAACTTCTCCCCCAAAAGGTAATGTCTCCAAATACGAAGGGCAAATACAACTGCCGCCAACTCCAAGTCATGAGTGGGGTAATTCTTCTCGTGAGGCTTTAGCTTACGGGAAGCATAAGCTATGGCCTGACTCTCCTGCTATAATACACCTCCAAGTCCTTGCAAGGACGCATCGGTGTAAACTAAATACTCAACTCCCGGTCTCGGCAATGCTAACATAGGTGCTGAGGTCAACTTATCCTTCAATTCATCGAATGCCAACTGACAGGCATCACTCCATATGAATGGCACAACCTTACGAGTCAGATGTGTCAAAGGACCTGCTATCTTCGAGAATCACCGAATGAACCTCCTGTAGTATCCTGCTAGGCCCAAGAAACTACGAATATCTATCGGTGTCGTGGGCTATCCCCACTCCCTCACCGCGGACACCTTCCCCGGATCAACAGATATTCCCCGGTCGGAAATAATATGTCCCAAAAACTGGACCTCCTTCAGCCAAAACCCGCATTTCTCATATTTTGCATACAACTCGTTCTGACGTAGTGTCTGCAAAACTTGCCTCAAATGCTCGGTGTGCTCCTCCTCTGTCTGGGAGTAAACCAGAATATCATCAATGAAGACAATGACAAACTGATCTAGGAAGTCTCTGAACACCCTATTCATCAAGTCCATCAACACGGCTGGAGCATTGGTCAAACCAAAAGGCATAACTCGAAATTCGTAAGAACCATATCTCGATAAGAACGTAGTCTTCGAGACGTCCTCCTCCCTGATACGCAACTGATGGTATCCCGATCTCAAATCAATCTTTGAGAAGAAAGAAGCTCCTCTCAACTGGTCGAATAAGTCATCGATTCGAGGCAACGGATACTTATTCCGTATCGTGACCTTATTCAACTCCCGGTAGTCCACACACAATCTCAGTGAACCATATCTCTTCTTTACGAACAACACAGGGTCACCCCACGACGAAGTACTCCTCCGTATAAACCCCTTACCCAATAACTGCTCAATCTGATCCCGTAACTCCCTCATCTCAGCTGGAGCCATACGGTATGGTGCGCGTGCTATAGGTCTCGTATCTGGTAATAAGTCTATGACAAAGTCTATCTCTCGACTGGGGGGTAATCCAGGTATATCCTGAAATACATCGGCAAACTCCCTAACAACCGGAATCGAATCAAGTGATATCACCACCTCCTTAGAGGTCTCCTCCTCTAAATAATACAAATGAGCGGTCGAACCTCCCTCTGGGCGAGGCATCGCCACTACAAACATCTCTTACCTCGGAATGGTAAAAATAATCCTCCCACCAAAGCAATCAATCATGGCTCTATAATCAGCGAGCCAATCCATACCGATAATCACATCGTGAGCATGCATATCTAATACCAACATATCTGCAGGTAATACCAGACTACCAATCTCTACCCCTATTCCCCGGCATATAAAGAAAATAAGTGACCCACTCCCCAATGGTGAGTCTACACACGTCACTGTGCTCTCTGCTGTGGCTAAAAACCCTAAGGCTTTCGCAAAATGTGTAGCTATAAAGCAATGTGTTGTCCCCATATCAAACAAAACCCGACCCATAGTACCATGGATAGAAAACATACCCTCAATCGCGGGTGGTGCCTGCGGAGCTACTGCTTGGTGGATGTTATAGACACGTCCATACTGTAACTGTCCCCGCTGCACAGGAACTACTGGAATGGATGGAAGAGCTGGCACCTGGGCTGGAGCTAGGAGGGCTGGTGGAAAGAGTGGCCTATGTGGCTCATGTCGAGCACCCTGCTGCTGCTGCGGGGCCCTGCCCCTATCAGGATAGTCCTGGCGTTTATGGCCAGTCTTGCCACAAACAAAACACTTCCCCGGGAAGTTCCCCATCTCAGTCCCTACTTCCCCCGGCCCTGGTGGCCGTTACCGTTCCTCCACTAGCCCTGCTGGCCCTGTTAAAACTGTTGTTGACCATTCTGACCCTGCTGGTGCTGATGGCCGTTCAGACCCTGATGGCCCTGTCGAAAACCTCTCTGTCCGTGCCTGAAATTTCCTGACCTGAACCTCTTGTAATCCCCCTACTGGGTACCCTGATCACCCTGCCTCTGCCCCTGAACAGATTGTGCCCCACTGGCACCATTTCCTCCAGTCCTGCCATGATGGCTAGACTCTCCCGATCGCTTGCCCTCAGTCATGTGAAAGCGGTGATCCTGGAAATGGAGCAATGCAGCGTTAACCACATCAGAATAAGTGGCTAACTAGAGGTTCCCTAACAAGTGCTGACGAATCCTCCATGTCAACCCGTCCGTAAATTTATGTATCTTCTTCTCCTCCGTCGGTATCTCATCCGGAACAATGATCAGAAGATCAGTGAATTGGGCCTCATACTCGGCCACAGTCTTACCCTCCTACTTAAGGCTCATCAACTTCCTCCTCATCTCTGTGTGAACAGCCGACGGAAAGTACTTGCGGTCAAACCGCACCCAAAACTCCTGAATAGTGAGAGTATCCCTCTCCTCTACGGTGGTAATAGACTCCCACCACTGCAGTGCAGACCCTTCTAGCTTAAAGGTAGCTAGTATCTGCTTCTGGACATCTGTGCACTCATACATCCTCAGGTGTCGCTGGATGTCCTTCCTCCACTGACTCGAAACTACCACATCGGAGCTACCTGCGAACTCCGGAGGGTGTGCTTTATGAAAAGCATCATGTACACGTTCCCAAGCAGACGGAAATGCATGAGCCTGAACTGGCGCGGCTATCGGCGCCTGAGGTGGTGCCTGTTGAACTACAGCTAGTGCGACATTTACTGCCTGGGACACAATGGCTCCAACCTCGGCGGCATTCATCGTGCCCTGAACTGGTGCGGGCTGTGGTTCTGGCGTTGCATCCCTGGGAATCCTTTGTGCACGTCGTGGAGGCATCTGAAATAAGAATGAAGTTTATAAGTTCGCATTTATAAACTTAAAATAGCTGAAGAACATAGCATATACAAAAGAATACAACAGTCCTAAAATATAGGGCTCTACATCAAAGAAAGCTCAGCGGAAACATAATAAGCCGTACAGATCCTAATGGACACTAGAACCAGATGCTCTGATACCACCTGTGACACCCCGACTAATTAAATACCAGGTAGCTACTCCTTTATTAAATTAATTCAAAATGCCAAGTTGGTTCAGTTAATAGCATCACTGTCGAAAACATTTTAATAATTACTAACCACCTAGTATTTAAAAAGTAAGTGCCAAATTTTAAGTTAAGTCTGATTAACATGCAGTAAAAGAATAATGAAAGAATAGCAACCATTCACTATAATGAAGTAATGAATAACCAACAACATAAATATAAATCCGGAGGAAAACTCCTCACAACAATCCCACAACTAAAAAAAATACTACAAGTATGAATCCTGAATAATTACATGCCAGAAGTCTCAATAACTGAAATAAATGAAATGTCTCCAAAAGAAATGGGCGACATGCCCTACAACTGATAACTGAAGAATATCGAGCCAAGATAGATGAAGTGTCTACAAGCAAGGTCCTGTAGCTTCCACAAACAGCTACAGCTCATCACCTGAATGAGAATCCTAAGAATGGTGTCCTTGTGGCTGGGCACCTAAAATGGTTTTTACAAAAATAGATTTGAAAGCAAATGGGTCAGAGCCCGAAAGTGGAAATTATTTTAAAAACAGCAAGTGTTTTAATAAAATTAAACATTAAATGCAAAATACATGTTAGGACGTGCACTCACATGGAATTCTCACCTCTCGACTACATGTGCACTCCTAACGTACCGTACCCATCTATAAGACATCCATATCTAACCAAACTGTAATAAGCTCTACCTCTTACTACTCGATTCCCATATTACATTCTAACGTTATCAATTAAATAGAGGGTTTTACTTACTCTCAGATTCTCAGTTAGAAATACCAATCACTATCAGTTAACCCGTTTTGTTTTCTCAAATCATTACCATAATATTATTCACAATATTAACATGAAAGTTCCCATTAATTAAGTTTATATTATTCACATCATAAATATACAATACAAGCACCCCGAGACTAAGCTGCGGTGCACACATACTCTGCTATCCATCCTGGTACATCACGTACATAAGGATCACGCATTCTGAATCTCTCAGGAATCGTTCAGATAACAACATCACAAATAATGGAGGCGAACACAGTCACATCACATGGGTCACGCACATACCTGCGCTCCCACGATCAGCAGACTTATTAACATCCCAATAAGTCCTTCTCTGACCTATGTTCATCGAGGTAACCAATCTAAATCCGGGCAACACAAGGATTAGAAGGCCCTAAGCGAACGTAAACCTCCCGTGTTAGCAAGTATGGTAGGTATGTCATACACATAAAATCAATATCTATACTAAGTATTCACACGTCTTAGTAATCACCATAATATGTTGGTGGTACACTTCTCATTCTCGTACCGACATATAATACTACACAATTCATATGTTCCGGTTAATATAATAAATTAGGCCGTCAATAGTTCTCGCAACGTAATATACACTCACGTCCCACTTTATATTTTCCCTTAGGTTCAAACTACACTTCTAGGTTTGACGCCTCATTATATCCAAAACATCCCAAATGTAACAATAAATCATCAAGGGAAGGTTATCTCTACGAATACACAAGGTTACGGGACACTCGGGCTCAAAACAGGCTAAAAAGCCTAAACTGTCCACTCATTCGAAGTCTCGTTCGAACGAGGCTGTTCGAACGAGAGTACGTTCGAATGAACTGGGCCCTCTAACGAGATCTCGTTCGAACGAAAGTCTTAGAACGAGCATCCCTCTCGTTAGAACCCAAACTGTCAACCCGTTAGAAGCTCGTTCGAACGAGCTCGTTCGAACGACCTGGGTAGGTCTTCTAACGAGTGGTCAGATTCAAGCCCAGAAATTCCTATCTCGTTTTTCCCAATTCTCTTCACCTCTAATCTCACCTAAATGTCATCCCAACAATGTTTTAAGGTATCTAATCCTTCCTAAACATGTTTCAACCGTATTACAACATTTATATGGGTTCAATTCACCCTAAACTGCATCAAATTATCAAATCTCCAACATTTATTTTTTTCAAATCTCAAGAACATGAACCCTAAAACTTATAAATCATCAATGGGCCTAATTAAATCCGTTTTTGTTTCATCTAAATTATAATATCATCAGAATAATCATCTAAATACAAATCTACATGCGATTCCTCATCAAAAATGTAATTTCTACTTCCAATTTTAATGGGTTTTTCATTAACTCCCAAGAACATACCATTTAATTGGGTTTCCTACGCATGGAAGAAGCATTCTCTATAAAAACGAAATTAAATCACTTGCCTTATGGGTAACTCTGGATTTGATGACGAATTTGATGAATGGTTCTCTCTCTCCTCTGCAGAATTCCTCCTCTCTCTCTCTCTCCAAGCTTTCTTCTCAAGGTGTTAATGGAGGTGAGGTTGGTTTTGCCAAGTTATAACTTCTCCCGTAGCCCACTTCCTAAATTGGGGTTGGAAATGGCTTAGTGGGTTAATACTAAGTCAGATTTTTAACTCTGATTTTCGTGGGTTTTAATTACCCAATTTCCGAAATTACCAAAATGCCCTTATAAGTTACCGGCATGGCCTAATAATGCCCCGGGACCCAAAATTAACCCCCCGGCTAGTTTTTTCTGACTATTTCGACCCTTCCGGACGCGTTGGCGCACTCAAAATGACCATACGGTTAATAGAACTAAAATTCACTTTTTAATTAAAATAAATATTTCCCTGACGCGACTGTCACACGCGTCTCAATAAAATTTTCCAACTTGCCGTATTTCAATCTCACGATAAATTTCATACTTCAATATTCTTGTATAATCATATATGCACATTATATTCAAATACCAACTCGCATCTCGCTAGTATTTTATTCCGGATTAATTTCGAATTAATACGCATTTAATTTAATTAATCCCATAAATAAATATCACGAAAATACGGGGTATTACAATGACTTAAATTTCCAATAGTCATTAATCTACATCAAGGCCGATATCCAAGAGTCTCTAAATCCCTAATGAATAAAAAATATACTCTTATTAATCATATTAAATTACATTAACTCTTGATATTATAATTACCCTTTCATTAACCAAATTTGATTCTTAGTATTCTTCAATTATGGCCATACTAAGTAATTTTTATAACTTTAATAATTCTAAGGTAAAGGACTATAGTATTATTTATTATCAAAATTGTCAAAGAGTGTTTCAGATATATTTATATTAATTATCCCTTATCTAGTTTTTTTTATCTTTTGGATCCATTATTTTTTAGTTTCATTTATCCTTCTATTAGGATTTCACAAACAATGGAAATATTTTGCATTTGTTGTCATGTTTGCAATTGTTGATAGTAATTATTTGGTGCATTCATATGGAGGCTTGTTTTAATTCCCCACGTATGACTTTAATAGTATTGATTTATTTCTCTCCGGTCCATTTTCTCCGTACTTGAAAATGGTTGTATTGTTCTCTCGTTATTGTTAAGTGGGGTGGTATGATTTGTGTTTGACAAAGAATTGTTTCAGGGAGAACTTTGAAACAACCACTGTGTCTTATTTGGAATAAATTTGGTTAATGTTTAAGGATGTGTAGGAGGTTATCTTTTAAGGAACATGGGGTTCAAGCATCATTTAGAAGTTTATTTTTTTGTTTTGTAAAAAATGACTTTTGTGGAAAGACTTGCATGTACCAGGAAAGGAAAATTTTATATTTAAGCTGACACTTTTCTTTCCAAATATTCTTTAAGGGGAGGTTTGGTGGGTTTGTATTACTTTGAAGCCATTTATATGTCTCCTTGATTGTAAAATTGCCTAAGTTTCTTGGAGCCCATATTGCTTTTCCTGTGCTTTGAGCCTCTAACACTTGGGAAAATTGATTTCCCTTATTTCATGTATTTAATAATTATATGCCGACACATCATTGGCAAAATTTCACCAATGTGTCAAATTTTTATATCGGCTTAGAGGACCCTTCATGTATTAAATCCTAGGTAGCAGTGAAAATAATTCATCTAAATTCCATTTGCCATGCTCAATTTTAAAGCAATTACTTTTACTATAGTATAGAAAATGGGGAGGTTTAGGACTCTAGTGATAAGTGTTTTGATACTTACCCAGAGTTATTTTACAAAAGAAATCACTTTATATCTGATGAATATGTGGAAATTAAAGGCTTAAGCTTGGTTCCATTCGATTTCATAGTTTTATCCTAGGCTTTTTTAAGACTATTTTGGTAAGTATTTATATCCCATCATTTTATGCCCAAAGAGTTTAGTCATGTGTGAAAGATTTTTATAAACGTTGAAGTAGATTAAAAAATAAGAGGACAACTGTTACAATAACTCAAGAATTTGTAGTAAACTTGAGAATGAAAGTAGAGAGAAAATAATTTCATTTCATTCAAGATAATTTGATTATAATAACATCACTTTTATTTATGAAAACTAACCTAACTAATAGTTTAGGTAGTTTCTTACTAATCAACATAAAAGGAAAGCACTAGTTCTAACTATTCTTGCTAACTATTACAACTAACTAATACATGATTACATTAATGAACCTATTCTAATACATCCCCTCAAACCTAGATAGGGGGTTCTATTCTAAGGGTTTTATAACATTTGTGAAACAAAGCAGTAGACAATCCTTTGATACGAATATCTATAGGCTCCGTGAAAAATTAACAAGATGTGTTCATAGTATATGCAATGTCTGAACTAGTAAAGGTAAATATTGTAATGATCCCATAATATTTTTAAAAAATGATGGCTATGTAAGCACAATGGCATCATTTTTATTACATAGTGATTACGTCAACAAGGATTAGTTCAATAGATTCAAGTTTCCATAGCTTCTTTTAGTAAGAAAATCGTTATCACACTTATCCTGACTAACAAACAAACTTCCACTAGTATTGTATGTAATATGTAAGCCCAAAAAGTAAGTTAGCTTCCCCATGTCTTTCATCTCAATTATTGAACTTAAATTATCAATAACCTGTTGCATCAACTCTTTATTAGACCCTACAAATATGATATCATCAGCATATAACAATAAAATGATAATATCATTATGAACAATTTTAGTGAAGAGACTTGGATTTTATGGAGAGACTTTAAAACCAACAGTTGATAGATAGGAGGTGAGAGCTTTTTTTAATCCATACAATGATTTTGATAAACTACAGACAAATGAGGGATGTTTAAGATCTTCATATGTAGGAAGTTGCTTCATAAAAACTTTATCTTTTAATTATCCATGTAAGACAACATTCTTCCCATAAAGTTGTCTTAGCTACTATTTTAATAAGGTTACTGATTTTAATACTAGTCTTATAGTAGTATATCTCACTACAAGACTAAAGGTTTTATCATAATCAAGACATTGTTTTTTATTAAGACCTTAGGCTACATGTCTTTCTTTATTTCTAGATATGGTTCAATCAGAGTGTCCCTTGAATTTAGAAATACACTTGCATCCCACTACATTATTATTAAGTGATTTAGGAAATAATTTACATGTTACTTGCAGTTTTAAAGACTTAATTTCTTTATCCATAGTGTCCCTCCATTTTGAGTAATGATAAGAAATCTTAAAATTGGATGGTTAATCTAACTCCTTAAACTATGATTTTATAGTAGCATTATAGAATTAAAAGTTTCCAAATGATTTCCTTTGTATAGTACCATATTTAGATCTTATCATCATAGGATGAGAGCACTAAATACCATCCTCAATAGCAGTCATATTATCACCACCTCCAGTTGTATTTTAAGATTAACGCCATCCTCTATAACAGTCATATTATCATGATTAGCAATTACATTATGCTCATTAACTAATCTATAAACTTTTAAATATTTGATGTCGTAGTAGGAGACTCATTTATATAGTTTGTTGTGGGAGATAAAGGCAGTACAACTTCCAATTGGGTTTCAGATAAGATAGTGTTGATAAAGAAGTAGTAGTAGAGGTTACTGGTGGAAATGAAGATATAGAGCGGATAAAAACTTGTGGATGAGTAGATTGAAAGGTAGTAGTACAAATAGAAGGACTAGATAACAATGAATTGATTTTGTGAAAAACGTAAATAGACTCATTATGTACAACAGGCCTCTATAAGTACGATCTATTTTTCTCTATAAGATCATAAACAACTCCTTTTTAGCCAAAAGAATATCAAATAAAGGTACGTTTAATGGTTCTTAATTCAAGTTTACTTTTATTATATGGGATTGAGTATGGGTAAGTAGCAATATCAAAGATTCTAAGAGAGTTGATATCATGAAGCTATTCAAATAATATAGAGTAAGGTTATTTTATCTTTAGCACATGCCATGGAATTCAATTAATAAGAAAAGTAGAACAAGCCACAACATGATACCTTAACTTAGAAAGGATATGAGGAGTATATAATAAGAAATTACAATTTGAGTATTATGTTTATTCTTTCTTTCAACGAATACATTTTGTTGAGGAGTGTGAGGATAAGAAACTTGATGAATAACACATAGAAAATGGATTAATTTATCAAATAAATGACTACATAATTCAACACCACCATCAGACTTGATCTTTTTAATATGAAAATGAAATTGATTTTTAACAAAAGTAATAAATCAATTAAAGACATTAAAAGTGTCTGATTTATTCACCAATGCATAAAACCAACGAAATATTGTATAATCATTAATAATATCCAAATAGTATGTGTGTCCCTCTGTTAATTTTTAAGGAGTGGGACTCCATAGATTTGTGTGAATTTTACTAAAAGGAACTTGAAACCTAATAGAAGACAAAGATAAAGGAATTCTACTAATTTGGCCTTGAACGCAAGTTCGACAAACATGAGGGTTCGAATCTGGAGTCATAATTACTTAAGATAAACTAAGAATTTTTTTAGAAAATTTCATTAGTGAAATGCCCTAATCTGTCATACCAGGCTGAAGCATTGATTACTGGACCCAAGAAAGCAACATGAAGATTGGAATGAGATGTACGGGTCTTATCATGAACTGGTAAAGTCCTTTAAATGGGATATAATCCTCTACTTATTCTTCCCTAAGACACTACATTCCTTATTATTATATCCTCCATAATAATAGAATGTTCATCAAGTATCACACAACGATTTTTGTACTTACATAATTGATACAAGGATAGTAAATTTGTAGCTAATCTAAGAAAAGTAGCTTCTCCTAAATGTAAGATTTTCAAACCTTTACCATTAACAATTGTAACTTTCTCTGAGGAGTCATATGGTATTTCTTGAGTAATGGTGTTTAAATCATTATTCATGTTTTCGGGATGCTCCATTATTAGCATTCTAGAAATTATATCCTCTAAAGGCATGTGCTCTTTGAATTTGAGTAGTCAAACCAGTAATATTTGGTGCAAAGGTAACTTGATAAACAAAATTTTATCTATAATAACAATCTAGACCAACATTTCTTATCTTTTTATAAACGTGACACTCGGTGATTGAGTTATTCTGATCAGGAACTCTATAGAAACATTTAACTGTATTGTGCCCCCTTTTTCCACAAATTTATCACTCGAGAATGCTAGAGGTATTGAAATTACATCCTTTATTATAACCTCCATTATTACCACATCTCCCTCCATTTAAGTTCCTATAATAATTATTTTATTATTATTATTATTATTATTATTATTATTATTATTATTATTATTATTATTATTATTCCCTCTATATCTCCTTACTCTATGAAATGTCCTAGAGTTATTTCCATCAGAAAAACCTCCATGAAACTGATTAAAGAAAATTATTATCTATTGTTAACAAATTAAGAGGGCATAGTTACTTAAGAAGACATTGAATAGGTTTGAATAGAATTTTGAGAAGACATAGTTCCTAAACCAGATCCATTTTCACAAGTAGATAAAGCCACGAATCCAATAAAATATTACTCAAGTGTGTTTACTTTACTCTCCAAAGATCTTTATACACCAAGAAGTTGATAACATAGCTCCTTAAGAGTTACATCATATTCTCTATTGATAATTACAACCTTGACGACCTAAAATTCATCTAGTAATCCATTCAACACATCCACAACTACATCTAAATCTTTATTGATTTCTAGAGTCCTAATTAATTGATACCTTAATTATTTGACTCTTAAAAGGATTTTTTTCAATTGAATCACTTCCTTTATTCATTGTGTGAAAGTCAGCCTTGAGATTATCTAGTCTAGCTTCATAAACTACATCAAACCTATCATGTAATTTTCAAGCATAGTCTAGCTTAAGAACATAGTCTCCCTCTTTCAAGTTGGTTGACTTGACCTCTTTATTATAAAAGTGAGCAGTTCGGTGTTGATATGCAGTATTTCTCATAGCACCATCTTCTCGTACTTCCTCCAACATTTCAAGATCTAATCGTCTCATAAAATCACTAACTAGAGAATCAAAAGTCAAGACCCTATGGGTTAGTAAGCCAAGCTTGGCTGGTACCATGGTTTCAGTCCCGAATACAAGAATGTATGGTGTCTCTCGAGTTGTTATTATCGGCGTTGTCCTATAATCCCAATGAACATAATGTAATTCATTAATCGAGTTGCCCTTAGAAACATCAAGCCTTTTCTTCAGTCTGTTCAGTAAAGTTATATTTGTTACTTTTATTTGGCCATTATTTTGAGGTTGGACTGGTGCAGAATGCATTTTTTGGATTTTGGACTAGACACAATATGCTTCGAACTCCTCGTTGTCGAACTAGGTGCCATGATCTGTGATGAAAGCATATGGTAAACCATATCGACAGATTATATTCTCCTACATGAACTGATATACTTTCTCATAATTCATCTCAACCAGTGGCTCTGCCTCCACCCATTTGGTGAAATAATAAACAACAATGATTAAATATTTAAAAGTACCTTCGGTGGTCGGTAGCGGGCCGACCAAGTCAATTTCCCTTATAGCGAATGGACAAGGTGAATCTATTGGTGTTAATACAACATTAAGTGTTTATGATTGGAAGAGAATCTCTAGAACTTATCACACTTTCTCAGAAAGGCTATGTAATTTGCCCTTAAAGTCGACCAGTAGTATCCCTGAGTGTTGATTCGTTAGAGAAGTGATCATCCAATGCAATGAGATCCATAAGAACCTTCGTTCACTTCTTTTATTAAATCTTCCACCATCATTAGATGAGCACAACACTACAACAAGATCGTCAATCCTCTTCTGTATAAAAATCCATTGTCTAACGCATATCTCACTACTTTATATCGGAGCTTTTTTTCCTCTCTGGGGTCAGATGGTAGAGTTACATATTCAATAGAAGCTGTGATGGGATCCAACCAGAAAGGTCCCAAATCTAGAGTAACGAAACTAAGCATAAATTCCTCATCAATACTCCGATTAGCTAAAATTTCTTTTAGGATTATTCTTCTGAGCTCAATTCTTATTGTTGATGCTAGCCAAGCGAGGGCATCATCTCAGGCATTTTCTATTCTTAGGATCATATTAATTTTGATGACAAGAAAATTTATTATAACTTCTATGGCCTTAGTAAGATACCAGGTCATCAATTCCCCTTTGACTGCATATAAAGTGAGCACTTGGTGAACGATCAGTTATGAATCACTATGCGCCACTACTTGCTCAGCGCCTAGTGAATTAGATAAATTCATCCCAATTATCAAGGCTTCGTATTCTGCCTCGTTATTTTACGATTTATGTAAGCACATTGTCCATCACAATTAATTATGTAATATACCTCTACAAGTTGCTACAAGTCGTCGAAGGATTGAGAAGCTTATATATACAAAAGACGAATTCAAATTTCAAGAAGACTTCAACATTCAAGCCCAACAAGGATGAATTTTGTAAAATGTGTTTAAGTTCCATTTACATTTTACATTAAAAGTGTTGGGATATTTTTATAAAAGTTTAAATGATTTTTTAAATGGTTTATAATTTTTTCAAAATCATAAAGTTTTGGACAAATATATCCTGATCCTGTGAACAGTTTTAATATTTAAGGATTCCAAGTTATTCAAAACTATAGAAGTTTTTAAGTGGATCAGTAACTCTCGTTCAAACGACCTCACATCTCGTTCGAACGAGATGGAGTTTCGCTCGAACGACGTCACACTTCATTCGAACGACAGAGTTTTTTACTGACACATCACCGCCTAGATTCTTATTATAAATAAAAGTGTCAGGCTTCTGATTTTGTTTGGAGACATATTGGTTTTGACATAATACGTTTTGATACTATTCTCCAACCATTTGAGGGTTCATAACTTTTATTTTTGATTCACAATCCCAATTTCTTTTATGTGAGTTGTTTTGTGGAACCCAAAACATAGTTTGTTGTTTCTTCATTCTTTATGGGGAGATCTCTACAACCAAGAGATGCATGATATTGTGGAGTGAGCCTTTACGAAGTTTATGACTGCGTGTCCTTGTGGTATAGCTGCGTGTGAACCATTGCTGATGTCTAGCCGATGCTTTGAAGGTTTGACGAAGACATCGTGCATTACACTTGTGGGCGATTTCAGGTTGTATGTAAGTCAATGGTCTTGTAAACTTATCAAAATTCTAGAAATAAAGGTTTTGCCCTGTGGGGATTTTTTGTGATATTTTGTGTCACATATTTTATTTATGATAGTTTGACACTTGCACACACGTTGTTATTTGAGTTTAAGGGGTGTTTTGATTTGAATCATATATTGACACTAATTAAATAAGTTTGTGATTGGAATTCTCCCAACTATTGAAATCAATATCACACACGGTCTCTCAAATTGGTATCAGAGCAGGTTACACTAATTTATTCATTTGATTTTGTTTTCCACAAAAAATTGTATCATATTGATTTTTTTGGAAAATATAGTTTTTGAAAATTTATGGAAATTTTTAATGGAGCACTTATCTAATTTTATGCCCCCTACTGTTAACACGAGTCATAGTTTTGATTATTTAAATCATTTGAATTTGACATTTGCTAAAAGAATTAAAATTTTGGAAGAAGAAAATTCTCTTTTTAAAAATAAGTTTGAATATTTGCAAATGTTTCAAACTCAAAGAGATATTTGTCGTGAACAGTTTGGTAATTTGTGTATTGACTTAGATTCTCTAAAAGTTTCCAAAAAGGAGAGTGATGATCAAGTCCTAGTTATAGAAAAATAATTGAAGGCCTTAAAATATTCTAGAGTTCCTTTTTGTGTCGTTGAGGATAAAAAATTAATTGATGATTTTACGGCACGTGAAGAGACTCTAAGGGGTAAGTTTGTTTTAATTGAGGATGAGAAAAATAAACTCTTAAGTTTAATTGATAACTTGAAAAAGAAACCCCTAACTTTGGAAGATTCTAATACTTTGCTTGAGTCTAAAATTTTGAAGTTGAAAAATGATTTGAAAGACTCGAGTAGTTTGTGTAGTGATGGTAATGTATCGTCATGTTCTAATGCTTCCATTGCTAAAGAAAAAACTATTATTTGTTATAGAGGGCCAACCATTCCTAAGGACGCTAGAAAAGGTTAACACATAGGTGTTGTTCCACCCATTCACTTGGTGGTAGGAAAGGGAACCTTAGGCATTTCTGTTTTGATCTTCAAAGAGGTCTTTGGAAGTCTAAGTCTTGAATTTTATTGGTTCCCCCCATGTCGATGTGTCACATCCGTTTGAGTTAGGAAATCTATTTTAGATACGTTAGACTTTAGACGTGTTGATTCTCACATGCTTGCGGATGATTCGTCACTTGCTATTTCATATCGTTGTGTGCTTTCATAATTTTTATCATACACTACTTGTGGTTTCATGATATATATTTTCTAGGTTGTTGACATGTACTTTTTGTATTGGATTTTTGTATGAGAAGTTTTGACAAAGTCAAAAATTTTATTTTTGATAAAATTTTTTAAAAATCCAAAAAGAGTTTTGAACTTTTTTTACACCTTATGTGAATGCAAATTTAGGATGACCAAGTCATAACTTCATGCCATATCCATGTGATTATTTGATAGTGTTTTCACACAATACGTTGTGTCATTCATGTGCTTTACAAAGTTTGGAGTCTTTGAGATAATATATAGTGTTGATACCTACATATTTGACTCATTTGTCCTTTATTGCACACATGCACGGATTTTTTTGACTTTTGTGCTTATCTATAACATGTTGGTTGAGTGTTTCCATCTCAATTATTTCTATACAACAAACCAAATGCGATAAATCTTGACAAGAAAAGTAGTGCATGATATAAACCGTTTGTGAGTTTGTGTGTTTATTTTGAAAAATGGAAAAGGGTTGTGAAAGGTCTTTCATTTTTCCTTTGCAATAAATCCACCGTTTAAATTGACCTATAAAAGTGAGGAATTTAAAATTATCCGGGGTCCAATGAGGTTTAAAAGAGTTCAAAAAAATTATATGGCAATAAAAAGATATATATGCCAAAAATGGGCCATTAGGTTTATTCATCAATTCTCCAATGTTTGAGAATTTAGATCATCTCAAAAAGTAAATATATATGAGGGAGTTTGGTTGGAGAATTAAAACGATTTTGCACGTCCTTAAAAAGTCTTGAAAAAGCTTTAAAAAGTTTTTAGACATTATTGGTGTGAAAATCACGTAGACTTTGATTTGTTGATTTTGATTTAAGACGATGTCATCTTAATTCAACTCTTTTACACCCATGGACAATTTTGATGCTCATTCGTTAGGAATACACAATATGCATCATGCGCATATGAGGTGGTTGAGTTTTATTCCTATTGAATCTATTCACACCCATTCATACCGTTTCCACGATTCATTGTCTTAGTATGAATTCATGGTGTGTTTGTAACACATTTGTATAAAAAATTGAAAAATCAAATATAGTTTGTTTAGTTTATTTTAGAATATCCTGAATTGAGGAAGTTTCTCATATTTGTTTACCTTGTTTACTGTGACACCCCGATTTGATTTATATGGTTTATTCTTTTCCTTGTCTATTTCAGACAAATAAAAAGGGGGGAGGACAAATTATGATATTATAAGTGAGTTTATGTATGGGGGAGAATTGATTCCTTTCATGTTTATTCTTTATATCATTTCAAACTCGATACGTCACGAGGTTTTTACTTTGTCTCATGTGTGTAGTAACGATTGAAGATTTTGGATTGCACACCCTAATGAGAAAAGCTTGAAGGTTTGAAGAATTGATTGTTGAAGCCGAAGTTTGAAAAATTGACGACTTGTCAGTTTATCTTTCCACGTTTGAGTTTTTGGGAGGGTAGAATTGTATAGGTCATTTGAGATTGATAATTCGGATATTTGTTTTTTGTACCGGCATAGACATATGGGAAATTTTTTAAGGACATTGTCCGTCACAATTAATTATGCCATATACTTCTACAAGTTGCTACAAGTCGCTGAGGGATTGAGAAGCTTAAATCTACAAAAGACGAATCCGAATTTCAAGAAGACTACAACATTCAAGCCAAAGAAGGAAGAATTTGGTAAAATGTGTTTAAGTTCCATTTACATTTTACATTAAAAGTGTTGGGATATTTGTATAAAAGTTTAAATGATTTTTTAAATGATTTTAAATGGTTTTTAATTTTTTCAAAATCATAAAAGTTTTGGATAAATATCTCCTGATCCTGTGAACAGTTTTAATATTTGAGGATTCCAAGTTATTTAAAACTTTAAAAGTTTTTAAGTGGATCAGTGACTGTCGTTCAAACGATGTCATGTCTCGTTCGAACGAGATGGAGTTTTGCTCGAAAGATGTCGCACTTCGTTCGAATGACACATCACCGCTTGATTTTTCTGACACATCACCGCTTGATTTTTATTATAAATAAGGGTGTCAGGCTTCTCATTTTCGTGTGGAGAAATATTAGTTTTCAGAGAATACGTTTTGATACTATTCTCCAACCATTTGAGGGTTCATAACTTTTGTTTTACAATTCACAATCCCAATTTCTTTTGTGTGAGTTGTTTTGTGAAACCCAAAACATAGTTTGTTGTTGTTTCAATCTTTGTGGGGAGATCTCGACAACCGAGAGATGCATGCTATTGTGGAGAGAGTCTCTACGAAGTTTATGACTATGTGTCATTGACTATCTTCTGTGTGTCAATTCTTTACTGAAGACTTCGTGTCTGGACTGCATGTCCTTATGGTATAGCTGCATGTGAACCATTGTTGATTTCTAGTCGATGCTTTGAAGGTTTGATGAAGACACTGTGCATAACACTTGTGGGAATTATCAGGTTGTATGTAAGTCAATGGTCTTGTAAACTTATCAAAGTTATATAAATAAAGGTTTTTCCTTACGAGGATTTTTCCTGAAATTTCGTGTACCATATTTTATTTATGATGCTTTGACACTGGCACGCACGTTGATATTTGAGTTTAAGGGATGTTTTGATTTGAATCATAAATTGAAACTAATTAAATAAGTTTGTGATTGGAATTTGCGCAACTATTGAAATCAGTATCGCACATGATCTCTTAATTTGAACTAAAACCTGAGAGCATAATCAATATCAATATCGTAAGGAGTATTATGTCTTATACCTGATCGACTGCCAGTAGCACATAAAGATCCATCCACGTACAAATTCCATAACAAGACATCATTATTGAAACTTTCTGCTGTCAATGACACATGCTGGAATATATTCTTACTCTCCTCTTCATATTTTGGTCCATATCTTGAATTCTGGATGACTCGGTTGATTGGAAGCAATTTCAACTTGCTTTTGAGTTGATCTCTCTTCTTTTGAGTTCTTCTTGGCATACAAGTTTTATTGGTCAGGAACCTACGGATAAGTAAATTCAGAAATAAATCTACCAAATCTTGGCCATTCAATGAATATCTCTATTAGTAGACAAATTCGTACTCTCCTAATTCTACTTCTTAGTATATCAATCTTCCTAACTTCTCAGGCTTGTGGAGTGCTTGATAAAGAGGCATATCAGTATATACAATTATAGGTTACGTTTGGAAATAAGGTTTCATATGCCTATAAGCCACAATAAGCACTAGGGATAATTTTTCCAAACGTGGGTACCGGATTTTAGCTCTTATGAATGCTTTACTAATATAGTAAATTGGTTTTTGGATTCCATTATCTTGTGTGACCATAGCCGAGCTCACTGATGACTCAAAAACAGTTGAGTATAAGTACAATTTCTCTTCTAAAACTAGTCGGGAGAGCAATGGTGGTGATCCCAAGTACTTTTTTAACTCCTGGAATGCTCCTTCACATTCTTCATTCCACTCAAAAGTCTATCTCAACATCTCAAAAAATGGTAAGCACATGCCACTCTTCCCATTAGGCTTTGTACATATTTCTTTCATGTCAGTGACTACATTTCGATCAAAGCTTTTATTTTTTATGGATTAGCCTCAATTCCCCTTTGCTTAACTATGAAGCCGAGTAACACCCCTTCTTGTACTCGGAACACACACATGGTCGGATTCAGCTTCATTTGATGTTTTTCCAACTCATCAAAAGTCTAACCGAGGTCAGAAATATGATCTGAGTATTTTTTACTCTTTGTCGACAAATCAACCACATTAACCTCCATATTCTTGCCTATCTTTTCTTTGAAGACCTTGTTCACTAATATTTTATATGTTGCTCCTGCATTTTTTAGCCCAAAGGGCATTACATTATAGTAATAAGTTCCTCTATTGGTGATGAAGGTTGTACTTTCCCTGTCTTCAGGTTTTTTCTTTATCTAGTTATAAACATAATAGGCATCCATAAAGCTTAAAATATCATGCCCCGACGTAGCATCCACCAACTGATCAATTCTAGGCAAGCAAAAATGATCTTTTGGGTAAGATTTATTTAAGTCAGTGAAATATCCACACGTCCTCCATTTACCATTATTTTTCTTGACCATTACAACGTTGGGCAACCAAGCTGGATATTTCATATCTTCAATAAATCAGGCCTTTTGAAGCTTCTCTACTTCTTCCTTAATAGCTTGATTTTTCTCTGGACTAAAAACCCCACATCTCTGCCTAATCGGCTTAGCATCCTTACTGATGTTGAGCTCATTACAGAAGAAAATTGCAATCAATCCCAGGCATATCCTCATGGCTCCAAGAAAATATATTTATCCATTACTTCAAGAACATAATCAAGTCCTTTTTAAGGACGGGATCTAGTGTAGAGTCAATTTGTGTAGTTCTTTGTAGTTTGTCGTAGTCCAGAATAATGATTTCAATAGCTTACACAATCTATCCCTTGACCAACTCTATTTCATCTCGTCGATAAGTTTTAACTTCAGATTCACCATTAGACTCAGTGGTATCCACCTAGTAAGTTGTAGGCTTATTCTTCAATTTAATGAGGCCCTCTTGCTCGGCTGAAGAGTAGTAACATTCTCTGGTCACCTTTTGGTCGCCTTTCACAACACCTACCCCAAAATGAGTTGGAAAATTCAAGCATTAATGGACTGTTAATGATACTGATTCAAACTTCTTCAACCCTACCCTATCGAGGATCACCTTATAGGAAGATTGAATGTTTCTATCCATATTGAAGAAGTGTATTTTCTCAGTACGACTTGTTGGCTAGGTGCCGAACAATACTTCTAGCTGAGGGTAAACCTTTTCACCAAAAAAAACTATTAATGGCCTATGGTAAGTCCCTAGTTGGCTGAGCTTCATGTCCAAACTCAGAAAGCAAGGATAAAACATAATATCGACTGAACTCTCTTTTTCAATCAAAACACCGACGATAATAATATCCTGGGGATCATCATGGGTATAAAGTACCCTAGAGAGATCATTTTTAGATAAACCAACCACCAATTTGTCTTTGTTGACCTTCCTCGGCCGATCATTTTCATTCATATTAATTTTCTGAATAAAATAGCAAGCCTGGGGTTCATTCACATAAGCCTTCCTTTCATTAATGTGATCGCCTCCTCCTGCATCACCGCCTGTAATCACATGACAAGCAAATTAACCAAAATTGATCATAACTACCTCAAGTGCTAATTGCTAGGGATTATTCAATAGGTCTGGATCGTCTTCATAATCATCTTCATGATTTCTCTTCTTGTCATCTCTGGGATTGCATGGAGAATTTAACCTTTTTCTAAATTCTCTGCTATCACATTGATCAATAATTTGTTAAGTTTTTCTCGGTGGATGAGGGATTTCATATCATTTTTTAAAGCGATGCAGTTATCAGTTGTATGGCCATGATCCTTATGGAATTCATAATATTTAGATCTATCCATCTTGTTAGGAGGTTCCCTTAACTTCTCAGGCCATCACAAATCCTTGTTGTGCTTGATTTCCTCTAGGATATTGTGATTGCTAACACTCAATGGAGTATATGTTCCATATTTTTTTAGTTTTTCCTCTTTTTTCAGCTTTTGCTTCTTTTGCTCCTTTTGCTCTTTCTTCTTAGGCTTCGTAACTGGACTTTATTTTGTGGCCATCGCTTCCTTGATGTTCATTATTTTTCCTGCTTTTTCCATGAGTTCAACTGTAGTTTTAGGAGGATCTTTGGCCAGAGTATAATATAGTTACTCTAGAAGCAAGCCACTTATAAGAGCAGTAATCGTTGTTTTTTCCTCATAATCAACTACCTCCAATTTCTCATTGTTTAAAATCGTAATCTACTCCTTGGTACTTTCCCCCACTTGCTGGGTTACACTTAAAAGATGAGTTACTCTATTCACTAGATTATCTCTGAAACAGAAGTTGTAATGAATAGGTAGGCAAGCTGATTGAAATTAGTAATATTTCCTTGGGGAAGATTATTCCACCATATTTGGGTTGAACCCGTGATGGTACTTGAAAATGCTCAGCACCTCATCTCATTAGGAACTGAATAGATATCAGTTATAGCATGATATTGTTTGATATGGAGAACAGTTTCATTTTTCCATCATATTTGTGAGTAGCCACATGAGCTTTAACTTTAGATGGAGTAGGAAAATCCACAGTTGCCTGAATAAAAGGAGATCTTTTAACGAAGCTTCGTTGTAAAGGATTTTTTTCTTTTCCCATTTCACCTAGTCGATCTTTCAATATTTGAATCAATCATTTCCATGAAGGATTAGCTGCATCAGATCTATGGGAAGTAGCTCAGTAATTTTGACCATATATCTACCATAAACTCTCCTACTGAGAGGTCTGCTCGGCTCGTAAGAATTATTGTATGCTTGATCTAGATTTGATCGAAACCTTATGTTGGTGAGATGGATGTTGAGTATTCCTAGATAACACTCTAGGAGGATTTGTATTTTATCAGGGTCCCAAACGGTCAAAGGGCAAAGCTCGGCTTAGCCTTTCCAAGACACTTGAACCTTTAAGAGAAAAAGAATTGATATCATAGGGTTCCGTGGACCTAAGTGATGAACTTAATCATGAACGATAAGACATATCTCGTGAAGATCTACAATATCTATGTCTAATGTATCTTGGAGGTGGAGGCAATAATTCTCTTCTGGACGAGGGAGCCATTTATTATTGGGAAAGGGTTGGAGACCTACCTTGTAAGGATTGAGCCAATTGCCTCACCATTTCCTGCATGGATTCTTGTCCTCTGGCAATACTAGTAAGGTTTTTTATTAGGTCAGTTTCCATAGGCTGACTAGATAGAATAAGCGGGTTGCCTTCATTTCTGGCACTGGACTCAGGATTATTCATCTTGCCTTGAACAAGGGTATATGAGATTGAGAACGATAATTATATACATGTTCCCACAGACGGTGCTAATATATTGATGTAAAAACCGAACTTGATCCAATTTTATAATAACAAATAAAATATATAATTACAATGGTAAATAAAAAGAGAGAGATGGAGTTTTTAAAGTGGTTCAGCAATGTAAGAAAGCCTACATCCATTGTTATTGTATTGATTTCAGAGGTTATAAAAATCTAGGTATGCCTAGGATCCATTTTACCTTGCCCTTAATGAAAGGGATACAGCATATTTATAGTGACCCAGAGGTCAAGGGTTGGAATGTCAAGGGATGGAATGCTTTTATACATTTAAGCATTTACATCCTTACATAATGAATGTGATGATTGGTTCTATAGACCACGTATAGTATAACCCTTGGTATGGTGACACGTCATGGATCTTAATAGTCGGCATTCTTTATGTTGCTCGACATTCTTTACAGTCTACTATCTGCTAACTAGGATTTTAGCCACGTAGGAGGACAAATTTTCACGTATGATTGGTCCACGTAGTTGGATAATTTTTGGCACCAACAAACAACTTAAAACCAAAATTATTAAGTTTTTTTTAAAACATATTCAAAGGTTCCCTTATATAGTATTTTGTAAAAATAATTAAAAAACAACACCCAATACTAAAATCCAAGGATCAAAATATATATATGCATTTATACCTTATATGATCCTTGACCGTTGAAGATGAAATGATGCATGAAAAACAACTTGATGATATAAAATCTTTAACTTAACCATTAAGATCTTTTATTTAAACACGTCATAGGCTTTAATGGTAAACACACTCAAGTCCTAACCTATGACTCAAAGTTTTTCTTCAAACATGGAATAAGCCAAATTATTAAAATGGACTTGATTCATAAACTTGTCCTTACAAATCTCCCCCTTTGGGTATTTCGGGAAAAAAACACAAAATAAAAATCTATAAGTTGTCAAGCTCTCTAAAGGGCTCAATTACCAACCCCAAAATAAAAAAGTATAAAAAATTGATAGACTCAAATTGAGTAGTTTTTCTCTTGTATAAACTTCACTACATCATTGCAAACCTGCACACTTAAACACACCTTCAAATGCAAGGAGAATATATAGCAATATAAATCCTCATAAGAATAAACTCTCCCCTTTGTCTAACAATCTCTACTTAAGTTAGGACGTCTCCTCTTAAGGTAAAAAATCTGCTTGTCACTACCAAGATTGAGATACCATTTTTCCCCGAAATGAAACATGGGTAAGCATAACAAAAAACAAGTATATCATAAAGTGGTGTAAAGTGTAAAAATCAATGATAAACACAATATGGCAACACAAGCACAAATAATACAAATAATGAACAAAGGATATCAATTTTGATACAAAAATGAAAGCATAAGTATCAATATAATCATCTAGTATGCCAATCTGAGACAACTTTAAATTTAAAACAAAACATATTGCATACATGAATGCAAACGCGGAGATTCAATACAAAAATACCATATATAAATGTGCAAAAGGTACCAATAACACACATGTATAGATATATAGGTATAAATACCATAAAACACACTAAACAAAATAAGATTTCCACACTCGTATGACAAAAATGTGTCTAAACAAACATGTGGCAAAGGGAGTGAAGTATTTTGAACTATAAATAAAAGAATTATGACCTATCACTCAAAAATGTCTAAAGAGCTCTATTTGATTGCATTAACGTTATCAAGAAAAGATTTAGCCTCATGGTGATAAATAAATCGAACTCATAAATGGACGAACAAGTAAAATGCACGTTAATATATAAAATTTTGATGATTCTCAAATCAATAGCATCAGGCATGATTTAACTCAGGCTCATTATGCAAACCTATTGATCTTTAACTTATAACATCCTAACAATATAAACATATATCAATCTATTTTCTCTCATTTTGAAGATACTAAATCTTAAAGCACAAATAAACAAATTGGCCTTGACAATATTTTCTTTTTATTTACCTCTTAATTTTTTAGGCTCTTGACAATGGTGGACTTTCATATGAAGGAAATTTACTGCCTTTATAGCCCTTTTCCATGCACACTGAAAAGAATTCAATAAATCAACAGACTCACGTGCAATGGATCTTACATGCACATATCTCCCACAGTAAAAAATATATAAAAATGACAAGATTGACGGGTGAAAACCTCACTTATCTAATGTAATATATGAAGTTGAAATTTAAAAGAGCCCGTCTATGTGTGTGCAGAGGTATATGAAAGTGAATCCATTAGATAATCAAAGTTGAACTACTCCATGCAAGCCTAATTAGGAATAATCCAAGTATTGAAAATTATTATCAAATCTCCAAGCCACATGGATACATGGAATGAAGTGGACTCAAACACACTGATATTCCACAAAAAATATGTAAAACCAAATTGTAGGTAAACAAAAATCTTTTTGAGTTTTTAAAACATTTTTCAAAAATGACACTTGGAAAGAAAACTCAAAAGACAAAAAAAGATTTTATGTTTTTCACAATAACACTCAAAAAGGAAAATCTAAATTCAAAACATTCAAAAATCATACAACTAGAAATAACATGTATCATGAAGAACAAAATTTAATGTATGAGAGCATGTGAAAAAAATCAACCATATGATATAGCATGTGATGAAACATGTGTACGCATGAGAGCATCAACCAGTATAATATTTAGAGCCTCCAAAATGTTTTTCCTAACCAAAATAGATTAAAATTTAACGCCTCAAATTTTGGGAACTATGGTGACATGTGATCTAGACTTCCTAGGACCTCTTCTAGGATCATAACAAAATGCCTTAAGGTGGCATTTCCTACCATAATCTGAACATGTATAAATAGGAGCAATGTAACTTATGGGTTGACCTTATCTAACGTCCTTCATAGTGGTTGACACTCTAAAATTAATGTTGGTCTTGGATTTAATAGAAAAATCGTTTTAATCATCGAAGTTAGTAGCATCATAACTTGAGTCACTTAAATCATCTTATTACTTCAAAACTCTAAACTAAAAAAAATATTTAGACTCTTAAATCATCTTCCAATATTAGGGACTCCTTCTTTAAATTTTCAATGATGCCTAGAAGGTTATCTCGCTCCCCCTCAATGTTTTCACATGACCTTAAACCCTCAAATAATTTATCATTGTCTTCTACGGCACGCTTTTTCACCTTAGTCTCAAACTTCTTAGAATCCTGTAATTCATTCATTAAAACATGGACTATATCCTCACTCTCTTTCTTATACACTTATAAAATTTCAAAATCACATTTCATGTCTTTAAGCTTCTCACGAATGATATATCTTTGAGTTTGAAAAGTTTGCAAAAATTCAATTTCATCTTTTAAGCAAAAAAAATAAATAAATATAACTCTTTTTGAAAACATCAAATTCAAACGAGTTAATTTTTCTACATGATTATGAAGCTAATTAAACTCAACTCGAATATCAAAAATCACAGTCATCGCTAAACATATCGAAAAAATTATTGGCGATCCATTGAGAGAAACCAGAAAACTCTAGAGAGAGATAAACAACCAAACAACCCTAAAAATGTTAGAGCAGTAGACTAAAACTATACTTTATGTAACAATTTTATTTATGGATTTAATGTTAAAGTAAAATCAATTTTTCATATTTTAATGAGTATCATATATGGACATAATGTGTGCATTATTTTATATATCGCCAATGTCTTTTATTAATCTTAATAGGTGTTTGGTGTGTAGAGTACGACTTACAAACAGAGGATCAGATTTGTAGTTCTAGAGGAATATAAGTTTTATCGTTCATAGTAATAGATGGAACACGACACACCATCAATAGTTTTGTAGAACAACATTTTAGTAGGTCTATCTTGATTATGGGAAATAGTATAGTTTCAACTTAGTGTGCTAGTACACTTTATTTGTATTGAACGAGATCTCCCTGAGGTCATTATCTTTATATTGATTTTATAAGACAACGTACACCTCACGATTGTTAGGTTTAATTAAGTATCTTAATCCGGGTATGATTGATGGGTACATGCACTAGTTATTTATTGCTATGACTTATCAGGTGAGATTCATTATTAGATGAATAGTCTTGATAGATTGGGTAATCATTATTTCTCTATGGAAAATGTCTTTTATGGATGGAATCCACATCTTGATATAGGGACTGGGGATACCACATTAAGATGATTATAAGTTTTGTATGTGTCAAATAATTTCAGGTGGACTATGTTATGTAATACCCCGTGATTTTAATGACTTTTAAAATGGGTTATATTTTAAATTAATGAATTAATTGGATCTTATTATATATTAATTCATTTGGGTTTTATCCGAATTGTGGATATTAAAATGATGATTCTGAATATTACTTAAAGATATTTAGGTAATATATGAATATGATGTCATTATTATGACGGTGTGATATAATTTCGGTAATTTGGATTTTTTAGTCAGACGCGGTATGGGACGTGTCGGGACTAATTTATTAAATTAAAAAGGAAATTTATTTTCTATCGACCTTATAGTCATTTCGACTGCGTCGTTGCGTCCGGAAGGGTTGAAATAGTCAGAAAAGTTTATTTGGATGTTGGATTTGGGTCTCGGGTAATTTGGAAATGAAAAGAAAACCCAAAAGGGCATTTTGGTTATTTTTATAAGGGGATGAATAGTGATTTTGGGTTTTGTCTTATTATAAGTATTTGAAGATTAGTTGAATGTGGGTTCATTCATCTCTTCTACACAAAATTGAAAGGTCATCTTCTTAGAGAGAGTGAAAGGTTGCTTGGGAAGAGAAAAGCTTGCTTGGAAAGGAGGAGAACTAAAGACCAAAGGTCACCACCACCAACCACCACCGAAAGTGGCCGGAAAAAGGGAGAACCACCTATGTTATTCAACCCCAAAGGATCAGATCTTCATTAAAGGCAAGTGTTTGATATTTGCAATTTAAGTTCGTATGTTGTCCATGTTAGGATAGTTATAAAAAGAGATTATTTTCATGCTTGGAAGATGAAAGGTTATAGTTGTTAATGGATTTTTGGAATCTAAAAATATATAGGAATTAAACTCATGTTGTAGCTAGTTAGTAATCCAATAAATATTCATCAATCTGTGGAAGAAATTCTGAAAATAATTTAGTGTTTTTGAAGATAATATGTTGATAATTTTCTAGAAAAAGAGGCAAAAACGAGTGGAATGAGAAGAGCCAATTTGGAAGGTTTAGATCTCCTTTTTGAGTGCATTTGGATGAGATTTAAGAAAAACTCAAAACATATACCTGACTCAATTTTTCGTGTAGAACCCAAATCTGAAGTCGGATTGATGATTTGAATAATTTTTGGATCTAATTTTTCTAAGTATTTAAAATATGAGAATTCATGATGTTGTTTCTTTTTAATGTTGGTTCTTATCCCAAAACTTTTGTAGATCTTCGGTGATTATTAATTGGATATTATGGGACTTAGAGAAGATCAGTAAGCCCTAGTTAAGATTTGAATTAATTTTATTAGGATTTAACTAATTAGAATTATGATAATTAAATTAAAGAAATTTCGGTTGCTAGATTCATTTGTTGGATTATAATTGGTTTGCTTGAGGATTAAGGATAGGTCCAGTAGTGGTGATTGAATGTAACACCTGGGTAGGCTTAGGATTACAATATGAACATCAAGGACTGAGTTTAAGCTCTTTATTGATTGTGAAAGGACTAAGTGTAATACGAGCGCTTAGCAGTATGACTCCTGGATAGAGATGGGAGTTTAGAACACATTTGGTTGAAAGAGGGTATGAGGTTATCCCAATCACGTATTTAAAGTTGACGGACCTCCTCGATCGACAAAGTTAAGTAGTAGTGTATTGGAGGGGTTCCTTGTTTGGATTTCGCTTTGCGAGATGCTCCGCGCATGAACCTTAACGACGTCGGGAGTGGAGAGATGTTATAGGATGCGAGGATAATTAAATTATGAAGTAAAGATATGATATTTTAATACGTGGAATTTAAAAGAGATATAATGCTACGTATGGGAATTATCTTAGGGTAGTGATATTACCTTATTGATATTATATTATAGGTATGATAATGCCTATTTGATTGATTGATGATTTATTTGTATGACATACCTAGCTTACTTGCTATCGGTGGGACGTTTGCGCGTGAGGGCAGTCATATCCTCATGAATCCATGGGATCTTTGATTTGTCGCTCGAGAACATAGGTCTATGAAAGACTTATCGGGGAGTTGATAAGTCCAATAACTGTGGGTACGTAGGTATGTGCGTGACCCATAGATACGAGAACTATATTCGCCTCCAATGTTTGTGTTGTTGTTTATGGTTCGACGAATCCCTACCGAACCTTTTTTCCACTATTCGGCGACCAGCAATGATGGGACATGATAGCAGAGTAATGCATTGCACCGAAGCTGTGACTCGGGGTGTCGTATAATATATGAATATATATATATAATGAATTAAATGATTGAATGGTTATATTGTGGTTAAGTCATCTACTGTGTGATAATTGTAGATAAAGGCGAATTGAGAGAAGAATGGAATTAAGTTAATGAATATTTATTCTTATAGAATTCAAAATCTTAATTCATATTAATGAGAAATTATTCATGTTAATGAGAAACGATGAGAAATGTAAATGAATAATAATGTGACGTATGGTATGGGACATACGGGGATTATGATATAGGAATGGAATTATATTATCGAACTAGTGAGGAGGAACCATTAACTAGGAGGTTAATATGAAACGTTAAGTGTGCACTCTAGTTGAGAGGTGTAAGGACATTTTTGTCCATGAGCATTTTATATGTCGTACGCCGTTACACCGTTGAGAATATTTCAGAATCATACGCTCATCAACGGAATCCGAATATCAAAGGCAGAAAAGGAATTAGGGAACAGACCGGACCGATCCAGCCCAGATAAAAGAACCGATCCGGTTCCTCGGGACCGATCCGCCTAAAGAGACCGGACCGATCCGCCTGCTGAGGTGAGGCCAGTGTACCCCGGATCTATAGCGAACCGATGAAGCTAAAAAGCCGAACCGATCCGATGCCAACCGGATTGATCCGCCTTCACAAAGGAACCGATCCGATATCACCGGACTGATCCGCCTAAAGAGACCGGACCGATCCGACGAGGATAATTTCAAACAGATCGTGTTCAGATCATGTTCCGAAGTTTAGGGCTCAAGTTCTCCTATTTAATCCCACTACGGGAAGTGGTTTTTCCAAGACTTATATACACGATTTTCAGAGTAGGGAAAGCCCCTAAGTCTTCACCTATTGAGTACCAATACTCTAGGTATTTTGATTCACACAAAATCCATACACTTGTGAATCCTTTTGGTAACCCAGGAACGCAGTTTTGCAGTTCAATCCTTGTGGAGGAGATCGTTCTTCTTCTCCATTGCAGCCCTACTGGAAAGGGATAATTCCAGCCGCGACTACAGAATCTGATACCTGAGGGTAATTCTTAGTCAACTTGTATTTTCATTGTAATCCGATTGTAAGCCGTTTTCTTACAAATTATAGTGAAAATAAATGGTTTTGCCCCTGAGGGGGATTTTTCCTTAATTGCATGCGTTTGAATGTTCTTGCGTAGATTATCAATTTATTCAATCACATACTGCTGCATGTTTAGGGTTTGTTTGTGTTAAAATGGTTTTATATATAATTTGATCATTTGAACGCGAGCACACACGTTCTCAAATTGGTATCAGAGCAGGTTACGCTAATCTATCGCGTATTCCTTTTTCCGCAAAATTTTTCTAAGATATCAATTTTCTAAAAAATTGATTTTTGAAAAAGTGCGTGTTCAAATGGAGAAGTCATATTATAAAATGCCTTTTTTTGACGGGACAAATTATGCTTATTGGAAAGCCCGTATGAGGTCGGATTTAAAAGCCATTGATGAACGTGTCTGGATTTTGGTTGAACGAGGGTGGACTCCTCCCACCGTGACTGTTGATAATGTGACCAACTTGAAACCTGACATTTCTTGGACTGATGAAGAAATTAAATGGTCATCTTTTAATTCTAAGGGTCTAAGTGCTATTTCTGGGTCTGTCACACCTGATAAGTTCAAACGCATAATGACGTGTACCACGTCAAAAGAGACATGGGATGTTTTACAACTCACCCATGAAGGAACTAATGCTGTGAAAGAATCTAAGTTGCAAAACTTGACAACTCAATTTGAAACTATCACCATGCATGATTCTGAATGCTTTGATGAATTTTATGCTAGACTTTCTGACATTGTGAATACTAGTTTTAATCTTGGTGAACATATTCCGAATGCTGGAGTTGTTAAAAAGATTCTTCGTTCTTTGCTTAAGCGTTTTATCCCTAAAGTCACTGTGCTAAATTCTATGGGTAATTTAAATACGCTAAAATTGGAAGAACTTGTAGGAGATTTGCAAACTTATGAAATTGATATGTTCCCTAAAAATGCTAAATCTAAAGATAAGGGAATTGCTCTTAAAGCCCAAGAGAGAAGGGTTGAGGGGTCAGCTAGAAAGAGGGTAGAGTCATCTAGAAAGAGAGAGACTGACACGTCAGATTCTGAGTGCGATTTTGATTTAGATGATTTGGCTCTTTTCGCAAAAAACTTCAAGAGGATTCTCAAATTTAAGAAAAATGGCAATTTTAAAGATAAAAAGAAATTTGAGAAAAATAAGTTTAAAAAGAAAATGAAAAAGTTTCCAAAAATCCTCCTCTGAAAGAAAGTGAGAGATGTTTTGAGTGTGATGGTAGGGGTCATAGAGCCTTTGAGTGTGCCAGTCGTCTGAATAGAGAGAAAGGGAAAGTTGTCCTTAATGCTACCCTTAGTGAAGACAGTGAGGTCGAGACGGTGGATTCAGGAGATGAGTCACCGCATGAGTGTAACTTCACCGCATTCATGGCCAGCCAAGTGAGCACTCCTAGTTCTCCTCACGACGTTGAGGATGATGCTTCACTGGGACACCTCGACAGTGAGATCGATGTGAGTGAGGGGGAGGATGACACAAGTGAGAGCGAGAGTGATATACAACGCGCCTACGCAGAGTTATATTCTGAGTCTTTTAAAACTAAAAAGCGTAATAAAGCGTTAGTTCTTAAGATCACCTGCTTAGAGGAAGATTTAAAGAAAGCGAAAGAAAGAAAGTTCTCCACCTGCACCGCCCTGAGAGAGAGAGATTCTACATGTGTCGAGAATGAGAATTTGTTTAGAGAGAGAGAGAGTGTTTCAGAGAAAGAGAGAGGGGACTTGATTAAGCAAGTGGCTAGTCTTACGAGTTAGCTCCATTCCTCCGTGGAGACTCGGAAGAAACTTGAAGCCCTTGTTGCCCAGCTGACTCATAATCTTGAGAAAGCACGGGAAGTCAAGGTTCAAATCGAGGACAGATCTGGGAAGATGGGAAAGATGCTCCTCAACCCCGCTTTAGGTTTTGGTGATCGTCAAGGAATTGGATATGATGGTGCCTCCACGTCCCAAATTGCACCTGGACCAGTTCCTGAGTTTACTACAACTCTTTATGGTCACCGTAAAAAACCTCGAAGGAGAGTTCGACCAAGAAAAGCAAACCAAGGTCCACCTTTGACTGTGCTCTTTTGTACTTATTGCAAAAGAAAAGGCCACCTTAGGGAAACTTGTTATAGCATGGGTCGAACACGACGTACTACTGCTCCACCACGTCATACTGATAAATTTTCTAGTCTGAGAGAGCGAGTTGAGTTCTTAGCTGCCACGACTCAGAGTTTGATGAAAGAATTCCGACGGATGTCTTCGCCGTTAGTAAATGCTTCTCACATTCCAGCTAAAATCAACAACAACAAAGGCAAACAAAAGGTCATCTCTGCTTGGGTGCCTAAGAAAGATAAAAAGGCCTTTGTTGTTCATGTTGCTCTCAAAGAACATAATACCTCACAGTGGTATTTTGATAGTGGGTGCTCCAGACACATGACAAGTGATGCCTCATTTTTTACGACTCTTGAGGACTATCAGGATGGTAGAGTCACCTTTGGAGATGGGAGAAAGTCTAGCATTATAGGACGTGGTACTGTCGAGTTACCTGGTTTTCCTAAGCTAGAAAATGTTTTGTACGTCAAAGGTTTGAAAGCAAACCTTCTCAGCATTAGCCAGCTGTGCGACACTGACCTTGCAGTAAAGTTTGACCGAGACGCGTGTAAAGTCTACAATCAAACCAGTAAACTATTGATGAAAGGGGTGAGGACCGAGGATAATTGCTATGGGACTGAGCCCACATCCTCACTTGTCTGCAACAGCGCCAAAATCACTCCTATGGATCTGTGGCACCAACGTCTAGGTCACGTGAACGTTATAGATCTTAATCGTTTATCTAAAAAGGACCTAGTACGTGGCTTACCATCTCTTGGAAAGTCAACTTCAACCGTTTGTGGACCCTGTCAGTTGAGAAAACAAATTCGTAGTCCTCATAGGAAGTTGCATTCCATTACCACCTCTCGTGTTCTGGAGTTGATTCACATGGATCTTATGGGCCCCACTCGTACTGAGAGTCTAGGTGGTAAGAGGTACATCCTCGTGATGGTAGATGATTTCTCCAGGTACTCCATTGTAGGTTTTCTGAGAGAGAAATCCGATGCTGTAGATTTCTTAACGACTAAGTCCCGTGTCCTGCAAAATCAACACGGTGTCACTATTAATAGAATACGTAGTGACAACGGCACTGAATTTAAGGAAGCAAAGGTGGATTTGTACTGTGATAGCCTTGGGATCAAACATGAGTTTTCTGCTGTGAGAACTCCTCAGCAAAATGGGATTGTTGAGAGAAATAATAGAACGATCCAAGAGATGGCTAGATCTATGCTTCTAGGTCGTAAAGTTTCTAGGAGATTTTGGGGAGAGGCAGTGTCTACTGCATGCCACACGGTGAATAGGATTTATTTGCGTCCACACACACTACAGACACCTTATGAGTTGTGGACCAGCAAGAAGCCCAACCTAGCGTATTTCCGTGTTTTGGGGAGTAAATGCTACATCCTACGGGATAGAGAGCAATTAGGAAAGTTCGACTCCCGGAGCGAGGAGGGAATATTTCTAGGATATTCATCGAATAGTAGAGCATACCGAGTATTTAACCTGAAGAGCTCTAGGGTTATGGAATCAATAAACGTTACCGTGCAAGATGACGAACCTTCGACGGTTATTGATCCTAACCTTAAGTGTGAGCATGAGGATTGTTCTGACAGTGATTTACATGTTCCTCTCTCACACTCTGTGGATCCTACTCCTGTGTTAGGGGACACACCTGCTTGGGTTCACAAGATTCATGACCCTTCTGCCATTGTTGGTGATCCCACTCTAGGGGTCAAGAGTCGTGCTCAGCTAGAGAACGTTGTTAGCCATCTTTGCTACACATCCAAAGTCGAGCCCAAGAACCATAAATAAGCACTCAAGGATGAACACTGGATATCTGCTATGCAGGATGAGCTGCTTCAGTTTAAAAAGAATGATGTCTGGGAACTTGTCCCCCGACCTAGTGAGATTAATGTGATAGGTACCCGGTGGATTTTTAAGAACAAAATGGATGAAAATGGTACCATAATCCGAAATAAGGCTAGGTTGGTCACTCAAGGCTACACACAGATAGAGGGTGTAGACTTTGGGGAGACATTTGCTCCTGTTGCGAGGCTTGAGTCCGTCCGTCTTCTGCTCGCCATCGCATGTCATCTGCGCTCAAGGTGTATCAGATCGATGTCAAGAGTGCCTTTCTGAATGGCATTCTACAGGAGGAGGTTTATGTGGAACAACTAAAAGGGTTTGAAGACCCTCAGCACCCTGAGCACGTCTACTATCTGAGGAAAGCCTTGTATGGTTTGAAGCAAGCACCCCGTGCTTGGTACGAGAGGCTTACTTCCTATCTCTTAGCTCGAGGCTTCAAGAGAGGGGGAGTAGATATGACGTTGTTCGTCAGGAGAGATGACGGTGCTATTTTGGTTGCCCAGGTCTATGTGGACGACATAGTCTTTGGATCCACATGCTCCCAGCATGCTCACCACTTTGAGGAGGAGATGAAAAATGAGTTTGAAATGAGCATGGTTGGTGAGCTTACATTCTTCCTTGGTCTCCAGGTTCGTCAGCTAGAGGATGGGATGTTCATCTCCCAATCCAAGTATGCTAGAGACCTAGTGAATAAATATGGTTTAGACTCCGCTAAGCATGCACGTACACCTATGAGTACCACTACCAAGCTTAGTAAGGACACTTTAGGCAAGGACGCAGAGCAAACCTTATATCGGAGTATGATAGGTAGTCTTCTCTACTTGACTGCCAGTCGTCCCGACATCGCCTTTAGTGTTGGAGTCTGTGCGCGATATCAGGCATCCCCGAAAGAGTCACATTTACTTTCTCTAAAACGTATTATTAAATACGTGAGAGGGACTCTATCATACGATATTTGTTATTCCTTTGAGACCGATGACCGTTTGTCCGCCTATTCGGATGCCGATTGGGCTGGGGATGTAGATGGTTGTAGGAGCACTTCTGGTGGGTGTTTCTATTTTGGGTCTGCTCTTGTCTCCTGGTTGAGCAAGAAGAAAAATTCCATCTCTTTGTCCACTGCGGAGGCTGAGTACATTGCAGCCGGGAGTTGTTGGACACAACTCTTGTGGATGAAGCAAATGTTGGAGGATTATGGGATTTCACAAGACACCATGATCATTTCTTGTGATAACACGAGCGCGATACACATATCTCGTAATCCCGTCCAGCATTCGCACACAAAACACATCAGGATACGTGAACACTTTATACATCAGTTAGTTGAAGAGAAAGTCGTATCCCTGAGTTTTGTTCCCACCGACCGTCAGTTAGCCGATATTTTCACGAAACCTTTAGATGCCCTTAGATTTTAGAATCTTAGGAAATCTTTAGGGATTTGCACAGTTGACTGAGGGGTTGGTCTATATCTAGAATAGGATGCTCCTTCATGTTCATATCATATGCTTCCTATTGCTAGTCTGTTTTATATGTACCTCTGCTTAGTTGTACAACTTTGTTTTATTCTTGTTGCTTTTTATATTTCTTTTGAAAAATACAAAAAGATTTTACTTTAAGAAAAATTTTGAGAAAAAGCACAAAAAGATTTTATTTTGATAATATTTTTTTGAAAAAGGCCAAAAAGATTTTTCTATTTTTGCACCTTTTATGGATGAGCATTTAAGTTAGCCAAGTCATAACTTCATTCCATATATCCATGTGACTGTTTGATAGAGATTTGAGAGGCTACATCATTTCATCCATGTGCTTTACATTGTATGGAGTCTTTGAGATGTAATTCGTGATATCTTCCTACATGGTTGACTCCTATATCCTTTATTGCACACATGCACGGCTATATTTGATTATTGCACTTGTCTATCTCATATTGGCTTGAGTGTTTCCATCTCAATTCTGTCTATACAATGTACAATATGCCATAAAACTTGACAAGATTGGAATTCATGTAAAAACCGTTTTGGTGAGACTGTGTGTTTTTGTACAACGGGGAGGGGCTGCGAAAGGTAATCATCTATCCTTTGCGCAAAAGCCACCGTTAAAAAGGACCTAAAAATGGAGAAATTTTAATATCCGAGGTCCAAAGAGGTTAAAAGAGCCCGAAAAAATTTACAGGCAATAAAAAGAAAATCATGCCAAATATGGGCCATTTAGGTTTCACCATCAATTCTCCAAAGTTGGAGAATTTAGAATGACTCTATTCAAAATTATATCTGAGGGAGTTTGGTTGGAGAATCTTTAAACGGGTTTGCACTTCCTTGAAAGTCCTGAAAAAGCATAAAATCATTTTGGACGTTATTGGTGTGAAAATCATTTTGATCTTTGATTTGTTGATTTGATTGAGTCAATATCTTATATTGTCACTCTTTTACACCAAAGGAAGCATTTGAGTTCATTCGCTAGGAATATCCAATATTCATCGTGCACATATGTCATGTTTGTATGCATTGATTTTCCTATCGAATTTGATCACACCACTTCATTTACGCTATCATTGTCTTGGTTACTTTGTGTTCATTCATGGTGTGATATTATCCGTGTGACACCCCGCTCTTGCTTATTTGCTTTATTTCTCTCATTTGTCTATTTGGGGACATCATAAAAAGGGGGAGAATGAATTATCTTATTATGGGGGAGATTTGAATGATTGAGTTTGTTCATAAATTGGTATATATGTTTATCTCACTTCAAACTCGATATGTCACGTGGTATTTTGCTTTTTCTCATGTGTGTAGGTACTACATAAATTATCATTGTATTTCACACCTTGATGAGAAAATCGTTGAGATTCCTGAAGATTTGAAGATCAATCGATGCAGTCTTATTCACTTGTACTCTTTCAGTTTTGGGTTCATGGAAGGGTAGATTTGTATAGGCAATTTTTTATGATTGATAATTCGGATGTTTGTTTTTATGTATGTACCGGCATAGACATAGGGGGAGATTTGTAAGGACATTTTTGTCCATGAGCATTTTATATGTCGTACGCCGTTACACCATTGAGAATATTTCAGAATCATACGCTCATTAACGGAATCCGAATATCAAAGGCAGAAAAGGAATCAGGGAACAGACCGGACCGATCCGGCCCAGATAAAAGAACCGATCCGGTTACTCCGGACCGATCCGCCAAAAGAGACCGGACCGATCTGCCTGCGAAGGTGAGGCCAGTGTACCCCGGATCCATAGCGAACCGATGAAGCTAAAAAGCCGAACCGATCCGATGCCAACCGGATTGATCCACCTTCACAAAGGAACCGATCCGATATCACCGGACCGATCCTCCTAAAGAGACCGGACCGATCCGACGAGGATAATTTCAAACAGATCGTGTTCAGATCATGTTCCGAAGTTTAGGGCTCAAGTTCTCCTATTTAATCCCACTACGGGAAGTGGTTTTTCCAAGACTTCTATACACGATTTTCAGAGTAGAGAAAGCCCCTAAGTCTTCACCTATTGAGTACCAATACTCTAGGTATTTTGATTCACACAAAATCCATACACTTGTGAATCCTTTTGGTAACCCAGGAACGCAGTTTTGCAGTTCAACCCTTGTGGAGGAGACCGTTCTTCTTCTCCATTGCAGCCCTACTGGAAAGGGATAATTCCAGCCGCGACTACAGAATCCGATACCTGAGGGTAATTCTTAGTCAACTTGTATTTTCATTGTAATCCGATTGTAATCCGTTTTCTTACAAATTATAGTGAAAATAAATGGTTTTACCCCTGAGGGGGATTTTTCCTTAATTGCATGTGTTTGAATGTTCTTGCGTAGATTATCAATTTATTCAATCACATACTGCTGCATGTTTAGGGTTTGTTTGTGTTAAAAGGGTTTTATATATAATTTGATCATTTAAACGCGAGCACACACGTTCTCAAGAGGTGAGAATAGCAAGTGAGAGTTGGATCTAACATGTACATACTAAATGCTTTATTGCACTTGTTAAATACTTGCTTTTTTTAAAATCATTTACACAATCGGGCTCTGACCCGTTTCCTTGCATATTTTCTTTTCTATTGTATCTTCAATATTAGGTGTCCAGCAACAGGGACGCCAACCTTAGCGAATTATGACATGCTATGGATCTATGGAGTTTTGCTTAAATGCCTATCATCTTTTTGATTCACAGTATTCTTAGTAGGCCATGTCGCCCAAAGGATTCAGTTATCTCTTTTCTATCGGGGTCAAATACTATTGTATTCGTGTCTTTTAATACATTTAACATTATTGGGATTACTGTAATGGATTAATATTATGTGGGAATGTTTATTCCAAATGATTTTAAATTCTTTTATGTTATCTATTTGGTTATCAGTGTTGTAGAATAAAATGTGTTGTGTTATTCTTAAACTAGAAATGAATTTTGTTGAATTAAAATTTGAAAAGTTTTTAACACCAGCCTAATTGAGTATTGGGTGAGTTGTAAATGTTTTCGACAGTGATGCTAAGAATGATCCAACTGTATATTCTGTTTTAATTTGGTATTTGACTGGCCACCCGGTATTTAATTAGGCGGGGTGTTACAGGTGGTATCAGAGCATCAGGTTCTAGTGTCCTTTAGGGTCTGTACGGCTTGCTGTGTTTTCAGCTTAGCGTCCTTTGATGTAGAGCCCTATGTTTAGGATTGTTGATCTCTTTGTTAAGATTCTGTATATATCAGTGAATCTTATTTACGTTCGGGAGTGATCGAACAAAGAAGTATGGAAGATGAGGTCCATTGAATGGATAGCGGAGATCGTACTTAGGAGGTTATGAAGTATGTTCGAGTATGATGACCGTAGTCGAGGTCACCCCTATTATGGAAAATTGAGGAGAGACATCAGTAGAAGTTCTTGAAATGCGGGAATTTTGTGTGTTACCTAGCGAAGGCAATATATTCAAAGGCTTGGGCATATAGTGGAGTATGGTTAACTATTACTGAAAATTTGGGGTAAAAATTTTGTTTACTCATCGGAGAAAAGTTATAATAGTGGGATTCAATAACCACCACCCGCAAATGAGGGTATGTTTCCTATCTAAGGAATTATGAGGCGTATTGATTTTAGTAGCAATTAATATTCTGTGGGCAAAAAGGGTTGCTAAACTTAGCTTATAGCATCGTTATTTACGTAGAATCACTAAGGGGTGTGGGACACCTATATATTACATGTTATCACGTGGGTTTGATTTTTATCATGGGATTACTTCCTTTGGGCATGTCCGAGCATGATGTGACTATCGGCATGCATTGACTTGTGGTATACGAGAGCGTATGTACTAATATTAGCCAGCATCTTGTCTTCTAGAGAAGAGTAGATGAGTAGACTCTATTTGAAATCAATAAAACCTAAAAAAAAATTTGTTTAAATTGATAAACCTGATATTTTTTTTCGATAAACCAATTTTTTATACACTATTGAATGAGGACCTTAGGAGTTTCGATGACCGACTACTTTAGGAAGTAGTGTATCGGGGTGGTTCCTTGTTTGGATTTTGCTTGCGAGGCACCCCACGCATGAAACTAATAACCGTTGGGAGTCGAAAGAAGTTAGGTCCTTAGTATATGAGTTTGTAAACTTTGCGACAAATATTATAATGAAAGTTGTATGATAGGGTGTATGGGCGCCCTGGATGGTTGAATGGTAGTAGTTTTCATAATTGTGAAAGAGTGACTAGTTGTGACTTCAGGATGTATTTACTTGATGATTGAGGATCATTTTTCTGAACTTGGTTACGTGAATGGTATAAGGATGATTGGGTAAAGTTTAAATTCGATTCAGTTGAAACTATATGGTGAGGCTTGGCGTATAACATCGATAGGGATTTTCGTTAATGTACTGTATAGGCGGTACGTTTTAGGTTTCTTGCGATGTGAGATGTATACTCGGAGTTGACCTTACCGGTATGATTTATATTACTAAATTTCGGGACAAAATTCTATTATAAGGGGGGAAGTATGTAATACCCCCTGATTTTAATGACTTTTAAAATGGGTTATATTTTAAATTAATGAATTAATTGGATCTTATTATAAATTAATTCATTTGGGTTTTATCCGAATTGTGAATATTAAAATGGATGATTCTGAATATTACTTAAAGATATTTAGGTAATATATGAATATGATGTCATTATTATGACGGTGTGATATAATTTCAGTAATTTGGATTTTTTAGTCAGACGTGTCGGGACTAATTTATTAAATTAAAAAGGAAATTTATTTTCTATCGACCTTATAGTCATTTCGACTGCGTCGTTACGTCCGGAAGGGTTGAAATAGTCAGAAAAGTCTATTTGGATGTTGGATTTGGGTCTCGGGTCATTTGGAAATGAAAAGACAACCCAAAAGGGCATTTTGGTTATTTTTACAAGGGGGATGAATAGTGATTTTGGGTTTTGTCTTATTATAAGTATTTGAAGATTAGTTGAATGTGGGTTCATTCATATCTTCTACACAAAATTGAAAGGTCATCTTCTTAGAGAGAGTGAAAGGTTGCTTGGGAAGAGAAAAGCTTGCTTGGAAAGGAGGAGAACTAAAGACCAAAGGTCACCACCACAGACCACCACCGAAAGTGGCCGGAAAAAGGGAGAACCACCTATGTCATTCAACCCCAAAGGATCAGATCTTCATTAAAGGCAAGTGTTTGATATTTGCAATTTAAGTTCGTATATTGTCCATGTTAGGATAGTTATAAAAAGAGATGATTTTCATGCTTAGAAGATGAAAGGATATAGTTGTTAATGGATTTTTGAAATCTAAAAATATATAGGAATTAAACTCATGTTGTAGGTAGTTAGTAATCCAATAAATATTCATCAATCTGTGGAAGAAATTCTGAAAATAATTTAGTGTTCTTGAAGATAATATGTTGATAATTTTCTAGAAAAAGAGGCAAAAACGAGTGGAATGAGAAGAGCCAATTTGGAAGGTTTAGATCTTCTTTTTGAGTGCATTTGAATGAGATTTAAGAAAAACTCAAAACATATACCTGACTCAATTTTTCGTGTAGAATCCAAATCTGAAGTCGGATTGATGATTTGAATAATTTTTGGATCTAATTTTTCTGAGTATTTAAAATATGAGAATTCATGATGTTGTTTCTTTTTAATGTTGGTTCTTATCCCAAAACTTTTGTAGATCTTCGGTGATTATTAATTGGATATTATGGGAGTTAGAGAATATCAGTAAGCCCTAGTTAAGATTTGAATTAATTTTATTGGGATTTAATTGATTAGAATTATGATAATTAAATTAAAGAAATTTTGGTTGCTAGATTCATTTATTGGATTATAATTGGTTTGCTTGAGGATTAAGGATAGGTCCAGTAGTGGTGATTGAATGTAACACCTGGGTAGCCTTAGGATTAAAATATGAACATCAAGGACTGAGTTTAAGCTCATTATTGATTGTGCCAGGACTAAGTGTAATACGAGCGCTTAGCAGTATGACTCCTGGATAGAGATGGGAGTTTAGAACACATTTGGTTGAAAGAGGGTATGAGGTTATCCCAATCACATATTTAAAGTTGACGGACCTCCTCGATCGACAAAGTTAAGTAGTAGTGTATTGGAGGGGTTCCTTGTTTGGATTTCGCTTTGCGAGACGCTCCGCGCATGAACCTTAACGACGTCGGGAGTGGAGAGATGTTATAGGATGCGAGGATAATTAAATTATGAAGTAAAGATATGATATTTTAATACGTGGAATTTAAAAGAGATATAATGCTATGTATGGGAATTATCTTAGGCTAGTGATATTACCTTATTGATATTATATTATAGGTATGATAATGCCTATTTGATGGGATCTTTGATTTGTCGCTCGAGAACATAGGTCTATAAAAGACTTATCGTAGAGTTAATAAGTCCGCTGACTGTGGGTACGTAGGTATGTGCGTGACCCATAGATACGAAAACTATGTTCGCCTCCAATGTTTGTGTTGTTGTTTATGGTTCGAGGAATCCTTACCGAACCGTTTGTCCACTATTCCGCGACCAACGATGATGGGACATGATAGCAGAGTAATGCATTGCACCGCAGCTGTGACTCGGGGTGCCGTATTATATATGAATATATATATAATGAATTAAATGATTGAATGGTTATATTGTGGTTAAGTCATCTACTGTGTGTTAATTGTAGATATAGGCGAATTGAGAAAAGAATGGAATTAAGTTAATGAATGTTTATTCTTATAGAATTGAAAATCTTAATTCATATTAATGAGAAATGATTCATGTTAATGAGAAACGATGAGAAATGTAAATGAATAATAATGTGACGTATGGTATGGGACATACGGGGATTATGATATGGGAATGGAATTATATTATGGAACTAGTGAGGAGGAACCATTAACTAGGAGGTTAATAGGAAATGTGGAGTGTGCACTCTAGTTGAGAGGTGAGAATAGCAAGTGAGAGTTGGATCTAACATGTACATACTAAATGATTTATTTCACTTGTTAAATACTTGTTGTTTTAAAAATCATTTACACAATCGGGCTCTGACCCGTTTCCTTGCATATTTTCTTTTCTATTGTATCTTCTATATTAGGTGTCCAGCAACAGGGACACCAACCTTAGCGGATTATGACAGGCTATGGATCTATGGAGTTTTGCTTAAACGCCTATCATCTTTTTGATTCACAGTATTCTTAGTAGGGCATGTCGCCCAAAGGATTCAGTTATCTCTTTTCTATCGGGGTCAAATACTATTGTATTCGTGTCTTTTAATACATTTAACATTGTTGGGATTACTGTAATGGATTAATATTATGTGGGAATGTTTATTCCAAGTTATTTTAAATTCTTTAATGTTATCTATTTGGTTATCAGTGTTGTAGAATAAAATGTGTTGTGTTATTCTTAAACTAGAAATGAATTTTGTTGAATTAAAATTTGAAAAGTTTTTAACACCAGCTTAATTGAGTATTGGGTGTGTTGTAAATGTTTTCGACAGTGATGCTAAGAATGAGACAACTGTATATTCTGTTTTAATTTGGTATGGGATTGGCCACCCGGTATTTAATTAGGCGGGGTGTTACATGTTAATCTTGCGATTCAAATAAATTAATCTGGATTACTCAAGAACTTGAAGAAGTTTATCAAATAACTTATCAGTAATTTATTTTATTAATGGGTATCTTTAGCCTTAAAGTAGGTAGAAATAATTCATTAATAATAAGCAGCTCGAAATATAATTTTGAATTAAGGAGTGGAGTTGCAATTATAATTATATAGTGGTATTAATTATAATTAATGGACATGGATCAGAATTAGTGTTGGATTAGATTTTCTCAGGCCCATTAGGATCCACGTATTTATTTCTCCTTAAGGACCCTAACGTAGCCTAAGCCTCCTTTTCTTCAAGAAATTCATCACTCTTGAGACTCAAAAACCTTAATTCGGATTTTTTAGAAAGAGAGACAGTGGTGAAAAAAAGTGAGAAGAGAGGATGGTCACGAAGGAAGAGCCCACACTTTTCTCGTGACTATTCATATTGGAAATATGGTAGAAGATCATGAGGTTCATCAGGTCTGCATTCTAGATCAATAATCATCTCATATTTTCCATTTTGAGATGAGATCAAATCAAATAGAACTCAAAGGTTAACTTTAATTACGCCTTGTAGGGTTTCAAGTATTTAGAGTTTTTTTGTAGTTCGATTTATACATGTAATCTATAGACCCTAGGATTGCTGCTCTAACAATTGGTATGAGAGCCTTGTTAATACTGCGTATAGGTTGAACTCAACCATGTTCTCCAATTAAAATAATCATATATGTTCATGTTGGATATAATATAGATCTATGCTAACTTCTATTTTGATGCGATCTAATCTTGCAATTGTGAGCACGTATTTATGTTTATGTTTTATGTGATTAGATCCCACGATTGTTTATTCATGGTTAATCTTTTTATTACACTCAATGAATGTAATATTGAAGTAGAATGTGAACTCCTTCATGGATGCATAGGAAATGGGTAAAATTTTGTTATTTTGATCGTATTTTCAATGGAGAATTGTGAAACCAGATCGATGGTCGAAGGTTGTTTTTTACAAAGAAATCAACTTCGATAGTGTAAAAGAGTGCATAGTTTTTGGCAAAAAATCAGGTGGAGCCCTGTGCCATCTCAGCATAGTGGCAACATGAAATGTTTGGTTTCCAGGAGGACTATATAGGACTCTTATCTACAACAAAGTTGCATTGACCATAATAGCTGGGAATCCTTATTTATCTTGAATTTCTTTTGTATGTTGATTTTTGTTTTCATTATTCATGTTTTAATTATTGGGTTATTAAAGTGTATTAGTAGTTCCACTAAAATTAAGAACAACATAAAAATTGACCGACCTTAAATCACATAGATGCTAGTATGAATAGTTTATAATTATTTTTAATTGTGGACATTGATATGTTTAGTTAGAAAATAAAATTGAGTATCCATTTTTTAAAATAATTATTAATAGTATTTGGAAATTTTATTTATCACAAATTTGCTTGACATATTAAAATAGGGGCATCCCTTTATTTTTAGATATATATCAGATGTCCTAGACTTTTCAAATTAATTAAAATTGGACACACATTTTTTTTATAACCCTTAAATTTTTTGTAAATTATTAAGTGGGAGAGGGAATTTTCCAAGAGTAAATCCCACGGTATCCATCAACGATTTGTAGAATTTCAATAATAAGTAGGTAATCCAACGAGAAATTTTAATTATTGTGCTAATCGGTACAACTTTCCATAAGGGTAATTTGGGATTCATTATTCACATACGGCCACCAAAGGAGGAGTCTATGTGATAAGGGATAATTTAAAATTAGTTGGGGGTATACACTTAGACGTAAAATAATAATAGGTTATCTGGAGAGGAATGCTATTATTTTATGGGACTAAAGTGTCAGTTATTTAATTTTATTTGACACAGTCTTTTTCTAGATAATAAAATTAAAAGGAATTAGTCTGCCTAATTTGTTTTGGAAAGTAGTTTCTCCAAAGAGGAATACTATTCAAATAGTAATTAGGATGCCGACAAATTATTTTAAAATTCGTAGAGGGACACTTAATTTTAATTTTAAATTCAAAAAATTTTATGCCCTATAATAATTTATTTTATTATTTAATTCCCAGTATTAAGATGGAAAGCTCTTTCAATCCACGTATTGTCATTCTCAAGGAAAATAAAATAACAAGACCTAATTACATTTAATGGAAAAAGAATTTGGTTATATTGTTGAGTGCTGAAGAGTACAAGTTAGTGCGCTATTATATTTTTCCAAAGCAACCTAGTGAGGGGAAACTGAAAAGGAAACCTATACTTGCCGAAAATGGATCAAGTATGATGAGATGTCACACTATTAAATGTTGATATTTATGCCAAATATTCTACAACATCAGCATCAGTCAATGACCCATGCCTATGACATGATGTTAAACTTCAATGATATCTTGGGGGATCAGAATCACTTTGCAAAGTAGGCTGCTATGAATTAAATCATGAACATAAACATGGCTGAGGGGACCCAAGAGAGGGAACATGTTTCAAGGATGATGTCTCTTCTCAATGATCTTGAAAATTTTGGAGCAAAAATCGATGGGAAAACCCAGTCGATATTGTTCTCTAATCATTGCCTGAATCATTTAAGAAGTTTCGCCTACATTACAACCTGAACAAACTTTTTTACTCTTTGGCAGAACTACTTAAAGAAAAAAGAAGTTGAGGGTCTCATTAAGAAGTCAGGTAGTGATTTTGTTATTAATAAAGGTTCTACTTATAAACCTATGGGCAAGAAGAGGAAGAAGGATAAAAAACATGTTATGGTCCCTCAGGTTGCCCGTAGGCCTCAGGGAGGAGTGAAAAGCAAGGGGAAGTGTTTCCACTATACACAGTCAGGACACTAGAAGAACAATTGTTTAATTTTTCTAAACACCCAGAAAATTGCAAGTAAATTCCAATCATTTGTCTTTAAATCAAGTTTTGTGGTTCTTACTACCGGTACTTGATGTGTACGGGATCGACTAATCATGTCATATCCGTGATTCAAAGCTTTAAAGGTAAGCCATGGATACAAATATAAAAGAAATAATTGAAAGAAAGAGAAATTTAAAAGCTTTTATTATAGGGGTGTTAGGCATCTTATTACATTATGCGTCTAAAATAAGCAAAAATACATATTTATCCGTACATGCCACACGTGATAGGAGAAAATTGTAGAACATATAAAGGAATCATAAGAGCTAATCAATTGTAGTATAGACATTCCAGCGGGGACTACCCTCCTTGTCTACAACCGGCCACACGTATATTATAGAAATAGTAAAAGGGAGTAAAAGTTCATAGGTGGGGTGGAATTTGTCTTCTTCGACCTCAGTGACCATCTCAAAGGAAAAAATTTAGCAAATATGCCAAGTAGATAATTTAATTTGTATACAAGATGTGGGTAACATGTATTGTCATAATATAACTGGAATCAAATTATACAAATGTTATAAATAGAAATAAAAGGAAATATCATAGAACTAACAAGGGTGTACTGAAGTTTATTGATATGAAAAAGAATAATATGGTGAATTGCAACTAATTGTATCAAGTTAAAATGATAAGGGTTAAGATTATACCCAGATTAGACATAAATTATCGATTCTAAGGGATATGACTGCGTAATCATACCATCACAATGTCATTCAAAGCATATAATACATTTGGACAGATAATACTAAATAGTTGGGAGAAAATAAATAACTTGTCACACTTAGCTACAGTGGCACTCACACGTTTGTATCAAAATAGTAAGTAAGCACTCACCATTTGAGTCCTACAGGCCAATTAGGACTACCGTGGTATACCAGGGTCTAATCCCTTAATCGTAAGGTATAATACTAGGGTTTTAGTGATAATAGGTATAAATTTCATGGTTTATTGTAATTAAGACAAATATGATGCAAGTTTATACCACAATTAAGGGTTTAAATCAATTCAATGGCATACTGAATTTATCGGTTGTAGCGGTGTATTAAGTTTCACGAATAACTGAGATATCCATAGAATCAATATTAATGATGAATATTAACTACACAAGAGAGTTCGCAGTAAGGGTACAAGTTCAAATTATCATATAGTGATACAACAACATAGTAATGTACAAACCTAAAAGTTCAATTATTTAATATCTAAAATATAATCACCTACTTTGAAAATACGGTTTGTAGTTTTTTGCGTCTGTCCCACGGTGGTTGAGTGGATAGTATGAAATCAGGAAGAGTGTAAGTTGGTAGTATAGGTATAGAATAATGCTTATGTGATGTTGTAGAGTGAAAAATTGAAAGACATTTTAGTGTAAAAATAGTTAAATATATAAATTTAAAAAATCTAAAAGGTAATACTTTTCTTAATTTTCATTTAGATTTGGATTTAGTGAAAATAGAAAAAATGACTTTATCTGTCCAAAAAATTTATGAAATTTTTTTGGCAATGTTTTAAAATTCTTGGAAAATTGGCCAGGGGGTTATGTGTAATATGAAAGTTGGATTTTAAACTTAAAACTGATTTTCTTGAGATTATGATTTCCACATATCTAAATAGGGTGATGTAATATATAGTTTTATACATAATTTAAAATTAGAATTTTTGAAATAAAAATCAGATTTTCCTTACTGAAGCTCATGCGCTTAGTTGAACATCACACGAGCCTGGTTTGACCTGCACTCGTGCGCGTGTAATCCACTCCACCTTTGACAATTTGACTTTAGGGTTTTGAAATCTTATCCTTAAATTCAAGACCTTTTATAAATCCATTTGAGTTGGTTCCTGAATGAAAGTTCTAAAAGTGTGAAAAAGGAATCAAACCATATTGGTTTGAAAGATTTGGTGGGCTAGATTAAGCTATTTTTTACAGTAAAATGGCAAAAAATTAACTAAGAATAAGTTATTTGAAGCTATTATTATTATTCCGTCATAGTAATGGTTCAATTCTATATTGAAAATGCAATCAAAAAGGCTTGGTTTGAAGGATTTTGGTTGAGTATAACTCCTGACTTCAAACTTTGAAATTTTTAGGCTTGGATAATTCAAACATTGATTTAGGGAATTGAAGCTTGGTTTTGGTTCAATTACACATTTCACCTAGGTTCTTGAGGATTAAAGATTAAGTTTCCTCACTTTGAAAATGGTTCAAATTCAAGGAAGAAGAATTCATCATCGAATCTCGAGCTTTAATGGAGTTTTATAAGTTTTAAGCTTATACATTTCATTCACACGTTAACATTCACATGTAACTACATATATTTATTCTATATAAGTGCGGAATCATAACCAAATGAAACAAACATTCACACGTAAAATAATAGGGATGCATAAAAACTTAAAAATATACTTTGAAAGTGTGTTAAGCTGAAGTGAGTTTTCTCAGGGGTAAAGGGTGCCTTTTTTAGGGTTCCTGGGGGAGAACTCAATCGTGGAATTGGAGGTGTTTTTTAACCTGGTTTTGTACAAATTTCAACCAAGGTACATGTTGGTCTAAATAGGTATCATTTGTATTCCATGTGGTACATGCCATGTTGGCAATCCAGTCGGTCCCACATCAACAGGGAGGTAAGTAGAAACAAGTTAGATTTTTAGTTTGGTCCCTAGATGTTTTTCATTTAAATCTAAGGACTTATAAGTTACTCTTTCAAATGTCTAGGGGCTTAATTGGAATTTATCAAAGTTAGGGGATCGGTACATGATATTCCTATAAAATATAAGTTATTTAGTCAAACTTTATGTCAAAATTGGGGATTAATTGGTATATGAAAGTGTATAATATCATGATTCTTATATTCAAGCGTATTTTGGTAATTTGGCAAAGTCTAAAGTTTCTTAGGAAATTTAGAACTTTCGAGGGACTAAATACCTATCTAGGGTGTGTTGTTACAAATCATGTATGCGTAACAACCCTCGCTTTTGAGAACTTATTTTATATTAATTTACTGTGTGAAGTAATTATATAAAATGTTGGAAAATGGAGTAAATATTAATTGAATGGGTTGAAAGTTAATATTTACTAGATTGTTACATATTTAATGTATGTATAAGTAAATATCATCATGTTGCGTTTCTTAGTGTCACGTGTTTTAAAATGACATATATAGTTTAAATGAAACCTGAACTTGAAATGATTTATAAAATTGTGGGATGCCAATTTAGAGGGCGTAGTTAGTCCCGAAATGTGCGAGATAGTAGAAATAAGTGCTATGTTGTATTTTTATGTTTCGGGCACTTTTGACTGGTTTTGACTTAAACGCGTAGTTGCGAGTCATTTTAATGCCGTATTAACCAATTCAGTTGGGGATTAAGGATAAAGAAACGATTTATGTCTTTCATTTCATTTATTTCTCTTAAGTGAAATACTAACCTTGAGAGAAATAGATAAGAAGAGAGTGTGGAGAAAAATAAGAAAAGAGAGGGAATGAAGCTTGGATTGTTGCTACTACAAGAAAATATGAGATTTGAAGCTCAAGGCAAGTTTTCTACTTGCTAATATGTGATTTAAGATGAATAATTTGCATGGATAGTTGGGATTGATTGTGGTTTAAAAATTTTAGGGATTAAATGGATTTATAGGTTTTGAAACCCTTAGAAGTTGATTTATATGTTTATTGGTGTAAAAATGATTGTAGTTAGATGTATATATTATTTGATGGGTTGAATTATTCATGTTGGTTGGAGAAGAAAGAAGATTTGTGGGAAATTAGGGTTCATAACCCTTAACCCATACTTGGCCAATTCGCAGGGGCGAATCGATTCGGCCAGGGCGAATCGATTCGCCATAGGGACAGTTTACAGGTCCGAGTGGACCGAATCGATTCGGCCTGTTCGAATCGATTCGCAAAATTGTGCAGAAAGTCAGGTTTTCCTGATCGGATCAATTCGGATGGTCCGAATCTATTCTCTCCCAAACCGAATCGATTCGGCTAGGCCGAATCGATTCAGAAATTTTATAGTTTTGAGTTATTTTTCTAACCCAATTCCAACTCTTTTTCTTTAGGCTTAGGACTTAGGAACCTTCTTATATGAAGTAAACTTAGTGTCCTAGAGTCTTAGAATAGTATGGTCACTAACCTAGATTAGAATTGGTTTTTGTAGGGGTTATTCCGGGGGTTTACAAATTGAAGATGGGGCATTCTTTTCCCTTAGTTAATTCTTAGGAGTCTAGGAATTGTAAGGACGTATTTGGGAGACTTTAAAAGATCAATTGAGTTGTGATAGTCTTGAGTGTTTATAATAACACCACAAAAGAATGTTTGGAGAATAAATTGAGAACTTATTCATTAATTGAGGTTATAATGATGATATGAACTACGTATGGCTCCGAATAAAATATGATGTATTTACTAAAATGTAAATGATTATGGTTTCGGAAAAAATGAAACCTTCATGTGAAAAATTTGAAAATGAATATGGTAATTGATAATTTACTTAAACACACCTCTCTAAATGCCATCATAAGGGAAGTTCGTGCGTGAGGTGAAGCCACCTGGATAATGAATGCAGGGTGGATATAGTCCTAGGCCATATGAGCGCTTATTGTATGTTTTCTACGATGGTGAGGTAATTCTGGGTGTGGTTATGACTCTCTCGTAGGCATATGGCCATTTCCCGACGTCTTCCATTGTAGGTGCCCAGGTTGTCTTGGTTGATAGGCCATGGAAGATGATGGTCATATAGGTACGCGCTCATTGGGGAAACCCGGACGGGAGATCTTAGAATCGTTATATGTATATGAATATAACTATTCTTAATCAAGTGGGACTTGAAGTATGATAAATACCACAAAGAGCATTTAACAGTGATTATATTCCTAATAAGGAATAGAACGATGAAATGGAATAGAGTAAATGATGGAGGCTTTTAAATAAATGTTATTCATTCATATCCTCTTGTGTAACTAAATAAAAGTTATGGTCATTTAAATTTCCTTAGCTCATGCAATAAATTGTGTAGATAGATTCTTATTTTTATCGCTCATGAATATTTGTTCATAACTGTCATACTCTTTATTCATCTGGTGGTCATATAAAAATCGGGTCCTGACCCATTCATATTTCTTATTGTGCATGAATCTTGTATCCGCAAAGGTGCTCTGCCGCAAGGATGCCCGTTCTGACTTTCCTATTCCGGTGTTTTTGGGGAGCCGTGAAACTTTGCGGATATTACGGGATATTTTATGTAGGCGCCTTCTTTTTTGTATTTTAGTTATGATCGGGTCATTTACTCGGGTGTGTGGCCCAAGATTTTATAATTGTCTAACGCAATGTACTATGTAGCTTAATGAACTTGTTCTACATGGTTTGTATAGACTGTTGACCGACATCATATTCGGTCCCCTTATCGTATACTTGTTGTTGTGTAATATAGTTCTTTTGGGTTTCCACTTTCTTTCCTAAATTGGGTTGTTTAAATTTCTTTCTTTAATTCATAAAACAAAATTTTTGGCAACTCTTTTTTTCGAAGTATGGAGTGGTTATCCCGTATACTTACTATGTTGTTATGATGCTGAGAATGATTCCATCCATGATTCCTATTATATTTGAGTATCGGGTTGTCCACCCCTTATTTTGGTGAGCGGGTTGTCACAGTATGCAATTCTTTACAGTGGTTCCAAAAAACCAAGCAACGTAGAAAAGGATGTTGGTCCTCCACCGCTGCCACAAGGAACTATAAATGCTGCTGATGTAGCAAATATTGTGGCCCAAGCGGTCAATGCTGCTATAACCGCCGTGGTTCAAAAATTTCGACAAGCCCAAAAACCCTGGGCTCCATATGTAAAAGCTCCTACGGGACCTACTACGTGGGAGAGGGTTAGAGAGTCCTTTTTAAAGGGCCATCCCCCAAAATTTGAAGAAGGTTCCGATGTCATCAGAGCTAATCGGTGGAAGAAGGATATGCAGCGCCATCTACGAATGGTAGAGTGTAGTGAGGAGTGGAAACAAGTCCTTGCTACTTTCAAGCTCGTAGGATCTGCGTTACATTGGTGGGAGTCTATGACTATGCCAGAGCAGAGGGATGTTATGACTATTAATGATTTCTGGGCTTTGTTTGATCAAAAGTATTTCCCTCCCGCAGTTCAGAGGGAGATGAGAAGAAAACTTCGAGATTTAGTGCAAGGGGAGCGGTCTGTTGCGGAATATGAGGAGGAGTTCCCCCGGTTAAAGTTTTGTACCGAACAAGTGTAACAACCCGAGGTTTTGGAGTCGATAATTTATTTATTTTGGGAGAAATAAATAATATTTTATTGGAGAAATAATTAAATTGGCAATTGAGGTCAAAATTTAGAGTCGTTAGAAAGAGTGTCGAATGTCGATTCTGAGGGTACCATTGCTTTTGGAAGGGTCGAGAAAGTTGAAATGACTATACTTGGGGTCTATTTAGGTTCCGAAATAATTTAGGACCGTTTGACTCGAATTAAAGTTATCGGGTCATTTAAAGTGTGTCTTATCATTTAAAGATGTGTACATTGGGAGACAAGGCTTAAAAAGCCTACAGGAGATATTTCTTCGAAGAAAAAGAGAGAAATAGAAATAAATAAAGAGAGAAGAAAAAAGAAGAAGAGAAAGGAGGAGAAAAGGGAGAGAAAGTGGAGATTTCCGGTTTCCACGCGATCTCAAGGCGGATTCAGACCCTACGAACCCGAGGCAAGTGATTAAACATGCTAAATAATTGTTGTGTACCAATTATAGCATGATTTGTGGATTTAATTTTGGGTTTTAGGTTTAAATTGTTAAAACCTAACTTTTGGGGAAAAACCTTAGATTTGTAGTATATGAATGGATTTAAGGATTTAAATTAGTTTATAAGTATTCTAGAATGAATATTAATGTTATGAATATGGTTGGGTTGAAGATTTGTGGTTGAATGGAATTATATTAGGGTTTTTGATAAGTTGGAGTTGTGTAAAAATGGAGTTTGGCCGTAGTACCTATTAGGGCTGATCGACCGCATACAGAGGGCTGGTCGACCGCGCCTTCAGAATTGGGCACACTCTCTTCGAGTATAGGCAACATTAAGAAACGCGGTCGACCGCGGTTTGGGTACCGGTCGACCGATCCCCTGTTTTGGGTTCAAGTTTGAGAATTTAAGTTATCCCCTTCTTTTTAGGTTTGTATAAATGGACTTCCATAATCAGAGCATCATAAAGTATTAAGTGATTATATAAGGGGATTATAGACCTTAGAGTCATAAGACGATATATGAGGCTAATTGATAATTAAAAGACTAAATGTAAATGTCGGAGAGTTTTAGTGATTGATTTTGAGAAGTGAGAATCTAAAAGAGTATATCAATCTGGGGGAAAATCCTCTAAGTATCGAGGTTAGTATTTGCGGAATACCGATTGGGGATTTTGGGATTTTTCTAAGTGGGGAAGCCCACTTTTATTTGGGATTTTATTTGGTGATAATAAATAAATTTCACGATCTGAGAATGAGAATAACTTAGAGATGCCGGATCTTAGGATCCAAATCCCAAATGGAATAACTTTAAAAAGGTTCATAAAATGAATTGAACCCTATTATGAATGGAAAATAATAAATGCTATTTGATGTGCATATGGATATAGAAATATCCTTATTGATGATTGATTTGGGAGATATCTCACACAATGAGAAATGTTAATTGAGGTGCAATAAGATATAGAATATCCTTAACTTAAATAGAATTGAAAGACAATTCATACTATAAGCGACATGAGAGCTTCAAGCGAGAATTAGTATAGTATATACTAAGTGGGGTAAATGTGTGAGTATTGACGGTTAGTGTATCAAGAGAGGGATATACTAAACAATGATGTTAATCAAATTACGCCTAAGAGCGTATAATGATAATAAGTATGTTGTTGCAGGTATACCTTATAAAATGGTATATCTTTATTATGTGGGATGTATGTATACCTTATATGATGGTGTATATACATGTTAAGCATACCCCCTCCTTGCTATCATTGGGAAGGATCGTTCGTAGAGGGTGAGCATTCTGACTAGAAAAGCAGAATGTGGATATTCCCCAGGTCATAGTCGTCCATGGTGGTCAGCAAATGACATATATATACATTTATTTATTTTGGGGGTGAGAGGTCGTGGGTATGTGTCGCTCTCACTTGCCGGTTAGGAGTTATGACCGCTTCCCGGGATGTTGTGAGCGTGAGTTGATCACGAGGTGGGTGTCGTTGAACCCCACCAGGTGGCCCCAATTTGCTACGTATATGGGTTGCTGGAAGATGATAGCATGCGAGCCTGCGTCCTTCGAGTTATAGCTCGTTTGGATGGTTATTATTGCGTGTGTTTGTATTTGGGTGTCAAGGGCATAATGGACCTCAACGACCTACATTGCCAGGATTAGTGTATCGGGGGGGTTCCTTATTTGGATTTCGCTTCGGCGAGACGTCCCACGCACGAACCGCAGTGTAATGTTGGAACTTGGGGATAAGTTTAGTCCTTAATGATCATAATTATATATATATATCACCTATCCCGACAATCGAGAGTGCCAGGAGTAGTGTAACGGGGGGGTTCCTTGTTTGAATTTCTCTTCGGCGAGACGTCCCACGCATGAAACGCCGTGTACTATTGAGAATTGGGAATATTAATTAATTAAAAATTGGATAATAATCATTTAGGTTACATGCATCTTGTATTGAGGGCATAATGAGCCTCGAGGATTGATACGGTCAGGAGTAGTGTAACGGGGGGGTTTCTTGTTTAGATTTCGCTTCGGCGAGACGTCCCACGCACGAAACGCAGTACCGTGTTGAGAATCGAGAGGAGTTTAGTCCTTAACTCTTGATGCTAATAACTCATCTATAATAATTATATATATGGTTTCATGCCTTATATGGGCATCACTAGAATATAAATTTAAGTAAATGAGATTGTTGATATATTGTGATGATGTGGACATGATTGGATCATGTAACTTTATATGTTCAACAAATGAACATTATAAAGATAACTATAACTATTACATTAAATTTAATGTATATGACTTATAAATTATGGGAACAAATGTATTGGGAGATAGGGTAGATGATTTTTCTTAAATACTCCTTTTGGGTTTAAGTTAGGATCATCTTACCTATTTAGAATCGGTCATCCTTTTGGAGATCACATGCATACGTTTAGTGCGTGCTTTAGATGAGAGGTGAGTTGAATTATTATGGAGAGTTCGATTCCAACTAAATCATGTAATAATGCATTTGTAATTATTATGCATTTTAATACACTTGCTATAAAATGTTTTCCAAACTCGGGCTCTGACCCGTTTATATTTTCCTCCTCCTTGTATATATTGTATTACTTCAGGTGTTCCTCCGCAAGGACGCCTTTGATGTTATCCATCCAGGGTATTTGTGGAGCTGTGGCAATAGGGGACTTTTGCGGCACTTTGCTTTAGTCGATTCCTATCTTTGTACATCTGAATTAGGATTCAGTTTGTATATTGAGTTAGTATTCAAGTGTTGTATATTTACACTTCCATATTCCATTTGTCAAATTATTGTATTGTCTGTTACCCGATAGCATATTCGGGTATTTCATTGTTGAGATTTTGTTGTACAATGTATTGTACTCTTTCATATTATTGGAGCATGCACTTTTCACTCATCATAGTTAGATGTATATTGTTGGTTATGTGCAATATTGGTTTTGTTGTTGTGGTTATTATAAAAGTTTTAAATTTTTGGCAATTCGCACTTAATGATTTCGGGTAGTTAGCCTTATATTATAGTGCTTAGTAGTTGATGTTGAGACTGTGCCATCTGAGATACCTGATTTATTATAGTATAGGGCTGTCCACCCGTTATTATTTGGAGCGGGCTGTCACAACAAGGTGAGTCCCAAAGATAGAAAAGTATCGAAGTTTATGTGAGGTTTGAACTGGAGGATCCGGTAACATTTATTGGGTAATCCAACTTTTCATACTTTTGGGGATGTGATGAATGCAGCATTGCTTCATTGCCAAGAGCACCAGTTGAAAGTCCAAAGTAGTAAGAGAGCTACAGTGGTGGGGAAAGCTGGGAAACCTAGAGGCAATGGGATAGGAGGAGGGGTATTACCCTCGTCCCAATCTTCGGGAAATAAGCAACGAGAAAGGGACCCCCAGCAAGGGGATTTGTCTAAACGGAAACGTTTTGGTGGGTTTATTATGGGAGGCAATAACAATAGGCAGGGTCAAGGTACCCCACAACCTCATCAAGCGCATAGAGGTGGAAATGGAGGTAGAGGCAATTCGGGCCAAGGCTTCGGGCAGATTCGAAATAATCGGGGTCAAAACCAAGAGAATATGACGAATCGATGATTTTAGTTTGGAGAGCCGAGACATTTCAAGAGGACGTGTCCTCACTTGATTGGGGGACAGCATCCTAAGATCCCACAGCAACCACAGGCTCAGTTACCGTCACAGGTACCTGATTCGATTGTTCCTCCACAGTAGGGTCAGCTACAGTATGGTCATGTCTATCACATTCAGGATGATATGCTTCCTCCGGCTCTGCCCGCGCCACCAGCTATTGAGGGTGAGTTTCTCATTCAGGGGCACATGGGTCGTATTTTATTTGATACGGGTGCGACACACTCGTTCATTTCTAGAAATTTTGCTCAGACTACAGAGTTTATTAAATCTTTAGAGAGTACCTTTACTAGTGTTGAGTCTTCCATGGGTGATGGTTCACTTATTTTCTTTGTTTGTAAATAAATAAGAATAACTCTTGGTGATTTATGCTTTGAGGCCGATTTGCTTGTCCTTGATATGGTCGGGTATGATTTGATTTTGGTTTTGGATTGGCTAGTGAAGTATCATGCGATAGTAAATTGCTATGGGAAGAGCATAGTCTTTGCCATTCCGGGGCAAGAAATGTTTTTAGTAGTTATTCCTCATTCAGAAGGGGGTACTAGCGCTTACTTGTATTGTATCGCAGAGGAGACTTCTCGAGAGATAGTTATTTCCATAGATTTGATTCCAACTGTCAGAGATTTCCAAGATGTTTTTTTGGAAATACCGGCTTTGCCTTCGAGTCGGGAGATTGAGTTTGTAATTGATTTAGCACCGGGAACGAGACTGATTGCGAGAGCTCCATATCGTATGGATCCTTTTGAGATGAGGGAGTTATGGTATCAGATTCAGGACTTGCTATAGCAAGGGTTTATTAGGCGAAGTACGTCACCGTGGGGTGCTCCGGTGTTATTTGTAAAGAAAAGGGACGGTTCTCTCCGGTTGTGTGTTGACTACCGATAGTTGAATAAAGTCACCATCTGGAACAAATACCCGTTGCCTCGGATTGATGATTTGTTTGATCAACTTAGGGGAGTGTCGTACTTCTCTAAGATAGATTCGAAGATGGGGTATCACCATTTGCGGATACGGGAGCAAGATGTGCCCAAGACTGCTTTCCTAACAAGATATGGGTCCTATGGATTTTTGGTTATGCCTTTCGGACTAACCAATGCCCCCGTCGTGTTTATAGACCTCATAAATAGGGAGTTTCGGAACTTCCTGGACCAGTTTGTTATCGTATTCATTGATGACATCCTAATTTATTCTAAAACAGAAACCGATCATGCTACTCATTTTCGGTTGGTCCTGCAAAGGTTGCAATATCACCAATTGTATGCCAAGTTCGAGAAGTGTGATTTTTGGTTGCAGGAAGTACAGTTTCTGGGTCACATTGTCACAGCCCAGGGTTTTTCGGTAGACCCAAGTAAAGTTGATGCGGTGAGGGAGTGGGGTCAGCCCACGACACCTACCGAGATTCGTAGTTTTCTGGGTTTGGCGGGTTATTATCGCCGGTTTATCAAGGGTTTCTCTAAAATTGCTAGCCCTTCAATAAATTTAACCCGTAAAGGGGTGAGGTTTGTTTGGGATAATTATTATCAGTCGTCTTTTGATGAGGTCAAGGATAGGTTGACTTATGCTCCAGTCCTTGCGTTACCTAGGCCGGGATTAGAATATTTGGTTTTCACCGATGCATCTCTACAAGGATTGGGAGGTGTAATTTAATAAGAGCGGTCGGCTATTGCTTATGCTTCTCAAAAGCTAAAGCCTCATGAAAATAATTATCCAGTGCATGATTTGGATCTTGCTGCAGTTGTTTTTGCCTTGAAGATTTGGAGGCATTATCTACTAGGGGAGAAATTTAGTCTTTTCACGGACCACAAATCGTCGCAATATTTATTTTCACAAAGTGATTTAAATATACGACAACGCCGATGTCTAGAGTTTGTGAAAGACTATCAATTCGACATCCACTATCACCCGGGCAAGGCGAATGTGGTGGCAGATGCTTTAAGTCGAAAGCCCGATGGGGAGTTAGCGGAGGTATGGAAAGCCAAATGGAAGGAGCTTAGTTAGGAGGACGCGGTTGCAAGGGCGTTTATGTCAGTATTGACCATTACGCCTACTATTGTGGTAAGAGTTGCAGAAGCCCAAGGAAGGGACAAAGGTTGTCAGGACCGTATACGCCAATTGTTGACCGAGGGAGCGAAATCCTACTCAATTAGTTAGGAGGGTGGATTACATTTCTACGGGAGACTCATAGTCTCAGAAGAAGGGGATTTGAGACGGGCCGTGATGACAGAATCTCATGGGTCTAAATTTTCAGTGCATCCTGGTGGGGACAAGATGTACCAAGACATGCGCTGTCAGTATTGGTGGGCGGGCATGAAGCGGGATATTTCTGAGTTTATATCCCAATGTTCTACTTGTTAATTGGTTAAGATAGATCATCAACGATCGACGAGTTTGTTGCAACCCTTGGAAATTACGATATGTAAATGGGAGAGTATATCGATGGACTTTATCACCAGATTGCCAACGTCGCAAAATGGTAATGATTTTATTTGGGTTATCGTTGATCGTTTGACTAAGTTGGCACATTTCTTACCGGTACATACAGACTACAATACTGCTCGTTATGCTCAGTTGTTTATTGAGGAGGTTGTTAGGCTCCACGGGGTGCCAATAAATATAGTCTCTGACAGAGACAAGATTTTTGTTTCCCACTTTTGGCAAAGTTTCCAAGAAGCTATGGGAACCTAATTGAAATTGAGTACTTCTTATCACCCTCAAACAGATGGGCAGACAGAAAGAGTCAACCAAATGTTGGAGGATTTTCTCCGAATGTGTATGCTTGATTTCAAAGGTAGTTGGGAACAATATCTCCCTTTGGTAGAATTTTATTATAATAATTCGTACAAATTTACTATTGGGATGGCACCCTATGAAGCGCTTTATGGACGGCCTTTTAGGTCACCCACTTGTTGGTTGGAGGTGGAGGATAATAAGTTTCTTGGACCTGAAATGATCCAGGATACTTCTTCCAAGATTGAACTCATCCGGAATCGCATTCGAATAGCTAAAGATCATCAAAAGAGTTACGCCGATGCGAATAGAAGGCATATGGATTTGGAAGTTGGAGACCAATTCTTGGTGCGTGTATCGCTAATGAAAGGTATAAAGCATTTTGGGAAGAAAGGAAAGATTGCGCCACGCTATGTTGGACCTTTTCCCGTTATTGCCAAGGTAGGTCCAGTGGCGAATCAACTTGCCTTACCGAAACACTTACAACAACTCCATGATGTGTTCCATGTTTCCTCTTTGAAAAAGTATAAGAGGTATAAAGGAGCCATTTGGCATATTCCTTTCGAGGATATCGATTTACAACCCGATATTTCGTATGAAGAACAACCTGTTGCTATCTTAGATCACGGAGAGCGATGATTGAGATCTCGGGTGGTGACCTTGGTGAGAGTTCAATGGGCCATCACGACGCTAAGGAATCGACGTCGGAACACAAGGATGATATGCGGGAAAAGTATCCGCATCTCTTTATACAAGGTATGCCTGAATTTTGAGGGCAAAATTCCCGCATAAGGGGGGGAGTATGTAACAACCCTCGCTTTTGAGAACTTATTTTATATTAATTTACTGTATGAAGTAATTATATAAAATATTGGAAAATGGAGTAAATATTAATTGTATGGGTTGAAAGTTAATTTTTACTAGATTGTTACATATTTACTATATGTGTAAGTAAATATCATCATGTTACATTTTCTAGTGTCACATGTTTTAAAATGACATATAGGGTTTAAATGAAACCTGAACTTGAAATGATTTACAAAATTGTCGAATGCCAATTTAGAGGGCGCAGTTAGTCCCGAAATGCGCGAGATAGTCGAAATAAGTGATATGTTGTATTTTTATGTTTCGGGCACTTTTGACTGGTTTTGACTTAAATACGTAGTTGCGAGTCATTTTAATGCAGTATTAACCAATTAAGGTGGGGATTAAGGAGAAAGACATGATTTATGTCTTGCATTTCATTTATTTCTCTTAAGTTCATTACTAACCTTGAGAGAAAGAGAGAAGAAGAGAGTGTGGAGAAAAAGAAGAAAAGAGAGGGATTGAAGCATGGATTGTTGCTACTACAAGAAAATCTGAGATTTGAACCTAAAGGCAAGTTTTATACTTTCTAATATGTGATTTAAGATGAATAATTGTATGGATAGTTGTGGATTGATTGTGGTTTAACAATTTTAGGGCTTAAATGGATTTATAGGTTTTTAAACCCTTAGAAGTTGATTTATATGTTTATTGGTGTAAAAATGATTGTAGTTAGATGTATTTATATTTGATGGGTTGAACTATTGATGTTGGTTGGAGAAGGAAGGAGATTAGGGGGAAATTAGGGTTCATAACCCTTAACCCATACTTGGCCAATTCACAACGGCGAATCGATTCACCATAGGGACTGTTTTCAGGTCTGAGTGGACCGAATCGATTAGGCATGTCCGAATCGATTCAGCAATTATGCAAAAAGTCTTGTTTTCTGGAAAGAATCGATTCAGATGGTATGAATCGATTCTCTCCCAGACCGAATCGATTCGGCAGTTCTGAGTTATTTTTTTAACTCGATTACAACCCTTTTTTCTTTAGGCTTAGGACTTAGGAACCTTCTTGTATGAAGTAAACTTAGTGTCCTAGAGTCTTTGAATAGTATGGTCACTACCCTAGATTCGAATTGGTTTATGTAGGGTTTATTCCGGGGGTGTACAAATTGATGATGGGGCATTCTTTTCCCTTAGTTAATTCTTAGGAGTCTAGGAGTTGTAAGGTCATATTTGGGAGACTTTAGAAGCTCAATTGAGTTATGATAGTCTTGAGGGTTTATTATAACACCACAAAAGAATGTTTGGAGAATAAATTGAGAACTTATTCATTCATTGAGGTTATAATGATGATATGAACTACGTATGGCTCCAGATAAAATATGATGTATTTACTAAAATCTAATTGATTATGGTTTCAGACAAAATGAAACCTACATGTGTAAAATTTGAAAATGAATATGGTAAATGATAAATTACTTAAACACACCTCTCTAAATGCCATCATAAGGGAAGTTCACGCGTGAGGTGAAGCCCCCTGGATAATGAATGCAGGGTGGATATAGTCCTAGGCCATATGAGTGCTTATTGTATGTTTTCTGCGATGGTGAGGTAATTTCGGGTGTGGTTATGACTCTCCCGCAGGAATATGGCCTCTTCTTGATGTCTTGCGCTGTAGGTGACTAGGTTGGTTAGGGGCGCGCACAGTGGGGAAACTCGAACGGGCGGTCTTAGAATCATTATATGTATATGAATATAACTATTCTTAATCAAGTGGGACTTGATGTATGATTAATGCCACAAAGAGCATATAGCAGTGATTATATTCATGATAAGGAATGGAATGATGAAATGGAATAAAGTAAATGATGGAGGCTTTTAAATAAATGTTATTCATTCATATCCGCTTGTGTAACTAAATAAAAGTTATGGTCATTTAAATTGCCTTAGCTCATGCATTAAATTGCGTAAATATATTCTTATATTTATCACTCATGAATATTTGTTCATAACTGTCATACTCTTTTTTCATCTGGTGATCATATAAAAATCGGGCCCTGACCCGTTCATATTTCTTGTTGTGCATAAATCTTGTATTCGCTCAGGTGCTTCGCCGCAAGGATGCCCATTCTGACTTTCCTATTTCGGTTTTTTGGGAACTCGTGATACTTTGCGGATATTACGGGATATTTTGTGTAGGCGCCTTAATTTTTGTATTCTAGTTACGATCGTGTCATTTACTCGGGCGTGTGGCCCAAGCTTTTGTAATTATCTAATGCAATGTACTATGTAGCTTAACGAACTTGTTCTACATGGTTTGTATAGACTATTGATTGACAGCATATTCGGTCCCCTTATCGTATACTTGTTGTTGTGTAATATAGTTCTTTTGGGTTTTCACTTTCTTTCCTCAATTGGGTTGTTTAAATTTCTTTCTTTAATTCATAAAACAAAATTTTTGGCAACCCATTTTTTCGAAGTATGAAGTGGTTATCCCGTATACTTACTATGATGTTGTGTTGCTGAGAATGATTCCATCTATGATTCCTGTTATATTAGAATATAGGGTTGTCCACCCCTTATTTTGGTGAGCGGGTTGTCACAGTATGCAATTCTTTACAGTGGTTCCAAAAAACCAAGCAACTTAGTGATGGACATATTTATCTGACTATGGGAGATGTTATAAGAGTAGTAGTAGTTACTGTAGGAGACGACCATTTAAGCTTTAGTAGTGATAGGAGTTCACTTTTAAAATATTTTTCTTATGTACCTTGCATTAGAAGGAATTTGATCACAGTTTCTTGCTTCTGCCTTTGTGGATATTCAGTTTCTTCTAATAAAATTGTGGTTATTAAGAGAGATAAACCTTCTTTGTTTTGGCATGTTGGCTCATAATCTTTATATTTTAAATCATGTCTCTACCACACTACAAATTAATATTTTGTATAATTCAATTGGACCAAATTTAAAGAGAATGGAACACTCATTAGTGACGTATCTTTGTCACTTACGCCTAGGTCATATTAATCTAAAAAAGATTCGTAGGCTGGCAACAAATGAAAATTTGAGCTCGCTGAAAGTGGAGGCACTACCAGTTTGTGAATCCTATTTATAAGGTAACATGAACCAGAGGCCTTTCTGGGCCAAGGTCATTAGAACCAAAGAACCATTGGAATTAGTTCATTATAATCTACGTGGGCCGATGACAACCAAGGAAATAGGGGGATTTGAGTACTTTATGACTTTCATATATGATTACTCAAGGTTTGGGTAAGTTCACCTAGTGCGCCATAAGTTCTAAGACTTTAAGAAATTCAAAGTTTATAGGGAACAAGTGGAGACATATCAAGGTAAAATTATCGAGACATTACAATATAATCATGGCGACGAGTACTTTTTAGGGAAGTTTAGGCAATAACTAGAAGATTGGGATATCACATCCCAATTGTCTACACTTGGTATGACTCAAGAAAATAGTGTAGAAAAAAGGAGGAATATGAATCTTTTGGATATGATTAGGTCCATGATGAGTTATACAGATCTCACAGATTCCTTTTAGGGACATCCTTTATGAACAACTACTTATTTACTAACCTTGGCACCTTTAATGGTGGTATGAACTACACCTAAGGAATTATGGACTGGTTGTAATCCAGGTATGGAATATATTCAGATTTGGGTTAGTATATGACATGTGCTGAAGAGAGATCCTGAAAAGTTAAAATCAAGATCAAAAGTTTGCTTCGTTCTATGATATCCTCAGGATACAAAGGGTTACTTATTATATGATGCTAAGGATAAGAAGGTCACTTTTAGCACCAATGTCCGATTATTGTAAGTGGATTATATGATGGATCTTAAACCCAAAAGTAATGTTTTTATTTAATACATGAGAAGGAACCAACAAGATTCTTCAACACCACTAGTAAAGGATGAAACAAGACAATGTGTTGACAATAGTGCACTAGCATAGGGGCTACCTCATCACAGTGTGGGGGTCAAATGTCAATGTGAATGGTTTATGTTCTTGGGAGAGTCTTGTCATAAGGTCCATGATTAACTCAAAGTCAATCCTTGTAACTACAATGAGGCTATCCAAAACAGATATGCAAATCTTTGTCTTAAAGCTATAAAGGTGGAATCTATGTATCACTACACCAAAAAGCCTAAAATGCCACCCTTGTCATGGTCTTTGACCGTGATAAAAAACACTCATTTTTTGTCACGGTCTTTGATCGTGAAAAGTCTGTGACAACATTAAAAATAAAATGACATAGCCACTTTAGCTTTTTTTCCCTAATTTTGTTTCATTCTTTTATTACTCACTCTCTAAACTGTTGTGATTCTCTCTCTCTCTCTCTCTCTCTCTCTCTCTCTCTCTCTCTCTCTCTCTCTCTCTCTCTCTCTCTCTCTCTATCTATCTATCTATCTATCTATCTATCTATCTATCTATCTATCTCTTTGCTTCCTTTTTGTGTGTGAGTGTGAGTTTGTGTGTGTGCATTTGCTTCCTTTTTGTGTGTGAGTGTGAGTTTGTGTGTGTGCATTAGTGTGTGTATGTGGGTCAGTGTGTGGGGAGGTCAGTGTTTGTGTGTGTATGTGGGTGAGTGTATGTGTGTGTTGGTCAGTGTGTGGGGGGGTCAGTGGGGGGTTGGGGGGGTCATTGTGGGTGGCGGGTGTATTGATTTTTTTTGTATAAAATTGAAATTAGTGATGTAATTGTGTGTGTTTTGGGGTCACTGTGTATGGGGGGATATTGATTTTTTTATATATAGAAATTTTAATTGGTATTGAAATTGTGTGTGTGTTTTGGGGTCACTATGTGTGGGGAGGGGTATTGAATTTTTTTTTATGAAATTGAAATTGATTTTGAAATTATGTGTGTTTTGGGGTCACTGATGTAATTAAAATTTGGTTTCTTTCTAATTACAGCAGTGGTGACCATCTCTCTCTCTCTCTCTCTCTCTCTCTCTCTCTACACACATTTCAGTACATCTCTCTCTATATATATACGCATCTCTCTCTCCGTCTCTATCTCTCACTCGCTCTCTCGCTATATATATATATACATACTAGGTTATGCCCGTGCCTGAAGGCACGATGGTAATTTTCAAAAGTGTACATCATCGATAAGACCATACGTCGTTTTTTTGTTCACAAAAGATAAACACCTTTTTAAATAACCTATTATAAGACTTGCTACTTTAAAAAAATTAGGTAAAACTTTATTTATTTATGAGACCACCCACACTGTTTAACAACAAAAATACCAATTATACTATTATTAATGCTAAATCTCATAATTTAATTTAAGGCTAAGCATAAACATAAGACATAAAGAAAGCATATGCACCTATAACAGAAATCAAAATTATATAGAAAATCAACTATAAGATAAGAAGTTGCCTAATGGGCAAAAATTTGGTTACTGAAGATTAAAAAGTAAAAAAGAAGAAAACTTATTGGACGAAAGATAGTCTCAAAGCTCCAAATCGTAGGACAAAAACTGTAACAAAAGTCACAAATCTCCAAAATCTAACATCTTTGGGCTTACTGAATTCTCCTTCACTTTGGGGTTGTGAATATCAACTTGGTGTTGTTTGGCTTTACAATGTCAGGTTGGGCTTACTGAATTCTCTTCTTACATCCTCCACAACTTCAAATTGGTTTTCTATCTTGCTTTTGGGGTGACAGTTCTTGGCTTCAAATTGTTGTTTGGATTCAAACATATGGTTTGGCATACTTATTTCTCCTTCTTTTACATCATCCATTACTTCAATCTGGTCTTCAAACTTGACTTAGGAATAAATTCTTAGCATAATTTTTTGGTCTTTTAAAACACAAAGCTTTTGTTTCCTCATGCGGCATTACCTGAACCATATTCGTCTCATGAGTTCCAAATTTTTGTGCATACCTTTTGTTCCTTTCTTGGATTGACTACCAATATCAGAGGATTGGAATAACATTGGTTTCCTTTCACTGTGAGCAAAATTAACCAAATGCAAACTACCAGACAACATTGATCTCCAAATCAGTCACAGCAATGCATCAAATTAGCCTAACTCAAAAGCAACATCGAAAGATTATACTAATGCATCATATGATTCAAATGAATATTGTTCAATGGTAGTAAACTGGTTGGAGAGAAGGAAATAAATAACTTTATTATCGAAAATTTACCTGTGGGGCCAGCTGCTTCTTCATATGGGGAAGTAGCACCAATAACCATATTCATCACCCAATATACATCAACTCTAAGACATATGATTTGAAAAGAGACATTCTCAAAATATTATACACGTACTTTTGTTTGAACTTTCATACCTATTTGAAACTTCATATGAGAAGAAAGGTACAAAAAATGAATATGTGTGCTAACACGATCATTTGTGATAGTAGTTGTCCACTTCCCTGCTCAGGACTCGACAATTCGAACCCCGCCAATCGTGGGAACTCCTCCACCGTCGGTGATGGTCTAATAATGAAGACAACTAAGCATAATGGTTAAAGATACTCCATAGATGACCTATTGTTTAATCCCAACTACAAATGCAAAAGAACTTACACATGTTGTCGTAGAGTAGTTGTATATTGGAGCTAGTGTCATCGTAATTGAAGAACAAACATCCTTAAACATTTCTTAAAACACCTATTATGCAGCTTACACCTTTTGAAGTTTCAAATGAGATCTTAACAATCAAAGTAGATCTTAATTCAGCAATTAAACAACTGATTTACAATACACCCAATCATGTATTCAGAATGAGACGATGAGAAAATGTGGATATATAAAGTACACCCTATCATGCAATAGTTAAATGTAAGTCCTAAATTACATAACTACCTATCCAATTTAACACCAAATAATATTACGAAGTATCCAAAGAAAATTCTCTTCCCAGTGCATCCCATATCAATAACCTACTACATTGTTTTAGTAATTTCTTTAGTAGACTCGTATGTCTATAAACATGTAGCTCCATTTCTAATAACCAGATCACACAATTTCTATTTATTCATTGATTCGGTCATGGACTTTGGTTAATATTAGTGAGGCTTTGGAGTTTTGTTATGTTTTGAAGACAAATAAAAAGGGATAAATAAGACAACAAAAACAAAGTATATAGTTTATAATAGGAAAAGGATCACCTCAAGTCCTAGTTTTGACATTGATAAGGACATGTGGAGTACAAATAATAAGGGATAAATAAGTAAGTAAATCCTAATCCATGGCTGGAACCAATCAACATGGAGGCAATCAACATCAGAATAAAGAAATAGATAAAGTTTAATGTTCTAAAATAGATAAAAAAAATTCTCAATACATTAAAATAAAGTTCTTATAATCTACACTGGCCGATGCCTTGGGTCCAACTTAGATTCCCTCCTGAACAACACTCGAGCAAGATTTGCAGTTGAGTATTTTAATTCTAATGAAGCAAGAGACTTAAGGAGAACATGATCATTTGGATTAAATGCATGGCCAATATTCATAAGTTTCTTCCTTGATCAACATTGCTCAGGTTAGGTTCAAACACTCTTCATAATCAGGTGGGAATGTCTTTTGCAAAAACTCGTGCGATTTATCGATCTGTCCTCTCAATCTTATGAAAAAACTTATACCCGTGAACTGTAGTTACCACATCAATAGTTAACTCTGATTACATGTATTCTTCAGCTACAAAAGCTATCTTTAACATTTTATGGTTTTGTATCTGAGTTAATATCACAATCTATGTTATGATTAACATGATCTGACTCACAGCCTTGGTGTGAATTGTAATCAACTCCTATTGTATAACACGAGAGCTCATCCATGGAACCAACCTAGGTCCTCGTGTATTCAGGCAAGCTCGGGAAGCTAGCAGAGTGATTTGTGTATTTGGTTGAGAAAAAATTTACAATGAGGTTCAAGCTATGCCAGGCTCGTAGCGTTAGCATTGTGTACACCAATCTGATCTTAATTTCAATTCCAGAGAAGATTTTGAAACCCACAGCAGCCTTTCTTACTGTAAACGATTTTGATAGATGTCAGGCCCTCTCAAAACTGAAGAGCAGCTACATGGGTAGGTAATTTGTATATGCACAAAACCACTTCCCAATGTCGTTTTTTTGTCCGGCATGCACCACACTTAACTTCGCCATTATGCTGCCTAATTCGACGCTGTGGATTCACAGTAAACCCGATGTATGTGTGGCCTTTGAAGGTGGGGCAGACGGAGGACTGCAGATAGTATGAAAAAAACCTTTTTCATTCTCGTCGTTCAAATGGAGGCTATGCTCCAATAGCTCCATTGGACAGGTTATGCTCCAATGAAGGCTATGCTCCAATGTTGATTCATTTATTGCTCATATGGCTTACGGACCTGAAACAAAGAAAATATGGGTTGAACAAAAAACCAATACTTAATTTTAAGCACTCCAAAAAACGTAACATATAAGTCAAAATCATGTGATTATGTGGTGTGCTAATTATTTAGATGCAATTAACCTTTGAAAGGGAAGATTGTTTAGTGGATTTGAAAATGGGAAGAATGGGAGAATCAGTAGGAGTTGTTTATGCCTTGGCACTTGCCTTATCATCACGCTAAAGTGAGTGGGGCTTCTTTGTGTGCCATTGAAAGTGGGCTGGTAAAGAAAGATGAGAAGAAGGGAGAGGTTCTATACAACACGTATAACCACGTGTTGAGTGAAGGAAATCTTGAAAGGCTAGTGTATGGTATGGAAAGTGTTGTCATTGTGGATCGATTCTATGACAAATCAAACTGGTGCATTATTCTCAAGAAAACATTATGATTGATCAGACCTGCTGGGAAATTGGGTAATCCTAGAACATATTGATACAAATTGGGTTCAACTTTTCGCAGATAGGCCCCTGGTAAAGCAAACCTATGTAATATGTGGTGACTTGTAGGGACACTACTTGGCACAACAGTGCACGATTATTATTTTAAAAAAAGCTCCCTTATACCATATATATACAGGGGTCACTTTCTAGTACATTTCCCTTTACCTATCCTTATGTTCCTCTTTCTCTGTGGCTCCTTTGCTTCAGACTTGTTTGGACCATGCTTGTTGCCTTTTTTTGGTGGAGAAATATGCTTCAATGCAGTTGTTTTGATCAGTGTTGGGAGAAAAAAAAATGCTAAATAGGTAACGTTGTTAAATAGGAAACATATTACTGTGTTATTTTATTGCAAAATCCCAGCTCCATTACATCCTTGTCAAGATTTTTTATGTTGACATGTCAACATCATATCAAGTACTGCATATTTGTGCTTCTTAGGCGGAAAATGTACTCGGGTCATTTGTTAAAAAAACACTTCTTCAGTAATGTTTTCAGTAATGTTTTATAAAAAAATAAATTACTTAAGATAACAAAAACTCATAAGAATGAAAGGATTTGGGATCTTTGATCTATGTATAAATGAAACAAAAAGGGGAAATATATATATACACACATAACATAAATTTGTAAATCCAACATTAAAAATCATGGATCTGAGTAAATGGATGAGAGAAACCTACGTTGTACAAATGCTTATTGTGGGATCTTTGATCTATGTATAAATGAAATAAAAAGGGGCAATATATATATATATATACACATAACATAAATTTGTAAATCCCACATTAAAAAACATGGATCTGAGTAAATGGATGAGAGAACCCTACGCTGTACAAATGCTTAGTGTCTCACCTTAAATGGATGCTCTCCACCCATTACTTAAATGAATAACGAAGTGGCAACCGCTCCACCCATTACAATGGTTTTCTTATAGATCTGAAAAGAAAAACATATGTGTAATATGAAACATTAATTCACACATAAATAGGTCTTTGAAATCAAAAACTTAGGTTACCTGAGGGCGTAAGTGAGAGATTTGGCTGCAGCAAAAATGAGAGATTGGGCGTAAGTGATTTTAGAGCATGTGAGAGAATAAAGGCCTTGGGAGGGAGAAATAGTATACTTGATAGCATAAGTGAGAGATTGGGAGAAAGTGAGAGATGCTGGTGGTGTACATCTTTAGATGACGACCGAAAGGAAGAAATGGAAGTGAGTGAGGTGGGGTAGGAGAGAAACAGAGGGCGTAAGAAGGGAAAGGATAAGAAGGGAGTGGGTTGTCTCTGAAAGGAGAGGGTAAGAGGTTGAAAAGTGAGACACAAATGGGTATAATACTATTTTACCCTTGTTTTTGAATTTTGATGAGGAGTGGGAAATAAATTTGAGTGTGAAAAAGAGGGGGAATTCAAAATTTTCAAGGGTAAAATGGGTATTGCAGGAAAAAATGCATATTGATGACATCATAGCTTATGACATACATAAGTTTTCTACTTTATTATATAGATATATAAAGTCTTATGTAAGGACTACTTATGGTGCAGACTTCAGTACATACCATTTTTTTAAAAGAGTAAAAAAATATTTTTTTATGAAACTTCATGAATATGATATTCATAGCTAGAAGATCATATCTAATTTTTTTCATCACAAAATTCAATAAAAAACTATTGATATGAGGTGATATGTAAAAACAATGTTATAAATATTCATTTTCAACCGTTGAAATGTTGGGTCTGCGCTAGCCACTTTATTGATTGAATTTTTTTATGAAACTTCATGGATATGATCTTCTCACCATCGAGGCCGTAGCCATAAAGTTTCATCAAAAAATTCAATTAAAAGGTAGGTGAGATTATTGCCAACATTCCAACGGTCGAAAATTCATATTTATATCATTTTTTTACGTATCACCTCATCTCAATGATTTTATTACTGAATTTTTTGATGGAAAAAATTGGAGATGATATTCTCACTGCGGAGATCATATCCATGAAATTTCATTAAAAAATTATTTTTTTACTATTTAAAAAAAATGTTATGTACCGAGGTATGCAACATAAGGAGTCCTTATAGGAGGGGGCCTCTACATATATATATATATATATATATATATATATATATATATATATATATATATATATATATATATATATATATATATATATATATATATAGATAGATAGATAGATAGATAGATAGATAGATAGATAGATAGATATGTGTGTGTGTGTGTGTGTGTGTGTGAGAGAGAGAGAGAGAGAGAGAGAGATTTTTGAATTTTATGGGATTCTTGAATTTTTTTTGACTTGTGGATTTGAACATTTAGATGGCCATTGAGTTGATTGTCCCTAGGAATTTCTAAAATATCGCATAATTATTTGCATTTGTTGTTTGGGACTCTAAAATTTTTGTTGACTGGTTGATTTGAACACTTAGATGGCCATTGAGTTGGTTGTCCCTAGGCATTTTTAACATTTAGGGTTGTGATTAGACCGAATATAAATAAGTAATCATGCATTCACATGAGCATACATGCATGCATGCATGTAGACCACAAAGCAAGTGTTATATAAGAAGTAATGAGGGTAAAAAAATAATATTAGGAACCTCAATAGATAGCCATTGTCTATCTATTGCGGTTATCGTTACTATAATCAAGGCATGCATGTGTAAATTTACATTAAGTCAATTTGTTATATAACACTTTCTTTGGGAGGTGCATGCATGCATGTATTCTTCTGTGAATGCATGACATAAAGGTTCGGTAACAATTATAACTACTTTAAATTACATATAGTGCACATTTATACTAGCCTTCTAGTTCTTATGCATACGCATTCAATAGCCCTAGATCTCTTGAATTGTCCCATTTGGATAGTTTGGGATTGCATAGTTTATGTATAATAATATTATTATTGGCTTAAACTTGTTACTTTGGGGGCAAGTTCTGTTACTATATCTTAATGTTCATTAGGTATATACTAAATGATGCGATGTTAAGTGTTATTTCAATTGATATATCAAAATTACACTTACACTTGTGAATCTATGTTGTGTACTTGGAGAACTATGGGGATATGGTGTCGAAATTTCCTCAAATTGGAACAATGTGCATAAGCTGTTAAGTATATTACAAACATATGTGGTGTTGAATGGGATAGGACCACTCACCCTTTAGAGGAGATGGAGGAAATAGGAATTGTATTATTTTTATAATATAACACCGAAAGATGAAATGTAAATCATGTAGTAAATTATTTAATGGGAACTAAACGTTCACACTTTTATTTATACTAATCCATGCATATATGCTTATTTCCCATAACAGGTGATTGTTTGTAGTAGCTGTGATGGAATATCCTAAATACAAAGAGTGGATGGGTGAGACAAACATATTAGGGGATGTGTTTCACATACGTTCTAATAAATCTATGAAATACACAAAGAGATATCATAATGATGAAGAGCTCCCTTGTCTGTGTTCCAAGTGTAAGAAAAGTAAGGTGTTTGAGTGGAAAATAATTCTACTACATTTATTAAGATGGGATATGAAATGTAGTTTTCAATTTTGCATTTTTCAAAGGGAAACGAAAGTTCTGTTGTCCCCGAGCAACCTTCACAACAACCTCAACTAGTAATATAAATGTACAAAGGAAGGAGGACAATGTAGACCATAATATACTAGAGTATTTAGTTGATGATGCGTATGGAGTTCATGAAATGGAAGAAAATGAGGTCATTAACGATGTATAAGGTTCATATGCTCATGAAGATATCGGGATAAACCTTGACGATGCCTACCAAAGTTTAAAATTTAAGGCGACCTAGTCGTCGTACTCTAGCAATGAGAAAGATCAACAACTTTACATGCCATGGTCGATTTGCATAGTTTGATGACCCAATATGGTTTGTCTAGTAATAGTGTGGAAGGAATTTTAATTGGGTGAAGGGCTTGCTACTTGATCAGAATACGCTTCCAAATAGCTATCCTACCATTAAGAACAGTTTGAGAAGTTTGTGAATGAAGTATAAATCAATTCATGCTTGTTTTTATGACTATATACTATACTGAAAGTAGTATGAAAATCTTGATCGGTGTCCGATATGTGATGAACCTAGATATGTCCAATCTACTATGAATGAAGGCATTTACTCAAAAGTGCCTCAAAAAGTGTTAAAATATCTTCCCGTTGGGCCTAGATTAAAGCGGTTTTTCTACAGTACCATGGATAGCAGAGGCCATAACTTGGCATGCTAGGGAAGAAGTAGGGAAAAATCTCATGTGTCATCCTATTGATTCTACATCTTAGAAGAGGATGAGTTTTGATATTCTGATTTTGCTCGAGAATATCTAACATTTGTTTGTCAATATCAACAGATGGTTTTAGTCCATTTGGAAATCCAAGCACCAATCAGAATGTATGGCCAGTGATCCTAGCCCCACTTAACCTTCCTCCTTCACAGTGTACGAGACCTGAATTATTTATGTTGTCTTTGTTGATACCTATCCCAAGGAACCAAGTGAGGACATCGATATCTACCTGTATCCATTTGTAGAAGAACTAAATGAGTTATGGGAAGAGTGTGTGCAATTACTGGCCTCTTTTAAAAAAGAAGAGTTAATGCTAAAAGCTATGTTGATGTGGGAAATTCATGATTTTTCTTCTTATGGAACATTATCCGATTGTGTAATATATGGTTTTTGGGGCGACTTATTTGTGTAGAGGAGACTGAATCTCTACATCTCACTACTAGCTAAAAAATGTATACAATTACCATAGGAGGTTTTTACCCCCCCCCCCCCATTCATAGTTTTAGATTTTAGAAAGGTTTCAATTTTTTACAGGGCGGGGTTGAACATAGGCTACCTCCCAAAAAACTTTCAGGTTTAGAAATTGAAAATAAATCTTCTGATTGTGGCCCTAATATGCCAGGTAAAAATCCTAAATTTAAGAATGTCAATCATAAGATGACCCCAATCGGGAATGAAACTGATACAAGAAAAGCATGGTCTAGGAGGTCAATTTTATTTGACTTTCCTTATTGGAAGAATAACCCGTTGATGCACACAAAAAAGAACATCACTAAACATATTGTGGTCACATGCCTTGAGTGGAGTCATTTACAAGATGGAGAAAATGCATGAAAAGACTTTAAATCATTGAAAGTTAAGCCACAACTATGTTTGAAAGAAGATAGTAGGGGAAGGACAATAATTCCCATTGGTGCATTTACTTTGACGAGTGAGGAAAGGAAGGTTCCTTTAGACACAATATATAATTTGAAGGTTCCATCTAATTTTTTGTCCAACTTGCAAAGGATTGTGAATTATGCTACCCATGATCTACATAAGTGTAAGTCCCACGATTGGCATGTGATTATGCAATTGATTCCTCTATTGTTTAATCACTATTTCTCCAAGCATATGGATTTATGGATGGCTATTATGCATATTTGTACCTGCTTCTCACTTTTATGTGAGAAGGTAGTGAATCGAGATCACATAGTAGCCGAAAAATTGGCAATGACCAAAGAGATTTGTGTGTTGGAGAAGTACTTTACCCTATCATTTTTTACATAAGTGTTCACTTGCTGGTACACCTATGCAACAAGGCTCTCTTTTGTAGTCCTATTACATATCAGTGGAGGTATCCGTTTGAATGATTGATGGAAGTTTTCAAACATTACGTTAAGAATACACGATATATTGAAGGATCAATTGTAGAGGAATATATCATCAGGGAGTCATCAATCTACACTCGGTAATATTTGCCTGACCCGATCAGTGTGGATGATAGTGATGAGTTCGTCGATGAGGGTGGTCACGTGATGGTCAAACGAGTGAAACTGATGAGTTTACAACATGAATAAGTATCCCGTTATCTGTTTGACACAGATGAAGATGTCAAAGAATGTAAAAAGTAAGTTTTTATTATTTTAACCTTTGCATTATTTTAATTTTTATACATGATCAATTTTGTAATGCATTCGTCATGATCAATGCAGAAAATATGATGCATGTGGAAACAATAAAAGGAGAAAAAAAGGCACAACCAAACAGCGAATTTAAGTTTTGGTTGTCACATGAGCTAATTATAATGAAAATGTCTCTTATTAAATGTCACATTACAAGAAAGCTTTACAACTAACCTAATTAATTTATCTATATTCTCAGCTCTTAAAGACGGGTTATGCGACATCAAGGCTTGCTTGTCTAACCACTGGACCCTTGTTAATGGAACAAGAGTACAAAAAGTATCAATTGAATGTGCAGTAACCCATGCAATTTACACAAGGCTCTTACTTATTTTCGATCTAGCACAAAAGATAAAAACCTCATTGACGCTTAAATAACTTACTATAGTTTAATTCGAAATATAATTGAATTGGACTATATATGCTCCAAAGAGGTTGTGGTTTACTGTGGTTGGGTAAAATTTGAGGATAAAAATTCTTGTAAAATTGATCCTGGAACCAATTTGACCATGGTTTACTTGTCCAAGTTGAAGAGCAACAAACACGTGAGCGATGAGCCGTTTGTTTGTGCTTTTCAAAAGGTCAAGCAAGTGTTTTTCTCGGAGTATATCAAAAACAACAAGTCGTTTGTACTTGACCATTGTGTACTCGGAGTATATCAACTGTCTAAACAGCAGTGTGGATGACTTGGCGGCTCCTATGGAATATCAATCCATTTTTTATGATAACCCGAATTTGAAATAATTTTTAAATTTTTAATAAGTATTCCAATTATTAGTAATGAACAGTGGGGGTATTATTTTAGTGCTTTATTATTATCGAATGACAGTTAAATGTTTTTGATTCATTTGTACTTTACCAGTTTACTCCATGTAATAAACGGTGTGTGTATTCTTCTAGTGCTTTGTTATTATCATAATTTTTTTAGTTTTTGGTTACTGAATATGTTAATTGGGATTTTAATTAAATTAACCATTCATTCAAAGTCCATTATATGACTCCATATTGAAAGAATGTTTAGATTTATAATGTCATTAAATTTTATTCTTCTAGTGCTTTGTTTTTATCGAATTTGAATCAAAATTGGTTTTTTGGTTAGTGACTATGTTAATTTGGATTTTAATCAATTTAAGAATTAATTCAAAGTCCATGATATGACCCAATATTGAAACAATATTTTTATATTTATAATGTCATTAACTCGTACAATATTCTAATTCATTTGAATTTGATCATTTTCTCATATACATGTTTGTATTAATAAAAACAATTTTTGCAGAAAATATCTTCATCAGGACATTGCGGTAGAAGAGGCGCGAAGCTCCTCTGCCACTAGGGCCACAAAGTGGGGCAAATTGGGGTATGTCATCGAGAACAAGACGACATTACTAATTCTTCATTATTTTATTTTAGGAGACGGGGAGTGGTCCTGGGGTTAGGCCACATAGACTCAATGCCAATGTGGCAATCCAGATGAAGAAGGGAAAGGATAAGGAGGTGTCCCCAAGCATGGCATGTACGATTGTAAGTTATAATTATTTGATTATTTTAATTACGTTATAATTTTTTCTTAACTTAATTAACTAATCATGTACTTTTGTCGTTTTAGGAAAAGCTTTAGGAAGTGCATGAAAAGCAATTTGATGCCGACAAAGCATCTTTGGGTATGGATTCGCTCAGCCAATTGCTCAGGTTGGATCACAAGGGGAGGACTAAGGGGGTGGGCTATCAGGTGGGGAAGTCGATATGGCTCATAAGTGGGACACCCGTGAGGATAAGCTAGAAAGGTTGGAGGCAACAGTACTGGATATGTACACTTTCATGAAGGGTCAGTGGGGGTCCACCTCCTATAAGGGAAAGGGGAAGGGGAAGGAGGTACATGAGGACGCCATTTATGCATATCTAATAATCACGGACTCTCCTATATGCATGGACTCATCATCCTTATATGATAAATTTCCCATCTTGACCCACGTCGAACGGCCTATGTCAATAGTTGATTGGCCGAGCGTGTTTTTATTAGATATTGTTGGTGGGACGCCGATAGCGAGGGGGTTGAGGAACCCGTACACCCTCTCAGGTATGTTGGTTCATGGACGTGTCATGCAAGACTTTGAGGCAATGGTTCGCATCCCGTATATTGTGTTCGGAAGGGATAATGCACCTTTGTGTTTGGAAAAACAATGCAGCGTTTGTAGAATTAATGGGTGTCTCAATTCATATGTTCTGTGACCTTCCTTCCTCCTCCGACCTACTATAGACCCTACTCCATGACATTATTTGTATTTTTTAATTTAGGTATGGATATTTACATGTTGGTTTGGTTTTCGTTATGGATATTTTTATTCGTTTTTATTGGTTACTGAATATTGAATGTTGCTTGATATATATGCTGTTTTGACAAGTTAAAATTTGCTATAACAGGTGCAAATATATTGTTGGGCAGTGGCAGTGGCCATACTACCCAGCATTTTTTTAAAATATGTCCAGATTTTTCACAAACTTTGACCTCTGTGACAAAGGAAACTTGTCAGGACTTGTCAAGAACTTTGACTGTGATAAGTTTTTCCTTGTCACGAACTTGTCACTATCAAAGTCCATGACAAATATAACAAACTTGTCATGGTCTTTTACCGTGACAAGTACGTGACGAATGTCTTTGTTAATCCCAAACTTGTCACGGTCTCAGACCTTGAAAAGTTTTAATTGTCACGATTTTAGACCTTGACAATTGGGCAGTTTTGGTGTAGTGTATTCCAATCAGGTCCGGAATCTTGTGGATACACCCAAAGGATAAACCCATAGGATGTAAATGGGACTATAAGAGGAAGAGAGGGGTGGACGAGAAGGTTGATGTGATACCCCAACACATCCATAATTATATTGATTGGGTCTACCATAAAAATCACGGGAATCAAAACTTTTGGTAACATTCTTAGCACAAGAAACAAATAAGAATCGAAAGAAGAAACATAATATAATGAAATATTTAATCCACACAAAATCAAATCCAATACCAATTTCCAACCAAATAACATAAATCGTCTTTGAATGTATATATATATATATACAACCAGACTAAAAATAAAGTGATACAATAAAAGGATGATCTACGCTTTCTCGACTCCTATAATCCTGGGAGTAAGAAAAGGGACATCTCTTGAGATGCCTCTCTAACGATCTTACATGTACAAGAACTACCACAACGTGTACCTATAAAAACAATTTTTCAATGGAAAATGTAAATAGAAAGTGTATGTAAAATATGATTATAATTGAATATGGGACACATCATAACTACACATCTTCCTCTCGTATTTTAACATATTATACATTATTAGTTACACAACCCAACAACCTAAAATATCATGCAATTCTAAATCCCGAACCCATATGTTGCTCATGTGATTAAATCTTTACATCTTCATTCTTTAATCTATAATTTCTTATCTTTAGGTTTATCTAATTCATTTTTAAAGCATAAGTTTTATGGTAGTCTCAAACTCACAGTATGTCTCACCAAAATAGCCAATATACTAATAACAGACTTATATCTCAAGTCTTTATACATTTGACTATCTTGTACCAATAATACAACGTATACATCTCTAGTATATGTATTACACAAATTTGAATCATAAGTATGTATGTGGACATCCCTACTACAGGTCATATATCTCTACTATAGGAAATATGCAAATCCAAAACATAAGCACGTAGGTAAGCATCCCTATTATTAACCATAACATCTCTAGTATAGTACATAAATCGGTAAAAAAATCTCTAGTACCACCCCACCATAATCACATATGCTAGAAAAAAGACTCTACTCATGTCTAACATCCGTAAAAGGTACATCCTCGGTATGTAGAAATAAATGAGTACCTCTCTCTCCCACACATAGTGAAGTCCTACTCTTATTGCCTTCGAGGATCTCTCGCATGTACTAGTATAGGCTTAGGTCCCCAAACCTAATACCTCATCACAACGAGTGATAAATCACTATGTCTACCCATTAGTCATAAAGTCTAACATATTCAGGACTCATGAATAAAAATCCCCAAAGACCATCTCGATTATGGGAACCTAGACGTGTGATATAGGGGTAAAATATGACCAAGGAAGAGACCTTTTACTCATCGTGGTACTAGAGCGGTCTACATTGCATGTGCCCCATCATAGAATCCTTCCTAGTACACTTGACAACGAGAACTCACACATGATAGGCATTGCACAAAAACACGAAAGTAATCACATCCCTCACTAATGAGTCAAATCAAACACAAACATAACCCTCATTAACAGGTTAATGTAAATCCCATGCATATAACATCCCTATTGCCATCGGGTCATACGAGCATCGCTATCATAAAAAAAGGTATAACACATGTATAACCTTATATTCATCCCATAATAAATTAACCTTAATCTCCTGAGTTCCCAAACCTAGGCATCGTCTCACCCTACCATACACTAGAATCCATACATCAACTATATTTAATCTCACTTAGCCCTAGTCCAATCTCCCGGGGAATCGTTTCTAGGTATCAATCCATGCTTAATTTATATAAAACTATCGAATATGATAACTAGCCTTACCTAGGTATTATAACCAATTCCAAACCTCACCCAAAGGAATTAATCCTACATAACCATCACAATGTCATCCCTACACCTTGGTCAACAACACACTCCTCTATGACTTCCCAATTCCTAATAGTATACCTACATAATCTTGATTTTGTATCCCTACATAATCTTTATCTTTTAACTTAAGTTCCTATACCTAGCGTAGGTCCTTTTTATACCAACAATTTCATAAGTATTCCAATAACTTCTAGTGTCGATCGATCAATCAACTCATAATAGCCCCAGTTCTCCATTGTTATGGGACTCTTCATCTTCAACCATCATTTTTCTCTCTTAATCCTCCATTAATGAACCTAAAACCTTCACCAAAGCATCCAAATGAAATTCAACTGATAAAATCACATTATCTACACAATTTAAACCCATTTTCATAATCAAATCCCAATCTACCACAAGATTTAAAGGAAAACCCCAAATTTTACTCAAGAACCCTAAATTCATCCAATTCTGCAAATTTCCATGGATTAATTCAATTAGAGATGGTATTTTTGTATGATTAAAACTATAAAACATAGTCAAATCATTATTCATTTATTTTAATCCAAGTTTATGAAGAAATCAATCACTAAAGGGGGAAAACAACCTAATTAACATCTAGCTTAGGTTAATTACAAAAATTAAGTAATTAGTTGTCTAAAATCAAATTTACAACTTAATATGATATATATTTTCAATGAATAGATAAAATATTTGTGCACATACAATCATAATCATATTCTATATAGAACTTTCCCTGTGGAAATCTTCCTTTCCTTTGGTGATTTCTCTCTCTAGACGCTCTAGTGCTTCACCATTGTGTTTGTAATAAAATGAGATCCGTAAAGTCCTTTTACAACCCTTTAATGTCGAAATTGGATTTGGGCCCCAAGTGGGCCTCACCTAAAAGTGCCCAAAAACTACTATAAATGACATTAAGTCATGCCCGAGCCTTATGCCAACCCAAAAGTCCTTCAAACCATTGTTTTAAACTATAAACGAAGATTCTATGCCTCGTAAAAGACAATGACAAAATATACTCGAGGCAAAAAACTAACAACTCAGTTATTTAATAATTTCTCAAATACGAGTCCGAATATTAATTAATTCAACAATTAATCATCGTGTCTTAAGTCCAAATTTCAATCCAACTTATTTAACACATATATAAACGATGACATCTTTCGTCAAAACAAGTACACATAATTAATGTTCATAAATTAATTAAATAAATAATATGCATAAAATGCGAGGTATTACATTACTCCCCTTAAACAAGGAATTTATTCCTCAAAATTTGAATTCATTTTTTTCCTAGTTAGGTATCTAAGAATATCTCACCTGTAGCGTCCTCACACTACCAAAAAAGAATATACTCAATCTATGACTAAGCATATCTTATGGTCTCTTTAATCATAAATCACGTTCGGTTGTATCCCCAACCAAACTAATATAATCATTAAAAAACCCACTTAACAATTAATGATTCCTTTTGTCATACCCTCAAAAAAGTGCATCACACACATTTCCAGTATTAAGGTGAGGTCAAACAGCATTGGCCTCGCCCTAACTAAACCATCTAAAAGGAACTTAATTTGGTTTCCTACCCCCTATAGGGACTTGGACTCCATAATTTCCATGTCGGAGGTCGCTAATAACACATAACTTCCCTTTTTATCCTATTAGTCAATCCTCCGCTCATCTTCCATTTATCTTCCTTATTTGGAAAAACTTTGCATTCTCACGTAAGAACACTCTACTAATCATAGCCTGACATGAATGGCTTACATAATTCTTAACTCTAAATAACTTGGTCAATCTATCTCTCATTACCCGAAATGGTCCTTTCGCAAGAGCAAGATTTATAACCGATCATCATCTATTTTAATTTGGCATATTCTGTTACATCTTCATCATCATGTACTTTTCAAGAGCTTAAAGTGAAGACAAGTTAGTGACCAAACAACAATCGAAGATCGTATGAGTTAAGATTATCGCTACAATCATCGAGAAGGTATATGGTTTTAACTATGCATAAACATTTTATTCATGACTTGCTTTTATAAAATGATTGAGGATTGTTTTTAAAAAAATTCAAAAGAAAAATATTTTCTTGGGTCGTTTGAATGACTTTGATTCTTCATTAGAATGAGATTAAGAGTTCGCTGAAATGAACTTCAACAAACATCAAATGACTTTTGTTCTGTTTACAGAAAAAATATCATTCTAAGTTGGTTCGAATGAGATTTCCTCTTCATTCAAATGATATTTCATTTGGTTCAAACAAGTTAGCATTTTCGTTCAAATGAGGTCATGTTTTCGTTTGAACGAGATTTCTCAAAATTTGTGTTGCCCCAAAATTTGTGTTTTTTATTAAAAGGAATCTTGAGAGCTTTCTCATAACTTTTAGAAAATTTTATTTCTCCATACGTATATAAAAGATCTTTAAGCCCTTGTCCATTCAAAACTCTTTTTCTTTCCAAATCAAAACACTTGAATGATTTGTTGAGAATTTATCAAACCTTAAAGAACACAATACAGGTTCATACTTGGGTAGAGTTGAGTAGAGAAGATAGGAATATTAAATCCTAAGGCTGATCGGTGGATATTAAGGCAAGTGGAGCTAACTGTGGGATGGCATTGGATCTGCATCATTTTCTGTTGACAATAAGGAATGAAGACATTATTGTGTCACTTAGTGGATCTCTAAATTTTATAAGTCGGTAATTATCATTCTACAATACTCAGTTGTAAATGAGGCTAAACTATAGGTTTTCCCAAAAGGTATTTTTCCTCATCTCATATCATTTATTTTTGGGTTATGGGTTGTTTTCTTTTAGTTTAAACATCTTGCATGTTTAGGTTCACCTATTTTAACAAGATAAAATTTGGACTAAATTTAATTTATTTTTTGTGTGATCTATTGTATGACTTATATATACAATCGGACCACTCTTTATTTTTTCAAATTAGTATTAGATATTGTTTTTACAAGTTACTTAGATGAATCGTGGTGTTTATATGGATAACTCATACGATAGGCCACCTACATTTTATGTGTCTAACTATGACTACTAGAAATTTTGAATGGGATCAACTCTGAAATTGATCGATAAGTGTGTATGGATTGCTATTGAAAGGGGATTGATTACCCTACTATGACTAACGAAGATGTCATTACTCAAAAACCATTCACTACTTGGACTGAGGATGATTTTAGATGGAGTAACTTTAACTATCAGGGTTTGAGTGCGATTTTTAGTGTTGCACGCCCAACGAATTTAATTGTATGATGATGTGTACCACCTCTAAGAAAGCATGGGATATCCTCCAACTCACTCATGAGGGTACCATTGTTATGACAACTTCTTAGCCATAAAATCTTATCACGCAATCTGAGACCATTAGCGTCCTTGAATATGAAATGTTTGATGAATTTTATATGAGTTTGTCTGATATTGCGAACTCTAGCTTTAATTTGGGTCAGATAATTCCTTAAATTAAGGTAGTTGAGAAAATTTTAAGATCTCTTCCGTCCCGTTTTTGTAAGAAAGTCACGGTCCTTAAATCTTTGGGAATTTTAGATACTCTTGGGTTACAAGATCTCTGAGGTGATCTTCAAAATTATGAAATAGATACATTCCCCAAAACTCAACAGAAGAAAGAAAAGGGGATGACTGCAAAAGCTCCATTAAAGAAAAAATAAGAGGTTTCTGACTCCAATTTTTATTTCCATCTATATGATCTTGCCTTACTTTCTAAAAAAATTCAAAAAAATTCTCAAATTAAGAACTCAAAATTTTTCCAATGCGGAAAATAAAAGTTTTAAGAAAGAAAAAATTTTCAAGTTGGCCAAGCATGTTTTTTAGTATGATTAAAGAAAAGTGTGACACCCCGACTAATCAAATACTGGGTAGCTACTCCTTTATTAAATTAATATAGAATATCAAGTTGGTTCAGTCTTAGCAGCACTGTCAAAAATAATTTAATTAATTACTAGCCACTTAATATTTAAAAAGTGAGATGAGAAATTGTATTAATTACATTAACTTACCACTAAGTGACAAATAATTAAAATACAACATTCACTAAAACAATCTCAAGGAATAATCAATCGAAATAAATAACAGAGTCTGGAGTGACACTCCAAATAAAATCTCAATGCCAACTAATCCCAATACATGAATCCGAATAAATAAATCCAACAACTAAAATAAATAACTGTCTAAAACTGCAATCTCTAAATAAAAATGGGAAACATGCCCTAATTGATAATGAATAACTCCAAAAGAAACAAAGATAGATGTGTAGGCATCTACTACCGACATCATGTAACATCCACAATAGCTACATCACGTCAACAGAGTGGAACTCCTAATAAAATACCAGGTGATCAGTCCTATACCAAATTAAAACGGGAATCCCAGTTGGTTCATCCTTAGCGTCACTGTCGAAAACTTTTTAAAACTTACTAACCACCTAGTATTCCAAAAGATGGTGCCAAATTTTAACTTTTTAATTAACAAAACAATTAATGCGGAAATATATATAAATTATTCACACAACTGAATAAAACTCAACTGAAATAATTAATTAAACAATTTGTTGAATAAACCATCGGCCACCAAATTGAAATCCAAAACAAACATCCAACACCTGAATAAATACATCTGTAATATGTACTGAGAAGTCTGGGCGACATGCCCTAAGTAAACTAGAACTGATGAGAGATTCCTACTCTAGGAAAGAATGAACAATGCGTCTAAACCAAACTCCTGCTAGCATCCACATATGCCACAGCTCCGTGTCCCTAGAATAGAATATCAATCCTGGCATCCCTGTGGCTAGACACCTAAAAGGTTTTGAAAATAATTTTATAGCAAGGGTTAGAACCCAAAACATTTTGAAAATATTTAGCAAGTGAATTAACTGCAGTAATTTAAAATGCATGGATGGGCTTCATATTTAAGCTAGTGTCGCACTCTCTTGAGGACATTTTCACCCCTCCACTATTATGCACACCTAACGGTTATCTTAACCCCACCTAGTCGTACTACCTCGTCCAACTAGTCCTGGTATAACCTTCCCTTGCCATAGTAATCTAACCCGAGTATAATTATTCAAGAATTATAAATTGTCTCACCAATTAACTTACTTAATTCCTTCTTAAATAATAGCATATAACTGTGTCACAAGTTATATAAAGCAAATACATCACACACTGTATTATTACCAGCATATAATATTTAATACCATTATATACGTACCTTTACTAAAACATCCACACATATATCATACATATATCCATCCCTCCGAGTATACCCTCGCCGGATGATTCCCTCTAAAGTGCTATCTCACTAGGTGTGCTCACATAACCTAGTTACCCAAGTTGGATTCGCTCACCAACCTGGCCTAAAACATAAACGAAGTGGAGGCGGTCATATTTCTTCCCTGAAAGTGAGATAAACCCCTCACACATATACCGGACGCTATGACCTGGGGATATACTCACCCTACTTCTCAAGCTAGGGGATTCACCCACATCACGCAACCTCCATTGATAGCACTAGAGTATATAATTAAATAAATATCTAATCACAGATATTTAATAGCACACATAATATATACACACACACACACATATATATATATATATATATATACGGTGTAGTGATAGTATATATATATATACGGTGTAGTGATAGTATATATATATATATATATATATAAAATAAACCCCGGATTCACCGTGTACTCATAACTCGTAATACTAGTCTGTAATTTCCTAAGTCTCTGGCCTGACTCAACTAAATAAATTTTCTCACTTATATATATATATATATATATATATATATATACTATCACTACACCGTATATATATATATATATATATATATATATATATATATATATATATAAAAAAAATAAACCCCGGCTTCACCGTGTACTCATAACTCGTAATACTAGTCTGTAATTTCCTAAGTCTCTGGCCTGACTCAACTAAATAAATTTTCTCACTTATTAAATTATCATTACCCCGGGTTTGTGGTCTGACTCTAATATATTTAATTCATACTCAATTAATATAATATTTTCCCGAGTTTATGGTCCGACACTCACATAAATACTTTACACAATAATTTATATGATATTTACCCGAGTCTATGATCCGACTCTCAATTAATTAATTTGCACACTAATTAATTAATACTAAGACGACTCTGAGGTCCGACTCTCATTTAATTAATTAATTTATCCATTAATTAAATAATACCAACCCGAGTCTATGGTCAGACTCTCATTTAATTAATTTACACATTAATTAATTTATTACCTTCCCGAGCCTACATCCCGACTCTAATCTAATTAATTAAACATTAATTAATTAAATACTTTCCTGAGTTTACAGTCCGACTCTGATTTAATTAATTACACATTAATTAATTTAATAAGTTCTTGGGTCTACAATCTGACTCTACTTTCATTAATTAACACCTCCATTAATTTAATAACTTGGTGTTGTCCAACCATTATCCCCGGACTCTCTCACTTAGCCCATAACTTAATGTTTCCCGAGTCTATGTTCCAACTCCAAATTAATTTACTCTCTCACTAATTAATTTAATACTTTGGTGTCACTTAACCAACATACCCGGACTCGCTCACTTGGCCCGTAACTTAATATTTTCTGAGTTTAGATTTTTCCCCATAACTAATTTATTTCACCTCAATTCCTTTAATAATGTAGCGTCACCCAACTACAATACCCGAATATTATTCCTCGGCCCAATATCAATACTTATGAATTATTTCCCAAATTCGTTCATCTCATGACATACCGTTCACACCCTCCTAAACCCAATTATATCACCCTATAATTGTTAAGGAAATATGTGCCACATATGAATTTATCACTAAATAAAAAAAGGGGTCAAATATTAAATAAATTTCTCTTTACTTACAACACTAGCGAAACTGCCAAAATATATGTAGCATCGATCGATCGAACCCCCTGGGTTGATCGATCGATCGTTCTAGTACTCGTCTTCTCCAGCCCACTGTTGGCCATGGACGAACCCTAAAGCTTTGATTCTCAATCTAAACCTTTACCCAAATACCATTAACATATCCTCCATATAAGAAAAGGGTCTAAGCATCCTAAAGACGTTAATTCATAATCAATTTCCATTAATTCCAACATTTTCCCAATTTGGGTATTATCCGGGATTCAAATCTTCAATACGAATATCATTCATATTAACAGCAATTTAACCATTGATTCTTACTGGTTTTAACATACGATTCATTCCTCTACATTCTAGAATCATAAACACAATAAACCTCACCCTTAATTCCATTAAGGTATATAAATTTCCAAAAACCCAAATTTAATTTTGGTTACACACCCAAAACGAATTTTCATATACACACACTATGATATGAATTGATTATCATCAATTTAGGAATCACAACAGTTAACCACTTGCCTGGATTTGTTCGTAGGGTCTGATCTGTTGGTGTAGTCCCTTAATTTGGCTCCAATAATCCCCAATTGGCTCTTGATTTGCCTTCCCCCAATTTCCCTCTCAAGCCCTAGGCTTAGAATTTGGGTTTACTGTCGTTTAACACTTCCCCAAATTAGGTTAAAACCCTTGATCACGTTTTTTGCCACATGGTCCTAATTAACATAGCCCAAATCACTCCGTATGGGCCCGGTTATGCCCAAAAATACCCCGAGACCGAATTACTACCCCCGGGCACTCATTTCTGACTATCTCGACCCATTCGGACTCAACCGCGCACTCAGAATTGTCATCCAAAATACTTTTTGACATTTTAAAATTTTGACCTCAAAATGCGACACACATTAATTCGGACAATTAAACTTTAAAGTCGCCAATTATAAATAATTCGGCTCACAATTAAATTCTCCAACTCATGAATTTAAGTTTCTCCAATTTAAATATTTTTATAACTCCCAAAATAATTAAATATTTAATCCTCAAAATTACGGGGTGTTACAGTCTACTACCGAGATCTTTTAACTTCCACAGCTGCTACAACACGTCAACAGAATGGAACTCCTATGCCTCGCGTCTCTGTGGCTGGGCACCAAAAAGATTTTTACAAAAACAAAATAGATTTGGAAGAAAATGGGCCAGAGCCTGAGGTGAAAACATTTTTTAAAAATAGCAAGTGTTTAATTTCATTAAACGATAAACATTATATACATGTTAGTCACGTGCTCTCACTTGACATTCTCACCCCTCAACTATTATGCACGCCTAACGTATTTTCTTAACTCGTCCTAGTTATGATACTAACATACTAGTCTGGTAGCAATCTTTGTTTATAGGGATTACTACAATGAACCACCCGTATTATTCGCTTAATACATGCTTACATTACCAATACTCGTTATTTGAATCCATTATCTCATGATTTATTTAAGTTCCCACATCATTAAGTCATGTTAATATCTTAGCCATTCTCATCTACTAAGAAGCAGTGAATAATCACAAGTATAGCTATTTATATCACCCTCAGTATATATATATATATATACACACACACACATATGGCACCCCTATGATAAATTGTGGTGCATGCATACTCTGCTATCGAATCCCGATACACATGAAGATCACAAGTTGTGAATCTCTCAGGAACCGTATCAATACAAATCACACATATTGGAGGCGAACATAGTTCACAAACTCATGGGTCACGCACATACCTACGTTCCCTTGGTCAGCAGACTTATCAACTCACAAATAAGTCTTCACGGTCCTATGTTCTTGAGGTACCAAATCTAAATCCCCCAAAGGCACACAAGGAGAGATTGTCCTCTTCCTACAACCTCATGTGATAGCAAGTATGGAAGGTATGTCATAAACATAAGAATACATATACCAGGTAATCACACAACCTAAGTAATAATCATTTTAATATAGATATACTCCCATTCTATAATATAATTCTCATATGTCATATAGTTTTGTCATGATTATTTTACGTAATGAATTTAGCGCGACAACTCTTGTCGTATGACTCCCAAAACTTAAACCTATTACCAAAGGCTACTAAGTCTCCCACATATCTCTAAGGTTATTTCAATAATTAAAAGTCCCTCTCCTACTGTTCCAAACCTTAAGTTATTATTTATCGAAATTAATTTGATGTTTCTAAAATTTCCAGCCATAATACTCTCGTCGAACACTCATAATTTTATCGTTTAATTCCAAATCAAAACTAATAAATTATGGGCTTTAAATATACCCCTACTGGCCATCCTTAAGTCCTAATATATTCAAATAGACCATATCAATAATTTATAAAAGTCGGGATTTGGCTACACCTGAAAAGGAAAATATAACACAAAGTCACGAGGAGTCAATCGATCGATGGAAAGGGTCGATCGATCGATCTAGTCGACCGATCGACATTCTCGAGTCAATTGATTGATCCATCAGGTATGCCTACGGTTTACGCATATTTTAGCCTACGGGTTTCATTAATTTTAAATCCTCTATTAAAATGTACCAAAGCCTCAAATAAATATACCAAACGTTATACTACTATAAACACATAATTTCTAACGTCTTAGAATTATCAAATCATAATGGGTTATCAATTTCTTGGATCAAATTATGTATTTTCTCCAATCCTAAACTATTATGGATAATATATACAGTGAATTATTGCAAGTTAAATCCCTTTCCTGTAAGTATAAATTATTGTCCTTTGAGGAAGATGATATGGTGGTGGTGCTCCCTCTCTAGTCACAAATCCGGCGATGGTGATGGTGTAAGGTGGATGTTTGGCCGTAGCAATCCCCTTGGAAACCCTTCCTTTCTCTCTACTTTGCTCTCTCACGTTTGTAGCAGATAATAAACTAATAACCCTAATGGTTGGCTTATATATTTAACCTAATTTTGTAGGTTACTATTTACCAAGAAGTAAAATGACTAAAATGCCCTCCTGGGTAGCCAGTTTGTCCTAAAACTACCCCTGGACCTAAACTAACCCACCGGGTAATCTTTTATATCTATCTCGATAATTCCAGACACGTCGGCGCACTCAAAATGACCATAAGGATGATATAAAAATTATTTACTTTATAATCCATTAAATTGGTCCCAACGTGACTGACACGTGTGTCCCAACATAATTTTCAAAACTACCATATTTTCTACTCGTGATAATTTTAATAATTCCATAATCATATATTACTATACTCGCTCAGTAATATTCAACACAATGATCATAATTAAATACTAACTCTCGTCTCACTAGTATTTAAATCCCGATTAATTACCAATATTTTTCACATTTTTAATTCAACTAATCACATAATTAAAATCAATAAAAACACGGGGTATTACATACTTCCCCCTAATAATGGAATTTCCTTCCAAAATTCGGAAATAAAGGTGTACCTAGTAAAAACAACTCAGGATATTTTTCGTTCATCTCATCCTCACACTACCAGGTAGACTCATCGGCATTATGATGCCACCACTGAACATGTACTAGCGGTACTACTTTAGATCTCAATTTCATCTAGATATAATCGAGGATACCAATTGGCCCCTCCTTGTAGGAACTATCGGTCTGTAAATCAATCTTCTCCAAAGAAGTATCAGTATGGGCCAACTCCTCCAGAAGATATTTCCGCAATAAAGAAATATGGAACACATCATTAATCCTATGCAAGTGCTCCGATAACCCCAGTCTATAAGCAATTGGTCCAATCCGCTCAATGATAGGGAATGGTCCTACATATCTCGTCACCAACTTCCCCTTATTTCTAAAACGCATTACCCCATTCATAGGAGATATTCTTAACAATACCTGGTCTCCCATATTGAACTCCCGGAAGAACCTCTTTCCATCGGTGTAACTCTTCTATCGACCCTGAGAAACCCGAATAGGACTTCGAATCATCTCTATCCTGGCTGAAGTATCTTGGATCACCTGCAGCCTAAGTAGCTTGTTGTCCCCCGCCTCTAACTAACATGCTGGATAATGACAAGGTTTACTGTATAACGCCTCGAATGGACCCATGCCAATCGTAAACTAGTAAGAGTTATTATAGGTAAACTCCACTAATGGAAGATACTGCTCCCATCCCCCGCCAAAATCTGGGATACACATCCGTAATATATCCTCTAACATCTAATTTTTCCACTCAGTCTTCCCATCAGTCTGCGGGTGACAGGCCGAACTCAAATGTAATTATGTACGCATGGCCTCACGGAATCTTTCCCACAATTGAGACACCAAAACTTTATCCCAGTCGAACACAATATCAAGAGGCACTCTGTGAAGTCTCACTATCTTCGTAATGAATATCTGAGCATATTACCCTGTAGTATAATTCATTTGAACTGGCAGAAAATGAGATACCTTGGTCAAATGATCCATAATAACCCATATCGAATTGTGACCTACCTGAGATGTAGGCTAACCTGTGAGGAAATCCATGGAAATGTTCTCTCACTTCCATATAGGGATATCTAACGTCCATAGAAGCCCTGGTGGTCTCTAGTGGTCCACTTTTACAAGCGGACAAGTGGAACATTTCGAAACAAATTCGATAGTATATTTCTTCATTCCACTCCACCAGTACTGTCGTCTCATATCTTAGTACATCTTATCCCCATCGGGATGTACTGCAAAACGTGAACCATCCGACTCTATCATCACCTCATGTCGCAAGTCCTCACCCTTAGAAACAATCAGACTCCCATTGAAGCGTAACCCTCCATCTAAACCAATTTTATAAAACTCGGTCCCCTGTGCTAGAAGATGCACTATTATATCCTGGAATAACGAATCCGTTGACTGAGCCTTTACCACCTTTCTAATAATCTGAGGCGTAACTGTCCTAACAGACATAAATGATCGGGCCACTGCATCTTGGTGTCCCAAATACTTCCATTTCACTTTTCACACCTCGGCCATCTCACCTGCTGGCCTACGGCACAACACGTCTGCTACCACATTAGCCTTCCCCTGGTGATATTAGAAATCAAACTGATAATCCTTCATAAATTCAAGACACCTGTGTTGACGCATATTCCACTCCTTCTGGGTGAAGAGGTACTGTAGTGACTTGTGATCTGTGAATAAGCGAAATTTCTCCCCTAAGAGATAATGTCTCCATATCCGAAGTGCAAACACGACTGCCACTAAATCATAGTCGTGGATGGGTAATTCCTCTCATGAGGTTTAATCTTTAGGTAAGCATAAGATATAGCATGCTCCTCCTGCTGAAGCACACCCTCGAGTCCCAGTAAAAATGCATCAGTGTAGACTAAATATTCCACTCCCAGCCTGGGCAGTGCTAGAATGGGTGTTAAAGTCAACTTGTCCTTTAACTCATCAAAGGATAACTAACAAGCATCATCCCAGATGAATGTAACCCCTTTGCGAGTCAGGTGTGTCAACGGACCCGCTATCTTTGAGAATCCCCAAATAAACCTAATGTAGTATCTTGTTAGGCCCAAGAAACTAAGTATCTCTGTCGGTGTCGGGGGCTGTCCCCACTCCCTTACCGCTGATTCATTCCTCGGATCTACGGATATACCCTTATCAGATACAATGTGCCCCAAAAATTGGACCTTTTTCATCCAAAACCCACACTTCTCGTATTTAGCATACAACTCGTGTTGGCATAGTGTTTGCAACACCTAACACAAATGATCCACATGCTCTTCCTCAATTTAAGAATATATAACACAATGACAAACTGATCAAGGAACTCTTTGAACATCTAGTTCATCAAGTACATGAATGCAGCTGGAGCATTAGTTAACCCAAATGGCATAACCCTGAACTCATAGGATCCATATCTTGTCATGAATGAAGTCTTAGATAAGTCCTGCTCCCTGATATGTAACTGATGGTATCAGGATCGCAAGTCTATCTTTGAGAAAAAGTCATCTCCTCACAATTGATCGAATAAGTCATCGATTCGGGGCAACGAATACTTATTGCATATTGTGACTTTGTTCCACTCTCAATAATCAACAGATAATCGTAAGGATCCATCCTTTTTATTTACCAATAGAACGGGAGTACCCCAAGGCGAGGTACTCCTCTCGATGAACCCCTGTCATAAAAGTTGGTCAATTTGATCCTATAACTCCCTCATCTCTTCTGAATCCATACAATAAGGCACGCGGGAGATCGACCGAGTGCCCGGCGTCAAATCTATAACAAAGTCTATCTCTCTACTAGGAGAAAATCTCTGTATCTCCTAAAATACATCTGCAAACTCACGTATAATAGGAATTGAATCAAGTAGGATTACTACCTCCTTAGCAGTCTCCTCATCTATGTAATACAAGTGAGTGGACAATCCTCCCTCAGGAAGAGGCATTGCCACTAGGAACATCTCATGACACGGTATAGCAAATATAGTACTCCTACTAAAGCAATCGATCATGGCCCTATACGCAAAGAGCTAATGCATACCGATAATCTTATCATACTCATGTATATCTAAGACAAGCATATATTTCGGTAATAACAATCTACCAATCTTTATTCCTACTCCCCGACATATAAAGAAAATCAGTAACCCATATCCCAATTGTGAATCTACACTAGTAATCGTACTCTCTGCGTGTCTAATAACCCCATGGTGCATGCAAAATTAGTGGTAATAAAACTATGTGATGTCCCCGTGTCGAATAAAATACGCTCCAAAGTCCCCTGGATAGAAAACATACCCTCAATCACGGGTGGAGGCTGTGGGACTGTGGATGGATAGATATTATAAACACACCCATACTGTAACTACCCCTATTGAACTGGGACCGCTGGTATAGCTTGAAAAGTTAGCATCTGTGGTGGTTCTGGGAGGGCGGTGGGAAATATCGATCTTTGAGTCTCCTGTCGAGTACCATGCTGCTATGATCGCGGAGCCCTGTCCTTCTTAGTACGATCATGATGCTTATGGCCAATCTTTCCACATATGAAACACTTTCCACTAAAGTTTCCCCCCTATCCTTGCTTGCCTCGGCCTTACTGTCCATTATCACCCCTCACTTGGCCTTGTTGATGCTGCTGCTGACCCTGTTGCCCCTACTGACCCTGATGGCCCTGCTGACCCTAATGGCAATGCCTATAACCTCCATGAACATGTTAAAGACCTCCCGATATGAATAATTTGGAATCCCCCTACTGGGAATTCTGATCACCCTACCTCTGTTGGCCCTGAGCTGGTTGTGCCCCACTGGCACCACTACCTCCTATCCTACCCTACTGGCAAGAATCCTCTACTCGTTTGCCCCCTGATAGATGGAAGCCGTGGTCCTAGAAGTGAATTATTGCAACATTAAGAACATTAATATAGGTCAACAATGAGAGATTTCCCAAAAGATGTTGTCGAATCCTCCAGGTAAAGCCATCCATAAACATCTGTATATTCTTCTCCTCAGTAGGTATGTCTGTTGGTACCAGATTAACCAGCCTTGTAAAATCTTCCTCGTACTCAGCTACGATCTTCCCCTCCTAGGCGTGGTTTAGTCATTTTTTCCTCATCTCAGCCTGAATGGCGGAAGGGAAATATTTACGGTCGAACCGCACCGAGAAATCCTAAATAGTTAAGACATCTCTCTCCTCAGCAGTGTTAATGGACTCCCACCACTGCAGCACTTCTCCAACTAGCTTAAAAGTGGAGAGTACCTACCTCTGTACATATGTGCACTCATACATCCTCAAATGCCTCTTTATGTCTTTCTTCCATTGGCTCGCCACTATAACATCGGAGCCCCCTACAAATGCTGGAGAATGTGCCATCTGAAATGCATCTCTGACATGCTCCCAAACAGATGGGAATGCATGAGCCTGAACTAGGGACACTATCGATGCCTGAGGTGGCGCCTACTGCACTACTACCAAAGTTGCACTTACCGCCTGCGCTACTATAGCGGCAACTTCGGCGGCGTTCATAGTACCCTGAACTGGTGCTGGTTGAGGCTTGAGTTGGACACCCCTGGAAAATCATTATGCACGTCGAGGAGGCATCTGAAATGAGAGAGAGGCTTTATAAGTCAATTGTTATTATCACAAAATGGATGAAAATGCAAAATAAGCAATCAAAGAATACAACAGTCCTAAAACATAGGGATCTATATTAAAGAACGCTACGCAAAAAGAATAAGAAGCCATACAGATCCTAAAGACTCTAGAACTTGATGCTCTGAAACCACCTGTGACACCCTAACTAATCAAATACCGAGTAGCTACTCCTTTATATTTAATTAATACAGAATATCAAGTTAGTTCAGTCTTAGCATCACTGTCAAAAATCATTTAATTAATTACTAGCCGCCTAATATATAAAAAGAGAGATGACAATTTTTATTAATTACATTAACTTATCACTAAGTAACGAATAATTACCATACAACATTCACTAAAACAATCTCAAGGAATAATCAATCAAAATAAATAACAGAGTCTGGAGTAACACTCCAAATAAAATCTCAATGCCAACTAATTCCAATACATGAATCCGAATAAATAAATCCAACAACTAAAATAAATAATTGTCTAAAACTGCAATCTCTAAATAAAAATGGGAAACATGCCCTAATTGATAATGAATAACTCCAAAAGAAACAAAGATAGATGTATAGGCATCTACTACCGACATCCTGTAACATCCACAGCAGCTACAACACGTCAACAGAATGGAACTCCTATGCCTGGCGTCCCTGTGGCTGGGGACCTAAAATATTTTTACAAAAACAAAATAGACTTGGAAGCAAACGGGTCAGAGCCCGAGGTGAAAACATTTTTTAAAATAGCAAGTGTTTAATTGCATTAAACAGTAACTATTATATACATGTCAGTCGTGTGCTCTCACTTGAGATCCTCACCCCTCAACTATTGTGCACGCCTATAGTATTTTCTTAACCCATCCTTGTTATGCTACTAACAAACGAGTCTGGTACCAATCTTTGTTTATAGGAATCACTTCAATGAACCACCCTTTTTATTCGCTTAAGACATGCTTACATTACAAATACTCATTATTTGAATCCATTATCTCATGTATTATTTAAGTTCCCGCATCATTAAGTCATGTAAATATCTTAGCCATTCTCATTTACTAAGCAGCAGTGAATAATCACAAGTATAAATATTTATATCACCCTCAGTATATATATATATATACACACACACACATATGGCACCCCTATGATAAGTTGTGGTGCATGCATACTCTGCTATCGAATCTTGATACATCACGTAAATAAGGATCACGAGTTCTAAAGAACTCAGGAACCGTAAAAATACAAATCACACATATTGGAGGCGAACATAATTCACATACCCATGGGTCACGCACATACCTACGCTGCCATGGTCAGCTGACTTATCAACTTATAAGTAAGTCTTCACAGTACTCTATTCTTGAGGTACCAAATCTAAATCCCCCCAAAGGCACACAAGACAAGATTTTCCTCTTCCAATAACCTCCCGTGATAGCAAGTATGGTAGGAATGTCATACACATAATAATCCATATACTGGGTAATCACACAACCTAAGTAATCATCATTTTAATATAGATATGCTCTCATTCTATATTATAAGTCTCATATGTAATATAGTTTCATCGTAATTATTTTACATAACGTATTTAACGTGACAACTCTCGTCGTATGAATCCGAGTACTTAAACCTATTCCCAATGTCTAGTAAGTCTCCCACTTATCTCTAAGGTTATTTCAGTAATTAAAAGTCCCTCTGCTATAATTTTGAAGCTTAAGTTATTATTTATCCTAATTAACTTCATATTTCTAAAACTTCCAACCATAATACTCTCATCGAACACTCATAATTTTATCGTTTAATTTCAAATCAAAACTAATACATTTCGGGCTTCAAATATACCCCTACTGACCTTTCTTAAGTCCCAATATATTCAAATAGACCGTATTAATAATTTATAAAAGTCGATATTTGGCTAAACCTTAAAAGCAAAATTTAATACAAATATAGGAGGAGAAGATCGACCGATGGATGGAAAGGGTCGATCGATCGATCCAGTTGATCAATCGACATTCTTGAGTCGATCAATCGATTCATCAGGTATCCTTACGATTTCTGCATATTTTAGCCTACGGGTTTCATCAATTTTAACCCTCAAATACTCTATTAAAATGTCCCAAACTCCGAAATTAATATACCAAACATTATACTACTATAAACATATAATTTCTAACATCTTAGAATCATCAAATCATCATGGGTTATCAATTTCTTGGATAAAATTTTGTATTTTCATAAAAACCCTGTTTCTTCTATTTTGTCAAGAGTCATCATAAATCTTAACATGAAATCGTAATTCTCTACACATGGATCATAATTTCATGTCTAGTATTTTTCCAGAGGTTAATCTACATGCAAAACCTACCAAGATTAAGATTTAAATCTCGAATCTATTAATTCATCATTTTTCAAGGTTTTTCTCCAATTCTAAACTATCATGGATAATATATACATTGAATTATTACAAGTTAAATCATTTTCCTGGAAGTAAAAATTATGGTCCTTTGAGGAAGATGATATGGTGATGGTGCTCTCTCTCTGGTCACAAATTCGGTGATGGTGGTGGTGTAATGTGGATGTTTGGCCCTAGCAATCCCCTTGGAAACCCTTCATTTCTCTCTACTTTGCTCTCTCAAGTTTTTAGCAGCTAATAACCTAATAACCCTAATGGTTGGCTCGTATATTTAACCTAATTTCATAGGTTACTATTCACCAAGAAGTAAAATGACTAAAATGCCCTTCTTATAGCCAGTTTGGCCTAAACCTATCCCAGGACCTAAACTAACCCCCGGGTAGTCTTTTCTATCTATCTCGATAATTACAGACACATCGGTGCACTCAAAATGACCATAAGGATGATATAAAAATAATTTACTTTATAATCCATTAAATTGGTCCCAACGCGACTGACACGTGTGTCCCACATTAATTTTCAAAACTACAATATTTTCTACTCGTGATAATTATAATAATTCCATAATCAAATATTACTATACTCGCTCAGTAATATTCAACATAATGATCATAATTAAATACTAACTCTCGTATCGCTAGTATTTAAATCCCGATTAATTACCAATATTTTTCACATTTTTAATTCAATTAATCCCATAATTAAAATCAATAAAAACATGGGGTATTACAAAAATCTAGAGGAGACTACCCTAAGAAAGACAATTTAGAGAGATGCTAGGAGCTTGAGGGTAAGGATCATAAAGCCCACGAGTGTGCTACATTAATTAAGAGACGGGGAAAAGGAAAATCTACTTATTGATTCGGAAGATTTTGAGGATGAATCACCGCATGGACATAACTTCATCGCGTTCATAGCTAGTCAAGTTAGCACTTTAGGTACATCTCACGCCAATGAGTACATTTATAAACATGATAGCCTTGATAATGAGTTGAACCTTTCTTGAGAGTGAGTGTGATGATGTTTTGAGTGAGGGAGAGCATGGCCTCCAACATGCCTATACCGAGCTTTACATCGAGTCTTTAAAAATCAAAAGGCAAATTTTGGTTGTTAGGGCATTATCATTAGAAAGGGAGTTAAAGGTTTTAAAAAAGAGTGATACCTCGGTTAGGATTTATTTGAGTGAGCTATTAGTTTCGCTGGAGGTGGACTAGTCTTACAAGAGATTTTCAAGCTTCATTGGAGACTCGTGAGAAAATTGAAGCCTATATTTCCCAACTAGAAAAAGTTCTCAAACGTGCCCGGGAGGTTAAGGTTAATTTATAGGTCACATCTAAGAAGGCTAAAAATATGTTCCTAGGTACCGCATTGGGTTTTAAGGACAGGAAGGGGATAGGTTATGGCAGTGCATCCACTTCCCATAACACACTAGAACTAGTTCTTAAGTTTGTGATGGATCCGTGTAGGCCTCAACTTTGGCAACAAAGGAGAAATCGCCCTAAGAGCTTTAACCAAGGTAGACCCAAACAAGTCTATGTTTGTACCCATTGCAGATGAAGCAGTCACCTTATTACATTTTACTATAATCTAGGAAGAGTTTCTCACACACATGCTCCCACACACCACTATAACGACATTGTTAGTCTTAGAGAGCAAGTTGAGTTTTTAGTCACGACTTCTAAAGCTTAATGGAAGAATTTCAAAGGATACCTGCACCCTTAGATAACATTTCTAACGCTATGACTAGAGCCAAAATGATAAGGGCAAGCAAAAGGTTAGCTCATCTTAGGTTCCTACGAATGGAAAAAAAGATCGTATTATTCACGTTGATCTCAAGGTTCAAGATACTTATCAATGGTATTTTAATAGTGGGTTCTCTAAGCACATGAATGGTGACAAGTCATATTTTACTAACCTTTTGTATTACAAGGAAGGAAAAGTCACCTTTGGAAATGGGATTAGGCCTAGCATCTTAGGATGTGGTTATGTGGAGATACCCAATTTTCCTAAGCTAGACAATATATTTTATGTTGAAGGGTTGAAAGCGAGCTTGATAAGCATAAACCAACTTTATGATGCTAACATTGCAATAATGTTTGACTGGTCGAAGTGTAATGTTTATGATTAATTCGGTGAACTTTTACTAAAAGGTGTGAGGACTAACAATAATTGTTACTGGATCGTTCCTAGGCCCTTTTTAGTGTGAAATAATGCTAAGGCCTCCTCCATTGACCTTTGGCATCAATGACTAGGTCATGTTAATTTTAGATATCTTGAGAGCTTAGTTAATAAAGACCTAGTTAATGTCTTAAAATCACTTGGGAAATCAACTTTCTTGATTTGTGGCCCTTGCTAATAGAATAGTAAATCAGGAATCCCCATACAAAGTTGAATACCACTACCACCTCCCATGTTTTCGAGTTGATACACATGAATCATATGGATCCTATACGTACGGAGAGTATTAGTGATAAGAAGTATATCCTAGTGATGGTCAATTACTTTTTAAGATATTCTATCGTTGGATTTCTTAAAGAAAAGTCTGATGTTGTTGAGTTCCTAAAAAACAAGTGTTGTGTTCTATAGAATAAAAATGGTGTCACTATTAATCGGATTCGTAGCGACAATGGCACTGAATTACAAGAAGACTGTAATACCCCGTATTTTTACTGATTTTAATTATGGGATTAATTGAATTAAAAATGTGAATTAATTGGTAATTAATTTGGATTTAAATACTAGCGAGATGAGAGTTAGTATTTGATTATGATCATTATGTTTAATATTACCTAGCGAGTATAGTAATATATATTAATGAAATTATTAGAATTATCACGAGTAGAAAATATGGCAGTTTTGTAAATTAAGTTGGGACACGCGTGTCAGTCTTGTCGAGACCAATTTAATGAATTATAAAGTAATTTATTTTTTTGTCTTCCATATGTTAATTTTGATTGCACCAATGTGTTTGGGAGTATCGAGATAGTCAGAAAAGTCTACCCGGGGGTTTAGTTTGGGTCTCGGGACAATTTTAGGCCAAACTAGCTACCCGGGAGGGTATTTTAATCATTTTACTTCTAGGTGAATAGTGACATATGAAATTTAGGTTAAATATATTAGCCAACTCTTATGGTTATTTGTTTCATTGGATGCTACAAACTTGAGAGAGATAAGTAGAGAGAAAGGAAGGGTTTCTAAGGGTTGCTAGGGCCAAACAACAATCACCTTTCACCACCACCTTCGTCGAATTTGTGACAAGAGAGAGAACACCACCACCATACCATCTTCCTCAAAGGATCGGAACTTTTATTTTCAGGCAAGTGATTTAACTTGCAATAATTCAGTGTATATATTATCCATGATAGTTTAGAAGTGAAGAAAAATCTTAAAAAATGATGAATTAATGGATTTAGAGATTTAAATCTTAATCTGAGTAGGTTTTGCATGTAGATTAACTTCTGGAAATAGAGTAGCACGAAATCATGATCCATGTGTAGAGAATTATGAATTCATGTCGGAATGTATGATGATTCTTGAAGAAAAATAGAAAAAATAGGGTTTTATGAAACAAACATGATTTGATCCAAGAAATTGATAACCCATAATGATTTGATGATTCTAAGATGTCAGAATTTATATGTTTATGTTGGTATAACGTTTGGAATAAATATTTGGTAGTTTGGGACATTTTAATAGAGGATTTGAGGGTTAAATTTGATGAACCCTTAGGCTAAAATATGCCGAAATCATAGGCCATATCAGATGGATCGATCGATCGACTCATGAATGTCGATTGATCGACTGAATCGATCGATTGACCTTTTCCTTCGATCGATCAGCCCCTCCTAAATTTGTGTCATATTTCATTTTAAGGTCTAATAAATCCCGAATTTTAATAACTATTGGTATGGATTATTTTAACATATTGGGACTTAGGGAAGGTAAGTAGGGATATATTTGAAGCCCGAAAAATATTAGTTTTAGTTTGGAATTAAATGATAAACTTACGAGTGTGTGACAAGAGTATTACGGTTGGAAATTATGGAAACTTGAGTTTAATTCGGTTAATCAATAACTTGAGGTTAGAGATAGTAGTAGGGGGACTCTAAATTACTGAATTAACCTTGGAGGCAAGTGGGAGACTTAGTAACCTTTTGGGATAGGTTTAAGTACTCGGATTTATACGACGAGAGTTGTCATACTATATGTTATTACATAAAATAATTGGGATGAAACTATATTACGTATGAGACTTGTGATATAAGACAGGAGTATACCTATATTAAAATGACGATTACTTAGGTTGTGTGATTACCTAATATATGGATTATTGTCTGTATGACATACCTACCATACTTGCTATCACGGGAGGTTGTAGGAAGAGGACAATCTTATCGTGTGTGCCTTCGGGGGATTAAGATTTCGTACCTCAAGAACGTAGGACTGTGAAGACTTATTTGTGAGTTGATAAGTCAGCTGACCATGGGAGCGTAGGTATGTGCGTGACCCATGGGTATGTGAACTATTTTTGCCTCCAATATGTGTGATTTGTATTGATACGATTCCTGAGTGATTCGAAACTCGTGATCCTCGTGTACGTCATGTACGAAGATTCGATAGAAGAGTATGCATGCGCCGCCGCTCAGCATGGGGGTGTCATGTGTATATATGTACTGTGAGTGATATAAATATATACGTGTGATTATTCACTGTTTCTTAGTGGATGATAATGGATAAGATAATTAAATGACTTACAGATGTGGGAACTTAAATAATACATGAGATAATGGATTCAAATAATGAGTATTTTTTATATAAGCATGTCTTAATTTAGTAATATGGGTGAATCAAGGTAGTAATCCCTATAGACAAAGATTGGTTACAGACTAGTCAGTTGGTAGCACAACTAGGATGGGTTAAGGAGATATGTTAGGCGTGCAAAATAGTTGAGGGGTGAGAATCTCAAGTGAGAGGACGTGACTAACATGTATATAATATTTATTGTTTAATGCAATTAAACACTTTCTATTTCTAAAATATTTTCACCTCGGCCTCTGACCCATTTTCTTCCAAATCTATTTTTTGTAAAAAAAAAACTTTTAGGTGCCCGGACACATGGACGCCACGCATAGGGGTTTCATTCTGTTGACGTGATGTAGCTATTTTGGAAGTTATAGGATCTCGATATTAGATTCCTCCACATCTATCTTTTCTTCCTTCGGAGTTATTCATTATCAGTTAGGGCTTGTTGCCCATTCTTATTCTGAGATAGCAGTTTTAGATTTTCATTTATTTCAGTTGGTGGATTTATTTTATTCAGACTCTTGTATTGGGATTATTTGGCATTGAGATTTTATTTGGAGTGTTACTCCAGACTCAGTTTATTTCATTATATTTTTACCTCTATGGGATTGTTTATGTGTAAGATGTATAGTTGGTGATTCATTACTTAGTTGTAAGATAATTTAATTAATAAAAAAAGTGTCGTCTCACTTTTTAAATATTAGATGGCTAGTAACTAATCAAATGTTTTTTGAAAGTGATGCTAAGTCTTAACCAACTTAATATGCTGTATTTTTTAATTAGTCGGGGTGTCACAAAGACGTCGTGGATAGCTTTTGTGATGAATTCAGCATTAAATATGAGTTTTCGATCATTTATGCTCCTTAGTAAAATAGTATCGTTAAGAGAAAGAATCAAACAATTGAATAAATGGTTAGACCCATAATTCTTGGAAGAAATGTCCATAGACATTTTTGGACGAAGTCAGTTAATAATGCACGCCACACAATAAATAGGGTATATCTTTATCCACACACATTTCACACTCCATATGAGTTATGGATAGGGAAGAAAACCAACCTATCATATTTTTAAGTTATTAGGAGTCCTTTTTATATCCTTAGAGATATAGAGCACTTAGGAAAGTTTGACTCTAGAAGCGATGAGGGAATATATTTGGGGTATTCATCATCTTCTAGATCTTATAAGGTGTTTAACCTTAACATCTCTAAGGTCATTGAATCAATAAACGTCACGATTTCTATGCCAACTACGTTTATTGATCCTAGCCTCGAGTGTGAGAATACAGCACCCCCCAATGATGATCTCATTATTCCCCACACCACCATGGTGGACCCCTCTCTTGATATAAAGGATCTACCCTCTTGGGTTCGAAAGAGTCATGGCCCTTTCGACATACTTGGTGATCCTACACTAGGACTCAAGACTTAAGCTCAACTAGAGAATGTGGTTAGATAGTTTTAATACAGTTCCACGGTATAGCCCAAGCATGTGAAGGAAGAACTCAATGATGAGATTAGATATGTGTTGTGTAAGATGATTTGATTTAATTTTGAAAGAACGATGTTTGGGAATTAGTTCCCCATACTGACTAAACTAGTGTGATTGGTACTAAGTGGGTATATAAGAACAAGATGGATGACTATGGTACCATTATTCTCAATAAGGATAGCTTGGTCAATCAAGGTTACATGAAGATTGAAGGTGTAGACTTTGGTGAGATATTAGCTCATGTTGCAATGCTTGAGTCCATTTGATTAATACTCGGCATAGCATGTCATATACGGTTTAAGTTATACTAAATGGAGGTCGAGAATGTCTTCCTTAATGGAAATATTCAAGAGGAAGTTCACATGGAATAACCAAAGGGGTTCAAAAACCGAAAGCACCAGGGACACATCTTTTATCTAAATAAGGCCTAGTATGTTTTGAAGCAAACACCCTATGCTTCGTACAAAAGGCTAACTTCTTATATCTTAGCTCATGGATTCAAGAGAGGGGGAGTTGATATGAAATTGTTTGTTAGGAGTGACGGTGTTCTATATTGGTTACCCAAGTCTATGTAGACAATATAGTATTTAGATCCACATGTTCCCAACATGCTCACACTTTTAAGGAGGAGATGAAGAATGTGTTTGAGATGAGCATGGTTGGATAACTCACATTCTTCTTAGGTATCAAAGTGAATCATCCTGAGAATGGTATATATTTATATCTCAATCTAAATATTCTAGGGACCTAGTGAAGAAGTTTGGTTTAGACTCTGCTAAGAACTCACGCACATCCATGAGTTCCTCGACTAAGATTTGTAAAGATACTTTAAGCAAGGACGTAGATAAAACCCTTTATAGGAGTATAATAAGAAGTTTCCCCTACTTGGTTGCTAGTCATCCCAAAATATCCTTTAGCGTTAGAGTTTGTAGGCATTACCAAGCATTTTAAAAGATTCTCACTGGCTTTCACTTAAACTTATCATCATATACATGAGTGACACTCTTTCTTATGATATTTGATATTCCTTTGATACCAATGACAATTTTTTGGCTTATTCAAAATTTGTTTAGGATGGGGATATTGATTGTTGTAAAAGCACCTCGGGTGGATGCTTTTACTTTGGGAGTGATCTTGTCTCTTTGTTGAGCAAGAAGACAAACTCCATTTCTTTGTTTAGGGTAAAGGCTGAGTACGTCGTCGTCAAGAGTTGTTACACACAACTCTTTAGGATGAAGCAAATGTTGGAAAAGTATGGGATTAGTCAAGGCACAATGATTATTTCTAGTGATAATACGAGTGAAATTCATATTTATTGTAATTTGGTCCAACATTTTTGTGAGAAATTTATACATGATCTTGTCGAGGAGAAGATCGTTTCCTTAAGCTTCATGAGTATCGAACATCAATTCATCGGCATTTTCACTAAACATTTAGATGTAGTTAGATTTGAGGATCTTAGGAAGTCTTTGGGTATTTATACCACTGATTGAGTTTGGGTATTGTATCATGTCTATGGTGATTATCATATTGATATCTTTTGTCCCTATTAATAGATTGTATTTCTTTTTTTATAATTTTGAAAAATTCAAATATATTTTCTTTTAGAAAAAAATTCGAAAAGATTTTATTTTTCATAAAAAAATTCAAAAAAAATCAAAAGTCTTTTGTATTATGTTTTACACCATATATGGAGGTGCATTTAAGATGTTTGAATTCTAATAACATTCCATCCATTATTGTGTCTCACTCATGGTGTTAATGGACTTGGCTTCATTTATTTAATGTGCTTAATAATCCACGTTTAGCATTTCGTTGTCTTTGATGATTACATCTGTTGATACAAAATTTAGTCTACTGACATGGCTCAATTGAATGATGACACGTGGCAATCTACATGGCAACAAAAAATACTTCTGAGGAACCCACGCGCTCCGAGGAACAAGACTACAACGAGGAAGACTAGTTCCCTGAGGAACCCATATGCTCCGAGGAAGAAGACCTCTCCGAGGAACTCTTGAATACCGAGAAGCTTAGGCGGTCCGAGCTGCACCTCGAACCAAGCATTAATGGCTGGATAACCAACAGTTCAACTGATTCATTAAATGCTTATCATTCGTACGCACACGCTTAAGGGGCATTAAATGTATTACCCTTTCACATCACATATTCAGGGCTATAAATACATTGTACAATCCTCATTGAGGGGGGACCGGAATTTCTTGAGAGAAATTGTAATCGAGAATTCCCAAACACTCAGCAATAACAAAACAGTGGACGTAAGCCATTCTTATAAGACTGAACCACTTTAAAATTCTTTGTCTCATTTATTTATCTGTGATTGAATAATTAGAGTGATCTAATTTTTTACATCAACAGATTGGCGCCGTCTGTGGGAAGCGACTGGTAATATCGTTTTTCATCAAAAATATTCATCACCAATGGCTGATATTCCAGAATCCAGCAATCGAAACGATGGAAGCCCTCCAAATCCATCTGCTCCGCCAAACGTTCCAGATCTGGCTGGAATAATGACAAATCTGGCTCAGGGCCAGACCGTCATGCAAGAAACAATGCGACAACTCATACAAACCCTCCATGGTGGTGCAACAACTCATTCAGGACTACGGAGTATTCAAAGAAACACCCGTGCGCCATTCTCACGTACTAGGCGTACCAATTCCTATCACAATGAGGAATCTGAAGATTTTTCTTATCAACTTGGGCGAACTTCGTCAGTGCGAGCCACAGATACTGAACAACGTGTCACTCTCTCCCCAAAAAGGACCAGCGCATTGGAAAGATTAAGTAGGGTTTCTCCTTTCGACCGATTAGGCCCTAAGAGGAACAAAAGTCCTCTTAATGCAGCGTCGAGGAGCTTTCGATGATCAACAGCCTTAAGGGAAGGATCTACCCAATCGCGACCACCTGCTCGTCAAGATAGATCTCAGGAAGCCACATCCACGCGATCAATTTCTTGAACCAATAGGCCCAAGGAAGGGAATGATGCATGGAAAGGCTCTATTCAGAGGCTGGAGGATAGATTAAGGGAAATGGCTAAGGCCAAGAACCCTCAACAACGAACCTTTATTCGAGGAACACCTTTTGTCGAGGATATTGTAGATTTTCCAACACCATCAAAATTCAAAGCACCTGTTGTGACCCCCAAATATGATGGAAAGACTGACCCTGTTCTTCATATAGAACAATACCAAGCTGCTGTCGACATCTATGATGTTCCAGACGAGATGAGGTGCAGGGCATTCTCGGGAACTCTTACCGGTAGGGGTGGACAAAAAAAAGACCAACCCGAATGGACCGAACCGGACCGAACATAAAATTAAGGCTATTTTGAAACCGGTCCAAAAATCGGTTCGCAAAAACTAAAAACCGATTAAACCGGTCCGGTCCGCGGTCCACTATATTAAAAGACCGATTTGGACCGGACCGGACCGATTCCCATATATATATAATAAAAATAATGTTATTGTGTTTATTATGTATAGTTTTTGAATTAATGTATATAACTTATGAATTTAATTTGCAACATTTTATATATGTATAGACATTTTTTTATTTGGGTTAAAAAAATCCTTATAAATATCACTTGGAGTTTCGAGTATTATTTTTTTGTATATATATTTGTGAAACAAATAGATAAAAACATTCATAAAATGTACATATATATAAAATAGGGTCAGGACCAAATTTTACTCTGGACCGGACCGGAAAAAGCCTGGATCGAATTAGTAGGTTAACCGAATTAATCGGTCCGGTCTCGGTCCAAAAAAATTGAGGACCGAATATTCGGTCCGGTCCAAAAAAAAGGAAAAACCATGACCGGATCGGACTGTGCCCACCCCTACTTACCGGATCTTCTCAAATATGGTATAATAATCTTCCTTGGGGTAAGATCTCAACTTTCTTTCAACTGGCCGAACTATTCATTTGGAATTTCTGTTTTGGGGCAAAGTCAGTTAAACGAGTAGCACCCTTGTTAAGTGTTAGACAAAAGGCTGGTGAGAGTACCAGAGATTATATAACTCGTTTTAACAACGAGAAACTAGAAGTCATTGATTATGAGGAGAAGACAGCAATCACTGCCTTGATGAGTGGGATGTTGCCTAACAAGTTGTAATACACTTTAGCCAAAGATCCACCCACAACTATGTCAGAATTGATGGCAAAAATGGCCAAAATCATGAATGCCGAGGAGGCTATGGCTGCGAAGAAGAATATGAATAAAGAAACCAAGGTGGAAGTTGACAAAGCCAAGAAGAAAGAGCATAAGGACAATGGTGGTGACAAACAATCCAAAAATAGGTCGTCATGGGAAGTCTTGAAGAAATTTGATAATTATACTCCTTTGAAGGTAGATATTAACCACGTCCTGGAAGAAATCAAGAACAACGAAGAGTTAAACTGGCCAAAGAAAATGAAGGCAGACCCTGACACGAGGAATAGGGAAAAATATTGCGAGTTTCACAAAGATCATGGCCATATAACCAAAAATTGCATAGCTCTTCAGACTGAGATTGAAACACTCATCCAACGAGGAAAGTTGTCAAAGTATGTTGATCGTGGAAACGAAAGAAGAAACAACGATCGAGCAAGAGAGAGGTCCAGATCTCCTCGTCGAGCAGAGGAAAGTAAGAAAAGAAAAAATGAAGTTGATCAAGAAGATGACCCCGATCTTCCCAAGAGACCAAGGCACCCATAACGGGAAGTATTTTCAATACGCTTTGGGTCATTTGATTGTAATGTTATAACAGGTGGAGATGCAGGAGGAGGGGACCTTACTGCAGAAAGAAAAGCTTACCTTTGTGAGGCTCAAGCTTGCTCGTACATTCAACGAATAAATTTAGCTGAGGAGGATCGCCCGAGAAAGGTGAACAAAGAGAAATTATTAATTGGTTTCTCGAAGAATGACATAGCAGGTGTTCTATATCCTCATGATGACCCACTGGTGATCAAGATGAGAATGAAGGAGGTAATAATTTCAAGAGTACTGGTCGACAATGGTAGCTCGGCAGACATCATGTTCTACTCATACTTCGACAGTTGGAATCTAAAGCTATCTCAACTGGAACCTTATCATAGACCCCTCCTCGGTTTTGCTGGCGAGAAAGTTTTTCCACTTGGGACAATCAAGTTGGATATATTCATTGGTACGTGGCCTTCTTATCGAACAGAAAAAATACGCTTCTTTGTGATGGATAAGAATGTTCAATCATCATACAATATCATCATGGGAAGAGTGGGACTGAAGAAGTTCGAGGCTGTACCGTCTACAGTGCATCAGTGCCTAAAATTTCCAACAAATTTTGGAGTAGGAGTTATGAAAGGTGATCAGAAAGTAGCTCGGGAATGCTATGATTCACCCGTCGAGCAAGAAGAACTGGAAGAATCAAGGAAAAAGACTACTACCTATCAAGTGGATGAAGGTGCAGAGATTGAAACGTTGGATCCTCGAGATGAGTTGCAACTCGTGAAAGGTCAAGTGGTGGAAGCTACTGAAAACATCATTCTGGACGACGAGCACCCTGAGCGAACAACTCAAATAGGTTCATCGTTGGAAGCCTCATTAAAACAAGAATTGATAACTTTCCTTAGAAGCAAGAAACAAACTTTTGCATGGAGTCATGAAGATATGTCTGGGATATATCCAAATTTCTTATGTCACGAGCTTAATGTGAATAAGGATATCAAGCCTGTGAAGCAGAGAAGAAGAGTGTTCAGCCCCGAGAAGAATCAAGCTATACAAGAGGAAGTCGAGAAGCTCCGGAAAGCTTGCTTCATTGATGATGTTAAATATCCAGACTGGTTAGCTAATGTGGTGATGGTAAAAAAGAAGAATAATAAATGGAGGATGTGTGTAGACTTCACCGACCTCAACAAAGCATGCCCAAAGGATCACTTTCCATTGCCTCGAATTGATCAACTAGTGGATGCTACCTGGGGACACAAGCTGCTGAGCTTCATGGATGCTTATTATGGCTACAATTAGATTAAAATGAAACCTGAAGACAGGGAGAGTACTTTTTTCATTACCGCTAGGGGAACTTATTGTTATAATGTTATGCCTTTTGGTTTGAAAAATGCAGGTGCGACATATCAGCGGCTGATGAACAAAGTCTTTGTTGAACAAATCAGTTGCAATACGGAAGTCTATGTTGACGATATGCTGACGAAGAGCAAAAAAGCTACTGATCATCTAGTTGACTTAAATCAGACTTTTGATCAACTGGATAAATATCAAATGAAGCGGAACCCGACGAAGTGCATATTTGGAGTACGAGAAGGCATGTTTCTCGGGTACATTATCAATCAGCGAGGCATTGAACCAAATCCTGAAAAGATCAAAGCTCTGTTAGGGCTGCGATCTCCAACGACAAAGAAAGAAGTACAGAGTCTCACAGGACGAGTAGCAACACTCAATAGATTTGTGTCACGAGCAACTGATAGATGTCTCCCATTCTTCAAGACACTCAGAAAGACTTTTGAGTGGAATGATGAATGTGAGAAGGCTTTTCAAGACTTGAAGAAATACTTGGGAGCACCTCCACTGTTATCCAGGCCAGTGATGGGAGAAAAATTGTATTTGTACCTTGCAGTGTCTGAGAATGCAGTTAGCTTGGCGTTGATCAGAGTGGATAATGGAGTACAAAAACCAATTTACTACACAAGTAAGGCCTTTCGAGGAGCAGAAATCAGATATCCAAGGATGGAAAAATTGGCACTGGCGCTAATTGAGGCGAGTAGGAGAATGAGGCCATACTTCCAGCTCATACCATAGTAGTATATACTGATATGCCATTGAGGCAAGCCCTTCATAAACCACAAAAATCAGGGAGATTGATGTACTGGGCAATAGAGCTCGGTGAATACGATATAGTCTATGAACCCAGATCATCACTAAAAGGGCAGGCTGTTGCAGATTTTATAGCAGAGTTCACTTATCCTGATACCCTCGAGGAGCAAAAGTTGCTCGCTGATCAACCTGTGGATGTTACAGGATAAACAAACACAAGCTCAGACCAACTCCGGTTGGTAAAAGGGCAAGTGGATGTTACAGGATCATTAAATTCGAGCTCAGACCAACTCCGGTTGGTAAAAGGGCAAGAAAAGATGATCGACGAAGAGCGAGAAATATCAGGGGAAGATAAAAGGAAGCAGCAAATATTTCACCGAGGAACTCTGACTGATCAGAAATTTGAAGACGAGTTACCTATATGGAGGTTATATGTAGATGGCTCATCTTGCACTGCAGGATGTGGCGCGGGGATAGTTTTGAGTACTCTGGATGAGGCCGATATGGAATACGCCTTGCGTTTCCAATTCAAAGCTTCCAATAATGAGGCTGAGTATGAGGCCATGATTGCAGGACTTAGTTTGGCAAAAATTATGGAGGCGCAACCGGTCATTGTTTTCAGTAATTCTCAATTGATCATAAACCAAATGATGGGAGTATATGCAGTTATAGGAGAATTAATGATCAGATATCATACAAAGGTAAAGGAGATGGTGTCAGAATTTGCCGCTATTCAGCTGGTCAGAATACCAAGAATGGAGAATGCGAGAGCAGACTCCCTAGCTCGATTAGCATCAGCTACTCGTATCGAGCTACGACGAACAAACCCAATTGAAGTTTTAGCTGGTCGGAGTATAGATGAAGATCTAACGATGAACTTTATTACCCTTGATTTAGGACCATCTTGGATGGATCCCATCATGGAATATATTGAGGAGGGAGAATTGCCAATTGACAAGCTCGCAGCCAAGAAATTGAAGTTTAAAGCTGCTCGGTATGTATTAACTAATGGTATTCTTTATATACGAGGAATTATGGCAGGTTTGCAGAGATGTTTATATCCCTCCGAGGTAAAAGAATTAATCGAAGAGATCCATGAAGGGTCCTTAGGAGCACATGTAGCAGGTCGAATGCTTTTACAAAGGGTAATGACGCAGGGATACTACTGGCCGACGATGAGGGCTGATTGTATAGACTATGCAAAGAAATGTGACCAGTGCCAACGCTTTTCCTCCATCCGAATAACTCCACAAGCATTGTTAACACCCATAACTTCCCCTTGGCCATTTTCCATGTGTGGAATTGACTTGGTTGGGCCACTGCTAACGACCCGAGGAAGGTTCAAGTACCTCGTCATCGCAGTGGATTATTTTACTAAGTGGGTAGAAGCTGAGCCACTCATTGATATGACGTACGAGATGGTGTACCAATTTTTTTAGAAGAACATCATTTGTCGATATGGTCTTCCCCATGCTTTCATCACAGACCATGGAACACAATTTGATAATGAGGATTTCGCGGCCTATTGTCATCAATCAAATATTTTGAAGGTCCACTCAGCACCAGGCCATCCTCAAAGCAATGGACAAACTGAAGTGACAAACAAAATACTGCTAAATGGCTTGAAGAAAAGATTGGATGATGCAAAAGCAAACTGGATCAACGAGTTACAATCAGTACTTTGGGCTTACCTAACTACTACCCGAGTAGCAACTGGAGAATCACCATACATGCTGGCGTTTGGAAGTGAAGCTGTCATACCTGCCGAGTTGGGACTCCCAACACACAGGGTACTGAATTTCAATTCCCCTGTCACTTAATGAGAAGATTGGATTTAGACATGCTCGAGGAAGTTAGATAAGAAGAATCCATTAGAAATGGTGCTTACTAGCAGCGAACAACTTTGTTCTACAACAAAAGGATGAAGAAGTGCGACCTAAAAGAAGGAGACTATGTGCTGAAGAAAGTAATTCAAAAGCACAATAAGCTGGAAGCAAACTGGCATGGACCATACCGAGTTACAGAAGTTGTTCGACCAGGAACTTATCGAATAGCAACTTTAGAAGGAGAGGAGTTTAAGAATGCATGGAACGGAGAGCATCTGTGCAAGTATTATCAGTGATGTATATGTAACGCAGTTCCATCAATATGAATAAAATGAAGATATTCTGCCAAAGTCTCTCCTTTTTATTGAGAATTTTTCGGGGAATACTAGTGCTACACACTACTCGGTAAAACTCGGCAAAGCTCAGACTACTCAGCAAAAATATTCCTAAAAATTCCAACCTCGGTTGGTTAGGAAACAAAATATTCCTAAAAATGCCAACCTGTTTGGCTAGGAAACAAAATATTCCTAAAAATGCCAACCTGTTTGGCTAGGAAATAAAATATTCCTAAAAATGCCAACCTCGGTTGGTTAGGAAACAAAATATTCCTAAAAATGCCAACTTGTTTGGCTAGGAAACAAAATATTCCTAAAAATGCAAACCTCGGTTGGTTAGGAAACAAAATATTCCTAAAAATGCCAACCTGTTTGGCTAGGAAACAAAATATTCCTAAAAATGCCAACCTGTTTAGCTAGGAAATAAAATATTCCTAAAAATGTCAGCTTATGTTGGTTAGGAAGTACATATATTCTCGAAAATGCCAACTTATGTTGGTCGGGAGGCAAAAATATTCTCGAAAATGCCAACTTATGTTGATCGGGAGGTAAGATTATTCCAGAAAGTGATAAAAGTCTACTAACTATGGCTGGTCGGGGATAAAAACCCACCAACTGTAGTTGGTCGACAAGCAAAATTTACCGATCTTGGTTGGTCAGAAACATTTTATGGGTAAAATTATTTCAAAAAGACTAAATATGGCTGGTCGGGGATAAAAACCCACTAACTGTAGTTGGTCGACATGGAGAATCTAACGACCTTGGTTGGTTGGAAACATTTTAAACATTTTTTATACTCGTGACTTTATTATTAAGTGATCGAGCAACATTATTGATACTTGTAAATTTTAATTATTACTGAGTTGGTCGACAAACAACACAATATTGTTATCTTTTTAACAGATATGCACAAATATAAAGTGTTTGATAATTACAAGACAATAGCAATTAAGATTTGCAAACAAAAATGAAAAGTCTTTCATTGAATTCAAAATAAATTACATTGATAATGAAATGAAAAATACATTGACATTGAAATATATACTAACTACTATATCAAAATTCTACTGGTATTTTCCCCTCTGCTTTTGATACAGGTGCCTCGCTAGCAGGAGGATCATTTAAAGCCAGAGGAGAAATTATGAAGTTGAGATCTTTCAACATCCGGGTGTTCATCACGGATGGTCGATCTAAGAGGTGCTCAGGACGAGATATCTCAGCATTTGAGTGAAGGTTATAGTCACCGAGATATTTGGAAATCAAGCTTCGAGGAATGGCCCGAGAAGGGATCCAACTCATGTCCAGTTTGTATGGTGGTACAGGCAAGTCGAGCAGCCCGGGATCATGGTAGTCCCACAAGTAGTGACCCTGTTCGAGTTGCAGCACTCCTAAAGCATTCAACCAGCCCTGCTTGTAGCCCTCATTATTGGCATTCTGGATACGATCGTCCAAGTGGTATAGCGTTTCATTGTATCCAGCCATCCAGAACCCCCTGGGCTGTTTGTGGAATTAATATGTTAGCCTTTCTACCTGCTCGTGGAGATTCTTGATGAAGAGCTCCTTATTCTCCAAGATCGACTTCAGCGCGGAGAGCTATTTTTCCAGGTCCCTAATCTTCTTTGACATATCAAACAACGTCTGCTCTTCGCCATTAATTGGAAAGCCTGGTTCTCTAAGGCACACTGAGTACTCTGTTCCTCGACAAGAACCCGAGCTGCTCTTGCTCATCCTCGAGGAGCTCTTGCTCGACCATGAGAAGATGTAGAGGGGCCAGAGCTCTTCAAAGTTTTAAACTCGTCCCTCAACTTGGCATTCTCAACCTCTAAGAACGAGAATCCCTCGTCGATCACTGGGATCAAGGCACTAGAAGTGGAAGCTGCAGACTTCAATTGTGACAACTCCTTTTGCAGGTTGATGTTTTCTTATTCCAGCAACACAACAATCTGTCTGCATTCCTCGACCTCACCTCTCAAGGTTCTCTCCCTTACATCATATCCAGCAAAAAGCTTCTCATAGCCCTTGTCGGCAATGATTAGCTTGTACTTCTTCTCGTAACTCTCATGCAACAGGGCAGTGGTTCTTTGTATTCTTGCTGAAGATCCTCGAGTGTGCTTTGGAGATCCTCGATCATTTCATAATAGGCAACATTATTAGCCACTGCTCGATCGAGTAGACACTTCAGATATTTATATGCTTTAACTGCCTGGTCTGAAGCATCTTGGCCAAGGATGTCTACAACTTGTGATTCACTCAAGTCTGTATGACCAGCCTTAAAGTATTTATTACATTGTCGCAGCAACTTAGTATCATGGGCAGATAGTAATTCCATCCTGGCCAGAAACTAGCAGAGAAAGAAAGAGCAATCATCAATAAGAAATATAAGCAGAGTATGAATAGAAGATAAACAACAACATGCAAAAAAGTCCAAGTTTTATCAGATCATAAAGTTCAGAGTTACATATGTGGGTTACATTTGAAAAAGAAAAAGATAAAGAGAAACCCGAACAACTCTACACCTTTTCCTTGTCTCCCAAAACCTTCTCGGGAGGCTGGGATGAGGAAGTAGGTTGCTCGGAGGGAATGGATAATTGCTCGGGGAGCACTGGAAGTTGCTTGGAGGAAGTAACAATCAGCTGAAGTTCCTCGGCAGCAGGCTGAATGGCTGGGGGATTATCTCCCATCACCATAGAAGACTCTTCTGAGGCAGCTTCGTCCTCTTCAAGTTCTTCTGGGGTTGGAGGGGGACCAGGAATGTGTTGCTGGAAAAGCTCAGAAGATTCATCAACTTTCATTTCCTGGAGAGCAGCAATCCATCCATCCCTAAAGTATTTGAGGCTGCCATAGTCCACTTGAGACACCATAGCAGCCAACCCCTTGTTCCACCCTTTGTCCCAGTCAGCGCTGAAGGACTTCTTCACAGCCATCTTCCTCTTCAATTTTTCCGAGGAGAGCTTCTCGGATAACAGGTTATCAGCAGCTTTCAATTTGTTTTCAATCTCTTCCTGCTGCCGACCTACTTCCCTAAGTTGAACCAGCTCCTCCCCAGTAGCCCTAAGCTTATCTTCAAGCTCCCCAGCAGTTTTGAGCTTCTTTTCGAGCTCCTTATTTTCCTTCTCCAGGGAAGTTATTATCTTCTCCAACTCCTTGGAGGCATCAACAGCTCGAGCTTTCTCCTTCTCGGTGGAGGCAAGCTTCTTCTCCCAAATAGCCTTGTCAATGGCATATGTCTGGCGAGAATCCTCTAGAGACTTCATAACTTCCTCCAGATCTCCCTCCACACTGGACGAGGAGCATGAAGCTTTAATTTCTTCATCCTTCTTTAGGATTATATTAAAACAGCTCGTCAACTGTGAAAGTAAAAAGAAAGCGATTCAGAAACAGAAATAATAAAGGAAATATGAAAAGTTCAAAGTAAGAAGACTTACAGAAGCAAGGTGATGAGAAGCTAATGAAGTGACCATGTCCAGGGTAAGGTTTTCTTCAGTACCTTGGACCTCGGGAATGATCCAGGACTTTACCGAGCTCATGGCAGAGCTCGGAGGAATAAAAGTGGGAACCCCTGTCCCAGCAGTTGTGGGCTGAGTGATGGTGTCAGCCAAATTGACCGAGGAGCTCTTCTTCAGCCTCCTCGGGGGAACAGGAACGGATTTAACCAAGGAAAAACCCTTGGTCGGTGATATCACAATCACCTCTCCAGGAGCAGCAGACCTGCTCGGAGCCACTGCGGGCTTCTCTACAACCTTCACGACAGCAGCCGAGGAAGGTGCATCATTCTTCTTTGTCCCCTCCACTGGGACATTAGCCTTACTTCTTTTTTCCTCTTCAGAACTAGAGGCAGGTTTCTCGAAGAGGGTATGAGTCCTTCTTCTCTTCATCCTTTCGCTTAAAGGGATGTGAGATTCAGGTGAAGAGCTGGTGGAAGCTGGTACTGGCTCTGATTCACTTATCACTGGACGAGCAGTGAAAGAAGTGGTGTAGCTCTTGTATTGCAGTAGATATGAGGCTGATCTAATGTGCTCATCGGCAACAGCTGATGCAGACTCCAGATAAGTTTCAGATGACTTATATTAACATCTTCTTCCTTTGGACACTTTCTTTTGTTATCAACTGCAAATAAATAAACATGGCCATCAGTGACACATTTTATCAAACATAAAGGAAGCATAATTTCAAAATAAATAAAACGAAATAAAAATAACCTATCACATTGCCATAAGGAGGGCATCTGGGACCCTGATAAACCTCATCTCCAATTAATGGAGGATGTTGCCAATTTTTTATGACAACCCCGTGTTCAAAATAATCCCTATTGGCATCAGGGAGATTGACTACTAAGGCTCTCTTTAAAAATATAGTTTTTAAATAAAAAATATTACCATTAACTGTCCATCTATAGCAGTACATGATTTCTGGAATTCCTATGCGAGTTGCATGGACTTGATTTAATTTATGCACCCCATTAACTATTCTCCGTGTGTTGGGGGCTATTCTTGCAGAAACAACGTCAAAGTAATGACAGAATTCCAGACACAAGGGATTTGGTGGAAAAGAAAATCCACACTCAGCAATAAAGAGGTTGGGCCCTCAGCTAAATTAAAATAATCAGAAGGCTCAAAAAGAGTGTATCTGATGACATGGTGATTAAAGGAAATGAAGAAGAAGGAAGAAGATCTTACAGAAAAAGAGTGTATCTGATGACAACGGACGATGGAAGAGATGAATACATAGGAGAGAAAGAGACAACGTAAAACTCGAAGATAAAAATTTGAAAAGGTAGAAGACGATGGGAGTGTTTGTGAAGTTTAAATACCCTACCTTGGGAAATGGTGAAGTAATGATTACAAAAAAGGATAATTACGTTACCGAAGGCTAAAAAGACTAAAAGTGGCGCGGGAATCAAAGCGGGTAACATCGGCTAAAAAGACAAAAAGTGGCGCAGGAATCGAAGCGAGCAGAAAAGTTTAAAAAAGCATGATTCTACGAATTTGGAAGGAGATATAAATACGAAGGAAAAACTCCTAAAAATCAGGAAGACTATTTAAAGATACCATATTGCGAGAAAGAATGTTCCATACTCCTCAAATTTCGAACTATGAAACATTGGGGGCTTCTGTTGATACCAAATTTAGTCTGCTGACTTGGCTCAATTGAATGATGACACGTGGCAATCTACATGGCAACAACAAATACTTCTGAGGAACCCACGCGCTCCCAGGAACAAGACTACACAAGGAAGACTAGTTCCCCGAGGAACACTGCTACCCCGAGGAACCCATACGCTCTGAGGAACAAGACCTCTCCGAGGAACTCTTGAATACCGAGAAGCTTAGGCGGTCCGAGCAACTCAGGCGGTCCGAGTTGCACCTCGAACCAAGCATTAATGGCTGGATAACCAACAGTTCAACTGATTCATTAAATGCTTATTATTCGGATGCACACGCTTAAGGGGCATTAAATGTATTACCCTTTCACATCACAGCCTCAGGGCTATAAATACATTGTACAATCCTCATTGAGGGGGGACCGGAATTTCTTGAGAGAAATTGTAATCGAGAATTCCCAAACACTCAGCAATAACAAAATAGTGGACGTAGGCCATTCTTATAAGGATGAACCACTTTAAAATTCTTTGTCTCATTTATTTATCTGTGATTGAATAATTAGAGTGATCTAATTTTTTACATCAACAACATCCTTCATGCGAAACTCTTTATTTCACACATGCAAAAACCTTTTAAATGTTATACATGCTTGTTATATGTCGAATATAGTGTTCTCATCTCAATCGTTCCTATTAACGAACCAAATGCATTAGGAACAAATTGTTCTTATAAGAACCATTATCCGAATTTATTATCCAGAAAATTTTATTTTTGTTTAAATCAATGGAAAGGGGCTACAAAAGAAGAAATATTCTATAAACCGGGATGCACTATCTCGATCGTAATGGAATATTTATATAATTATATGTCCAACACACACAAATCCAAATTTTGTCTTTTTATGCTAAGACATGCATCTAGGTGATAAAACGGATAAAGTAAAGCATGCATTTAGACTAAGGCAAACTTGAAGAAAAATCCCTAATGGGTAAAACCTTTATTCAGCACTTTAGAAATATTACAAGATTGTCGACTTACAAACTACTTGATAATCGCCACAAGAATAATGCGCTAGTCTTAGCAAATCTCTAAAGAATATTATTCGGTGAGGAGAAGTCCAGATGTGGCTTTCCACGCTCAGTATCCACCAATCATCATTTGTCTTCAGCAATGATCCCCTAGAGAATCACAATAGTGAGCGATGAAGAAACTCTCTCCACAAGAGTTTTGTATTAAAATACACAAACTATCTAAGGCCTAAAAAGATTCACACAAATATATTTTAGGGATTTGATTTGTGAATCAAAAAGGTCTTCTAAACTCAAAAGTATGAAAACATTCGCAAAAGATATATAGAAACAGTTCTGGAAAAATTCTTAGAAAATTTAAACATGAATAAGATATTTATAAGGAGAAATCAAATTTCAAGAGAATGCTATTCTTTCGAATGAAATCAAGGCTCATTCGAATAAGAACAGTAGTTCGTTAGAACGAAAGACAATTTTGTTTGAACGAAACACTATCATGTTTGAATCAGCTTCAAATGAAGTGAAATAATATGCCCTCATTAGATTTTCCTTCGATGTAGACTTCAAATGATACTTCGAATAAAAAGGATAACTCATTTAAACGAGAATTTTATCTCGTTTGAATGAGTTTAATGAACTTTGAAAAAAAAATTAAAAAAAATATGCATCGAGTTTCTAATTTAAAAACTATGTTTCAGATTAAATAAAATTCAAACATTCCAAAATAAATTTAATGAATAAATTTGAACTCTTAATAGCATTATACCTTCATAATATGGAGATGCTTGAAAGTTAAAGATGATGGAGATTCAGATCTTCATGATGGCTTGAGTCAAAGTGTAAGAGGATATCCCAAAATCTGCGTAAGCCTAAGGTCTGAGAAAATGACATAAATTATGCTTTTACACTATCATGATGGCTAGGCCGAATTGATTCGGAAGCCCTGCATTTTGAGTAACTTTCTTAGTTTAATTCCAATTCATTTTCTTTAAGTCTAGGGCCTAGGAACCTTCTTTAATGAAGTAAACTAAGTGTCCTAGAGTTATAATTGAGTTAGTTATTTTCCCTACACTAGGAATGGGTTATGTAGGGACTTTTTCGGGGTTATGCCTATTGATGTTAGGGCATCCTTTCTTCTAGTCAATTACTATAAAAGTAAGAGTTATATTATTATGTTCGGGAGACTTTAGGAGCTCATTCGAGGTATATTAGTCCCAATGGTTTAAAATACCACCACAAAAGTATGTTGGGAGGATAAATTGGAAGTTCATTCATTCCTTTGAGGTGTGATAGTATTGGGGTTTTAAAATAACAACCTAAAATGTTTGGAGTTAATTAAGAGTTTACTTACTCCTTTGAGGTTGTAGCAACGATATAATTTATCGTATGGCTCCGAAAAATAAGTTCTATTATTCACAAGAAGTAAATGGTAATGGTTTCGGATAAAATGAAACATATACAGGGAAATGAAATGAAATGGAAATGGTTTTGATTTTAGTAAATGATAATTTACTTAATCTTGAAAACGGTAAATGATAATTTACTTGATTTTTTTAAAATGGTAAATAAATGGTTTAAACACACCTCTCTAAATGACATCATAAGGGAAGTCCGCGCGTGAGGTGAAGCCCCCTGGCTAATGAATGCAGGGTGGATATAGTCCTAGGCCATGTGAGCGTTTGTGTTGTATATTTTCTATGATGGGTAGGAGATTCCGGGTGTGGTCTTGACTATCCCGCAGGTACATGGCCTCTTCCCGACGTCTTGCGATATAGGTGCCCAGGTTGTCTTATGATAGGCCCTGGAAGATGATGGTCATTTAGGGGCGCGCACAGTGGGGAAACCCGGACGGGCGGTCTTAGAATTCGTTATATGTATATAATTATAACAGTTCATAATGAAGTGGGACTTGATGTATTTGATATGCCATAACGATCATAATGAAGTGCCACAAAGGGCATTTGAAAATAATTATTTTCCTAATAAGGAAAGGATTTTTACAAAATATAAAAGTGAGATAAAAATGCCATAAAGAGCATAACATTGTGATTTTACATACATTTCCTGTTAGGGAAAAAAGATATATAAGATAATTGGCACCCATGATAAGTTTTCAGATTAATTTTATTTGTTTCATCTTCCTACTTAGTTATGTTTTAAATTGTGTAGTTAGATAGTTATATCTCTCTTCATAATTCCTCATTCATAACTGTCATACTCTTTATTCATCTGGTAATCATATAGAACCAGGCCCTGGCCCGTTAACATTTCGTGTTGCATATGCATCTTATCTCCGCTCAGGTACTCCGCCGCAAGGATGCCTGATTTGAATTCCTATTCTGATGTCCTCGACGAGCCGTGATGCATTGCGGGTATTACGGGATACATTTGGTATAGACGTTTTCATTTTTATTCTAGTTAAGATCAAGTCTTTTATTCGGGCGAGAGGCCCAAGCTTTTGTAAATGTCTGATGAAATGTACTATATAAATTAATGAGTTTGTTTTAAATGTTGTTATAAAGATTGTGACCGGTAGCATATTCGGTCCTTTTATGGTATTCTTGTAGTATTATTTATATATGTCTTGGGGTTTCCCCTATCTTTTCAGGAATTGGGTTGTTTGTTTTCCTTTATTTACTTTAAATTCAAAAATTTTGGCAACCTGTTTTCTGTAATATTGGGTGGTTATCCTGGATACTCTATATTTTTATTGTGAAGCTGAGAATGATTCCATCTATGATTCCGTTATATTGGAGTATTGGGCTGGCCACCCCTTATTTTGGTGAGCGGGTTGTCACAATGTAATGACAATATCAAAGGCTCCATAAACTATTTTTGAACTTTTATTTTTTTTCAAATTTTTGCAAGAATAAAATTTTACAATTACAACACACCATGTAGAAACACAAAAATACCCGAATCATGGAAACAGAATGTAGGGATGTGAATATATTCTATAGATTAATCGATGTAGACAAGCATAACACATGTGGAAGAAGGATTGAGACACTACTAACGAAATATCTCAAAGTCTACCTTGGGTGTAAAACATGAGGAACTCAAGTGAAATTAACTTATCCGGATCAAGTAATCAAGATTGAAAGTGATTTTCACACCAATAACCCCCAAAATTATGTAATGTTTTTCGAGATTTTTATAGGACGTGCAAAGCCATTGATCTTTGGCTTAACTCACTTAAAATCTCACATATTGAATTTTATACTCTCAATTATTTTGAAGAAATTAATGCTCACTTGTAGTGAAGCATTAATGTTCTAGAAAGTGGCCTGGCACTTCTTATTTTATGTGCCTTTAATGTTTTTGGCTCTTTTCCTTGTAAATGATGTTTTTTCACACAAATACAACTTTTCTTTCGTAGCACAATTCCATTGCTTAATATATACCAATTTTCCTGAAAAAATAATTTTATTTTTATTTTTCAATCTCGTTAATGGTTCTTACATGCACTACTTTTATTATCTCATTTTTCACATTTGGTTTGTTTTAATGGCAGGATTGAGATGAAATGCTACAACAGCGATAGGTAAGTGCAACTCGTGTGCATTAAAGGTGACAATGAGTCAAACATGTAGCAAGTTGTCATTAAATACATCTTAAGGACTCGACACATTATAAAGCACGTAAATAAAATGATGTCACGTCTCAAAATACTACAAAATAGACACGCAGATATGGAATGAATGGGTGACTCGAACATCTTTAATGTTCATCCACATGTGGTGTAAAAAAATACAAAACTCTTTTTAGATTTTTTTTTCAAATATTTTATCAAAATAAAATCTTTTTGTCTTTTTATTTTTTTCTAAAAAAATCTTCTTGTATTTTTCAAGAAACACAAAACTCTTTTTGGATTTTTCAAATAATATATCAAAATGGAAAATGTAAGTTCAATAATAGTACACACTAGAAGTAGTGATATGTGATATGAGCATGAAAGTCACCTTATGCTAGAAAACAAGACTAAACCTCAATCATTAGGCCCGGACGAGTTCTCCAAAAGAGATGACATCCAATGAAAAACCTCCATTAAATTTTGTGCAGTTTTGACTATATACTCTACTTGCTCTCGAAAACTCTCAAAATCACTCATGTGATGTATGGGAGTATGTGGGCTAACATGTGTGCGAGTGTGTGCGAGAACTCGTGAAGGTACTCGTGTGGTAGCATAAATTGAAAGATACCTATGAGACACTCTACCCAACTTATAGAAAAATTCTATAAGGTGGCCTCTTTTCTTGCAATGGGAACAAACATACACAGACTTAGGTCCACCTATCTCAAAATTTCTAGAACGAGCTCTCCTAGGTGGGTTAGATCGAGGGAAATATGTATATAGCAAAAACTCAGAAATTGGCTCAGGTGCAACATGGGAAGTGGATGCACCATCATAACCTATTCCTAGCCTCTCAATGCTACCTAAAGTGGTATTGAGGAGCATCTTCTCAAATATGTCCTCTAAAGTAACCGTGACATTTTGAGAACGTTTAAGATATCTCTTGAGTTGGGATATACGGACTTCAAGTTTCTCACGATTCTACAATGAAGATTGAAGATCTCCCGTAAGACTTACCATAATGTTGGTCAAATCGATCTTTTTTGACCTAAATCGATCAACTGCTCACTTAAAGAAACCTTCATATTCCCAAGTTAACTCTCTAATGCCTCACACACCCTCAAAACTTTCACCTCTTTCTTTAAATCTAACATCCTAAGAGATAAATCCTTATTAATCTTTTTTGTCTTCAACATATCGGTGTAAATATCATTAAAATAATTTTGGAGATCACCTTCTCCCTCACTCAAAGTTTCATCTCCAATCTCACTATCTCTTCAATGAATCGAAATATCATTAAGGCTCTCATGTTTAGATATGGCATCGTCAGCGTGGGATAAACTAGAAATATTAACGTGACTAGCTATAAACGCAATGCACGGTTCATGTGGTTATTATCCCCGTAAATCAACCGAATCGATGTCATAATCGCTAATAGTGGCTTTATTAGAAATATCTTTTCCCTTTTATCTTGAGCCTAATAGGACACTCATGTGCCTTATTCCCTTTACCCTCGCACTCATAGCGCCTTATATCTTCCTCTTTCTCACTGTTACTCTTGACCTCATTATTATTTTTATTTTTCACAAAAATCTTTTTGTTGGAAGAATTAGTTTTGGAAAATTTGAGAAACGTTTTAAAAAAAATTTGCAAACTAGGCCAAGTCATCAAAATCACAATCACCCTTAGATTCATACTCACAAACTCTCTCCTCTTTCTTTTTCTTAGTTTGAGTCTTTAAAGCTACCCCTATATCCTTAGGTTTAATGGTTTTAAGGAACATATCTATCTCATGCATTTGAATATCTCCTACAAGTTCTACTAACCTAAGAGCGTCTAGGATCCCTAACTAATTAAGCATGGTAACCTTAGGAAAAAATTAGGCAGGGAATGAACTCAAAATCTTTTTCAAAACTCTCATTTTCCAAATTTTCTCACCTAAATTAAAACTCGAATTAACAATGTCAGATAAATATGCATAAAACTCATAGAATGACTCATACTCTAGCATACTGATGGTCTCATATTGGGTGTGGTCAAATTTTGAAGCCTTAACGCTTTACAGTGTTTGTACCCTTTTGAGTGAGTTGGAGGGTATCCCATGCTTCCTTAGATGTAGTGCACGTCATGATGTGATGGAACTCATCAGGGGTAACAGCTCCAAAAATAGCACTAAGTCCATGAGAATTAAATTAATCCACTTAATTTCTCATCAGGCCTGGAAGAAATAGGTTTAGTACCAACAATATTATCTACAGTGATAGTGGGAGGAGTCCACCCTCTTTCACAAACTAACCAGACTCGCTCATCTATAAATTTTACAACAGACCTCATACAAGCCTGCCAGTAAGCATAATTATTTTTATCAAAGATGGGCACTCGATTATGCAAATTATCCATTAAAACCTCGCATTTCAAAGATCAACAATTTTTCAAAAAAATAATTTTGTGGAAAAAGATCATACGATAATTTGGTGCAACCTGCTCTGATACCAATTTGTAAAAGGGGTGCGCTATCTCGATCTTAATGAAATATTTATAAAATTAAATTTCCAACACACACAAATCCAAATTTATCTTTTTATCCTAGGACATGCATCTAGGTGATAAAACAGATAAAGTAAAATATTCATTCAAACCAAGGCAAATTTGAGGAAAAATCCCTTATGAGAAAAATCTTAATTCAGCATTTTATAAATATTACAAGACATTCGACTAACAGACTACTTGATAACCACCACAAGTATAATATGCTAGTCTTCAAAAATCTCTAAATAATACTCCTCCATAGTGCCCAGGCAGAAGTCCTTCTACAATGAACGTCCACAACACACGTGTCCACGTATGTCTCTGTGTCTAAAGTAAAACTTGGCAACGTCTATGATGTTGAACACGAAACTCCTTCACTTCTTTGCCTCAAAACTCAGCGTTCATAGTGATGAACAAACTCCAATGGTGCAAACCAAGATCTCTATGGCATATGAGTATGAAAGCTCGGATCTTATAACTCTAAGGATGTTTTTAGACTTTGAAAACCTTAGAAAACTTGTACAGAAAACGTACTATATATAAACTGATTTTCTGGTTCTACCACTTTCAAAATTCTGAGTGAAATGCACTTTAAATATAAATGTTAAGTTGGTGCATCATTTAAACGAGATCGACACGTCGCTTGATCGAAATGGCCATGTCGCTCGAACAACATGTTCATCTCGCTTGAATGACCATCTTATGTTGTTCGAATGACTGCAAGTGTCGTATACAACTCTAAACAATCCTTATCTCAGAATAAATGAAGTTAACACTCTTTAAAAAAAACATTTTTTTAATAAATAATAACATCCTAAAAACATTATGCCTGAGATATCAAAATGCAATGAAGACATGAAATGTGCACCAAATTAATCTCAGCAACATAATATTTGAAGCTTGGCCCCAACGTCTTTAATAAAATCTATGTTATAAACTATGTGGGATCGTGATGATAAAAAATCTATCTATGACTCAAAAACTTATTATGTTTCGGGAATAAGTCAAATACGTACAATAGAGTCAATTAGAAATTTTGTCCTTACAAATATCCCCATTTAACTTTTCCGGGACAAAACCCAAACAGTGAAATGCCTAAGTTGGGTCGTCAAGCCGTATAACGCCTAAATCCCATCCTATAAAACCTAAAATCAAAAATCACAGGACAAGACTAGTAAATGATGGTTCAGTAAGCATAAGATATCTAAATGTGATGTAGTCTTGAAATCTTGACTCGCTAAAGAATACCTACACACATGAAATAGACAAATACCCAGTGAAGTATCGAGAAATAAATGAAATAAAAATATCAATATCAATATGTAAAAACAAACCATTTGTTAAACATGTGAACAAAGTATCTTTATACCGATTAGAAAAAAACATTGAAATCAGGATATCAAATTGTGCAAAACTAATTCATACCAATATATAAGCATGAAAAAATGTGATATCAATTTGTAATGCAATAATGAACTATGTGATCACCCCCCCCCCCCCCCCCCCCCCCACATCTCACATAGATATCTCCCATTTTTTATCTCGAATAGATAGTAAGTGAAAAAGATAAACAAACATCAAATCTGGAAAGAATAATCAATGAAGCATATCTAAATAAACATAAACTACCAGCTAAAAATAATCAAATGATACTAAATCATAGATAGCAAACAGCAGTCATATAAGTCCAACTTTTATTCTTTCATGTGACTAAAAATAATGCAGTAAAAAAATCAAGCATAGTCATCTCATACTGCATATAAACTCTCCAGAAGTACCAAAACTGGAGAAAAGCATCATACAAATGCAGAAGGTACAAAATAGGAACATATCTAAAAAAACTTCAGGGGTAGCTCGAACGACAACGCTAGGTCGTTTGAACGACTTTGCATGTCATTTGAACCAGCCATCACACAACCTTAAAATCATAAAACAATAGGCTCTCGTGCGAACAGCACTTCTCATGACCCATCATGCGACCCTTCTCGCGAAAGATACTTGACACTTTTCACCATCTCTCTTGAAGCTCGTGAGATCAGTTCATCGCGCGACATAGACTTGTCGGTCGAATGAAGTCCAGATGACATTAAAACGACATCAAAATGCTCAATTCTATTTCAAAAAATCATGAAAATTCGCCTAGTGAAAAAAATTCCTAAAAATGTTAACTGGAAATTCCAAATAGTAGCAAAATATACTCAAAACGGAAAGAAATAAATCAAGTAAAATAGTGTGAGTTTCATGACAATATAGAATCAATGTGCTCAAACATGGATATGGAGTAAATGGGCGTGAATTACAATAAATGAATCACAACTCCAACAGATTATAATGGTGAAGAAGCTCTAAATGATAGATAAATGTCATCAAACTTAGTTTTATCCATATGTGACAATTAATATATTGAGCTAAATGAAATAAACAAACAACATGCACAAAAATCCGGAATATTGACGATTCTACAAATAATTACGTCATGATACGATTTTTCAACATAAGGATTTGTGATGCAAACTTGTTTAAATTTTTCCATCCAAACTCCCTCAACTATACATATATATATACATATATATATATATATTCTTTTTTTGAGATCTCTATTTTCTCAACTTAGGGAAATCCTATTGGCCCTATTTTTGCATATGATTCTTTTTATTGCCTTAATTTCTTCTTCAGCTTTTTTAAACGGCGGATTTCACGACGTGATTGTTATCCACTCACATCCCTTTCTTGTGTGTGTGTGTGTGTGTGTGTGTGTATATATATATATATATATATATATATATATATATATATATATATATATATTCTTTTTTGAGATCTCTATTTTTCTCACCTTAGGGAAATCTTATCGGCCCTATTTTGGGCATATGATTATTTTTATTGCCTTAATTTCTTCTTAGGCTTTTTTAAACGATGGGTTTCACGACGTGACTGTTATCCACTCACAACCCTTTTCTTGTGAACCCTCATCATTGTATCAATTTATGCAATATCAATCCTTATGGTAAACGGTTCTTACATGCACACTTCCTCCTAAGTCTACTTATGCATAGATGATAAAATCGAGATGAGAACGTCTCAACAAACTCAAATATGAATGATATGCCAAACATTCATATAAACCCATGCATGTGTGAAAAGATGAATTATATACACAGTCGAATTCAAATGCATATCAACATCGAAACAACCCCATTAAGACAACTGTTAAGATCATTCAATGCATCAATAATTATGACCAAATGTCCTAGCCACATGGATAAGGAAATGATGGGGATCCAAGCACACTAATATGACACATCAAACATGAAATATTCATGACAGAAAAATAAACCGAAAAACTTTTTTTATTTTTCTAAAAAAAATATTTTTGACCCAAAAATATAAAAAAAATTTGTATTTTTCTAAAAAATATTTAAAACCAAAAATCTTTTTGTATTTTTAGAAAAGTTTAATTAAAAATAAAATATTTTTGTATTTTTTCAAATAAGACTCAATAAATGAAAAAAATAATACAAAAGGTACACATGTCATAACACGAAAAAGATATAAACCATGATGCAAAGACTAGCTTATGATAGACATGGAAATACAATCATCCTTTAGATCTAGCATGGGAAGAATCAAGTGCAACCAAACGAGAACCATGAAGTATAATTCGTAAAGCCTTTAAGTCCGATTTCCTAACCCAAGTAGGTGTGAAATGCCACATGGGGGTTTTGGGAACTGAAACGACTTATTCCTTAACTTCCTAGGAGCATTCCTTAGGTTATAGCAAAAACGTCTAAGGTGACCTTTCCTACCGCAATGAGTGAAAGTGAAAACACGAGGGGAACGATTACCAAAATGTCAACCTCTCCTAACATTCCTAGGGATCTCTCTCACACTATTGGTTGGGAATAGGAACAATACTATCATCATAGCCTATACCAAACCTATCTTCCTTGATTTGGATGGTGCCTAACATCCTATCAAACTTTTCCGATCTAGCCTCTAAATCAAGTTTCACCTTACTTGTGACGACCCGGATATGATTATGATAAACCATGTTTAAATCATGCTTACTGTATGGGATGGGGATTTTTTTTTATTGTAATATATAATGTTAAGTTATTGTGTTTAGTCTAATCCTACCATTATAACTTATGAAATATTGAATTAGTCACAAACACAAGTTTGTGAAGTCTTCGGTAGGAATGTTCAAGTTCGGGACTAGTTTTGGCCACTATAATATAATAATTGACTTGAGGTGAAAACTAGATAGTTGTAGATATAGGAGTTAAGTTGTATCACAACAAATGGTGTATAAAACAAAGGTCCGAGGAAGGAGTTAAGATGAAATTACGAACAGGGGTAAAGTAGTCATTTAGCTTTAAAGGATATTTTGTCTTATATGGAAACACATGTCATAGTTTGATTGGACCAAGGGGGAGGTGACTTATGACGACTTATGTAAAACCCCGCCTAATTAATTACCAGGTGATCAGTCCCATACCCAATTAAATCATAATTTACAGTTGGTTCATTCTTAGCATCACTGTCGAAAACATTTTCCTATCACCTAATACTCAACTAAGCTCGTGTTAAAAACTTCCCAATTATAATTTAATAAAGTTTCATTTTACCAATTCGAACAATTCCACACATTCCATTCCACAACAACATAACTGAATAAATATCACAATAGAATTTAAATGCAACTGGAATAAAAAAATCATTAAATATATCTCAATACATAAATCTCAATAATAGTAAATGTAACACAACGACACGAGTATAAAATCCTAACTCATATAGAAGAGAAATATCTAAAACCTTCTTGGGCGACATGCCCTAAATGAAAGATCACTACAGAGTATGAATCATATAAATGAAGGCGTCTAAACAATACTCCATGTCTCCACAGCTCATCAGCCATCATAATCCTCTATGGTTGGTGTCCCTGCGTCTGGACACTTGATATAGAAGATACAAGAGAGAAAAGAGAATATGCAAGGAAATGGGTCAGAGGATGGTAAAGTAGTTTTGAAAAAAGCAAGTGAATAATTTCAATATTTATTACTTATAATATACATGTTAGATTATCGGACTCTCTCTTGAGATTCTCACCTCTCATCTAGAGTGCACACCTAACGTACCTCTAAATCATACTAGTTATAGTTCCCACGCTAACTAGATTAATCACATGTATCCATTCTTTATAGCCCAAATTATTCCCACGTATTAACCCTATAATACATATAATGATGTTATAAACATATATATCCATTTAGATTCAACATGGATAAGTCCCTTATTAATTCAATTCAATTAAGTGTTCTCATACATAACTATCTTACATTTCTACTTTAGCCACATAGTAGATATCGTCACATGTATATATATACATTCACTATATTATATATATATATATATATATATATATATATATATATATATATATATATATATATATATATATATATATATATATATATATATATATATATATATATATATATATATATACTGCACCCTGAGACAGAGTTACGGTGCTGCATTACTCTGCTATCTTGTCCCAATACATCTCGTCATTGTATAGGGGACTATAGGTTCGATAAAGATCCCTCGAACCACAAATATCAAATCACAAATAATGGAGACGAACATAGTCCTAAGCCTTTTGGCTACGGACATACCTACGCACCCAAATGACCGTTCTATACCATTATTCTCACTAATGGTAATCGGCCTAAGTCCAATGTTCTCGAGCGACAAGTCGAAGGTCCCATATATTCATCAGGATAAGACTACCCTCACGCGTTTACCTCCCGTCGATAACAAGTAAGCTGTGTATGTCATACACATAAATTATCAATCAAGCAAATACGCATTATCATCTACCTATATAAAATTAGGTACTTACACTACCTATATCATATTAGGGATTCATTCTATCACAAGTACCCATAGTATTTATTGAATACTATAATCATGATTAACATCATATATTTTTTTATGTAGTTATCACTCACATAATATTTTATCCGACCCAAGTACCCATAAATATATCATCAATATTACCCTTACTTGATATAACGATTATTCTCCTCTAAATCGTAATATAATTATGTAGATATCTCTCACAAAAATTTAATCCTCACATCCAAATAATTTTTCAACATTAAACCAAGTCCCTCTCTCCTTGTTAATGCACCAAAATTAATAAAATCTCACCATGGGCTAAATTACCATTTTCCAATTATTATTTTTTTCGATAAAGGTACATTCTACCAGAAATATAAAATTACAATTTTGAGGCTTTTCTGCTCTGATTTTAAAAAAACTTAAAATTGCAAAGTTGTGTAGAATGTCATTTTATACAAAAACTCACACGCACATTGCCAAATTCCACTTAAAAACAGTCCTAAACTTATCAAACAATGTTCGTCCTTTTCAACAATTTTTTCATGCGTTTTATTTATTTTCTTTCTCATCAAAACCAACACAAATCAATCTGAAACTTCTCCTAACTAATCTCAATTAATATAGCAAGATATATGATCAGTTTCTAATAATCAAACAAACTAAAATCCTAAAATAGTTTGGATTAAATCCTATTATTCCCAGAATTCTCATAGGTTCTTATTTCTCCAAAAATCATAATACCTTAGACTTCTTCTATCATTTGAAACCCAAAATTCGTGGATTAAATCATTTAAATAGAAAGAGATTTATTCTATCTAATTTTCATATCAAGAACAAATTCTAAAAACTCTATAGTTCATCCTTAAATCATGCAAGTTCATACTCCTTACTTAACCTATCTAGCATGGATATTGTAAGCAATAAAATAAAGCAAGAATTACACTTGCCTTAATTATGTAGGTCTGAACCTTTGGTGATGATGGTGTAGAATTATTTTCTCATTTTTCGGTGACTTTTTGGTGGTGGTGCTGGTGGTAGAAGGTTGTTAATCACCTTTGGCTTGCCCCAAAATTCTCTCCTCCTTCCTAAGCAACCTCTTCCCCTCCTAAGAAACTCTTCACTTTCTCTCACACTAAGACCTATCAAGTGTTTTGTGATAAAATTAAATGAACCTATGTTCCTCTAATCCATCACCTATATAATAAGACAAATCCAAAAATTACTATTCGCCTTCCAAATAAAATGACTAAAATGCCCCTTAGAGTGGTCCTTTCATCTCCAAAGTGACTTGAGACCCAAATCCAACATCCGAACAGACATTTTTTACTATTTCAACCCTTCGGGATGCAACGGCACAGACGAAATTACCATAAGATTGATATAAAATAATATTTCCTTTTTATTTATTTAAATTAGTCCCGACATGTCCCATACCGCGTCCCGACTTAAATTTCATAATTACCATATTAGTAACTCACGGCATTATAAATAACATCATATTCATATATTACTTAAATATCACTAAGTAATATTCATAATCATATATTTCAATATCCACAAGTAATATAAAATCTGGATTAATCCCAATTAATTATTTAAAATTAATTCCATTTAATCCCATTAACTTTTAATTTAACTCATTTCAAAAGTCATTAAAATTATGGGGTATTACAAATTATAACTCATGAAATATTCTCTTCCTTCATCATTTTTCAGAAAGGAAGATTTTTATCCTAAGGTGAGAGAGTCGGGAACTTCAGGAAGAAGAAAGTGAGGACAAAAATTGAAGAAAAATTCGTATAAATTACGTAAAAGTCCCTAAGATAATTCTACCCATAAAACTTTTATGTTTTCTTGTATTATTAATTGAAATGATATAAATAATCATTTGGTTACTAAACTTCCATGTCTTGAGGTATACTTATGAATAGATGCGAGTTTAAGCAAAGTTGAACGTGTAAATCATGTATATTGCTTCAATTGAAAACCTTGTGTATTCAAACCCCAATATATTTTTGTATATTTATTAAAATTGAATAATTCCAATTGGAGATAAAAAATATACTCATATATTTATAACATATCCAAAACTTATATAAAAATACCCAGAAATGAATCTTCGGTGATAGTTTGAACTTCAGGTATAAAATCTGTCCCAAAGGTGTACATATGCACACCAGCTATTTGATGTTTTGCTTGACATAGCAAATAAACCTTAAAAATTATGACACTTTAATTTTTTATTGTTAAATATGTTTATGTATGTCTAGTGAAATATCAAAGGAATTTACGATGTAGAAAAATTATGAAAATTCTTGGAAGTTGACTGAACGATAAAAGAGCTTATAGGGAAGATTTGCTTTGTAATAAAGAAATGGACACATCTTGCTCTAGAAAACTTGAAATAATTTGTTGTCTTTTATATTTGGAACCTAATATGATAATAATTTGATTACTAAGAAAAATTAAAGTATGTTTGAGATATGGATTGGATATATTAAATATTTTAACATGAAATTGGATGAGACTTCATTTATGATAAATGATTATGATGCCGAAAACATCACTACCAGATAAGATATGAATAAGATCAAACAATCATAACAATGGAAACAAGAGTATATGTATGTATAGTAGGAGAAGGAGGTGAGGAGAAGAGGATAAACACTTGAATATAAGTGGTTTGACAATTGCCTACGTCCATTGTTCAAGTGAGTGTAAGTATTACTACCAGAAGAGGGCTCTAATGGCCTTAGCAATACAATCACTCCACTTTATCTCTCTACTGTAAATGCACCAGAGTTTTGTCTAGGGTTTGTCAAATATCGATCCTTTACAATGTAGAGGATGACCTCTATATATAGTTCTTAGGTGATGTAATGTACCCCTAGCATATAATGTGCATGTACAAGAAGATCCAACCAGTGTAAGCATGACACCTGGCTAATCTCAACTAAACAATGATGACCTCAATATTCCTTCAGGTGGAGGAAATGATTTAGTTATAATAGATTTGTCCACATGTTTCAAGCTAAACATATGCGTGTAAATGCTCGGCTGTCTTCACTCGATGCTAACCTCAGCCTGGATGAGTACGACGTTGGTGATGCCTGACCTCCTTCATATTGCAGATGATTATATGATGACCTTGGCTGGGATGCCCGCCGAGGTTAGTTATCGGGAACGTCGGCCAGGGACGATGTTGTCTTGATAAGATATTGGGTCGATGAGGCTTTGCTGATATCAAGTGATAACTTATAATGTCGGTTGAAGTCGCTGTTGATATTGATGCTAATGGATGGTTGAACCCATGTGTCCTTACTGACCTCTGTTGATGCCCAGTCGAGGTTGATGTAGAGGTTGAAGCGATGTCGACTGAGGCTGACCTTTTGAGTGACGACCATGATCATGGATGGCATAGGCTTTTATCACCTCGCCTATGAGACTGGATGAGGTTAGCAACTCTGAGTAAGAGGGTGTACTTTGGGCATATCAATCGCCCCTTAGCCCTTAGTTACCTATATGAGTAGGTGATTGAGGGATATTAAAAGGATGAGGCCATATTCTCTTATGTGCCAACGTTTTTTGACACATGTCATTTTCTAAAATAGGTGGCATGCCTGACATGGTGTGATGATGTTGCCTTCTAGGCTCCCAAGACAATGATGGGCCTTGGGATGCACGCCAACACGTTTTGGGTTTAAACCCCTTTTCTTCTTCATTTCTTCATTTCTTCACTTTCCTGGTTATGCTTTCTGTCTGCAATTTCTCTCTCTCTTCAAGAGTTCTACTGCTGCATTTTGGGTCTTTCTTGGCTTCCAACCCCTTCATCCTTGTTTCACGATCATCCAGGTACCATTTTAACCCTTGTCCTTCCATTTTTAGCCTTTGATCTTCCATTTTTGTAATCTCCAGTGAGGGTTTAACATTTTTCGATGTTACTTTGCATTTTTCAGTGAGCCTATTCTTGAGTGTTCTTGGTTTAAAATCTTTCCAAATCCTAGTTTGATCATTGATTTGGGTTGAATTGATTTTTTTGGTTGTTGGTTAGAGTCCACAAGTGTAGGGTCACCTGATTTATGCTCAGACCTCTATATAAGCTCATTGAAGAGTTCCCTTCACTTAGAGAGAGGATCTTAGAAAAAATTAGGCAAATAGAGATAGCATAAGTGGAATCTCATAGGGCTGAGGACTTCCCCCTCAGACCTATATTCCTTCTACCTCTGAAGGTAATATACCCTGAGCCAGCTGAGCCAGTAGAGCCTACTGAGTCTGAATCATCTACCTCAGACCCTATGTCCATATACTCTTTTTAAGAGGCTATGAACTACTCTATCAGGCAAGATTAGGTCCCTGATTAGGCTAAGGTTGAGAGTCGTGACTCGTCTTATAATGGTGTTAGTACCTCACAAACTTCTTCTGATGTTGAAGTTGTAGGGCCAAGTGTGGCCATTTTGCCCATTTTCTATGCTATTCCCCTGTCCATCGTTACCGGGGCTGAGTTCACCCAGAAATTTCTTAGTGGTATCCCATCACCTGCCCAAGCTGATGTTAGTAGGGATGATCACGATGGGCATAAGAGCGAAGTCAGTATCTCTGAGGCAGCTGAGATAGAGAGATTAGTCACTGAGTATGACCTCTTAGCCATTAGGCATCTCTATTCTATAGTTCCTTACTTTAATCTTAGGAGACCCCTGAGGGGTGAAAGGGCCTTTCATGGACAATATGGGGAGATCTGTGTGTACGAGAAGATGTTTAAGTTGGGATTTTGTCTCCCCATCCATCCTATAATTAGAGCCATACTTTCCCATATCAACCTATCCCCTTCATAATTATCCCCCAACGCCTGGAAGGTGATGATTGGGGTCGTCGTCCTTTGGAAGCCTGTCCACCACTCAGACCTTCCAGTTAAAGTCTTCATGAGTTTCTACGTCCCATCTTCTGCCAAAAACCACCCCAGCTACTACCAATTCCTAGCTAGGAAGTCAGATAAAAAGATGATGTTGGTTACCCAGACTTCAAATCACAACTGGAAACCACGGTATTTCTTTACCTCAGGGGCATGGGAATTTGGTCCAAGTGTTTCTTCTTCAACGTCTGATCCTATGACACCTTTGAAGTGGGAGAAGGTGTCTTTTGCGGCCAAAGCCGACGCTGGCCTTATCCAGGATAATTTTTAAAAGGTTAAGGACCTTCAAGATCAGGGAGAACATGGTCGTCTTGTTAAATATGAACATCTTATGACCCCCTACTACCTCTCTCAGACAGGGCTAGGTGGTATTCCTCTAACTGAGCTTCGTAAGTACTATTCTCCGTAGTTGTACCTCTAAAATTTCATACTTCTGATTTACTAACTCAGATATTTCTTTTCACAGAACGTCCAGAAGGTATTTCTGATGAGCTCTCGGAGATGTTTGTCCCAAGCCTTGTTAAGCTGATAAAGAAGGTAGGGCATAATATAGCCCCTCCTCCTCCCAAACAGAACGTCGGCACGTCCAAGGCTGATGCTACAAATAAAAGGAAGACCACAACATACTCGAAGATTCAGAGGCCAAGAAAAAATCAGAAGGGTGATCGTGCCATTCTGATCTCCTCAGATGATGCCCTTGAAGCTCGTCTGTCCCAGCTGAAGATCAGTGACAGCTTGATTGGCCATGGTCTGAAGGCGATGGATACTATTGGCTGTGAAATGACTGATGGGGATAATCATTTCCTACGCTCTATTGATATCCCCTTGCTGGCTGAGTTCAGTATTTATAAGTCCATTCAGGTACTAGTTTCCGTTATTTTGAAGTGTAACTTTGGCTATATTTGTAGGATACAAAACTTATACATCTGACTTTTCATTACAGGGTGTTCTATCCATGCATCAATTTTTTTACTGGACTTTGAGGAAGATGCCCCTTATTGAGAAGGGAAGAGAAGCCCAGAAGGCCTAGGCCTCTTTGAATGCTGAAGTTGAGCGTCTAAAGGAGGAGTTAAAAGAGGATGACAATTTGATTAAGCAGAGGGATAGGGACATCGTCAACCTAAAAAAATCATGAAGTAGCCCTGAAGGCCAAAGATGATTTCCTTCAGACCAAAGTGGATGCTGCAGTCAAAGCCTCACTGCAGGATGCCTCAGAGAAGATCCTTACAGATTACAAGGTCTCTGATGAGTTCATCAGTAGTACCTTGAAAGAGGTATTAAAGCAACTGGGAAGTGGGTTGCTTCTAAGGAACATGAGTCAGGGAGCTTAAATGCCTTAGACTTTATCGGTGTAGGCTTTGGCGACCCTCGTTTTGGTCAGGCCTTGCAAGAGGTTGAGGAGGATGGTGCTACTCCTACAGAGACTTCTCCCTTGGAGGTTACTAAAACTAAAGAGGCCATTCATCAGGACGACGCTGCAGAAGTGACTAACGTTGGCCAAGAGGATACCATTCCAGCTGCAGATACCTAGGCCTTTGTGAAGCTTTTAATTTGTAACTTCTGCTTATTTTTTCCTTAACTTTTCTAAATTCTGATGGACCTTCAGCAAATGTGATTTGTAAATATAACTACTTAATGTAATACCATCTTCTTCAGAGGATTTTTCTTCTTTTAATGAATGCCTTCTCTTGCATGTTGTCTTAAGGTCATATAATGATGTTATGTTTAAGGTCTGAGGTCATCATAGTATGATGTTAAACCCCATAATTTATCATCAAATTAATGATGTTTAAGGTCTGAGGTCATCACAGTATGATGTGAACCTCATAATTTATCACCAAATTAATGATGTTTAAGGTCTGAGGTCACCAAATAATGATGTTTCACCTCATAATTTTTCACCAAATTAATGATGTTTAAGGTCTGAGGTCAGTAAAATATGATGTTCTACCTCGTAAATTACCACCAAACTAATGATGTTTAAGGTCTGAGGTTACCAAAATATGATGTTCTACCTCATTAATTACCACCAAACTAATGATGTTTAAGGTCTGTGGTCATCATATTATGATGTTTCACCTCATAATTTTCACCAAACTAATGATGTTTAAGGTCTGAGGTCATCATAATATGATATTCACCCTCATATTTGTCACCAAATTAATGATGTTTAAGGTCTGGGGTCATCACAGTATGATGTTAACGTCATAATTTATCACCAAATTAATGATGTTTAAGGTTTAAGTTCATCATAGTATGATTTTTCACCTCATAATAATCATCAAATTAATGATGTTTAAGGTCTGAGGTCATCACAATATTATGTTAACCTCGTAATTTATCACTGAATTAATGGTGTTTAAGGTTTGAGGCCACCAAATAATGATGTTTCACCTCATAAATTACCACCAAACTAATTATGTTTAAGGTCTGAGGTCACCAAAATATGATGTTCTACCTCATAAATTACCACCAAACTAATGATGTTTAAGGTTTGAGGTCATCATAATATGATTTTTCACCTCATATTTTTCACCAAATTAATGATGTTTAAGGTCTGAGGTCACCAAAATATGATGTTCTACCTCATAAATTACCACTAAACTAATGATGTTTAAGCATAATGAAACAGTATTGACACAGGAACTGATCTCTTCATTAATATCATCTTCATAAAATGATACATGTATTAAAAATAAATAACTACAACATCATATGTAATATTTCTTCAAGCGGTTAGCATTCCAAGGGTTTGAAAAAGGTTCCCCTTCTAGATTTATTAGTCGGTAAGTACACGAGAACAACCTCATCAACCACTCTATAAGGACCATGCTAGTTGGGGTGGAGTTTATTTTCCTTCTGCAACGTCTTCTTCAATACTAGGTCTCATATAGCTATAGGTCTTTATTTCACTATTTGATTGTAGAACTTTGTTATTTTCTGCTGGTAGGCTGCCTGTCTGATCTCAACATCTTCCCTTGTTTCTTCAATTAGATCTAAGTCAAGTCTTCTTTCTTCCCCATTCCTCTAAGGGTCATAGGTCTGAACTCTGTGGGTGGGTAGCCCTACTTCAGTAGGGATGACAGCTTCTGAACCATGTGCTAGCATAAAAGGAGTCTCTCCCATTGGCGTTCTTACAGTCATCTTGTAGGCACATAACACAGCGTATACCTCTTCTGTCCATCTCCATTTTTCCTCCTCCAACCTCTTCTTTATCCCATCAAGGATTGTTCGGTTCGTGACCTTAGTCTTCCCATTTTCCTGGGGCGGCCAGGAAAGGAGAAAAACTGCTTAATCCCCACTCTTTCACAATATTTTTTTAAGGAAGAATTCTTGAACTGGGTTTCGTTATCTGAGATGAGGCTATTATGAAGGCCATATTTGCATATGATGTTTTTCTAGATAAACTGTAAGGTCTTTTGTTCCTTAATCGTGATCATCGGTTTAGCATCTACCCACTTAGACAAGTAATCAATTTCCACCACCAAAAATCGATAGTTGTTTGCAGCTCTTGGGAAAGGTCCTACTAAGCCAATCCCCCAAAATTCAAATGGCCAAGGTGAGATAATTGACGTCATAGGTTGATGAGGTTGATGAGGGATAGTGGAAAATATTTATCACTTATTGCACCTCTTTATGTAGGCAGTAACATCTTTGGCCAAGGTCGGGCACCAGTATCCCTATGTAATTATCCTCTTAGATAATGGTCTTCCCCCTATGTGACTGGAGCAAGAACCCTCAAGAACGTCTTACATGATGTGTGGGACCTCTGAGGGGTGGATTCATTTGAGGAGAGGGAGTAGGAATCCTTTTTTATGCAGGATGTCTCCTACAATCGAGAACTTGGTAGCCCTATACCGCAGCTTTCTCCTTTCTAACTTCGACTCTGGCATCTCTCCCTATCTGATGTATCTGATGTATCTGATGAGGGGGTCCATCCAAGAGGCTCCTAGATTCAAATTGAGGCAAGGTCTGGCAAACTCCTCTTCTTCAATGGTTGGTTTGAGCAGGAACTCGACTAGTACTGTCCTTCTGATGACTGTCCTTGTTGCTGAGGCCAATCTCGCTAGTGCATCTGCCTGACTATTGTCTAGACGGGGTATCCTCTTCATCTTCACTTCTCTGAAGCTTTCTAGCATTGTTCTCACTCTCCTCAATTATCTACCCATCCTTTCATCTTTGGACTCGTATACTCCCAAGATTTAGTTAACGACCAGCGTTGAGTCACTGTGGACTAGGAGTTTGCCAACACTAAGAGCTTTTGCCAATGAGAGGCCTGCTATCAAGGCTTCATACTAAGACTCGTTGTTCGATGCGTTGAACTTTAACCTCAGCACATATTCGATGTCGATACCATCTAGTGCTGACACTATCAGCCCTGCTCCACTTTTGCTTTCATAAGAAGACCCATCAACGAAGAGGTTCCAAACATCTTCATTCGAAGAGAAGTTCCCCTTTGACATGATCCCTTGCTTGAAGAGATACATGTCTTCCTCATTTTTAGCTATACTTTTTCCAGACTTGCTTGACCCAACCTCGGTCGAATCATAAAAGATGTTACTAACTAGTTCATCTACAACCTCTTAACTATTCTCAACCTCAACCTCTTCCCTGGTGCACTCTACTACAAAGTCTGCAAGAGCCTGCCCTTTGATGGTAACCCTTAGTTAATAAATATTGTCATATTCCCCCAAATCGATGGCACAAGTCATCAACCTGCCCGACTTTTTAGGCTTGTGGAGGACCTGTCTTAGTGGTGAATCAGTGAGGACAACCATAAAGTGGGCTTGAAAGTATGGCTTCATCTTCCTAAAAGCATGTATCAGGGCATAGACCGACTTTTCCATTTGAGGATAATTTTGTTCAGACCCTTGAAGATCCTTACTATTGAAGTACACCGGCCTCTACACTCCCTCATCTTCTCTTACTATAGCCGCAGTAATGGCCAATTTCGAAACGGCTAGATACTCATGTAACTTCTCCCTCAGATTGGGCCAAGATAGGAGCAGAGGGGATCCGATGTAGGACTTAATCTCTTTGAAAGCCTTGTCGCATTCCTTATCCTATTTGAAAGCCTTTTTAAGTACTTTGAAAAAGGTAAGACACTTGTCTGTAGCTCTTGAGACAAACCTGTTCAGTGCAGCAACTCTTCCAATTAGCCTCTAAACGTATTTAATAGTTCTTGGTGTCTTCATTTCAAGCAGTGCCTTTATTTTTTTAGGGTTGGCTTATATTCCCCTATAATTGACAATGAATCCCAGGAACTTTCCGGCTCCTACTCCGAAGACACACTTGGTAGGGTTGAGCTTCATCCTGTATAAATCCATGGTGTCAAAAGATCTTTCCAGGTCAGCCACGTGGGTGTCGACTTTCAAGCTCTTCGTTAACATGACATACACATACACCTCCATGGTCTTGCTAATCTGATCTTTAAACATCGTATTTATAAGATGCTGATAAGTGGCCCCTGCGTTCTTCAGGCCGAAGGGCATAACCTTGTAGCAATAGGTCCCCTTGTCTGTGATGAATGCTATCTTCTATGAGTATTCGGCATACATAAAGATGTGATTATACCCTGAATACGCATCCATAAAGCTTATAAGTTCATGCCCTGTTGTGGCATCTACCATCTGATCAATTCGAGGCAAGGGGAAGCTGCCTTTTTGGCAAGACTTGTTCAAATCAGTGAAATCTATGCACATCCTCCATTTCTCGTTAGCCTTTGACACAATGATGACATTAGATAACCACTCACGGTATATGACCTCTCTGATGAACTTGGCCCCTTTCAGTTTTTCGACCTCTTCCCTGATGACATCATACTTTTCCCTGAAGTAAACTCTTCGTCTTTGCTTGATTGTCTTGGCATCTTCTGCCACATTGAGTTTTTGATACATAATCTCAGGGTCAATGCCTAGCATATCTTCATAGCTCCAAGCAAAGACACTCTGCCTCTTCTTTAAAAGCTTTACCAGTTCTTCCTTGATTTTGAGTCTTAGGGCTTTGTCGATTTGGATGGTTTTTTTCAGCTCGTCCTCATTGAGGACGATGGATTCTACCTCTTCCTTGGCCTCTCCCTTCTTCAGTTTTATCTCATCCCTTGGATTAAGTGTATCAATGTTATATGTTGTTGTTGCCTTTTTATGAGCCTCCATCTCTTCCGCAGAGTTGAAGTAGCATTCCCATGTTGATATTTGGTCACCCTGTACTTCCTCTACCCTATATGGGGTCGGCAATTTTAGCATTTGGTTGACCGTTGGTGGAATGACCTCAAATTCCTTGAGGTCTACTCATCCCATGATGAGGTTGTAGGTCGAGAAGACGTTTTGGTCCATTACGAAAAATTGATCTTCCGAGTCAACCTCTTAGGCCACTCGTCTCCCATTCGAACATCCATATCATGCATGACCAATAGATGGGCCTTTTCACCACTAAAGCCAATTAACGGATGATGATATGGTACAAGCCTAGCTCTGTTGAGGCCTAGACTCTTGAAAAAGGGTCAGAACATTACGTTCTCTCAACTTCCTCCATCGATGAGGATTCTGTGCACCTCACAACCATGCACCCTTGTAGTAATTACCAAAGTGTCATCGTGTGGAGCTAAAATACCTTTGAAATCAAGTCGAGAGAACCCAACTATCAGAGTATCCATATCTACCTTCTTTCTCTTTTTCTTTGCCTCTGAAGATGCTAGATTCACGACCTCTACTTTGGTAACTGACTTCGCCTCTGCCACATGAGCTTTACGCTCCACTACTTCTGAGCCACCCCCTGCTAGTACACCTTAGATGGTGTTAACACCAAAGGATATCATACCAACCCTCTTCACGGGGGCATTGTTGTCTTTCAGTGGGAGGTCATCATCATCCTCATCATCATCGTCTGAGTCCTCATCTCTTCTTGTTGGGGGATCTTCCCAACATCTGTCATTTCTCTTCTTTTTAGGGTCGTCTCTTCCCCTCTTAGAAGATTTACCGTCGACATACTTGCTGAGCTTTCCAGACTTCAACATCTTCTCAATCTCATCCTTCAAGGTGAAACACTTTTCAGTCAAATGGTTGTGGTCGTGGTGGAACTTTCACTACATATTCTTGTTCCTCTTATGCGGAGGAGCCTTCAGCTGCTTAGGCCATCTTAGGGGCTGGTCATTTTTTATTTCGTTGAGGGTGTGTTCGCATATCACAGTTAGAGGGGTATAATGTGCAAACTTATCGTCTACAGACCTCTTCTTTCCGTATTTCTTCCTTTGGAATTTCTCGCTGCTACTTCCGTTTTCCTCCTCATATTTTGTAGCCATAGCCTCTTTGGCATTCATAACCTTTCACACAGTTGATAGCAGCTCTTCCATGGATTTGGGAGGGTCTTCAGCAAGCTTCCACAACATTTTCCCCTTCTGGAGTCCTCTAATGAGGGTAGTCATAGCTATATTCTCTTTCTTAATATTCAACCTCTAATTCTTCTTTGTTTAATCTAGTAATGTAGTCTCTTAGGCTCTCATTCTTTCCTTGCTTGATGTACAACAGAGGAGTGGTCTTCTTTTGAGGACTTACCCCAAAATAGAAATTATGAATAAATCGCTCAGCCAAGCATTTAAATTTCTCAATAAAGTTCTTCGGAAGAGAGGTAAACCAAATATGTGAAGCTCCCATTAAAGTCCTAGAGAAGGCCCGACACTTCATCTCATCTGGGATTAAATAAATGTCTGCTATAGACCGGTTCATATCAATATGAAGCACTGGGTTGGTACTACCATCATACTTGGGAGACACCATAGGTGGTTTGAACTTGGCAAGGGTTAGAAAGTTCACTATCCTTGCCACAAATGGGGAACCCTCTGATAACCCTCTTTGTAGTGGGTCTCGACTTTTGATGAGGTCCCTTGTCTTCTCTTCCAGATGTTGGATGGAGTCATTCCATGGTTTGGCAGCGTCGGCCAGGCTGAGGTTGTCCCCAGCCACCTCCAAGGGGTGAACTGAGGTTTCCCTGACTGTAGAAAAATGTCGGTTGATGACCTCTTGACCATAATCTCGTCCATATTAGGGTCAGCCATGGTGTGTCCGATGTTCACCATCTCCTCTTTAAGAGCCTTCTACACTTCTTGACCTGGATAACCCGTGCCTCAGGTCATTAACTGGGTCGAGCCTTTCAAAGTCCGACCCTTTGCTCAAGTGATCAAAATTTGATCCTCTTTACTGGGCACCACCATCTCTTCTGCCCCCACAACCTCAGCTCTATTGGATAGGGTGTATAGTATTGTTCAAAACCTCATAGGGCTCCCAGCAGTCCTCTGGAGCATCCTCTGCCTCCATGTCATCATACCTATCTTCGCAGTAAGGGTTTCGTTTCCTCCCCAGACGTAAATGCCTAAGATCAGTAATAACCCTCCTCCGTTGAGGGGTAGGTTGGTCTTTTTGCGGTGCCTGGGGTGTCCCCTGGCTTCAGGATAGGGTTGAATAGCTACTTGAGTAATCATCTCCAGTGAGATCCCTGGTGGCCTTATCATATTTTGACTAAGCTGTGCAAATTTCTCCTTCATTTCTTGTTGTGTTATAGCCGAAGACCTCAAGGCTGCAGCCCCTCAATAATTTCAGACTGGGGTGGTGCCTGGATGGAACTAGGTCCTCTAACACCAGATGGTAGAGGAGGTGGTGATAACTCTGGTGCCAATTGTTAAAGATAAAGAGCTTGTAAAGAAGGTGCTTAAAGGACATCTTTCAATGGTGAAATAGCTCCACGCAAGGGGTGAGGCATGGTTCACCACCAGATTCTCCGGTGAGGTTAAGCTAAGAAAGGAAGAGATATTTCTTCTCGTTCCCACATACGGTGCCAAAATGATGATGCTGAAAACAGCACCACCAGATAAGATATGAACAAGATCAAATAATAATAACAATGGCATCAAGAGTATATGTATGTATTGTAGGAGAAGGAGGTGAGGAGAAAAGGACAAACACTTGAATATAAGTGGTTCGACAATTGCCTATGTCCACTGTGCAAGTGAGTGTAAGTATCACTACCAGAAGAGAGCTCTAATGGCCTTAGCAATACAATCACTCCACTTTATCTCTCTATTGTAAATGCACCAGAGTTTTGGCTAGGGTTTGTCAAATATTGATCCTTTACAATATTGAGGATGACCTCTATATGTAGTCCTTAGGGGGTGTAATATACCCCCCAAGCATACAATGTGCATATGCATGAAGATCCAACCAGTGTAAGGATGACACCTGGATGATCTTAACTAAATAATGATGACCTCAATATTCCTTCATGTGGAAGGAATAATTCAGTTATAATATATTTTTCCACGTGTTCCAAGCTAAACATATGTGTGTAAATGCTCGGCTAACTTTGCTCGGTGCCAACCTCGGCATGAATGAGTACGAAGTTGGTGATGCCTGACCTCCTCCATGTTTGAGATGATTATATGATGACCTTGGCTGGGATGCCCGCCGAGGATAGTTACCAGGAACATGGTCCAGGGCCGATGTTGTCTCGACAAGATACTGGGCCGATGAGGCTTTGCTGATCTCAGGTGATAACTTATAACGTCGGTTGAAGCCTATGTTGATGTTCATGCTGATGAATGGTTGAACCCATGTGTCCTTACTGACCTCGGCTGATGTCCAATGGAGGGGGATGTAGAGGTTGAAGCGATGTCGGCTGAGGCTTACCTTCTGAGTGACGACCTGATCATGAATGGCATAGGCTTTTATCACCTTAACTATGAGACTAGCCAAGGTTAGCAGCTCTGAGTAAGAGGGTGAACTTTGGGCATATCAATCACCCCTAGCTCTTAGTTACCTATGTGAGTAGGTGATTGAGGGATATTATAAGGTCGAGGCCAAGTTCTCTTATATGACAACATTCTTTTGACACGTGTCATTTACTGAAATAGGTGGCGTGCCTAACAAGGTGTGATGATGTTGCCTTTTGGGCTCATAAGGCACTGATGGGCCTTGGGATGCGTGCCAAAATGTTTTGGGTTTAAACCCCTTTTCTTCTTCATTTCTTCAGTTTCTCGCGTATGCTTTCTCTCTACAATTTCTCTCTCTCTTCAAGAGTTTTGTTGTTGTATTTTGGGTCTTTCTTGGCTTCCAACCTCTTCATCCATGTTTCACGATCATCCGGGTACCATTTTAACCATTTTCCTTCAATTTTTGGCCTTTAATCTTTCATTTCTCTAATCTCTGATGAGGGTTTAGCATTTTTTGATGTTACTTTGCATTTTCCGATGAGCCTGTTCTTGAGTGTTCTTGGTTTAAATTCTTTCCAAATCCTAGTTTGATCATTGATTTAGGTTGAATTGATTTGTTTGGTTGTGGTTTAGACTCCAAAAGTATAGGGTTGTCTGATTTATGCTCAGACCTCTGTGTAAGCTCATTGAAGAGTTCCCTTCACTTAGAGAGAGGACCTTAGAAACAATTAGGCAAATGGAGCTAGTACAAGTGGAACCTCGTAGGGTTGATCCCTTCCCCCTCAGACTTATCTTCCTTCTACCTCTGAAGGTAATATACCCTGAGACAGCTGAGCATGTTGAGCCATCAGAGGGTCCAATAGACCCTATTCCCATGTCTTAGTCTGAATCGTCTACCTCAGACCCTATGTCTATAGACTCTTTCCAAGAGGTTATGGACAACTCTATCAGGCAAGATTAGGTCCCTAATCAGGCCAAGGTTGAGAGTTATCCCTGATCAGGCCAGGGTTAATGAACTTGGCTGGGATGCCCATCGAGGTTAGTTACCGGGAACATCGGCCAGGGCCGATATTGTCTTGACATAATGCCTGGCCGACGAGGCTTTCCTAATCTCAGGTAATAACTTGTAACATCGGCTGAAGCCGATGTTGATGTTGATGCTGATGGATGGTTGAACCCATGTGTCCTTACTGACCTCGGTTGATGTCCATTCGAGGTTGAAGCGATGTCGGCTGAGGCCAACCTTCTGAGTAACAACCCTGATCATGGATGGAATAGGATTTTGTCACCTCGTCTATGAGACTGGCCGAGGTTAGAAGCTCTGAGTAAGAGGGTAAACTTTGGGCATATCAAATTATTTGAATGGGATCATATGATGCTTATGATTTGAATTACGTTAAAGTGAGTATATGTATTGTTAATATTCTTATGATGATACTAATAATGTAAGAATAATAGGAAGGGAAGGAGTACCGATTGGACAAGTGTCAGATACGGACCCAGGGAAAACCCATTATGTGACCAAGCTGAGTGTACTCACCGGAAAGATATGTAGAGTACATGGTTATGGATATGATCTGAATATCACTCACTAGGAAGATGTATAATACACGGTTATGTATATGATATGAATATTACTTAATGGTAAGATGTATTATACATGGTTACGGATATGATCAGAATAATATTGAATATGAATATGTTCATTTCAGTGTATCGAAATGGGAGGTTACTCCCCGACCCGGAATGGGGGAGATTTGTATATTAAAGACAAGGGGTTACTCCACGACCAGGAATGGGGGAGAATTATCTATTGCAGACAGGATATGTGAGTCATGATTTGGATAAGTTGGTCTTTATTTATGAATGAGCTAGATAAGCATATAATTGGTCATTCTTTATGAATGAGCCGGATAAGTATATAATTGGTCATTCTTTATGAATGAGCCGGATAAGTATATAATTGGAAATTCTTTATGAATGAGCCGGATAAGTATATAATTGTTAATTCTTTACGAATGGTCCAGATAAGTATGCATATATCATCATGGGGATATGATTTATTGCATTTAATTTTATGCAATAGTGTAGTACTGATGATTTGCTCTGCTATTTTGCTCATGGTTCCTATGTTTATGTTTTTCAGGTATTGTGATATCATTGCCAAATCTAGGAGTTCGGTGGGGTTAGAAAGGGATGCATAAAACCATGATTTATTCAAACGTAAATGGGGTAATTTAAGCCTACTTATTTCTTCAATGAGTTTGAATAAGCATAATTACCTTAAAATTGTGAAAGGCTTTTAGTTTTATTGATTCATGTTAATAACTGAAACAAAAAAGGATACTCGTGTTTATGGTTTGGTTAAGGTAATTATGATTTGACTCAGTTTGACTTTCAAACTTAATTATAAGTAACTGGGTTGGGGTGTATCAACTTTGGTATCAGAGACTAGGTTTTAGTGGTTCTAGGGTGAGGAGAGCCAATATTTGGCAGTGGAAGTAGAAATTATTTTGAGTCATAAGTAAATTGGCTTTATTGACTAACATCTGTTAGTTATACTTATATATTGTTGTACGGGATATGAAATGTAAGGATCTTGCAGGAAAGGAAATGATATGTTAAAGTTTATTCGGGGATGACAACGAATACAGGTATTTTAATATGAATCATTTCTTTGTTTTATTTGTGGTATGGACAAACATGTCATTGAAGGAAACTTTTTAAAGACAAAATGTGGTATACAAAAATTATGAGGTATTGGAAGTGATATCCTCTTATACTTGTATATGTGGACTTGAGTTGTGTCACTTATTAATCCACGGTCTGCTGTGTGCCCCGTTATGAGGGAGAGTGAGGTACGGGAACCCATATTCCATTAAAGGATAACATGTGAGGAGAATTACTATTATATGATTATGGTGAGACTTAAATTGTTAGAGTGTGAATAAAATGAAGATTCACATGGTGAAGGTGAAGTGAGAAGATTAATAGTTGTATATGTTTAAATTTAATATATGAAATGGTCTGAAATTCAATTACTAGTCAATATATCACAATGGATCCAAATATGGGTTCATACTGAATTATGATAAGTAGGAGAAAAGAGTGATAAGAATTGAGATGTACTTTTTTAATAGTATGAGTATATGTAGTGGATATTACCCTTATGATGTTTTGAAATGCATATATGAATAGTAAAGTTGAGACGAGGTGTTAAAGAGTTGGAAGTTTAAAAATATTGAGGAGCCATTTTAAGAGTATGTGTTTTTTATGAGTATGGGAACGATGCTAATCGGGTTAGAATATCGACAACTGGTTTGGGTGGATATTGAGTTATATTTGTCATTGTATGTACGTGTTATCACTAAGAGTATGACATATAATGAAATATGATTGACAGTACACGGGGTCACCAAGAAGTACATGTAAGAATAATGTGCTATGTGAGATACTATAGTGTGATATATTAAGGTATTTGTACAGGTTATTTGAAAGAAATACGACATATAAAAGTAAGAGAAGTATTATGGGATTGGTAATTATGGTTAAAGTTTTAAGTGGTGATGGTACGTTTAAATTCCATGTTACCAAATGGGTAAGATGAGTGTATTAATGATATTGCATAAGAATATCATGTTAATAAGTCATGATAAGATTATGATTATAATGTTATTGTGTTGGATAAATGACTTGCTAAGGTCATTGTATGTTTAGTTAAAAAAAAATCAAATGATACTGAAAAAGGGAATATCATGAGAAGTTAGATTGAGTTCATAGTGCATGACAGTATAATATACATAAAGGTGAATATGCAATCTTGGTTAAGAATAAAAATTTAGTTAATAATTGTAAATTTTCGATATATGAATAGTAGTGAGGCTATATTTAAATTAAGAAATTGTAAGGATGATATCTAACATACACGTAAACTTAAAAAAATGATACGGAAAAAAGTTAAAGTCAAATGCATGTATATGGTGTTGGATGGAAGATGTAAATGTGATGTGTAATAAGCTAGTATTATAATGTGATATTTATGATTTGAAATATTTCACGATGATAAGGATAGATTATAGTAATGAAGGGAGAAAGGTAAAGAGTGATACTAGGTTTGTCAAGAATATTCACCCATTGTGAATATATGCTGATACAACTGATAATCTATTATATGTGAATGTTCGACATACATATATAAAGGGATGAAGTAATATATGTGTTGAGAATTGGTTTTCATTGATAAGAAATCATTAAATGATTATCTTTGCGTGTAAATGATAAAGAAAATGAAGATAGTATGAAAGAAGATTTGTCGTACATCGAGGAACTAGTGGAAATTTTTTATTGAAAGGAGAAACTATTAAGGAATAAAGTTAGTTAGGTAGTTAAAGTGTTGTGGAGGATCCATGAAATTAAATAAGAAATTTGGGAAATGGAAGATAGAATGAGAAAATAGTATCCCTAATTATTTGATAAGTGAAATTCATCCTAAATTTCAAGGACGAAATTTTCTAGGGGGGAGGTTGTGACGACCCGGATATGATTATGATAAACCATGTTTAAATCATGCTTACCATATGGGATGGGGATAACGTGTTATTATAATATATAATGCTAAATTATTGTGTTTAGTCTAATCCTACCTTTATAACTTATGAAATATTGAATTAGTCACAAACACAAGTTTGTGAAGTCTTCAGTAGGAATGTTCAAGTTCGCCACTATAATATAATAATGGACTTGAGGTGAAAACTAGATAGTTGTAAACATATGAGTTAATTTTGTAACACAGTAAACGGTGTATAAAAAAAGTTCCGAGGAAGGAGTTATGTTGAAATTACGAACAGGGGGTAAACTAGTCATTTAGCTTTAAAGGATATTTTATCTTATATGGCAACACATGTCATAGTTTGATTGGACTAAGGGGGATGTGACTTATGCCGACTTATAACTCTTTAAATAAGCTCTTCCTTCATCTTTTTTCAGAAAGGAAGAGTTTTAGCCTAAGGTGAGAGAATCGGGAACTTCGGGAAGAAGAAAGTGAGGAGAAAAATTGAAGAAAAATCCGTAGAACTTACGTAAAAGTCCCTAAGGTAATTTTGCAAGTAAAACTTGTTATAGTTTTTTGTATTATTGATTGAAATGATATAAATCATCATTTGGTTACTAAACTTCCATGTCTTGAGGTATACTTGTGAATAGATACGAGTTTAAGCAAAGTTGAACGTGTAAATCATGTATATTGCTTCGATTGGAAACCTTGTGTATTAAAACTTATATATCTTTTTGTATAGTTATTGGAATTGAATAATTCCATTTCGAAATAAAAAAATACTCATATATGTATAAATTCCCAAAAATTATGTGAAAATACCAAGAAATGAATTTATGGTGATAGTTTGAAATTCAGGTATAAATTTGTCCCAAAGGTGTAATGCACACCAGGTGTTCGATGTTTTGCTTGACATCGCAAATGAACCTTAAAAATTATGAAACTTTAATTTTGTATTTTTCAGTATGTTTATGGATGTTGTGTGAAATATCAATGGGAGTTATGATGTATAAAAATTATGAAAATTCCTAGAAATTGACTAAACGATAAAAGAGACTATAGGGCATATTTGCTTTGTAATAAAGAAATGGACACATCTTGCTCTAGAAAACTTGAAAATGATGCGTTTCGTTTTATATTGGGAACCTAATATGGTAAAAATTGGGTTAAAAAGAAGAAATTACAGTATGTTTGGACCATGGATTGGATATATTAAATATTTTAACATGAAATTGGATGAGACTTCATTTATGATAATGATTTGAATGGGATCATATGATGCTTATGAGTTGAATTATGTTAAAGTGAGTATATGTATTGTTAATTGTGACACCCCGTCTAATTAATCCCGGGTGATCAGTCCTAAATCAAGTTAGAAAAGGTTTCTCAATTAGTCCATTCTTAGCATCACTGTCGTATTTTTAAATTACTAACCACCTAAGTGAGAAAAGTAGACTGGTGCCAATTTTTATCTTTCAATTAATTAAATAAAACTTATGCGGAACATACAACAATACACAATCACAGTTAATTAAAATAATCATCCACAAATAAAACACCTAACCGAATAAACCATCGGTCCAAATATCCATTACAAGTAAATATCAGAAAAACATCTCAACTAGTCTACTACTGATAAATGAACTGTGAGCGACAAGTTCAGATAACTACTAGAGAGTCTCTACAAGAATGGAAGAAGGAGGCGTCTATCAAAACCCCGCAACATCCACATGTGCTGCAGCAAAGGATACCTAGAATAGAGTCAAGCTTGGCGCCCTTGTGGTTGGACACCTAAAAGGTTTTTAAAAGAATTTTATAGCAAGGGTTAGTACCCAAAAACATTTGAAAACATTTAACAAATGATTAACTTGCAATAATAAAAAATATGCATGCTCTTCATATTTTAGTTAGTGTCGCACTCTCTTGAGGACTTCCTCACCCCTCCTCTAATGTGCACTACTAACGCTTCCATTTAATTTACTAGGTCCTACGCTCCTGACCCAATGCTTATTTTTAACCCTTGAATGTTACCTACTCTAACCGAGTATGCCTTAATTCATGATTTTTCAGTTATTATAAACGTCAAACTTAATTGAATCATTACTCCTTTTAATTTCATATAACATTCACACCTGTTATGCACATAATACATTTTTCACTATGCATTGATTATCCTAAATATAATTATTTACCTAATTATATAATTAATCATATTACCGTATTCACAAACATACTGGAATAACATTTAATACAAACTCTCGACTGAGTAAGAATACTCACGAAATATAAATTTTTCCCAAGTGCTATCCCACTAGGTGTATTCACGTAACCTAGTTATCCAAGTTAGATTCGCTCACTAACTTAGTTTAACATACGAATTGGAGGCGGTCAAATTCCTTTCCTGAAAGTGAGATGCCCCTCACCCATATAACGGACACTATGACCTGGGATTATACTCGCCCTACTGCTCAAGCTAGGGGATTCATCCACTACGCGCAACCTCCCCCTATAGCACTAGAGTACATACTAATAATATTCAATCACTGATATTAATGCACACACACTATATATATACTGTCACATCCCGTACATATATATAAATATAAAATGTCCCGACTAGACCATGTACATAATCCGTAACATAAGCCTAGTTAATTCATTAAGAGTTTATGGTCCGACTCTAATCATTAATTAATTCACACATTAATTAATTAAGTCCCTTTGGTGTCGCCCCCACCATAAAATTTGACTTACTCTCGTAGTCCTAATCAACCTCACCCGAGTCTAAATCCCCGACTCTCAAATTATTTAACCTTTACCTAAATAAGGTTTATTTCTCGATATTCGTCAACCATTATCCCCGCACTTGTTTCCCAACTATTTTTAATCCTTTCGAACTCTTCCAAAAATTTAACCTTAGTGTATCACCAAATTTCTCCAAAACCTGACGAATAAAGATTTTGATGTCACACTAAGTCGTCTCCAAATTCTAATTAATTTTATTCCCCTTTAATTAGATTTAAAACTCATGTATAAATTTCTCACCAAATTAATTCATGGAAAAAGATTAAATTAAATTTTCTTTATATAAAATAAAACTCGGCGAATTGCCAAAATCTGCCGACCTTCGATCGATAGACCCCAGACCTTCGATCGATCGATCGAGAAGGTCTTCGTCTTCTTCACGAAGACAGATTCTGCCATGGACGTTTTTTCTCAAACCCTAGTTTTCTCTACCAGCAACCTTAAGCCCTCTTAACCTTAATACATGTTAGAAACCTTATTAGGGACCTCCAGAATGTCCACCAACATTATTAATTCGTCCATTAACTACAATTTCTGAATTTGGGGAAAATATCCATCTTTAATTCCTTACCCATTTACATCCCAAATCCCTTCACCAAATTCATTTCTAATTATCCAGATATCATCCTACCAGATATGTATCAGTTTATAATATCAGATTTCTACCAGAATCCTCATTCAAATTCGTAAATCAGATTATTACTTTTCAAAATCTCATGTTTATGCCATGAACACCCAAAACAAATTTTGATCAAACACATCACATGAATATGAATTTCAAAACAGATTTAATAATATTGCAAGTTATTCACTTGCCTTAGGTTTCGTAGTGTCTGATTCGAAAATGAATTCCAAGGTTGAAGATGATCCTTGTTGGCTCTCTAGTGATCCCAAAATTGCTTTTAAGTGCTATTAGGGTTCATTAATACACTTAGTCTTTTTCTAAAACTCTATGAGTTGTTTTCTTATTCCTTCTAATTCCTTAATTTACCTAAATCCCGTTTTTTGCCTAATGGGCCAAGCCCAAGTGACCCAAATGCCCTCGTGTGGGCCCGGCTAAGTCTAAAAACGCCCCGTGACCCGTTTACAACCCCCGGGTATACTTTTTCGACTATTTCGGCCCATCCGGACTTAACCGTACACTCAGAATTGGCATCCGAATTAATTTATAAAAATGTTTATCCCCTCACCCCTTTAGTCTATACCGACTCCCGGTTGAGATAAGTGCATACCCTGTCATTAATACTCGAAATGACTTAAATAAATAATTACTATTCACTTAGTAAATAACTTCCCGTAAATATTAACCATTTACTCCTCGATTAATATTTAAATAAAAAAATTCTTAATTAATTCAATTAAATTACGACTCACAAGTAATTTTCAATTCCCAAATTAATTAAACATTTAATGCATGAAAATGCGGGGTGTTACATTAATATTCTTATGATGATACTAATATTGTAATAATGATAGGAAGGGAAGGAGTACCGATTGGATAAGTGTCAGATAAGGACCTAGGGAAAACCCATTAAGTGGCCAAGGTGAGTGTACTCATTGGAAATATATGTATTATACATTGTTATGGATACGATCTGAATATCACTATCCGGTAAGATGTATTATACGCGGTTATGGATATGATCTGAATATTACTTATTGGTAAGATGTATTATACATGGTTACGGATATGATCCGAATAATATTGAATATGAATATGTTCATTTCGGCTTACCGAAATGGGAGGTAACTCACCGACCCAAAATGGGGGAGATTTATCTATTAAAGACAAGGGGTTAATCCTTGACCAAGAATGGGAGAGAATTATCTATTGAAGACAGGATATGTGAATCACGATTCGGATAAGTTGGTCATTATTTACAAATGAGCCGAATAAGCATATAATTGGTCATTCTTTATAAATGAACCAGATAAGTATATAATTGGTAATTCTTTATGAATGAGACGGATAAGTATATAATTGGTAATTCTTTATGAATGATCCGGATAAGTAAATAATTGGTAATTCGTTATGAATGGGCCGGATAAGTATGCATATATCATCACGGGGATATGATTTATTGCATTTAATTTTATGCAATAGTGTAGTAGTGATGCATTTGCTGAGCTATTTTGCCCATGATTCCTATGTTTATGTTTTTAAGGTATTTTGATATTACTTCCAAATCTAGGAGTTCGGTGGGGTTAGCAAGGGATGCATAAAACCATTATTTGTTCAAACGTAAATGGGGTAATTTAAGCCTACCTATCTTTTCAGTAAGTTTGAATAAGCATAATTACCTTAAAATTGTGAAAGGCTTTTAGTATTATTGATTCATGTTAATAACTGAAACAAAAAAGGATACTCGTGTTTATGTTTTGGTTAAGGTAATTATAATTTGACTCACTTTGACTTTCAAACTTAATTATATGTAACTGGGTTGGGGTGTGTCATTACTCGAGTCTTTCAATATTTCTTCTAGCTTACAAATCCTAGACTCAAGCAAATTCCTGGACTCCTCAAACTCTATAACCTCTTTCTTTAAAGCCTTCATTAAACCACGAAGAATCTCTCTCTCTCTCTCTTTCAACATATTCTAGCTTCTCCCTAAGTGTCTTCTCCCTTTCCCTAATATCATCTATCAAATCATCATTATTTTCCACAACAAGCTCATTTAACTTAGCTTGCAATTTTAAGATGGCCTTTTTCACCTTTACTGCTTTCGCATACAACTCACTGAAGGCAACTTGCAACCCTCCTATATCAATATCCTCATCCTCATTAGCTTCACCCTCACTCACTTGGGATTCACACTCAACAGCATCGGAAGTGTCATGAACATAAGAATCTTCATGAGAAGATTTATCATCATCACTCATATGACATGCCATGATCTCTACAAAGTTACGCTCATGGGATAACTATCTCCCTCTTCCGGTTCACTATCACTTACGGTGGAAATTGTATGCTATTGGTTTCTTTCCCTCCTTCTTAAGTCTAGTGGGACACTCGGCAACCATGTGACCATAATCTTCACACCCAAACTACCTATCCGATTTAACCCTCTTAACATTCTCATTGTTATCCTTAGGGGCATGATCTACCTTGTTCCTTAATTTCTCAAGTCTTTTGGAATATTTTATTGCTTTTGGAATTTGAGAATTTTTTTGAACTTCTTTGCCAACAAGGCTAGATCCTCAAAATTAAAATCGAAATCATCATTCGAAACTTTAGTCTCCTCCTTTCGGGCTTTCAAAGCAATCCCCTTTTCTTTCTTTGTCACTTGCTTGTAGGTAAACATATCGAGTTCATTGATTTGTAAGTAACCTAAAATATCTTCAAGTTTCGTCTATTCAATCATACCTAAGGAGTTAAAAATGGTCACTTTTGCATCAAATCTACTTGGCAATAACCTTAAGATTTTCTTTATGACTCGTTTTTCGGGTATTTTCTCTCTTGAGTTAAAACGCGAGTTGACAATATGTGACAATCTAAGCATAAACCTCATCAAATGACTCACTCTCTAGCATCTTAATCGTCTTAAACTTTGAAGTGAGATTTTTAAGTTCGCATGCTCTAACCGTTCTAGTGCCCTCATGAGTAAGTGTAATTATATCCCAAGCTTCTTTCGAAGTTTCACATGTCATGATTTTATTATACTCTTCGAATGTGACATGTGAGGAAATAACATGAATACCTTTAGAGTTGTAAAGTGCAAGTCTATGTTCGGCTTCGGTCCATGACTCAATGGGTTTTAAAGTAGTAGCCTCACCCTCACGTGTAATAGGTGGTCTTTAACCCTTTTCGATCGCTAACCACACACGTTCATCAATTGATTTCAAACCAATTCTCATTCGTATTTTCCAATAACCATAGTTAGTGCCATAAAAAATAGGCCCTCTTAAACTTTCATTGTTTGTGAAATTCATGCTTAAAAACACAAGGGATAAACATAATAAAAAATATGTTTATAGCTCTGATACCAATTTGTAGGCCCCTAGTTCTTTTGAATGTTCTTTAAGGATGTCAAAACCAACTTCCTTTTTAAAAAACACTTTTCCAAATTTTAAACCGCACCAAGTATGTGAACCAATTTTAGATAAGCCCAATTTTATCTTGTTTAGGAATGTTTCCAAATTTTAAAAAACTCTTTTCACATCTTCATCTCACTTGAAAGACCTTGCAATGTCTCTCAACATGTTCATCTCAGAATAAATGAAGTTAAAACTCTTTAAAAACATTTTTTTAATAAAAAAAACATCCTAAAAATATTTGTTGAGTCCCATAAACATTACGCATTCATACCTGAGAGATCGGAATGCAATGAAGATGTGAAACGTGCACTAAATTACTCTTGACATGAAAAATCTTTGAAGCTTGGCTACAACGTCTTTAATAAACTCTATGCCATAGATTGTGTGGGATCGTGACAATAAAAAATCAATCTATGACTCAAAAATATGTTTTGTTTTGGGAATACATATAATGGACTCAATTGAAAATTTTGTCCTTACAACAGTACGCGCCCTCGTTAGATGCTCGTTGATGTACACTTCAAACAATGCTTCAAATGAACAGGACAACTTGTTTGAATGATAATAAGATCTCGTTTGAACTAGGTCAATGAACTTTGAAAAAAAAATATATAAAAAAATATGCCTCGATTTTCTAAATTAAAACCCTGTTTTAGATTAAATAAAATTCAAACATCCCAAAATAAACTTAATGTCAAAATTTAAACTCTTAGTAGAATTATACCTTCATAACATAGAGATCCTTTAAAGTTAGAGATGGTGGATATTCGGATCTTTATGAAAACTTGAGTCCAAGTATAACGGGATAAGTCAAAATCTATGTAAGCCTAAGTTGTGAGCAAATGACATAAATTATGCTCTTACAACTTCTTTGCATTAAAGGCCACCATTGGAAGAGACTAAAAGATTAATTCAGCACACAAAAATAGAAGTTCCAAGGTTAATTTTTAATTTCATTGTTTCTTCACTATCATGATCGTTATGCTTTCCTCAAAAAATTTGGGAGTGTGTACTTAAAATATGAAATTTTGAGGGTGTTATAAGCTGAAGATGAATGGGTTTGCACAATAAAATTTCTGTAAAAATATTAATTACTTTGGTGTTATTCATTTAAGAAGCATTAAAATTAATGAAATTTTGCATAAATTGAGTCAATTTCACTTTCTTCAATAATTTCATACCTACGGTTGAATTGAGTTCTTTCTTTAGGAGTATCTAGTTAACTTCTTTCTTTAGGAGTATCTCGTTAACTTCGTGCACCTTTGCTTCGTATGAATATGTTGAATTTTTTCCTGATTTTAGTTCACACAATTTCATTCCATTTTCTTGATTTGAATATTTTCGTTCTACTCCATGGTGTGACTGTTTGTATTTGTACTTATACGTACTTTTTATATGTATAAGATTTTTATATACACAAAATTTTGAAAAATTTTCAAAAATAAGTTATTGCTTTGTTGAAGTCTTTTTACATGTGCTTAAATATTTTTTCTTTGTGATGATATTTTATATTTGGACTCTCATGATGCTAACATTTCAGGATTAGTTTCTAACCCTTTGTCTATTATGGACAAAGGGGAAGAACATATTCAAGGGGAGTTTTTATACTTTCTTTAAATGCCATGCATCACGGTTTCTTTTTCATCATGTGTGTAGGTCTTTTTCACCTTATTGATTTCATGTATTACACGAAGAATAATTTCAGTTGAAGATAAACTCATTTTTGTCTTTTTATTTTCGAGTTTGGAAGGGAATTAGTTTTACTTGTCTTGGGGTTTATTTTCTTTCAGTTTGTGTTTTGTACCAGAATATCCAAAGGGGGAGATTTGTATGAGAAAGATTTATAATTTCTCGTCATCTATTTTAGTTTGGCATATTTTGTTACATCTTCACCATCATGTACTTCTTAAGAGCTTCAAGTGAATGCAAGTTAGTGACCAAATAAAAATTAAAGATTGAATGAGTTAAGATCATTACTACAATCATAGAGAAGGTATATGATTTTGACTATGCATAAATATTTTATTCAGGTATTGCTATTATAAAATGTTCGAGGCTTGTTTTTAAAATGTTTATTCAAAAAATTTAATTTTTAAGTCGCTGGAACGAGTTTAAGTCATCGTTTAAACGAGATTGAGAGTTCATTCAATCGAACACCAAATGGATTTTGGTTTGTCTACAGAACAAAAATATCGTCTAAAGCTAGTTCGCACGAGATTGGCTCTTCATTCGAATAAGATTTCTCTTAGTCCAAACGAGTTAGCATTTTTGTTTGAACGAGGTACAATTTTTGTTCGAACTACATTTCTTAAAATTTGTCTTGCCGCGAAATTTATGTTTTCTATAAAAAGGGGTCTTGGGAACAGCCTTTCTCAGAAATTTTGACGAAATTTGTTGATTTTGGTTTGTCTACAGAACAAAAATATCGTCTAAAGCTAGTTCGCACGAGATTGGCTCTTCATTCGAATAAGATTTCTCTTAGTCCAAACAAGTTAGCATTTTTGTTTGAACGAGGTACAATTTTTGTTCGAACTACATTTCTTAAAATTTGTGCTGCCGCGAAATTTGTGTTTTCTATAAAAAGGGGTCTTGGGAATAGCCTTTCTCAGAAATTTTGACGAAATTTGTTTCTCCATACATATTTAAAAGATCTCCAAACCCTTGTTTGTTTAAAATTATTTTGTTTTCCAAATCAGAATCCTTGATTGATTTGTTGAGCATTTATCAAACCCTAGAAGAACACCATAATGTTCATTCCCCTGTAAAGTTAGTTCTCTAGGGATGAAGATAAGAATACTGATTCCTAAGGTTGATCGATAGATACCAGGGCAAATGTATCTTGTTGTAGGACCATGCTAGATTTACATCATTTGTTGTTGACAATAAGGAGTGAAGACATTGTTGCATCACGTAGTGGATCTCTAAGTTTTAGAAGTCTGTAATTATCGTTTTATATAATCTGGCTGTAAACAGTGCTGAAATATAAGTTTTTCGAGAAAGGTATTTTTCCTCATTTATTATCTTTTGTTTATAAGTTATGGTTTGTTTCCTTGTAGTTTCAATATCTTACATGTTTTGGTTAACCTATTTTAACAAGATAATATTTGGACAAAATTGAATTTAATTTGTGTGTGTGACCTACTCTACGACTTATATATATAATCGGACCACTCTTCATTTTTTCACCCTTTTTCCCCCCATCCCCCTAAATCGTATCATAATCAAATGAGTATACTCTCTTACCTCAATAATCATACTCATTTATGGAAAGTAAAGTGAATCCCTAAATACGCACCTTAGTCAAAATCACCTCTTTTAGTTTGGGGACCCTCTCGGTAAAAAATTTCCTCAAAAATTCAACCATCTCCTATCCTCAATCGGAGAAAGGACTTATTCATAATACTATATTCATCTCTACTCTTGGTAAATTTCAACTTTAAGAAATAAACCACCCATAGTCACAGATTTGGGAGTAACATACACCTACTACTACACCATTCTCTCTTCAGTAAGGTGTCATCACAAATATCAGCAACTATTCCTTCGCGCAATCAAAAACTCACAAATGACATGCCCCTGGAACATAGTCCTGAAAAGTGTCCTTCAATATTATCCACCTGATTTCATCATTGATGATAACTTAACAAGTTTTAATTGCCACAAAATGACACTTTTCTCATCTAGTCCAACCAGTCTTTGATACGTAAGATCTAACACTTGTCCCGTGTATTCAACATAGAGCCTTCTCCTTGGAGGCCACACCTCCGCTTAGTGAACCATCCCTCTTTTGGAACTCCCTCAAAGTAACGTCTTCCCTAAATTCTCAACCGGCTCGAAAATTGTAGTGCCTACTCCCATAATACCTCTACTATCACTAATGAAGTCTATCCCATACAATTCCCTCATGGAGAATTAAAAGCTAATGACATTTCTAAATAACAAATAAATATCTTACGTAGGTGACAACTCCACACCTAACAGAGAGGAACATCGAACTATCGGTGACACAATCTAGGTGATGGTAATCTCCCATAATCTACTCACCTCCATGTATATATAAGCATGCTAGCACTTTTTTTCGAGCCTAAGCATAACCACCCAAAGAAATCCTTGCCTAAACATGGCATAAAAAGCCCACCCCCGGTAGTCGATATAAGAGAAAAACATAACATAATCTCGATAATAAAATGGTGATATCTCATATAAAAGTCAACAAAGTGACTGAAACCAAGTGGACTAAACAAACTTTCACATCTCTATAATCACGACGTAATGAAACCCCTACCTGCTGGGGTATCTACCCATATATAAACTTATAGATAAAAACATATATATCTCATAATCGTAGTACACAGACACTAATGATAAAGAATCAAAAGTCCTATATGTCTAAGATAAACTCATACATGCAAACCATAATGTACCCATAACATTCCACATAGGTACTTCAACAAGTCGGTTGCCACTCATATAATAACTAGGTGGTCTCACTTTCCACGAGTGTAACACCTTCCTCTAAAGGGCTTGTCTAAATAGAGGCCCCACTGAAGGCCCTACTAACATTGCTTTACTGGTCCTATACTCTTAAATTTTCCTCGTTTACCCTGTTCTCATAGGTCATGGCTCTATTATACATAGTTCCCCTAAACCTGCTGGCCAAACAAAATTGTATCATCTAGTCCTGAAAATCCCTTGGAGTCATCTTCCATTATGCAGTTCCTTCTACTATAGTGATCTCCCTACTCGAGTCCACACTACCCTTATCTATTTATTGGGCGTACATGGGCCTCATCCTTCTAAATCTTAGGGACTCCATTCCCATAATAGTTATAATGATCCTACTAATGTAGGAGGGTAACTTCAACCACCTGAGCGTAAGTGGTTAATGGAGGATTACCTAGTAACACATGTTAAACCCTTCAAAAATTCTTTCTCATACTAGCTGATAGACCGAACATCCACATTCGCCTTCGTATTTATCTTTCTTGATGTAAAAAGATAAAGATAGTTAAAATCCCCCTCATACAGATCACCATATGGTTGCTAAGACAATGTTTTCAAGAACTTACTTATAATGTCATTACGGATGATGAGTGAAAACATTTCCCCTCGAATCATATGCTAAAACGTTGCTAAAGGTCTTGCATCCGAAAATCCCTTTACTTTCGATCAAACTCAACCTTAAGCATAGGACATATCTCAAGAGAAATTCAAATAAGGAACTCTCCCAATAGACTTGGTATATCTGAGTCGTTCGTCTAAAAACAATGGTGTGAAACCCCCCAAATGATCGTCATTATAGAGAATACAAACCCTAAATGTTAAAGCTCTATAGTAGCCAAAGAACGTAACGTGAAAAAGGTACAAAATCACTCAAGATCCCTAGGACATTAGATACTGGAATGATCTGATACCAAATGTGATACCCTGAAAAAATCCATCTATAAATTAATCTGTTCTACCATAAAAATCACGGAAATCAAAATTTAGATAACATTCTTAGCATAAGAAATAAACAGAATCAATAGAACAAAGACAATATAATGAAATACTGAATCCACACAAAATCAACTATGATACCAATCACCAACCAAATAGCATATGTCATCTCTAAATGTAAATATACATGTACAATCAGATGAAAAATAAAGGAGTATAATAAAAGAATGAGCTACACTTTCTCAACTCCTACAATCCTAGGAATAAGAAATGGGACATCTCTAAGAATGCTCTTCTAATGATCCCGCGTCTACATAAATTACTGCAATAGGGATTTATAAACATGGTATTTAAAAGAAAACGTAAGCAACAAGACTATGTAAAATAAGATTATAATTGAATATAAGTCACATCATAACTACACATCTTCGTCTCATGATTTAACATATTTTATGTTATTAGTTACCCAACCCAACAACCTAAAATATCATGCGATTCTAAATCCCAAACCCATATATCTCTCATGATATTAAATTTTTAGATCTTCATTCTTTAATTTATAGTTTATAATCTTTAGTTTTATCTCTTTTATTTTTAAAACATAATTTGTGTGGTAGTCTCAAACCCACAGTACGTCTCACCAAAATAACTAATATATCGATAACTGGCTTATATCCCAAGTTTATACATATTTGAGTATCTCATGCCAATAATATAACATATACACATCTCTAGTATTTGTAATACACATATCCAAATCATAAGTATGAAGATTGACATTCCTATTATATATCATATACATCTCTAGTATAGGAAATATACAAGTCTGAAACATAAACACGTAGGAGGGCATCCCTATTATAAGTCACATACATCTCTAGTATAGCACATAAACTGGTATAACTATATCTAGTACCATCACACATTGATCACATGTGTTAGGAGAAAGAATTTACTCACATTTAACATTTATATATAGGTATGTCCCGGGGCATGTACAAATAAATGAGCATCACTCGTTCCCACACATAAAGAAGGCTTATCACTATTTGCTTTGGGGATCTCTCACACGTATTAGTATAGTCTTAGGTCGTCGCAAACCTAAGATATCATCACGAAAAGGGATAAATCACCATGTCTACCCATCAGTCATAAAGCTTACCATACCCAAGACATGTGAAAGAAATTTCCCTAAAGACCATCTTGGTCGAGAGTACCAAGACGTGTGACCCAAGGGTAAAAAAGGACCAAAGAAGAGCCTGTTTACTCACCGGGGTACCAGCACGATTCGTGTCGCACGTGCCCCATCGTGGAATCACTCATAGTATTTCTACCAACGAGAACTCACACGTGGTATGTGTTACAGAAAAACACACAAGTAATCACAACCCTCACTAACGGGTCTAACCAAACACATAAATAATCCTCATTAACAGTTTAAGGTAAACCACATACACATACTGACCCTATCGCTATGAGGACATACTAATATCGCTATCTTGAAAGGGTATAACACATATATAAGCTTATATTCATCCCATAATACATTAAACCTAACCTCCTGGCCTCCCAAATCTAGGTATAGTCTTACCCTACCATACATTAGAATCCATACATCAACTATATTCAATCTTAATTAGCCCTAGTCCAATCTCCCAAAGCACAATGTCTAGGTATTAATCCACAGATAATTTATATAAAATCTTCGACTATGATAACTACCCTTCCCTAGAGATTTTAACCAATTCCTAATCTCACAACCTAACATGACCATCACAATGTCTGACCTATATCCCGATCAATAATCCACTCCTCTATAACTTCCTAATTCCTAATAACATCCCAATATAATCTTGATTTTGTATGCTAAAGTCCCATACCTAGCATAGTCCATTTGTAAACTAACAAGTTCATCATTATTTCAATAACCTCAAGGTCCCATCCTCAAAACCTCATCTCGTTAGAATTCATAACCATTCTAAAAGTACGGAAAAACTTGAGGCCAAACAACCTAACCTTGAGTCCCAAAACCCAAAAATCCAACCAAAGAAATAAAAGCCTAAACTTGTCAAAACCTATTAGCGTCGATCGATTGATGACCAAGTATCGATTGATCGATCAATTCAGAACAACCCCAATCCTTCTTTGTTACGGGATTCTTGATCTTATAAGCCAATTTTTCTCTCTCAATCCTCCATTAATGGACATAAAAATTTCACCCAAGCACCCAAACAATAATCAAATGATGAAATCACATCCTCTATAAAAATTAGAACCCATTTCTATTTTCAAATCTCAGTCTACTAGAAGATTAAAAGAAAAAACATAAATTTTATTCAAGAACCCAAGATTTATCCAATCTTATGAATTTCCATTGATTGATTCAATTGACCATAGGTTTTTTATATAATTAACAATATAAAATAGATTCAAATCATCATCCATTTGTTTCAATCCAAGGTCATGAAGAAATCAATCATTATAGAGGGAAAATCAACCTAATTAACATCTAGATTAGGTTAATTATGAAAATTAACTAATTATTATCTAAAATTAGATTTACAACATAATGTGATTTAGATTTTCAATTAATAGATACAATGTTTTCCCACATAGAATCGTAATCGTATTCTATATAGAACTTGACTTGTGAACTGATTGAGGAATCAATCCCGAATTCCCCCAAATCTTCCTTTCCTCTTGGTGCTTTCTCTCTAGCCCTTCTAGTGCTTCTCCATTGTATTTATGATCAAATGACATCCCTACTGACCTCTTACAACTCTTTAATCAAGAAATTGGATTTGGGCCCCAAATGGGCCTCACCTAAAAGAGCCCCAAAACAACTCGAACTGACAAAAAACTATATATGAGCCTTTTACTAACTCAATAGGCCTTTACGTCGTCGTTTTAAGCTATAAACGGGCATTCTACGTGTTTCAAAAGCTAATTACTAAATATACCCAAAATAAATAATTAACAACTCAGTTATTTAATAATTTCTCGAAAAGAGTTTGAATAATAATTAATTCAATCAATAAATCACCATGTCTAAAGTCCAAATTCCAATCCAATTTAAATAACACATAACAATATAAATGGTGACATCTCTAGTCACAAATAGCACACTTAATTAATTTTTATAATATATTTAATTAAATAATATTCATAAAAATACGGGGTATTGCAATTGAGCCCTTTAAGGAACAACTTATTGTGAAAGGACTTACTCAGAAAGAGGGCATCGATTATAAGGAAACCTTATCAATTGTAGCTATGATGAAGTCCATCAGGATTCTCTTAACCATTACGGCTCATTCCGATTATGAAATTTAGCAAATGGACATCAAGGTTATTTTCCTTAATAGGAATCTTACGAGTGTGGCTATATGGTGAAGCTAGATAGTTTTATAGCTCAAAGTCAAAAGCATAAATTTTGTAAGCTTAAAAAGTCCATTTATGGACTTAAGAAAGAATTTAGATCATGGGACATTCGTTTTTCTTTGAAAATTAAACCTTTTATTTTTTTTATCAATGTCCGGATAAGTCTTGTGTGTATAAGAAGTGCAACGGAAATGTAGTGGTGTTTTTAATACTATATGTGCATGACATTCTTCTCATTGGAAACTATGTTTGAGTGTTGTCTTTGAATAGAGTGTGGTTATCTAGCGAATTCGATATGAAGGACTTCAGAGAAGCTAGTCATATCCTTAGGATCAAGCATCTACGAGTGTTGGTCTCATCACAAGTGACTTATATCAATTCCATCCTTGTCAACTTTAACATGATAGATTCCAATAAAGGGTTCCTCCCTTTTAGGCATTGAATATCTTTATCCAAGAATTAGTGTCATAAGACACCTAATGAGATAGAGAAAATAAAAGGCATCCCTTATACTTCAGCAGTTGGGAGCTTTATGTATGGTATGCTATGCACTAGACTCAATATCTTCTTTGTTGTTGGCATGGTTATTATATATTATACTAACCATGGGCAAGAACACTTGACTGTGGTAAAACATATACTTAAGTACCTGAAAAGGACACGATATTATATGCTAATTTACCTGGCAGGGAGTTTAGTACCTATTGGGTACACCGACTCGAATTTTCAGTCTGATAGAGATTCCAGAAAGTCAACCTCAGGATATGTATTTACCGTAGGAGGTGGATCCATTAGTTGAAGGAGTATCAATTAATCACGTATTTTTTATTCCACCATAGAAGATGATTATGGGGCAGCCTATGAGGTAGCCAAGGAAACAATATGGCTTAGAAACTTCCTAATGTATCTAAGAGTAGTACATTTAGTTCAATCGGCTATTACACTTTATTGCTATAATAGTGGTGCAGTTGCTAACTCAAAGGAACCCAGGATCTATAAGAGAGGTAAACACATCAAGCATAAGTATCATCTCATTCAAAAATTTGTGCTGCGAGGTTATGTCATGATTACCAATATTGCATCAGAGAACAACCTAAAATACCATTTCACAAAGATCTTACCATCCTAGACTTTTGATAATCACGTATATGAGATAGGAGTGAGATGTATTGGAGCATAGCTTTGAGCCTAAGTGGGAGATTTTTAGAGCCATAGACTAAAGCTATGTTTTGAGTAAAAAATTAGTTATGGATTAATTGTTAAAATAAAATCATTTTTTTATATTATAATGAGAATCATGTATGGACATAATATTTGCATTATTTTATATATCATTGGTGTCTTTTATTATGCTTAGTAAATGTTCTGACGTGTAGAGTACGGCTTACACACGGAGGATCAGATCAACAATTATTATGGAATATAAGTTTTATCGTTCACAGTCTTAGATGAAACTGGACACACCATCACTAGGGTTGTAGCATAATATTTCAACAGGTTTATCTTGATTACGGGAAAAGGTATAGTTTTAACTTATTGTGCTAGTACACTTTGTGTGTATTGAAAGGGACCGCCTTGAGGTCATTGTCTTTATATTGATTCTATAATACATTGTATACCTCACGGTTATTAGATTTAATTAAGCCTCTTAATTCAGATATGATTAATGGACAAATGCACTAGTTATTTATTATTTTTACCTATTGGGTGAGATTCATTAGTGGATCAATAATTTTGATAGATTGGGTAATGGTGATTAATGTATGGTGAAAATCTTTGATGGATGGAATCCATGTCTCGGTGGAGAGACCAGTAATACTCCCTTAAGATGCTTATAAGTTTTGTTTGTCTCAAACCCTGTAGGTGGATTATATTAATCCAAAAATACAAATAAGTTAAGTTGGACCACTCAAGGACTTAAAGAAGTTAATCAAATAAATTATCAGTAATTTATTTTATTAAGGGGTATGTGTAACCTTAAAGTGGGGAGAAATAAGTAATTAATAATAAGGATCTCAAAATAAAAATTTTGAGTAAAGGAGTGGAGTTGCAATTACAATTATATAGTGGTATTAATTATAATTAATGAAGTGTAATTAGAATTCGGGATGGATTAGGTATTTTCATGCCCATTAAGAGCCACGTCCTTATCTCCCCTTAGGTTCCCTACTATAGCCTATATATATACACCTAAGTCCCCTTTTTCTTTAATAAATACATCACTCTTGAGAATTAAAAAATCTAATTCGAGTTTATGAGAAATAGAGGCAATGGAGAGAAAAAGAAAGAAGAGAAAATGATCACGAAGGAAGATCTGTAAGTGTGTGAATGCTCTGATACCAATTTGAGAGTGCGAACGATCTTAATGGATTAATTTATTTAATTAAATGTCACAACACAAATCTAATTTTAATCAAATTTAAACCTTTAATTAAATATGGTGTGTATTTGATCAAAGTTCCAATCAAAAACTAAATTCTATGCATGCAATCAGAGATATGTAAAAAATACCTTTATATGGAAAAACCTTTAATTAGGCACTTTAAAAAGTTTTACAAGGCAGTTTACTTACAAAACTCTTAAAGAATACTACTCTGATTCAGAGTGGTCCATAGGCGGCAGTCCACCCACGATATCCACGGATCAGCCTTCAGCCTTCTTCAGCCGTGATCACTCGGATCACTAGGTCAGTCGCTTAGAATCCTTTCAATAAGGTGTATGCAATATACAAAACTTCTAGGGTTTCAAAAGGGTTCAAAAAATATTTGGGGATGTAAAGTTGTGAATCAAAAAGTGTTTAAAAACCTAAAAGATGAAAAATCTTTGGTAAAGATATTATGTTTACATTTTTTCCAAAGTCCCGTGAAAAAAACTCAAAGAAAATATTTATAGACCTGACACAAAATTCGAGGTGGTGAATTCGTTCTAACGAAAATAGAAGTCATTCGAACGAGAATTTCATCTCATTTGAACGGAACCCAAGTTCGTTCAAACGAGATAGCACTGTAAATAGAACCAGCTTCTAACAAGCTTCTAGAGAATTAAAATAGTGTTCCCTTATTAGGAGTTCGTTCAAAGAAAATATCTAATGACATATCAAATGAAAAGCTCATGTCGTTCAAACGAGATTCTGATCTTGTTTGAACGAAGAAAAAAGTTATTTTTAAATTAAAAAATTCAGCCTCGATTTTTTATAAAAATAACATCCCAAATAAAATTATAAATAATTTTAAACTCCTAAAATAATTATACCTTCATGAGATGTAGAGCAGTCTTGAACTTCAAGATTTAGGAGTTTGGTTCGACGTGTAATGCGTGACGATTCATAAAGGGAAATGCCAAATATGTCAAAGTGCAAGTAAATACAAATAAAATGCCTAAGCTAAAATATTTCTGCTTACAAATCTACCCCTTTGGCTATTCCGGTAGAAAACTAATCCAAATGACATAAAATTCCCTCTAAGACAAAAATCCTAATGCCCTTCCCAAACCCTAGAAATGGAACGGTATAATAAAACATTGTCTTCTATCTCATCTTGTTTTTCCTTTGGACAATTTTGTTTTTATCCGATGTAACATGTTCTTCCATTTAGATACCTATACACATGAAGTAAATAAGATATACCTTAACACATAGTGTTTGAAATAGAAAATAAAACTCGTAAAGCGTTCTTCCCCATAAATTAACCCCCCCCCCCCCCCCTTAATATGCTATCCTCATTTTATCTGAAATAGACAAAGGAGTAGAAACTAAACATGAAGTATAAAGCATCACATAAAAGAAGTAAGATATCATCATATAGATATGTAAATAATGCATGTTTAATGATAATATCAAAGAAAAATTCACCAACTATTTTTGAAATTTTTTCAAATGTTTCAAAAAGTGTAAATATTACAAATAGAACATAACAACTCAAGCACAAGTAATCCAAACTATGATCAAGTATGTGATAAACATGGACTAAATGTAAATCGCAATGAGCTAAAACACGATACCATATATAATATATGCAGCATATACCAACGAAAATTTGGCACATATATATAGGTATAAACGAACACAAAATGCATAAGCTTTACACACTAGCATAGTATCGATGTTTCAAAACATGTGGGATAGAATGAATGGGCGTGAATTAGATACAAATAAATTATGACCAAAATACTCAAATATGTTCAAGAAGTTCTAATTTATCGAAAAACTTTATCAAACTAAGCTTTAGCCTCTAGTGACAAGATAAGGTGAACTTAATGAATAAACAAGTGCAATGCACACAAGCCTGTAATATTAATGATTGTACAAATTAATAGCGTAATGATGAAAGAAGCATAACTAAAATTCATTGTGCAAACCTGTTGATCTTCAACTAAATACCCTCGAAAGATAATCACATATCACAATGTCTATTCTTTCCTTTTCTTTTGAAGGTTTTTCTTTTGAAAGATCACACAAAATAAACTATCTTGGCCCTTTTCAAAAAATTTTCTATTTTTATTTCCTCTAATATTTCATAAGGCTCTCGCCAATGGTTACTTTCCTGCAAAAATAGATTTGCTCCTTTCGTAGCCCTTTCTCGTGAACCCTCATATTTTTTTTCAATACTAATCAAAATGTTCTCACTGCCAACGGTTCTTACATTCACAAATTCCCCATAGTCACAAGAACATATAGATGACAAAATTAACGGGAGAAAATATCAAAAACCTCAAATATACATGTGAAATTAGCATTTAAAAAGCTTACGCATGTGTGTACGGAGGCATATAAAAAGTCGAACCCGTAAAGTGAATCAAGTTCGAAACAACTCCATTGTAGCATGGTTAAGAACAATCTAAGAACCTATAATCATAACCAAATGCCATAACCACATGAAAAGTGGGTAATGAATTGGATTAAAACACACCAATATGCCACACTAAATGTATCAGACTAAAATACACAAAAATTTAAAAATCTTTATGTATATTTCAAAAAAAATTATCAAAATAGAATCTTTTGATATTTTTTTCTAGTATGACTCAATAAAAAAATATAATACAAAATATACACATGTCGTAACACTAGCAAAAATATATCATGAAACAAAAGTACAGTATGACAAAAAAAATCATGCAAGCAATCACCTATGGGATATAGCATGTGAAGCATCATGTGAAAGCATGTGAGAATCAAGCAGTCGAACATTTAGCGCCTCTAAAATAGATTTTCTTACACAAATAGATGTGTACTTAACGCGTTGGATTTTGGGAATCAAAGGGATACTTCAACTTCTTAGGACATATTTCAAGATCACAACAAAACTCCTTAAGGTGACCTTTCCTATCAGATAGTGAACATGTGTAAATTCAAGGAATCTCACCTATGAGTTAACTTTTTCTAACATCCTTGAATGTAGTTGTTCCACTAAAATAAATAATGGTCTTGACTTTGACAATAGAAGCATTAGAAATATGGGGGCCAGTACCATCACTACCAACACAACTAGAGTCTTCTAAATCATCTTTTAATTGAAAAATTTTAAACTCAAGCAAAGAATTAGACTCTTCCAACTATAGCGACTCCTTCTTCAAATTTTCAATCATTCTTAGAAGGTTATCTCACTCTCCCTCAATGCTAGCAAACATATCCCTAAGAGTCTTCTCATGTGCCTTCAAATTTAAAATCAATTTATCAATATTCTCAATGGCACGTACACTAACTCTCGAAATTTAAAAGTCCTCAAATTCTTTCTCTAAAAACCGAACTCTATCATTATTGATATGATAATTAGTCAGTTGACGTGTACCAATCATATGAAGACATGTGTCATCTTACATGGAAAATGCTTATACGCACCGAGTTATTCAGCCTCCGAGCTACTATCATACCAAGCAACTCATCACCCCAAATTACTTAGCGTGCCGAGCTGCTCAACGTGCAGAGCATCTAGTCAGGAAGATCAAGCGATAATTGCACATTCAGTGAACGTCGAATTTAATGAACATTATTATTGTACAGATGTATATGTATATGAAATAACGGCATATCGTCTATTCATATTATCAGCCCCAAGGATATAAATACATTGTAACACCCTCAATAACGGGGTAATTGATCATGAGCAATTTTATCAAGATTAAGGCAAAAACATCCAGCAATACAAAATAGTGGATGTAGGCCATTTTCATAAGGCTGAACCACTTTAAAAAGCATGTGTCTTATTTATTATTTCATATTTATCTGTGATTAATTAATTAGATCAAATCTAGTTTTTTACGTCAACAGATTGGCACCGTCAGTGGGAACGACTATACGTAGAGTTTTCACTAACATATTCATAAAAAATGGCTGAGATCCTAGAATCCAATAACAGGAACAATGATAGAGTTCCCCCAATCCATCTGGTCCCCCAAATCTTCAATATCTCACTGGCATGGTAGCCAATTTAGCCCAGGGGCAAACAGATATGCAAGAGACCATACGTCAACTCATTCAAACTGTTCGTAATGGCGCGCCTGCCCAGTCAGGTCAACGAAGCGTCCAGAGACCCACTCATTTATCGTCTTCAAGAATAAGATGTATATTATTCCCAGATGTTCCTCAGTCCCAACACACTAGGTCTCATCATACCGAGGGGACTAATGATCCCTCTTATCAGCCTGGCCAGACCTCTTCAATAAGAGTTATAAATTCTCAACGAAATGTTACGTTAGCCCCAAAACGAACAAGAGCTCTAGAGAGTTTGAGAAGAGCTTCTCCCTTTGACCGTTTGGGCCTAGGAGGAATAAAAACCCTCCTAGGATTGCATCGAGAAATTCTCAATGGCCAAATGATATACGGGAAGGTTCTGCCCAGTCACGACCAGCAACTCGTAATGAAAGATCCCAAGAGGAGAATTCAGCGCGATCTGTTGCTTGGACAAATAGGTCTAAGGTTGGAAACAACGCATGGACGGGCTCCATTCAAAGGTTGGAGGACAGGTTAGGGGAAATGGCTAAGGCCAAGAAACCTCCCCAAAGAACTTTCATCAAGGGATCACCCTTTGTACATGCAATTATGAATTTTCCCACACCATCAAAATTTAAAGCTCCTGTAGTAATGCCTAAGTACGATGGAAAAACTGATCACGTCCTTCACATAGAGCAGTACCAAGTTGCTGCTGATATCTATGCCAATCCTGATGAGATGAGGTGCAGAGCATTTTTGGGAACTATCATCGGGTCAGCCCAAATATGGTACAATAACCTTCCTCGGGGGAAGATTACTACATTCCATCAGCTAGCAGAGCTCTTCATAGGGAATTTCTATTTTGGAGCAAAGCCAGTGAAGAGAGTAGCATATCTACTGAGTGTAAGGAAGAAAACAAGAGAGAGCACCAAGGATTATATCACTCTCTTTAATGAAAAGAACCTTGAGGTAATCGACTATGAGGAGAAGACAGCCATTACAGCTCTGATGAGTGGTATGTTACCCAATAAGTTGTACTATACACTAGCCAAAGATCCCCCTAAGACCATGGCAGAACTGATGGCAAAGGAAGTTAAGATCATAAACGCCAAAGAGACCATGGATACAAAGAAGAATACTGATGCGAAAGAAGAGATGAAAGCTGTAGTTAAAACTAAGAGGAAAGTTTCGAAGCACAATGGGGCCAGTAAGAAATAGAAAGGCAAGGAAACAGTAGAGCAGCTGAAGAAGTATGGGAATTATGCTCCCTTAAAGGTGGATATCAACCATATTCTGAAGGAGATCAAGAACAGCGAGGAATTGAATTGGCCGGAGAAAATGAGGACAACCCCTAACAAGAGGGATAAGTCCAAATATTGCGAGTTGCATAGAGATAATGTCCATACGATCAAACGTTGTATAGCTTTACAGAATGAGATAGAAGCACTTATTCTACGAGGAAAATTGAGCAAGTTCGTTGATCATCAAAATGATGAAAAGACTAACGAAAAAAGAAGGCAAAGGTCCAAATCTCCTTGCCGAGCTAAAGATAATAAGAAAATGGACCATAAAGATGATCCAAAAGATTACCCCGACCTTCCCAAAAGACCAAGGCAACCCGAACGAGATTCAATCCATTTTGGATCATTTGAATGTAATGTGATTACAGGTGGAGATGAAGAAGGTGGGGATCACACTGCTGAATGGAAAGCTTATCTTAATAAGGCCCAAGCTTGTTCTTATGTACAACGCATAAATCTGACTACAGATGATCGCCCGAGGAAGGTGAACAAGGATAAACTGGTCATTGGTTTTTCTAAAAATGATCTGGAAGGTGTCTTAAATCCTCATGATGATCCTTTGGTTTTCAAAATGAGGATGAAGGATGTGGTGATCTCATGAGTATTGGTAGATAATGTTAGCTCTACAGATATCATGTTCTACCCGTGCTTTGACAGCTTAAATTTGAAGTTAGCCTAATTGGAGCCATATCACAGGCCCCTCCTTGGCTTCACGAGTGAGAAAGTCTTTCCCCTTGGGATAATCAAGTTGGATATGATAATTGGTACCTAGCCTGCTTACAGAATAAAAAAAGTATGCTTTTTTATAATGGATAAAAATGTCCAATCAGCCTACAACATAATCATGGGGAGGGGAGGCTTGAAAAGGTTCGAGGCAATGAAATCCACAATACATCAATGCCTGAATTTTCTGACTAATTTTGGGGTTGGAGTTGTGAAGGGCGACCAGACAGTAGCTCGATAATGCTACTATTCATATGTCGAGCAGGAAGAGTTAGAGGAACCTAAGAAAAAGACCACCGCATATCAAGTGGAGGAGTCGGAAGATGCAGAGATCGAGACTCTGGACCCCAGAGATGAGTCCGATCTTGTGAAGGTTCAAGTTATAGAGACCATAGAGAATATCATTCTGGATGATGAACGTCCAGAGCAAACAATTCAAATTGACGTCTCATTAGACCCATAAATAAAGCAGGAATTAGTGGCATTTTTAAGACATAGAAAGCAAGCTTTTTCGTGGAGTCAGGGATAGATCCAGCCTTCTTATGCCATGAGTTAAATATTAACAAAGAGACCAGGCCAGTGAAATAACGAAGAAGAGTATTTAGCCCAAAAAAGAACCAAGCTATCCAGGAGGAAGTTAAAAAATTGCAAAAGGCCTCTTTCATTGAGTATGTCAAATATCCAGATTGGTTAGCCAATGTAGTGATGGTGAAAAAGAAGAAGAACAAATGGAGGATGTGTGTAGATTTCATAAATCTTAACAAAGCCATCCCAAAAGACCATTTTCCCTTGCCCAGAATCGATCAGCTGGTGGATGCTACTTCGGGGCATGAATTGCTGAGCTTCATGGATGCTTATTCCGGCTACAACCAGATTAAGATAAAACCAGAAGATAGGGAAAGTACTTCTTTTATAACCCCAAGGGGTACATACTGTTATAATTTTATGCCATTTGGTCTTAAAAATACAGGTGCAAGTACCAGCGATTGATGAATAAGGTATTCGCAGAACAAATCGGCAACAACATAGAGGTTTATGTCGATAATATACTGACGAAGAGTAAGAAAGCCGCAGACCACATAGCTGATCTGAGCCAAACTTTTGATCAACTGGAGAAATATCAGATGAAGCTAAACCCGACTAAGTGTGTTTTTGGCATACGAGAAGGCATGTTCCTCAGGTATATTGTGAATCGGTGAGGTATCAAAGCAAATCTGGGTAAAATCAAGGATTTTTTAGAACTGAAATCTCCAACCACTAAGAAGGAAGTGCAAAACCTTACGGGGCGTATTGCAGCTCTAAACAGATTCGTCTCCAGAGCGACGGATAAATGTCTCCCATTCTTCAAGGTGCTTAGAAAGATATTTGAGTGGAATGACGAGTTCGAGAAGGCATTTTTAGCTCTGAAGAAATACTTAGGGATGCCACCCATACTTTCTCGGCCAGTGATGGGAGAAATATTATACTTATATATGGTTGTCTCTAAGGGAGCAGTCAGTTCAGCGTTAATAAGAGTTGAAGATGGAGTACAAAAACCTGTATATTATACGAGCAAGCCTTTCCGAGGAGTAGAGGTAAGATATCCCAGATTGGAGAAGATAGCCCTAGCATTGATAGAGGCAAGTAGGAGGATGAAACCTTATTTCCAGTCCCATACCATAGTGGTGTACACTGATATGCCGCTCAGACAGGCCTTGCACAAGCTAGGAAAATTTAGAAAAATGATGTATTGGGCAGTTAAACTCGGAGAGTAAGATATTGTTTATGAGCCAAGGATCTCACTCAAAGGGCAGGCGGTAGCAAATTTCAATACGGAATTCACTTACCCTGATACTTCCAACCAATAAGGGCCAAATGCAGAACAGCTGATGGATGTTAGGGAATCATCGGAGACTATCCCCGATTAACTCTCATCAATAGAGGTAACGAAGGGAACAAACACCAAGCAGCAAGAACCATCAGACAATAGCCAATGTTAGGAGATGATAAAAAGAAGTACCAAATATTTCATCAAGGAATTTTTTTAGATTAAGAATTTTATAATGGCATCACTATACGAAATTTATTTGTTGATGGCTCTTCGTGTGCCACAGGCAGCTGAGCCGGTATAATTCTTCACAGCCCAGATGGATTGGATATGGAATATGTGTTGCATTTCCTATTCAAAGCCTCTAACAATGAAGCTGAATATGAAGCTATGATCGTGAGCCTCAGTTTAGCCAAAACACTGAATGCAGAGCAAGTTATTGTGTTTAGTGACTCATAGTTAATCATAAATCAGATTCTTGGGTTGTATGCAGCGAAGGGAGACTTGATGTCAAGGTATAACTCCAAAGCTATAGAGATTGTGTCCACTCTTTCTATGGTCTAAATGATCAGAATACTGAGATTAGAAAATGTAAGAGCTGATGCACTAGCTCGGTTCGCCTCTGCTACTCGTACCGAGCTATGAAGAACGATTCCTATTGAGATTCTGACAGACCGGAGCATAGATGAAGATTTAATGGTGAGATTCATCACCCTAGATATGGGACCATCTTGGATGGACCCCATCAGGTCATATATCAAAGAAAGAGTTATACCAACCGACCACCTTGCAGCCAAGAGCCTGAAGTTTAAAGTTGCTCGGCATGTACTGAATAATGGTGTTTTATATAGAAGGGGTATTATAGCAGGTCTACAGAGATGTGTGCATACTCAGGAAGTTAAATATTTGATAGAAGAAATTCATGAAGGCTCTTGTGGAGCTCATATAGCAGGTCGGACTCTCCAGCAGAGGATAATGACGCAGGGATACTATTGGCCAATAATGAGAGTTGATTGTACAGCTTATACGAAGAAGTGTGATAAGTGCTGAAGTTTTTCTTCCATTAGAAGAACTCCCTAGGCATTGTTAACGCCCATCACTTCCCCTTGTCCATTTTCCATGTGGGGTATAGATTTGGTTGGGACTCTACCAACTACCAAAGGGAGATTTAAATATTTAGTAGTCGTTGTTGATTATTTCACCAAGTGGGTTGAAGCTGAGCCTCTCATTGACATCTCATATAAAAGGGTTTACCAGTTTATTTGAAAGAATATTATCTGCAGATATGATCTGCCACATGCTTTCATTACTGATCATAGTACCCAATTTGATAATGAGGAGTTCGCTGCATTTTGTCATCAATCCAATGTCCAAAAAATCCATTATGCACCAGGTGATCCCCAGTGCAATGGAAAAACTAAAGTGACAAACAAAACTCTGCTGAATGGGTTGAAGAAATGACTGGATTATGCAAAATAAAATTGGATTAACGAGCTACATTTTATGTTATGGGCTTATCGCACAACACCTCAAACAGCAACTGGGAATATCCCTATATGCTAGCCTTTAGAAGTGAAGCAGTCATACCAGCTGAACTGGGCTTACTCACATATAGTGTGCTTAATTTTAACTCTCCCGTAAGAGATTTGATGAGACGTTTAGACTTGGATATGCTCGAAGAAGTAAGAGAAGATGCGGCAATCAAGAACGCAGCTTACCAGCAACGAACTGTCATGTTCTACAATAAAAGAGTTAAGAAATGTGATCTTAAAGAGGGAGATTATGTTCTCAAGAAGGTGATTCATAAGCATAATAAGTTAGAGGCCAGATGGCATGGGCCCTATCGCGTAACTACAGTTGTTCGACCTCGGACCTACAGAATAGAGACCTTGGAGGGAGAAGAATTCAAAAATGCATGGAATGTGGAGCATCTACACAAATATTATCAGTAACACGGATTCATATGTACTTCAGTTCTCTCAGTATGAATAAAGATGATATTTTCTACATATTCCTTTTATTAAATTTTTTTTTAGTACTAGTGCTACACACTACACCAACTAAGGTTGGTCAACATATCAGCAACCACCAACTAATGTTGGTTGAAATATCAGCAACCACCAACTAAGGTTGGTTGGCATATCAGCAACCACCAACCATGGTTGGTCAGCACCAATAAATTTAACCAACAATGTTGGCATAAAAATCATACAAGGCCAAGCCTGTTTGATCACAGGTGACCTCAAGGGGCATCCTAAACTAGGCAAGAAGATGGGCGATCTAATGGGGCATCCACTATCTACGCACCAAGGTAATCCTGAAAAGATTACTACTACTAAGAAGGATCATGGGATGAAAATCATTCCATTGCTTAGGCACTTATGGATGACAAATCACTACAACTAGGCAGCAAGTGGGGCAAGATCCATTATCTAGGTAAATAAAACAAAATATGATAAATTATACCCCTATAGATATATATGCATTCATATATTATAAGAAAGACATCTTAAACGCTATTTCCAAGGAAAGAAGAGTGCATAAAGATAAATTTTTTCTTCATTAAATACAGGAAAACAAATTACAAAAGATGAAGTTTTCTTCACTCAATACAAATTTCCTATTCTATTGGCCTTTTTGCTTTTGATTTTGGCACAGGTTCCATCCCGGCGGGAGGATCATTCAAAGCGTAGGGAGAATTGATAAAATTCATATTTCGTAGCATCCTAGTGTTGCTCGAACTTGGATGCTCAAGCAGATGAGGAGGTCGGGATATCTCATAATATTCATGAAGGTTGTAATCACTAGGGTACATGGAAATCAAACATTGAGGTATGGCACAAGCTGGAATCCAACTAACGTCTAAGTTGAAAGGAGGTACTAGTAAGTCGAGAAACCCAGGTTCATACCAATCCCACAGGGAATTTCCTTCCTCAATATGCATCACACCAAGATCATTCAACCATCCTTACTTGTACCCCTCATTGTTTGATTGTCTCAATCGAGCATCGAGATGGCACAGAGCTTCATTGTATCCCGCATTCAAAAATTCCCTAGGTTGTTTGTGGAATTGATATGTCAATATCTCAACGTTTTGATGAAGATTCTTCACAAAATTCTCTTTACTCTCCAAGGCAGAGCTTTGCTTGGAAAGTTGATCAGTAAGACTTTGAATTTTTCTGAAAATTTCTGCCAGGGGTTAATTTTTTGCCATCAGTTGAACGTCTTGATTTTCTAAAGCCAGTTGGGTCCTTGTATTTTCAATATTATCCGACTAGCCCTTTCTCGACCACAGGTTGAAGGCCTTTCTCTACCGCGAGCAGACGAGGTAGGTCTGGTCCGTTTCAAAGTCTCCAGCTCTTCTCTCAAGGCAGCGTTTTCAGTTTCTAAAAAGGAAAAGACTTCATCATTAACTGGGACTAAAGCTCTATGACACCCCGACTAATTAAATACCGGGTAGCCACTCCTTTATACAAAATGTCAAGTTGGTTAAGTTCATAGCATCACTGTCGAAAATATTTATTTTAAACAATTACTAGGCACATAATATTTAAAAAGTGAGTTGTCAAATTTTATTTAAATGAGATTAACATGCAACCAATTAAATTATTAACTAATAATACCACAATCACATCACAGTCACAACAGAATATAAATGGAATGATAAATGAGTCTGGAGTAACACTCCACGGAATAATCCACATACTGAATAAAACCAAATACAAAGTCTAAAAAATTAATTAACTAACTCCAAAACTGAAATTAAAACTGAAAGTACAATAAAGTTGTCTCTAAAGAAAAGGGGAGACACGCCCTACCTGATGAATCAATCAGAAATAGAATCAATGTAGAATGTGGAGGCATCTACTATCGAGGTCCTGTAACTTCCATAGCAGCTACAACACTCAAAGGAATGGAACTCCTAAGCTTGGCGTCCCTGTGGCTGGGCACCTAAACGGTTTTTACAAGAAAATAGATTTGAAAGAAAATGGATCAGAGCCCAAGGTGAAAATAGTTTAACAATATAGCAAGTGTTTAATTGCATTAAATAGTAAATAGTAAATACATGTTAGTTGCGTGCCCTCACATGAGTTCCTTACCCCTCAACTATTGAGCACGCCTAACGTGTATCCATAACCCATCCTAGTTATGTCACTAAATAACTAGTCTGTCTATCGTTTTCTCCTCGCATTAATAAGGGATTTTATTTATAACATTCTAATATAACCTACGTATACCTTACTCTTTCATTCATCATTTGAATGTGTAACAGTTACGATAGGGAATTCTCCGTATTAAATTCTATTAAAAAATGTCCCAATAATTTATCCACACTTTAACATATGAATTTATTAAAATCACGAGTATATTATTCCCATCACAATCATACAAAATAGCGAACCCCTAGGCTAAGCTGCGGTGTACACATACTCTGCTATCGAATCCCAGTACATCACGTACATAAGGACTATGTATTCCAAATCTCTTAGGAACCGTTTCAATAAGAAAAATCACACATAATGGAGGCGAACATAGTTCACATGTCCATGGGTCACGCACATACCTACGCTCCCAAGGTCAGCTGACTTATTAACTCACAAATAACCCATTCACAGTTCTATGTCCTTAAGGTACCAATCTAAGTCCCCTCGTAGGCACACAAAGATTAGACGGCCCTGTTCCGAAAGCCGACCTCCCGTGATAGCAAGTATGGTAGTTATGTTATACACATAATAGTTACTACACTAAGCATTCACACAACTTAGATAACTTATAATATTATTAAAGGTATGTTCTCAACCCTATACCGTTATTCAATTTTGTACGCTTTCATATTATTAGATTGTATATCACATATCTGGTCGATATGTCGCGCGTCGTATAGTTTAAGTACTTAAAACCTAAACAAGAAGGTTACTAAGTTTCCTAATATTCCCACATTTTAATGCGTTAATATTAAGGTCCATATTTCTGTCTCTAATCTTAAATTATCAATTAGATAGATTTAATTCCTTTTCCCGACATCTCCAATAGCATTTCACTCGTTTGACCGTATTAAGTCTAACATAAAATCCCAATTCAATTCCAATATAATCTGGTTCCTATATACACCCCTACTGGTCCTCCTTAAACCTGAATGTATTCACAAGATCCTTACCAATAATTTTCAAGGGTCGGAATTATTTAAATTCAAAAGGGGGGAAAATATCACAATTTTTGGGGAGGTCGATTGATCGATCATGAATGTCGATTGATCGATGCCATCGATCGATCGACTATGAATGTCGATCGATCGATCAAGCAGTTACAGGTTACGGGATTCCTTGTTTTTCAGTCCCATGTTCGTCCCAAAACACCATTACATGATAAGAAATTATAATGTAAGTATAAGGGATCATTAAACAACCTAATTACATGATTCCTACTGTTCCAAAACCTCTAAATCATCAACAATAAACCTATCTTGGATTAAATCTTCATTTTATCATAAAAACCCTATTTTCTTCTATTTCATCAAGAATTATCATGCTTCTCTTCTAAATCCATTTTTTTAATTCATCTAAGGTTATAGTTTTGCTACTCAATGATTTCCAGAACAAATCTACATGCAAGTCCTATTTAAAATTAGGTTTCTTCTCCAATTTTCATGAGTGTTCATCAATATACAAGATTATCATTAAATCCTATACTAGCATGGATGATATATTCACTGAAACTAATGGAAATCAAATCACTTGCCTTAAAAATAGTGTTCTGATCCGCTGGTGACGAAGATGGATGGTCTACCCTCTCTCTACGGTGACAAATCCGGTGGGTTATGGTGGTGAATGGTGATTATGGCTTTGAAAGCCCTTTTTGTAACCTCTCCTCTAACTCACGTTGCCCACTCTTGCTTTGTGGATGATAATGGCCCTCATAAAAGATGTTAAATAAACCCTAAAATTCGTGGTTCTAAATTCCATAAAATTTAAAATGACTAAAATACCCTCTCGGTTGTCGATTTGGCCTAGAAATGCCCCGGGACTCAAACTAAACTCCCGAATAGTGTTTTCTGACTATTTCAGCCTCTCTGGACACTTTAGCGCACTCAAAATGACCATACGGGTGATAGAATTATAATTTACTTTTAAATCTCATTAAATTAACTTCTGACGCGACTGATACGCGCGTCCCAACTAAATTTCCCGAATTGTCGTATTATGACTCGCGGCAATTTTAATAAATTTAACAATCATATGTTACCACATATATCCAGTAATATTCATCATATATTATCATAACCAAATACCAACTCACGTCTCGTTAGTATTTAAATTCGGATTAATTTCTAATTAATTCCCATTTAATTTAATTAATCCCATTAAATAAAATCAATAAAATTACGGGATATTACATACTTCCCCCCCCCCCCCCCCCCAATAACAGAATTTCGTCCCAAAATTTAGAAAATAAAGTATACCTGGCAAGAATAACTCTGGATAACCCTCTCGCATCTCATCCTTGCACTCCTAGGTGGACTCCTCCCTAAGATATCTCCTTAGTGAGGAAATATGGAACACGTCATGGATCCTATGCAGGTGTTTCGGTAACCCAAGTCTAAATGCAACTGGCCCAATTCTCTCGATAATAGAAAATGTCCCCACATATCTAGGTTCCAATTTCCCCTTCTTCTCGAAATGCATAATCCCCTTCATAGGGGACACTCTGAGTAGCACCTGGTCCCCCGCCTTGAATTCTCTGAAGAATCTCTTGGCATCGGCATAACTCTTCTATTGGTCCTGAGCTACCCGAATACGGTTCCGTATCATCTCTATCCTCGCTGAAGTATCCTGAATCACCTATGGTCCAAGGAGTTTATTATCCCCCACGTCTAGCCAACATGCTGGGGAACGACAAGGTCTACCGTATAACGCCTCGAATGGAGCCATGCCAATCGTGAACTGATAGGAGTTATTATAGGCAAACTCCACCAGTGGAAGGTGCTGCTCTCAACCACCTCTAAAGTCTAGGATGCACATCCGCAACATGTCTTCCAATATCTGATTCGTCCGCTCGGTCTGCCCATTTATCTGCGGGTGATATGATGTACTGAGACGCAACTCTGTACCCATGGCTTCCTGAAAACTCTCCAAAAATCGTGAAACAAATATCTTGTCTCAATCAGACACGATATTGAGAGGTACCCCGTGGAGTCTCACTATCTCCCCTATGAAAATCTGGGCATACTGTCCTGTAGTATAGTTTGTCCAAGCCGACAGAAAATGAGCAACTTTGGTCAATCGATCCACGATTACCCATATGGAGTCGTGACCCCTTTGCGATGTAGGTAACCCCATGATTAAGCCCATGGAAATGCTTTCCCATTTCCACATAGGAACCTCTAATGGCTGTAGAAGTCCTGCTGGTCTCTAATTATCCACTTTTACCAGCTGACAAGTGGCACATTTAGAAACGAACTTGGCAATGTCTCTCTTCATCCCGCTCCACCAGTATTGTCGCCTCATATCCTGGTACATCTTATCCCCACCAGGATGTATCGCGAACCACGAACCATAAAACTCTGTCATTACCTCGTGTCGTAAGTCTTCCCCCTACAGAATAACCAATATCTCATTGAAGCGTAAGCCCCCGTCTGAACTAACGGTATGGGACTCGGTCCCCTCTTCTAGTAAGTGTACGATCTACTCTCGAAAGAACGGGTCTATTGTCTGGGCCTGTATCACTCTCGTAATGATCTGTGGAGTGACTGTCATCATTGACTTGAATGATCGGGCTATTGTGTCCTGGTGTCCCAACTCCTGCCACTTTGCTCTCCACACCTAGGCCACCTCACCTACTGTCCTACGGCTCAACGCGTCTGCTACCACGTTAGCCTTCCCTGGGTGATATTGGATATCAAACTGATAATCCTTCACGAACTCAAGCCACCTACGTTGACGTATGTTCAACTCCTTCTGCTTGAAGAGGTACTGTAAGGACTTGTGGTCCATGAATAAATGAAATTTCTCCCCCAGGAGATAATGTCTCTAGATTTGAAGAGAAAATACGACTGCCTCTAACTCCAAGTCATGCGTGGGGTAATTCTTCTCGTGAGGCTTAAGCTTATGTGAAGCATAAGCTATAGCCTGACTCTCTTGTTGCAGTACAACCCCAAGTACTAGTAAGGATGCATCGGTGTAGACTAGATACTCAACTCCCGATCTGGGCAATGCTAACACTGGTGTTGAGGTCAACTTATCTTTCAACTCGTCGAATGCCAACTGACAGGCATCGCTCTAGATAAATGGCACACCCTTGCGAGTCAGATGGGTCAAAGGACCCGCTATCTTTGAGAAACCCCGAATAAACCTCCTGTAGTATCCTGCTAGACCCAAGAAACCACGTATCTCTGTCGGTGTCGTGGGCTGTCCCCACTCCCTCACCGCTGATACCTTCCTCGGATCAACAGATATTCCCCTGTCGGAAATTATATGCCCCAAAAACTGAACCTCCATCAGCCAGAATCCACACTTCTCATACTTCGCACATAACTCGTTCTAACGCGGCGTCTACAAGACTTGCCTCAAATGCTCGATGTGTTCCTCCTCTGTCTAGGAGTAAACCAAAATGTCATCAATGAAGACGATGACGAACTGTTCTAGGAACTCTCTGAACACCCTATTCATTAAGTCCATAAACACGGTTGGGGCGTTGGTTAGGCCAAAAGGCATAAACCTGAACTCGTAGGAACCATATCTCATTAAGAAGGCAGTCTTTGAGACATCCTGCTCCCTGATTCACAATTAATGGTATCCCGATCTCAAGTCAATCTTTGAGAAGAAGGAATCTCCTCTCAATTGGTCGAATAAGTCATCGATCTGGGTCAGTGGATATTTATTTCGTATCGTGACTTTATTCAACTCCCGATAATCTACACATAACCTCAAAATCCATCCCTCTTCTTAACGAACAGCACAGGAGCACCTCATGGTGAAGTACTCCTACAAATAAACCCTTGACCCAACAGCTGCTCTATCTGATCCCGTAGCTCCCTCATCTCTGCTGGAGCCATACGGTAAGGTGCACGGGCTATCGACCGAGTGCTCGGCGTCAAATCGATAACAAAGTCTATTTCTCTGCTAGGAGGTAATCTCAGAATATCCTGAAATACGTCAGCGAACTCCCTCACAACTGGAATCGAATCAAGTGGTATCACCACTTCCTTAGAGGTCTCCTCCTCTATATAGTATAAGTGAGTGGACGATCCTCCCTCAGGACGAGGCATCGCCACTAGAAATATCTCCTATCTGGGTATGGAAAAAATAATACTCCTACTGAAACATTGAATCATGGCTCGATATGCAACTAGCCAATTCATACCGATAATCGCATCGTACGCGGTCATATCTAACACTAACATATCAGAAGGTAAAGTAAAACTCTCGATCTCTACACCCACACTTCTACATATAAGGGAAATCATAGAACCCCTACTCAACGATGAATCTACACAAGTAGCAGTGCTCTTCGCGGTGTCTAACAATCCCTTAGTTCATAAAAATATCAAGGCAGTAAAACAGTGTGTGTCCCCCATGTCAAATAAAATATGCCCCATAGTCCCTTGAATAGAAAACATACCCTCAATAGAGGGTGGATCCTGTGGAACTATGGCCTGTTGGATCTAATAAACTCGCCCGTATTGAATTGTCCCTGTTGGACTGGGACTGTTGGGATGGGTGGTAAATATGGCATCTGCGGTGGTGCTGGGAGGGCGGAGGGAAACATAGGTCTTTGAGGCTCGTGTCAAGCACCCTGTTGTTGCTGCTGCGGGGCCCTACCCCTTTCAGGATACTCCTGGCATTTATGGCCAATCTTTCCACAAATAAAACATTTCCCCGCAAAGTTTCCCCCTCTCCGACCCTGCTTCCCACGGCCCTGATGGCCGTTACCATTCCTACCCTGACCATACTGGCCCTGTTGAAACTGTTGCTATTGGCCGTGATGGCCGTGCTGGCCCTGATGGTCGTGTTGACCCTGCTGGCCATGCCAAAAACCTCCTTGACCATTTCTTAAACCTCCAGATCTAAATCTCTTAGATACCCCCTGCTGAGAACTCTGATCACCCTGCTTGTGCTGACCTTGAGCTGATTGTGCCCCGCTGGCACCATTTCCCCCTATCCTGCCCTGATGGCTGGACTCTCATGCTCGCTTACCCTCTGACAAGTGAAACTGGTGGTCCTAGCAGTGAAGCAATGCTACGTTAACCACATCAGAATAAGTGTCCAACGAGAGATTACCTAGTAAGTGTTGACGAATCCTTCATGTCAACCCATCCATGAACTTCTGGATCTTCTTCTCTTCAGTCGAAATCTCATCGGGAACGATGTTCAGAAGATTTGTGAACTCGGCCTCATACTCATCCACTGACTTCCCCTCCTGCTTCTCGGTATGAACTGCTGAGGAAAAATACTTGCGATCAAACCGCACCCAAAACTCCTGAATAGTAAGAACATCTCTCTTCTCTACGGTGGTAATATATTACCACCATTATAACGTTGCTCAGCTTAAAAGTATCCAGTATCTACCTCTATACATCCGTACACTCGTACATCCTCAGGTGTCTTTGGATGTCCTTCTTCCACTAACTAGACACAACGACGTCGGAGCTACCTGCAAACTCCGGAGGGTGTGCCTTCTAAAAGGCATCACGAACACATTCCCAAGTAGACGAGAATGCATGAGCTTGGACTGGGGCTACCACCGGCGCCTGAGGTGGTTCCTGTTGCACAACTGCTAAAGACGCATTTATCTCCTGGAGAATGCATGAAGGAGTCAGATGCTTCTTATATTCTTTTCCCTGGCACAGTTGGGCCATCCTGGACTTGAACCAGAGACCTCGCTCGTGAAGTAAATCATCGCACCTATGGTCCAACCAATTGGGAGAGAATCAATAGATTCTCTTTTCGAGAGCGATTCATCCTTCCCGAACGCAGCATGGCTATAATGGCGGCAACCTCTGCAGCGTTCATGGAACCCTGAACTGGTGCAGGCTGTGGCTCGAGCTGGGAATCCCTGGGAACTTTATGTGCACGTTGTGGAGGCATCTGAAATGAGAGGAAAGTCTTATAAGTCCACAGTTAATATCTCAAAATAGCTGAAGAGTGTAAAATATACAAAATAGTACAATAATCCTAAAATATAGGGCTCTATATCAAAGGACGCTACGCGGAAACATAAGAAGTCGTACAGATCCTAAGGACACTAGAACCTGATGCTCAGATACTACCTGTGACCACCCGACCAATTAAATACCGGGTAGCTACTCCTTTATTCAAATTAATACAAAATGTCAAGTTGGTTCAGTTCATAGCATCATTGTCGAAAACATTTTTTTAAAACAATTACTAGCCACATAATATTTAAAAAGGGAGCTCTTAAATTTTATTAACATGAGATTAACATGCAACCAATTAAATTATTAACTAATAATACAACAATAGCATCACAGTCACAAATAGAATATAAATGGAATAATAAATGAGTCTGGAGTAACACTCCGCTGAATAATCCACATACTGAATAAAACTAAATACAAAGTCTGAAAAATTAATTAACTAACTCCAAAACTGATATGAAAACTGAAAGTACAATAAAGCTGTCTCTAAAGAAAAGGGGCGACATGCCCTAATTGATGAATGAATCGGAAATAGAATCAATGTAGAATGTGGAGGCATCTACTATTGAGGTCCTGTAACTTCCACAGCAGCTACAGCACGTCAAAGGAATGGAACTCCTAAGCTTGGTGTCCCTGTGGCTGAGCACCTAAAAGGTTTTTACAAGAAAATAAATTTGAAAGCAAACGGGTCAGAGCCCGAGGTGAAAACAGTTTAAAAATATAGCAAGTGTTTAATTTCATTAAACATTAAATATTAAATACATGTCAGTTGCGTGCCCTCACATGAGTTCCTCACCCCTCAACTACGCCTAATGTGTATCCTTAACCCGTCCTAGTTATGTCACTAAATAACTAGTCTGTCTATCATTTCTTTCCTCGCATTAATAAGGGTTTTTATTTATAACATTCTAATATAACCTACGTATACCTTACTCTTTCATTCATCATTTGAATGTGTAACAGTTACGATAGGGAATTCTCCGTATTAAATTCTATTAAAAAATGTCCTAATAATTTATCCACACTTTAACATATGAATCCATTAAAATCACAAGTATATTATTCCCATCACAATTATACAAAATAAGGCACCCCTAGGCTAAGTTGCAGTGTACACATACTCTGCTATCGAATTACGGTACATCACATACATAAGGACTATGTATTCCGAATCTCTCAGGAACTGTTTCAATAAGCAAAATCACACATAATAGAGGCGAAGATAGCTCACATATCCATGGGTCACGCACATACCTACGCTCTCATGGTCAGCTGACTTATTAACTCACAAATAAGCCATTCACAGTTCTATATCCTTAAGGTACCAATCTAAATCCCCCCGTAGGCACACAAAGATTAGACGGCCCTGTTTCGAAAGCCGACCTCCCGTGATAGCAAGTATGGTAGGTATGTTATACACGTAATAGTTACTACACTAAACATTCACACAACTTAGATAACTTATAATATTATTAAAGGTGCGATCTCAACCCTATAACGTTATTCAATTTTTTACTCTTTCATATTATTAGATGGTATATCACATATCTGGCCGATACGTCTCGATTCGTATAGTTTAAGTACTTAAAACCTAAACAAAAAGGTTACTAAGTCTCCTATTATTCCCACATTTTAATGCGTTAATCTTAAGGTCCATATTTCTGTCTCTAATCTTAAATTCTCAACTATATAGATTTAATTCCTTTTCCCGACATCTCCAATAGCATTTCACTCGTTTGACCCTCTTAAGTCTAGCATAAAATCCCAATTCAATTCTAATATAATCCGGTTCCTAAATACACCCCTACTGGTCCTCCTTAAACCTAAATGTATTCACAAGGTCCTTACCAATAATTTTCAAGGGTCGGAATTATTTAAATTCAAAAGGGGGAAAAAATCACAATTTCTGGGGAGGTCGATCGATCGATCATGAATGTCGATCGATCGATGCCATCGATCGATTGATTATGAATGTCGGTCGATCGATCAAGCAGTTACAGGTTACGGGTTTCCTTATTTTTTAGTCCCAGATTTGTCCCAAAATGTCATTACATGATAAGAAATTCTAATGTAAGTATAAGGGATCATTAAACAACCTAAATACATGATTCCTATGGTTCCAAAACCTCTAAATCATCAACAATAAACCTATCTTGGATTAAATCCTCATTTTATCATAAAAACCCTATTTTCTTCTATTTCATCAAGAATCGTCATGCTTCTCTTCTAAATCAATTTTTTTAATTCATCTAAGGTTATAGTTTTGCTACTGAATGATTTCCAGAACAAATCTACATGCAAGTCCTATTTAAAATTAGGTTTCTTCTCCAATTTCCATGAGTGTTCATCAATATGCAAGATTATCATTAAATCCTATACTAGCATAGATGATATATTCACTGAAAGTAATGGAAATCAAATCACTTGCCTTAAAAATAGTGTTCTGATCCACTGGTGATGAAGATGGATGGTCTTCACTCTCTCTACGGTGACAAATCCGGTGGGTTATGGTGGTGAATGGCGGTTTTGGCTTTGAAAGCCCTTTTTGTAACCTCTCCTCTAACTCACGTTACCCACTCTTGCTTTGTGGATGATAATGGCCCTAATGGCCCTCATAAAATATGCTAAATAAACCCTAAAATTCGTGGGTCTAAATTCCATAAAATTTTAAATGACTAAAATACCCTCTCGGTTGTCGGTTTGGCCTAGAAATGCCCCGGGACCCAAACTAAACTCGCGACTAGTGTTTTCTGACTATTTCGGCCTCCTCGGGCGCATTCAAAATGATCATACAGGTGATAGAAGTATAATTTACTTTTAAATCTCATTAAATTAATTTCTGACGCGATTGATACGCGCGTCCCAACTAAATTTGTCAAATTGTCGTATTTATGACTCACGATAATTTTAATAAATTTAACAATCATATGTTACCACATATATCCAGTAATATTCATCATTTATTATCATAACCAAATACAAACACACGTCTCGTTAGTATTTAAATCCGGATTAATTGCTAATTAATTCCCATTTAATTTAATTAATCCCATTAAATAAAATTAATAAAATTACGGGGTATTACAAGCTCCTGAAGAGGATGAGGCAGCAGATTTGAGTTATTTCACTTCTTCTTGTAAGGCAATATTCTCTTCCTCCAACAGCTTGGCAGTATTCCTATGTTCCTCGATCTCAAGTTTCGGCACACTTTCCCTCTTTTCATGGGCCGAGATATATTTGTCATAGCCCCAATCAACGCTCAATTATTTGTACTTTTTCTCATAACCTTCATGCAGGAGTGCAGTGGTTTCTTTGTGTTGAAGTTTGAGTTCCTCGGTCATTCCTTGGAGGTCTTCAATCATTTCATAATAGGACACATTATTTGCTACAGCACGATCAAGTAAACACTTTAAATATTGGTATGCATCAACTGCTCGCTCAGAAGCATCAGGTCCATGGATATCAATTATTTGAGCATCAGTAAAATCTGTGTGACCATCTTTGAAATAATTATTAAATTTTTTCATCAACTCTGTATCATGAGTTGACAAGAGTTCCATCCTGGCACAAAATAGCAATGAAAAACAAAAATGCATTAACAACGATACAGACAGAGCAATTAAAGGAGAAACTCAGAATAAATAACAAGGTCCTTTTTATTGATCAATAGGAGAAGAAAGTATAACCAAAGCTACAATAAAAAGGGAAAAGCAAAAGAGCAACATAATTAAAGATCCAAATAACTCTACACCGTCTCCTTAGTCCTACAACGTCATCAACCATTTTGGACGAAGAAGTTGTCTGCTCGGAAGGCAGTTGGTGTTGCTCGGTAGAAGTTGTCGCCTAGTGAACTTGGTCAGATGGCTGAAGAATGGTAACAACAGGTACTTATTCTACTATCACCATAGAAGATTCATTAGATGCAACTTCATCCTCTTCTCCTTCGTCAATAGTAGGAGGAGGGCCATGAGTGTGTTTTTGAAATAATTCAGAATCGTCTGCACTCAACTCTTTCAGTGCTACGACCCATCCATCTCTTTCAGTGCTACGACACTCAACTCTTTCAGTGCTACGATCCATCCATCTCTGAAGTACTTCAAACTTGCGTACTCCATCTGACAAGTAATAGAAGTTAAGGCTTTATTCCATCCTTTGTCCCAACCCGAGCTAAAGGACTTTTTCACAGAAGCTTTTCTCTTTGCCTTCACAGAAAAAACATACCCCTCAGCAAGCTTCACCTTCTCCTCCAAATATTTCTTACGCCGTTCAGCCTCTTCAATCTTGACATCAGCTTGGTCCTTGCTAGAAATGGCGACCTTCAATTTTTCCTCCAACTCTTTGGAGGCAATTATAGCCTGGTCTCGAGCTGTATCATCTTGTAGGCGAGTTATCTCTGCAGATAGAAGTTTCTTCTCCCAAGAAGCTTTATCTTCCTCGTACTTCTGTCGAGAGTCTTTTAAAGACTGTGATAACCCAAAAAAAACTTCTTCCTCCCCATTGGAGGAAGTTGAAGCCTTGATAGCCTCATCTTTCTCCAGGATACTATTAAAACACATTATAAATAGCAAAAGAAAAGGAGTTCGGATCAAAATATGAACACGGTACATGGAGATGAAATAGTAAATATGATGATACTTACTGACGCAATATGTTGGGCAGCTAAGTCAGTGACCTTCTCCCGAGAAAGGGAACCTTCAGTAGCTCAATATTCAGGAATGGTCCAAGACTTGATCAAACCTTTGGCCGAGGTCGAAGAAATGAGAGCTGGAGTAGGATCCTGAACATCAGAAGGTTGAGGAGCAGTTTCTATAGGTCTTTCTACGAGACTTCTCCTCAATCTCCTTAAAGGAGCACCTTCAATAAAAGGTGTTGCCTCTTCTTGTGTAATAACAACACCTTCAATCAAAGGTGTTGCCTCTTTTGGGACAGCAAGTGGTTCCTGCCGACCTCTTTGATAGTTGGAATTGTTCCTTTGGATGGAGTACTATCCATTTTCTTTTCCCCTTCAGTTAGGACATCCCCTTTGCTCTTCTTTGCCCCATCAGTGCCAGGAGCCTCTTTGGCAATGAATTCAGGCATTCTCCTCTTCCTCGTCATCAAATCAGCAATAGATGTACCCAAATCAAAAGAAGATTCTTCTACGCTGGCTTAAGATGAAGGAATTTGATCAAGATCAATTATCACAGGAGGGGCAAGAGGACTAGCAATAAAAGAGGAAGTAGTATTTTTGTATCTCAATGAATAAGAAGCAGCTCTAACGTGCTCCCCAATAACTGATTGATGCAAACCCCAGATGAGTTTCAAATCTTTTATATTAATGTCACTCTCTTTTGGGGGCTTTCTTTTGTTATCAACTACAAAAAAATAAACAGATATTAGTGACGCATTTCATCAAATATAAACGGAGCTAAATCGAAAAATTAAAAACAACCTATCCCATTGCCATATAATGGACATCTGGGACCTTGGTAAACATCATTTCCTTTTAATGGGGGGTGTGGCCAATTTTGCATCACAACTCCATGATCAAAATAGTCCCTATTAGCATCGGGTAGATTGACTACTAAAGTTCTATTGGAAAACCTAGTTTTTAAAGAAAATGTGGTATCACTGGTAACCCATTTATAACAAAACATAGTTTTAAGGATTCCTAAGTGAGTCCCATGAATCTGGTTTAACCTATGTACGCCATTAACTACCCTTCATGTATTTAGAGCTACTCTTGTAGGAACAATATCGAAATATTGGCAAAACCCCAAACATAAGGGATTAGGCAAAAAAGAAAAGCCACACTCCGCTACAAAAAGGGAGGGAAACCAATGTCCCTCAGCCAGAGAAAATAAATCAGAGGGGCAAAGAGGTTCTTCTAGAATAACCCAAGAGGGAATCGCAAAATCAGCTCGAAAATTACCCAACAATTCTATAAGATAAACCATGGTGGCTAAACCAAAGAAAGAAGAAGTTCTTACAAAGGGATTGAGAAATCTGCTAAGGCGGATGACAGAAAGAATGACAATACAAGGATAGAATGAGAAGACAAAGAGTGTAGAAATCTAGAAGTAAAAAGTATATGACGATCTGTTTCTATCACTTTTAAATGCCTTGCATCGGGAAGTAGGAAAAAAATGATTACTAGAAAAGACGATTGCGTTTTCGGTGGTTAAATGATGAAAAAGACAGAAATACCCAAGCGTCTGTCGCAGATTCAAAATATTTACAAGTTTGCCATTTCGTACTCAAATGACAAGACCAAAGAGAAAATTCCTAAGTGTTGGAGATCTGTAATTAATCAAGACGTAAAAAGGTGCACGAGTAACTTTCGAGTAAAATATTCCACACTCTCATATCAAAACTCAACTGTGAAACATTGGGGGCTTCTATTGATACGAAAATTAGTCAGTTGATGTGTACCAATCATATGAAGATATGTATCATCTTACGTGGCAAATGCTTATACGCACCGAGCTATTCAGCCTCCGATCTACTAGCATACCGCGCAACTCATCACCCCGAGTTACTTAGTGTGCCGATCTGCTCAACGTGCAGAGCATCTAGTCAGGAAGATCAAGCGACAATTGCACATTCAGTGAACATCGAATTTAATGAACATTCTTATTGTACAGATGTATATGTTTATGAAATAATGACATATCATGTATTCATATTGTCAGCCCCAAGGCTATAAATACATTGTAACACCCTCAATAACAGTGTAATTGATCATGAGCAATTGTGATCAAGATTAAGGCAAAGACATTCAGCAATACAAAACAGTGGACGTAGGCCATTTTCATAAGGCTGAACCACTTTAGAAATCATGTGTCTTATTTCTTATTTCATATTTATTTGTGATTAATTAATTAGATCAAATCTAGTTTTTTACATCAACAATCATCACTCTCTTTCTTGGAGACTTCTAAATTTTTAAAATCACGGTTCATGTCCATAAGATTCTCACAAAAGAAATCTCTTTGAGTTTGAACAGTTTGCAAAAGTTCCATAGCAGTTTTAAAACAAATATTTTTTTCAAGAATTTTAATTCTTTTAGCAAACCTCAAATTCAAACGACATAAATTTTCATAATGACTCTCCATCGAGAAAAAAAAAATCAAACCTTAAAGAGAAGGATAAATAACCACCCTAAACAACACTAAAAAAGGATTTACATAATATATTAGTGAAACTCACTTGATACCATTTGTAAGTGTGTGAATGTTCGGATATCAATTTAAGAGTGGGCACGATCTTAATGGATTAACTTATTTAATTAAATATCCCAACACAAATCCAATTTATATCATCAAAGTTCCAATAATAGAATAAATTCTACGCATACAATCACATATATGAGGAAAAATCCCTTTACAGGGAAAAACCTTTAATTCAGCACTTCATAAAGTTTTACGAGGCATCTTATTCAAAACTCCTAAATACTACATAAATCCAGAGCAGTCCACCCTCAGTATCCACCGATCAGCCTTCGGCAATCGTGATCATCCGGGTCACAAGATCAGTCGTAAAGAATCCTCTCCATAAGGTGTATGCAAGATACGAAACTTCTAGGGTTTCAAAAGAATTCACAAAATATATGGGATGTAAACTTGTGAATCAAAAAGTGTTTGGAAACCCAAAAGATGAAAAATCTTTGGTAAATATATTATGTTTACGTTTTTTCAAAGTTCCATGAAAACAAATTCAAAACAAGTATTTATAGACCTGACACAAAATTCGAGGGAACGAATTCATTGAATGAAAATAAAAGTCATTCGAACGAGAATGTCATCTCACTTGAATGAAAACCAAGTTCATTTGAACGAGATTGCAATCTCGTTAAAACCAGCTTCTAATGAGCTTCTAACAAATTCAAATAGTATGCCCCCGTTAGGAGTTCATTCAAAGAAAAGATTTAATAACATATCAAATGAAAAGCTCGTATTGTTTGAATGAGATTCTAATCTCTTTTGAACGAAGCCAAACAAAATATTTTTAAATTAAAAAATTCAGCCTCGATTTTTTATAAAAATAACATCCCAAGTAAAATTATTAATAATTGTAAACTCCTAAAAGAATTATACCTTCGTGGTATGTAGAGGAGTCTTGAACTTAGAGATTTAGGAGTTCGGTTTGACGTGTGATGTGTGACAATTTGTAACAGGATACGTCAAATATGCCAAAGTTAAAATAAATACAAGTACAAAGCGTATGCTAAAATATTTGCGCTTACAAGATCCCACACTCTGCTCGAGACTATTTATATCGGGAATACGGTAGAAGATCATGAGGTGTATCGAGTATGCATCCTACATCAATCATCATCACATATTATTCACGCTGAGATGAGATCAAAATAGAGAGATCTCGAAGGTAAACCCTAATTCCACCTTGTAGGGTTTTATGTATGTGTAGTTTTTTTGTAGTTCGATTTATACGCATAATCAACAGACCCTGCTTCTACTGCTCCAGCAAAAAATTGTACGAAACCACAAATCAATAGGATAACTTAGTGCACCCGCTCTGATACCAACTGGAAATGCACAATTTTATATTGGAAAGGTAAATAAATGCTAATTTTTTTAAAAAAATACCATTTAAATTAAACTAAACAGATGAACCCAATTAAAACTTAGCACCAATTAAACCAATTGTTATGTTTAAATGATTAACCAATTATATCTTGTCTTAACTAATGCACTTAGGTGAGTATGGCAAGAGAAAATAAATCAATCACACATAATCCTCTATATACGAAGAAAACTCACAATGAAAAAAACCTCGGACAGTCCAACCACACAAATTTCCCTATGTAGGGAATTATATAAGGACACGTCATAATACTTACACAACCGACTCGACATCTTCCAAACCATGACGCTCTTCATTCCTTCTACCGCTACACACTGATATGCACGAGTTCACATGTGAAACTGCCACAACGTGTGAGTCCACGTATGTCTCGATATTCACCGATACAGGCTTAGTAATTTTCATATATGGAGCCTACCATATATAAACAAACGAGGCACATAATCCACCACAAAAAACAAGTACTCAATAAGATGAAGAGTAAAACGTTGGTGCAAAAAATAAGATCTCAAAGCATATATAAAGATGAAACTTGGATCTTAAAGTAGTTGGGTGAAATTAGGCTTTTGCAGGCTCTTGGATATGAATAGGAAAATAATTTCGTCCAAAACTCTCATTAAAAATTAGGGTCATTTAAGGTTTGGCCCCCATTTAATTCCCTATACTGAGTCTAACTCCCGCAAATTGACTTTCTTAAGGTTGGACCCCCATTTTTAATATTTCGTCCAAACTGCTGTTAACCCATGTATTTATTACCGATTATACCCTTAAGGGTTTTGAGTTACTACATCTATATTTCTTGAGAAAACCCAATAGATGCTCTCCTTCTCTCCCTCTTTCACGACCAAGACTCCGACTTCCTCCGACCGAAATAGGTTTACCCTTATCCACTTTTCCTAGTTCATTTTTTTAATTATTCATTTTTTCTTCTCTCTCTCCAATTTTGCCATTAAAATGAAGCTTTGAGCTTCTGTATGTGTGTGTTGGCATGCGTGTGTGTGCGTGTGCAATCAGAGCTCCGGCCTTCTATAGCCATATGACCAACGATCAAAACCCATTTTGGATTACAGTTGTACTAGACCTGCTACTCTAATTCATTTTAATTTTTGATTTTACTTTCTATATATACCTATGTGTATATATAGGATTGAGTACGAGACCTGCGACACTAATTGGGTTTGAGGTTTGAGTTTTGATTTTTTTGGACGGGATCGATTCATTTTTTTGCTGGAATTTAGGTTTGAAGACCTACGCTTTTTTTATGGGCAAAATTTTGGGTGCTTGGGTGTTTTTTCATGGATGGAGTTTGGGTGCTTTTTTCATGGCTGGAATTTTTGGCGGGTGCTTTTTTTTATGGCCAATTTTTTTTTAGTTGGACCTTTTTTTAGGAAATCATTTTATTAAGTGAAAAACGTTTTTTTGATTTAAATCACTTTTATTTCTTTTATTTTTATGCTGGAATTTATTTTTTTGTTAATGGAAACTATTTTTTTGCTGGACAAAATTTTGTTTGTGAAAAACATTTTTTGAAAAACATATTAGTAGGTTAAAAACATATTTTCCTTTATGGCCAAAAAATTTTTAGGTAGAAAACAAATTTCTTTTGGTCAAAATTATTTTTTTTGGCGAAAAGCAATTTTTTTTTGGAATTATATTTTATTTTATTGAAAATCATTTTTTTATAGCTGAAATTTATCATCAACTCTTTTGTTGGGATTTTTTTTTCTTGGGGATATATGTTTTTAACTTAAATCCTTTTTAAACATTTTTTTAAAATTATTTTATAAATAGTTTTTTTAACTGAAAATCATTTTAAAAATTATAAACATTTTTTTAACTTTTTTAAACATTATAAACAATTTTTTTAACTGAAGATTATTTTTTTTCTTGAGTGGAAATGTCCCCCTTTTGATAACAAAATGAAATGCATGTTGGCAATGTCCCGACAAAAAAGGGGTAATTTGGGGATATAAGTTAAAAATCATGTGGGTTAAGGGCAGTTTGGACGGAATGTTATAAATGGGGGTCAAACCTTAAATAACCCTAAAAAATAATGTCAGTCTGCCTTTATATTAAAAACACGTTTTTCTAAGCAACACATTTCTCGAGGGCTCGTTCGAATGAAAATCAAGAGTCGTTCGGACGAAATTACTATTCTCGTTCGAACGAATAAGCCAATCTAATTCGATTATACTTCGAATGAGCTTCAAACGATATTTACTCTCTTAGAGAGGAAATTCTCATTTGATTCTCATTTAGATGTAGTTTGAACGACATCAGCACCTCGTTCGAACGAGCACAATAAAGTCATTCGAACAATTTAAACCAAAAATATAATTTTTTCTTTAAAAAATGCCCTCAAACATTATTTTGTAAAAACAATTAAAAAAGAGCACCCAATACTAAAATTCAAGGATCAAAATATATATACATTCATACCTTATGAGATCCTTGAATGTTAAAAACGAAACTATGAACGAAACAAGACACGATGATATAAACGCTCTAACTTAGCCGTTACGGTCTTCAATCAAACATGTCATAAGTTTGAAAGGTAAACACACTCAAGTCTTAACCTATCACTCAAATGTTTTGTTCAAAAACAAAATAAGTCAAAGTATACAAATTGACTCAATTCGAAAATTTATCCTTATACAAGAATCCATCGTAGACTAAGAAATTGAAACAATCGTATTCTAACAACCCTATAATTTGATTTATGAAGAGAAAGGATTCAATCGAAATTTTATATCGATTGAATATAAACAACGGAAGTTTTAACCAGAATCAAGAACATTAATTTGATCTAAGCTTTGATACCTTGAAAGATTTTGGTAAATGTTGTAGAACAGAAAAATAAGAAGAGAATTTGATTGAATAATTCAAGAATTTGCAGCGAACTTGAGAAAGAAAGTAGAGAGAAAATAATTTCATTTCATTTGAGGTCTGATTACAAAGGCATCACTTATATTTATAAAAACTAGCCTGACTAACAGTTTAGGTAGCTGGCTCACTAACTAACGAAAAGGAAAGCGACCGTTCTAACTATTCTAACTGATTAATATCCAATTATCTTAATGACCCTGCTCTAATAATGAGTATATAACTTTTGTAGAATGATCGTCTTTAACTCCCATTTAACTAACAAATTAAGAAATACATGGAAAACCTGATTATTCGAGTAATACATCTTTATTTGTAAATTTTAGGAAAGAGAGAGTTTATGTTACCCATGATCCATTATGATATCCATTTGCATGTTTACGCCAAAAACTTAAAGATAAAACTTTGTGGTTGGTAAATGACATTGCAACTAATATTAGGTCCAACTAATGGATTATGACATGCCTCATTTCATGAGTTGGATGGAAAAAGAAATTGCACAGCAATAGGTAGTTAACACAAAATTTTGATCTTGAATGTCAATCATATTCAGGATCTGTTTATTTCTTATAGAGTTATAGAGCTTGTACCAAATCTCTCTGGCTCTTGGGTCTTGGCCAACTTCTCATTGCTACAATCATATTATTGTATTGTGCGCACTTAATTCATCAATCTAAACATAGGTAGCAAGCAAAACATAGGTAGCGAGAAAAATAGAATTGAGCCAGACGATGAAATTAAGAAAACAAAAAACAAAAAACAAAAAGAAGAAAGAGGAATGAAAAATGATGCAATATGAATACATGAATTCAAACTCATTACTCATCTCAGAGTTTAGAGTTTAGCAGAAATAGCCTCTCTGCATATCATATGCAATGCAGGGGTAAGGCTGCGAACATCTAACCCTCCCAGTACCCCCTCGTGCACTGGGTTTGCCCTTTTTTTTTCCTCATCTCATCTCAGAGTTTCCTACTAACAAATAAACTGCAAAAAGAATTCCAATACAGGGAAAGGACAGAAAATAACACGGGGGAAATAAAACGGAAAAGAAATAGACACGACCTCACACTAATAACCTTACGGACCTACTCAACACTAAATCTAAACACTAGCCCCTTAATCATCCATATATCTCTACCCTTTTTAAGTACTCTCATTTCAATTCTTTCCTCTACCAGCTATATCTTGTCATCCTAATGCTCCTATCCCCCATTACAACTCTGTACAATCAACCAATGAACAAAGAAATGAAATGAAATAAACAGTAAAATAACACAAATGTAAAGAGTAGAGAGAGATTCCAACTAGGAAACTGTTATGTTCTCCACATCTCTCTCCCTCACACGCTATCATCCACCAGTGAAGGCTTGATATCCGGAATGAACTCCACAGGCTCGGGCCTGGGCCCAACCATAACGGCCTTGTCGCCGCCCTTGGTTCTCATCTCAACAACCTTCTTGTGAGAATTGGAGTGCAGCAAAGGAACAAACGTCGGACTCGCTGCGGGCCGGTACTCAGGGAAGAGCCGGCCCGACTTGTAACGGACGCCACAAGCATTACAGAGGGTTTTTGGGCCCAGCGGGCCAGCCCTCCATTGGGGAGTCTTGGTAATCTCACAGTGCAGGCATTTCCTAACAGCAGCTTGGGAGGGTGGGCCGTGATTCATCTCCGCAGGACCCAACTGAACTGACAATTTCATTTTCTTTTTCTTCTTATGCTCTGCTCCAACAACTGTGGGCCTTGGGATCTTGATGATATGAGAGTCTGCAAAGTTCTCAGATTCTGATGAAAGTACAGGTGAGAGGAAGAGGTGAGGGTTGTCGGTCAGGGAGGAGGAGGTAGGTGAGATGAGTTGCATTGCGGGCCGTGGATTAAAGGTTGCAGGTCGGGGGCGCTTGCTGCGGGCCCGATGTGGGCCACGGTGAGTTGGGCTGAGGGGTATAGTCTTCCCCCCAGAGCAGGAACTGCTGCTACTGCTGCTCTCGAGGACAGAAACTGGACTGGAAGTCCGAAATTGGTTGTGGGCCGACTCGGTTTTGACACAAGGGTTTTCATTGTTCAGGGTCATTCCTCCACCAGAGAAGGAATCCTCCACAAAGTTTGAAAGCCATTCGAGTTGTACGATGTCCTCATACTGAGAAGAAAAAATTGATAAATAAAATTAGATTACAGATTAGAGACAAATGTTTGACATTCATTTAAAAGCTTCCGTTTCATTACTCAATAAAACATCACATAGGAAGGTCCAAACTCTATATTACAAAATGGAATTAATTTGTTACTAATGGTTGCATTTCAATAGTTCCTAATTCTCATCTATTTGTTTAGGTGACTACACTACAAGATAAAAATTTCGAACAGAATGATTTTTGAAAATTCAAAAAGTGACATTCAAATTTTCGCGACAACCTTTACCTCATAAATGAAAATCTACTTTAATGGGTTGAGACTTGATTAGAGGATAATGCAAGTAGACCACATGTTATGAAACTCGAATTACTAAGTACAAGGGTGTTAGTTATTGTCTTCAATTTATTAAATAATTTGGTAAATGGTATTCTGAATTAAGTTATCTTCAAATCTATAGCATGTGCGATGGGGCACACTTTATCAAAATCCAAGAATAATAGAATCCATCTCCTAGATTTATAACTTTATCACCAACTCTACATGATAAGAGTGATGATCTCAAAGCTGAACATTCAATTATTACATAATTAATAAATAAATTAATAAATACATGTAGTTGAGGGTCTGTTCAGTATAAAATATTGAACAGTAAAAACATGAAGCAAAATTTTTGAAATTCGAATTTTTGTATGAAAATTCTTTGCAAAGCTAAAGTTTCATGGTGTGTTAAAATGTAGTTGAACATTAAATACAATATGTATATTACAGTCTTTTGTAGAGAGGAGGAAAGTAATGGATTTATTCAGATTTATCTAAAAGAAATTGACCTTATATATGTATATTTTCTCTATATATATTTACTTATTTTACTTACGTAGAGCCAAAATGAGTTGCAAATCTAGATGTTTTACCAAGTTGTGCATTAAGGTGGAGATAAAAGGGAAAAAAAATAAAAATTGCCTGTCATCAAATACAGTCAAATATTCAATATATATATATATATATATAGAGAGAGAGAGAGAGAGAGAGAGAGATGATATAGTTTATATCAAAAATGTTATTCTTACCTACATTTTTACAATATTTTCTTATGGGATGCATGTTTGAACTTTTGATTGAAGAGTAAAATATTGATAGAAATGTAGAAATGTAGTAATGTTTGCTATTAAACATGCCACGGTTTTGAAAAAGTATAATGATGTGAAAGATGTATGATTATTAATTTTGAAATAAATGATTACATATATTAGTTATTCAACAATCAATTACCGACCTAACCCTACCATAAAAGCAATAATATTGCCGTTCGTTGATTAAAACAAGCAATAACATTGACTTTATTTATGCTCAAATAGTTAGGTGCTTCATAATTACATAATGACGCCATAATCCATCCACAAGACATAATTATAACAATTAATACATAATAAAGTGATCTACGTAAAATTGAACAAAACAAGATCAAAAAAGACAAAGTAACGAAATTGAGGTGTAATATAGAAGTAGAACACTCACCGGAACGGCAAGTTCAGCAGAGAGGTCGGAGGCACTGTTGCTGTTGGTACAGGAGAAAATTGGGCCGGGGCCAGTTAAGGCCTCAGAAGTGTTGGACCAAATGCTAGGAAAATCATTGCAGTTGCCAGAGCCTTGGCCCAGCCCAATTTCGTTGTCGGGAGGAAATTCAATGAGGTCGTCAATGAGATCAAAGAAGCTGCCGCAGTCAATTTCATCCATGAAATTTGGCCCAATCATTTTCTTTACTCTAAAACTTTCTTCAGAAACTGAGGTAGAAATACAAAAGGAAAGTTAACAAAATTCTCTCCGTAACAAATAATAGACATAATCTCAAGGAACGTTTCAAATTGAAGCATTAAGTCTGGGGTAACTAAGTAGACCTCTATATATTTGTGAGGAAATTTTAAACCTTTTTCAAACATTTTAAAAAGCTTCAATAATTTTTCTTCTTTAGACCCATTTGATTGATAGGAAACAAAAATGAGAAGACTATGAAAGAGAACGTAGCACTCTTAACGTTGTTTAGCCATTTGTATAACAGCAGGAAATATAATAAAGCCCAAAACTTTAAAAATTCAGCTCCACACCATATCACCCTACTGAGCTCAAGTTTGTTTTTTTGTTTTTGTTTTTTTTTCTTTTTTTCTCGTTTCTCTGGTATTTTAGTAACCAAACAAGAACACAAGAAAATGTCACTATTTTCAGATTATGTCTTTACGGGGCCGAAATTGGAATGAGAATGAGAATGAGAGCAGAGGCAAACCTGAGAAAAACTCCCGCTTAAAAAAGGTGTTTAAGGGTAGTGAAGCACAAAGCTGAAAACCAGAAATTCTTGGCGATAACTTCGAGATATTAGAAAACGACAAATACAGAAAACCCTTAAACCCTAGTGGTAAGTGGTGATTATTATATGAAAGGCGAGGTGAAGCAGAGAGAGGAGAGATGAGTTTGAAAGGAGAGAGAGGAGAGGAAGAAAGCCTTAAAAGGGAGGGTGGGAGAGGGAAATGGTAGGTGGGGGTCCTGCTTCATTGCTAGCTGTCTTTTACTATCACCCCTCCCAGTGCTGTCGTGATGTTTAAGTCTTCTTCACACCCCTCTGATTGCTCACGGGTCCCACACCGACCCCGCCTCTCTACCACCGCTCTCATTTACTTGTCATCACATTTCCACCATTTTACATACATATATACAGTAGGTACAAAAACACAAATACATATACGTATAGACTATAGTTGGGATTTTGGAAAGTGCGGTAAGTATAAAGAGACAGAGATTTGCAGACTGTAACCGCGTAGTTTCAATCAGCAAAAGTGTCCATTCATATGAGAAAGTTATGGCGGAGTCTCTGGCGCGTGTTAGAGACGGACAAATCACGTGCAGAGGGAGTGTTGTTTCAGCGTCATCGTTGAACTGTAATTGGAGGAGGTGTTCAAAGCGTGTCTTGGGAAGCTTGTGTGTCAAAATTTGGGAAACGGTAGAAAACAAATTATTTTGAATTTTGATTGGTTAATAAATATTTTAAAAATATCAAATTTTTATCCGTGCACGACAGGATTAAATGAGTTTAAATTTTTTATCTTTTTTTTTCAAACTCTATACGTTACCAATTTTCTCTTTAGACTTTAATATAAATTAATTAATCTAATAAATTGATTCATTTATATTAAAGTTTAAAATCAAAATTTAGTAATGTATTAAAATAAAGAAAATTAAAAATATATATAATCCAGTGTAAAGATTTATTTATTATTTTAATATTTCAACTAAAGCCTTTCCTTCTAGACCTCGTAGATATTCGTAGTTTCATGTTAGCTTTCATTTGCTCATGAATTGTCATAAAAATCTTATTTGTTATATATATATATATATATATATTTCAACTAATTATGTGAGAGGGTCACTATGACTGACTTTTAAAGTAGATCAACAAATTTGAACTTGAAAAAAATTGGAGTATTGGTATAATAAACCTCCAACCCGATAGGATTAAGTAATATAACATTTGTTGAAAAAATATTAAATTTAAGTTATTTTTCTCTTAAATTTATCACACCGGAAGTGGCAAATTTGAGACGAACATAACAAAGTTACCACCGCAAAGTCCTTTGGCACGGCAATTAGACTCTCGTTCTAGCAATGACTTTTTTCCAACCTATTTATTTTTCCTCCCTTTCACACTTAGCATAACAAAATTAAATGTTCAGTCATTAATTAATTTTGCATAATAGGCAATGAGTGTTTTAGGACTTTGCATTGTTTTCAAGGACATTCACAACATTGTATAGCAAACGAATGGGTGCACCAATTCAAGCATTCAAAAAATTCAACACGTACGAGGAAGCGTGCTCGATATACATGAGATTCATTGACTGGTACAAGAGTCTCTAGGTTGAATTGACTACAACTTCCTATTAATATGTGCACTAGCTAGACAAGCCCTCTCATTCGGCTGCCCACCCATGTTTAATGCAACTTCCACTATCGACCTAACAAGCCTAAAATGGGAAAATATTTTTACGATGCTTAGTTCTTATTTTAATAAGTTATTTTTTTAATGCAATGGTGACTTATGAATGAATTAAAAAACTATTTATCAATCTTAAATGTTATGTACGGATAAAGAAGTATATTTGAGATAAAACTACAAGCTACCATACAAATGCTCCACCAAATTAAAGTGAAGAGAAACATTGGTTGTGGAGTCACGAAGACGAGAATGTGAAAATATTTAGGTCGCGATATCTATGCCAATGCAACTGAGAAAACTAATAGGTTCTTAATCTACTTTATGGGAATCGAGTTATCATAGACCAAGTTATTTTTATCCTTGTGTAGAACGTGTTAGTCATCATGATGCACCCTAAATATTAACAATACTAAAAATGAGTCAGGCCTTTGACAATGGAATTCAAGATTGTGAAACAGCAAAAGATCATTCAGTATCCTCGTTCGCACCCTTGTAAACATTATGCAAAGTGATTTTGTTTTGTACACTAAGGCTATGCAATTATTTAGAGAAAATTGTGACATTTCATGTAATTTTATCGACATAGTAGTAATATGTGTCATAAGAACGAATGTTGACAAAATAATAATATAAGAGCAAGATTTATAATTTCTCATTATGCTTTAAGTTTGGCATATTCCGTTACACCTCTACATCATCATGTACATTCTCAGGAGCTTCAACCGAAGCAAAGTGAGTGATCGAATACGACAATCAAAAATCGAAGAGTTGATATCATCACTATAATAATCGGAGAAGGTATATGAGCTTGATTTTGTATAATCATTATGGTCAGGGGTATGTTAAAAGTGTTTGAAAGCATAAAATATTTTCTCAAAATTTTTTAATCAAAAAATCATTTTCAAGGTAGCTTGTTAAAACAAGGTATCGTAGGTCGTTCGAACGAGGTTCCTTATCTCATTCGATATCAGTGGTTCGAATGAATCTTCTAACGAGCCAATTTTATCATCGTTCTGGAATGTCGTTCGATATCTCGTTCAATGTTCATTCAAACGACTTGTCATAAGTCGTTCGAAACAGGTCCAGTTCATTCTATTGAACCTATAAAAAAATAATATTTTACTTAATTTCAAATGCAATCTTTTCAAGTCTACCTCTTGAAGATTAATCTCCCTATTTAAGATGTACAAACTTTCACTTTTTTATAGGCCTTTTAGAACACTTTGTTTGATCAAACACTTTGATTTTTCATATCCAAATCCATTGGATGTTTTGTGATCACTTTATGAAACATTGAAGAACACATCTCTTGTTCTAATCCTTGTGGAGTTCATTCTTCACTGTTGAAGATAGGATAGGAGTTTTCTGAGGATGATTGATGGACACCGAGGCAAGTATAACTTACTGTGGAGCACTACTAGATTTGCACCACTTTCTGTTATCAACAAGGAAGGATATATGGCTGTAATACATAGTGTAGTCTAAGTTTATAAGTCTATCCGTGTATTTTCCTAATACCTTAGTTATAACAGTGTTCAAAAGGAGCTTTTCCAAAAGGTTTTTTTACCTCATGTTTGGTGTTGTGATTTGTTTGATTCGATTTAGCTTTTATATATTGCATGTATAGTTTCACCTAATTAATCAAGATAAAATTTGGATTATATTGAATTTGGCTTATTTATGACCTACTCTACGATTTTACGTTTGACCATATAACTCGACCACTTTATAATGCATAAAAAAATAGTAACAAAGCTTATTTCTATAAGTCATTTAAATGAATCTTGGTGAGTATATAGATAATTCTTATAATATACCACCTTTGTTTAATGGCACGAATTATGCTAATTAGAAACCCCGAATGGAATCATCTCTAAAATCAATCGACGAGCGTGTTTGGCTTGCTTTTGAAAGGAGTGGGCTCCTCCTATTATGACTAATGAAAATGTCATTAGTCTCAGGTTAGTCACAAATTGGACCGAATATGATTTTATATTGAGTAATTTTAACTCTCGTAGTTTGAATGTTATTTTTGATACATTATAATGACCACCCATCCCATATCATAGCCTTATCTAACTCCAGATGGCCCACACATCAACTTAGAGAATCGCTCCACTTTTAGGGCTTTCCCCCACAATAATACCTTCTCTAAAACTCTTTCGCTTAAAATTTATGGTGCCTGCTCCCATGACGCTATATCTTCAACGGAGTCAATCTAAAAATATGCGCTTGCGACAATCCCAATGCTAGTGCCACTTTAAGGCTGTGACTAATCTCTTATGTAGGTGATAACTTGGAACCAACCCAAATGAAACTGTAAGAACCTCCAAACTATCGCTGGCATATCTACGTGAATGTAATCCTTTCTAATGTTCTTGTGTCTATACATAGATTAGTGTATGCTAGACCCTATCTCAAGCCTAATCATAGATAAAGAACTTCCCTTGCCTAAAATGACAACCACAACAAATAACCAACCCCCGGTAGAATATATAAGATTAGTATAATGCTATTCAAAAAAGCCCCAAAAGATTATCTCTCATGTAATAGTCAACGAAGTGACTGAAAACCAAGTCAACCAAAAAAACTGCCACGTCTTTATAATCACGACATAAAATAGCCCCATACCCGCTGGGTATCCACATAAACACATATATCAAAGATAAAATCTATACATCTCATAATCTTAGTAAATATATTACTAATAAATAACGACAACTCCTCGATTTCTTAGCAAGACTCGTGCGCATGACTTGTAAACCTACCTGTAACCATTCCACGATAGTATCCCTACAAAAACTTGGTTATTACTAAATCATTAAATAATTAAGTGATCGCCACAAGTGTAGCACCTTCGTCTAATGGAACTATCGAAATGGAGGCCCTACCGGTGACCCTTTTCACCTTGACTCTGCAGTTGTTTCTGCTCAAACTAGCCTCGTCAGGATAACTTTCTTTGGTTGTGAGCCCTCTGATAAAAATTTCCTTTGCCTACTAGCCATAACATATCATATTGCCTACTCTTAGAAACCTCTTGGGATCTTCTCCTCCCTATGCGGTCTCTTATGCTGGTGAGGTCTTCCATAATCAGGTCAATGCTACACCGTCTAAAGTCATTGGTCCTACTTTGTCCTCTGCCTTCAAAATCTTAAGAACTATATCCATTAAATATTCATAACGCTCCCACTGATGTAGGAAGGTAACTTCCACCACCTGAGCCCAAGTGGTGAAGAACATGTTACCTAATAACACCTGTTAAATCCTTCACGTAAGGTTTTTGCCAACTCGAAACAAAATATACTCGCATTGAAACTGATGAGCGAACATCCTTCGTCGCTTCCATATATATATATATATATATATATCCGTGAAGAAAAAGAAAGATAGTTAAACTCCTTCGCATACTGGTTACCACATGGTCGCATCGATGAGGTCTTCAAAAACTTACTTCTAATTTCATTACAGATGGTTAGTGGAAACATTCCCCCTCAAACCATGCGTTAAACACATATTAAAGGTCTCACATCCAATGGTACCTAACTCTCGATCAAAGTCTACCTCATGCATGGGATGCCTCGCAAGAAAAATACAAACAAAGAACCCTCCATATGCACTCGTTCTTATTTGAATTGTTCATTTTGGATAATGAAGAAAAACCTCCTAAGATGTCATCGTTATCGAGAGTACAAATCTTAAGCGATAAATCTATATAGTAATCAAAAAACGCAATGCAAAAAAGCGACAGATGCGCTCAAGACCCTAAGACACTATAACCTGGTATGATATGAGACCAATTGTTACACCCGTAGAATCCATAAATAGATTGATCAGGTCTAATACAAAAATCACAGGAATAAAAAACATTTGATAACATTCTCAGCATAGATATATACATAAAACTACACAAATAATATAACGAAAGATAACAAATGCTGAAAAAAAATAAAACCATCTCTAATACCAATCATTGCCAATATAATAATCCAACTCTGTTATAAAAATGTATCTCATATAATCTATGACTTGAAATAATAAATAAAATAATAAATAAAATATAACGGCTTGCTGAAATCAGAAATATACATAGAGTGGGTGAGAGACACTTACTCGACTCCTACATCCTAGGAAGGAAGAGTATAATGCCGCTAGAGGTGCTCCTCAAATGAACCCAAGTCTACGGCAACTACTGCAGCTTAAAACCTGTGAAACGCAGATATAACAACAATGTAAACAATAAGTTTATGAAGAATAAGATAATAACTGAATTTGGGATATAATATAACTATACATCTCCCTCTTTTCTTTAGTGGATTTTAGGATATTAGTTGCCCAACCCAACAACCTAAAATAACATATAGTTCTCAAACCCATATGCAACATGTAAATGCAAAATTTCCACAATAATGATCCCAAACAATCAAAACCAAACAGAATAAAACAAGTCACATGATCACACGACACAAGTATTTGCGTGGTTTGTCAATGGCCTATATCCATGGGGTGTTTCTCCTTTCTTATAACTTTTTTTCTAAAAATAATAATTACATGCCCAATTTTCCTGGGGCAAGGGTTTCATTTATAAGGGAAGAAGATATTGTGTTGTGGAAGGCTATCGAACTTATCGGTGTAGTTATGGTTTGATCATACTGATCTTGCTCTGAGATCCTTACTAGTGGGACTCTTCTTCATCATTATCTTAACATGCCATCCTTTATCCTATAATAATGAGCAAGTGTCATCTAAGACGAATTTTTTAGGTTGTTCAGATAATTCCCCCACACAATACATATGAATAAATTTTATCTTTTAATTCTTTATTATTTACTATCATGATATTAGGTTAATATATTAAATTATAAAACACGTAATATATGATGGTCTCAAATCTAAAGTACATCCTGTTAAATAACCAAGGCTCTACTACCGATCTTATATCTCATGCCTATAAGTCCAGCGTCATCTAATACCGTAATAAAATATACACTTCTAGCACACAAGAATCTCAAATCATAAATATTTACGTATGTACTCGTATTATAAATCATATATATCTTTAGTATAACACATAAACCAATACTAACATGTATAGTACTGCAACACATAATCACATATGGTAGGAATAAGACAATCTATACATCTAATATCCCCACATAGGTATAGTCCTCGGCATGTATAAGTAAATGGAATACTCGCACGCCTGAACATAACGAAGGCACATCCTTATTGCCTTCGTAGATCACTCGCGCATGCTAGTGATTAAGCATAAATTCTTCATATTTATTCCCGTAATTTAGAGTCTTTTATCTCTCCGCGAAGTGTAATTTGAGTGGATTTATCTCATATCATTGCTACTTACATTTTCTAATGAGTATGATGAGTTTCTATATTTCTCATCACTTTTGCAGGTATTTGATGCATACAAAGAAAGAAGAAATCGAAAGAAAGAATGAAAATAAGAGCATAAACGTCAAAGGGGCAAAAGATTAATTTGCATCTGGAATTTGGAAGAGAAACCTAAGAGAAATTTAAGATTTCAAGTCTACAAACACCTAGGAAGAAATAACATCCAAATTCGAGTCACGGATCAAAAGTTACAAGACTTCAAAGTTGAGAGAAAATCACAAAGAAGAAAAAGTTTCCTACGAAGATCAAACTGAACCGAAGAGGTTGAAAAATGACCCGATCCTATCCTTGGAAAACTTTCTGTGAAACATAAAAAGATGGAATCGAACCGAAGATGAAAAAATAAACCGAACCAGTCCTGGAAAAACTTTCTGTTAGAGGCAAACCGAACCGAATCCCCTGAACAGGATCGATTCGGTTGTCGAAATTTGGATTTATCCACTTGTAAAATTAGAATCTTACTTGATTGAAACTCTTGTAAATCCATAGGTTATTTATTTTAACGTCTTTGAAAAAGTGGTAGAGCTTATTTTTACATAGTTTTTTAAAGAGGAAGTGCTGAAGAACCCAAGAAGCTCACAAATATAATTTGTTGATTCTCAATTAAGATTTCTATAGTAAAGCTGATTTCTTTCTCTATTCTATTGTTTTATTTCGATAATTCATGCAAGCTTAGTTTATTTCAAAGAAATATTGAATCCTTTTACTTATCTAGGTATGATTTCAGTCACATACACCGTAGAAACCCTTGTTTTCTCTAGTTACACCATGCTAGGCTAGATTTTTAGGATGCATGAACCCAACCCGATGTGGTTTGCATATATGTAAAATTAGTTTTTGAATTAAATAAATGGTTGAATCATGTTGCGTGGTGATCACAAGCATCGTTGTACTTTTGATCTCGTTTGTCCTAGGTAACCGGGATGCTTAATAGGGCGACACGCGTGTAGCTATAACAACACCACTTTATTCTTACTTTTGATTATGTATGGTGCGGGCTAGTACCCTCATATATGTAATGTTTGAGATTAATAAAGATCGGGTTTAGTCAATTATCTAATTCATAACTAGTTTTATCACCGTTAAACGTACAAGGGTTGGAGGATTGTATTCCGACCTTGCTTTTCTCATTCATGGTTAATCAATCACAATTAGTTCACTCTTGCATACTTAGTTCATACTTAGTTTCATTTAATTTCAGTTAGTTAATGGCTATAATATCACTTAGATAAACTTTATATTATCTTTTTAGAGTCAGTTTAGGGTTGACCATCTTACTTACCATCGTCACGTTCTACGTCCTATTTCTCTGTGGATTCGATCCCGTCTTACCGGGTTATTACTTCAGTGATAGGCTTGCACTTGAGCCTACATAAGCACTCACTTTAGAACACTTTATAAGTCGCATCAAGTTTTTGGTGCCGTTGCCGGGGAATTAGGTAGACTGTTAGGTTAGATCCAATTAATCATAAACTTTGACCAAAAAAATTTCAAAACTCCAAAAAACTTCAGAAAAATAAATAAAATAAAAAAGATAGAACATTTCTCATAGTCCTTTCATGCAAAATTCGTAACAAACTCCTCGATTAACTCCCACATGCATTTACGAGAATCCGATAGTTGAGTACGACCCTGATAGCCCACATACCCCTCGCGTTCCTTAATTTTGGGTTCCACCTCCGACACTACCAAATTCATTAGAAAATTACACTTCGAGTGACTCTTCAGGTTACATTTCAGGTTACGCTCCTAGCGCACAGAGTAAGGATACTGATTTACTTAGAGAGAGAAATATGTCACAACACGGTAGCATAGGCGCGGGTGAGGAAGAAGCACCGTATCGACCTTTGAGAGAATTATTATACCCTGAGCGGTCAGTCACTATGGGATGCATTCTTCTCCCATATAATTCAGGGCAATTCCATTTTCAGAATGGAATGATCCAAATCCTTCGCACATATCATGGAATGGAGTCAGAGAAGCTTTATCTCCACATTCAGGAGTTTGAGGAGGCATGTGAGACTTTCAGCGATCAAACATGCACAAAAGATGTGATCTGCCTTACGCTTTTCCCATTCTCTCTAAAGAATAAAGCTAAGACCTATCTATGGTCTTTACCCCCAAATTCAATTACGTCGTGGAATAAGTTACAATCCAAGTTTCTCAAGAAGTTCTCCCCTCCACGTCGAACGAACTCCATTAAGGCCCAAATTCAAACATTTCGACAATTAGAAAATGAGTCATTTGATCGATGTTTTAAGTGTTTCAATGAGTTAGTCACCGCATGCCCTCGCCATGGTCTTGACAAATAGCAAATCATTTCCTTCTTCCATCATGGGCTGAATATCAACTCCCAAAAACTTGTTAAAACAATGTGTGATGGACCTTTTCTCGATTTAGATGCCAATGATACTAAGCTCCACTTGAGGTGTGTCGCTGATACTACTCAAACTTGGGATACATCTGACCCTAGTGCTCAGAATCGAACTGGCCAAGCGGCCACCACTCCATCGACGTCCGGTCTATACCACGTAGACAAAGATACCATGACGAACTATTGAATCGAGAAAATTGAGAAAGGTATGAGAGAGTTACTCACTGCACGCATAAGAGAACTAACTGGACCCATCCACACCCCAATTGAGAAGGTATGTGTTATTTATGAGGCGCGCCATTCAACAGAGGAATGCCCGATGATACGCACCTACAAAGTTATGCTTCAAGAGCAAGTGAGTGGTGTAGTAGGATTTAAGGGTAATTTCAGTGCCCCACAAGGAAATTCTTATAACCCTTTATGGATAAACCACCCAGGTTTTAGCTATGGGTAGCCACAGGCTGCGATAAATCCTACGTCACATGTTGCCCCCTCCACCTCCACCTCCTCAGTTTCAACAAGCTTCACATATAAAAGGTCATATGCAAGTACCACCTCCTGGACCGTATATCACTCCACCACGGAGAAATATCGAGGACACAATAAATCTATTCATCAATGATTAGAATGAAACTAATGCTAAGCATGATCGCATGTTCATCGACATAAATGCGAACATCTCCAAGTTGCAATCGTCGTTGAGTATCCAAGAGAAGGGTAAGTTTCCGGCTCAAGGATAAAGACCTCCCCAAGGTTAAACTAGTATTAGCTCTACATTCATGGAGAATCAAGAGCAATGTCAATCCATCACCACTCTACGAAGTGGGAGAGTTGATTTATCACCTCCCCCACACGACACACCTAAGGACAAAGAGGTTTCGCCCTGCATAAAAGAAGCCGAAGATGCCCCCTTGAAGTAGAGTGAAAAGGACGACGCTATTGATCCTAAAGTTGTAGTGAAACCACCCACCGCCGTGCCATTCCCTCAACAGTTGGTTCCTCCCCAAACATGAAATCCCCGTGATGATGTGCTAGAGGTCTTCAAGCAAGTAAAGTTGAATTTACCTTTCCTAGATACTATAAAGTAAATGTCCGCCTATCCCATAGTTCTTAAGGACTTATTTATGGTGAAAATATGGCTAAAAGTAAAGAATAATGTATTCCTCGAACAAAACGTGAGCTTCGTTCAAAATTCAAAGATCCAGGTGCACCTACCATTTTGTGCATCATAAGAGAGAATAGAATCGAAAAGCCCTTACTCGATTTAAGGGCGAGTGTCAACATTCTCCCTTAATCCATTTATAGGAGACTTGATTTGGGGGAAATTAAACCCATTAAGATCACTCTCCAACTTGCGAATTATACCGTGAAGATACCAAGAGGCATTGTCGAGGACGTGATAGTCCAAGTTGACACTTTCTACTTCCTGGTAGATTTTGTCATTTGGGACACGGAGCCCTCCTTCACCTCAAGTAACCATGTTACCATTATCATTGGGTGCCCATTCTTATTTACGGCTAACGCTTTGATTAACACTCGCAATGGGCAAATACAACTCACTTTTGGGAACACGACCTTAGAGACAAACATCTTCAACATCATCCAACATGTGGGTGATGAGGACGATTTCCACACAGTGGATCTTATTGAGGAGATCGTAGAGGATCACGTAGAGAAAAATTTCAGTGGAGATGCCTTAGTATCATGCCTTATATCAATCATTGAGAGTGAGGGGACGTACACTGCTTTCGAAAGGGAGATAGAGGGGTTGAGAACGATTCTAAATGACAGAGCCTCGGATGAGGACGTGAGAGAGTTAGGGTTGGTTTTGAGATTTGAGGAATTACCACCGAGGGAGTCGAGCACGGTTCCCTCTGATGAAAAATTTCCTACCCTCGAGCTAAATAAATTACCCTCTAACGTGAAATATGTTTATTTAGGAGAGGATGAAACATTTATTGTTGTTGTCTCCTTTAGCCTAGATAAATAAAAAGAGAGTAAATTGTTAGATATTTTGAAGAAGAACCAAAGTGATTTTTGTTAGTGCATAGCATATTTGAAAGGTATAAGTTCCTTGATTTGTTCCCATAAAATCCACCTCGAAGAGGACGTGAAGCCCTCAAGGGAAATGCAAAGAAGATTGAACCTTACCATGAAATAGGTAGTGAGAGATGAAATTATTAAGTTATTGGACGCAGGGATCATCTACCCAATCTCGAATAGAAAATGGGTGAGTCCTATACAAGTTGTCCCGAAGAACTCGGGTATGACGGTGATTGAGAATGCCAAGGATGAGCTAATTCCCCAACGTACCACCACAGGGTGGCGCAATTGCATTGATTACTAAAAACTCAATGCGGTCACGATGAAAGATCATTTCCCTTTACCATTCATTGACCAAATGATAGAGAGAGTAGCAGAACACCCATACTATTTCTTCCTGGATGGTTATTCTGATTATAACCAAATAGAGGTAGATGTACTTGACCAAGAGAAGATGACTTTCGCATGTCCTTTTTAAACGTTTTCCTACAAACGTATGTCATTTGGATTGTGCAATGCACCCACGACTTTTCAAAGGTGTATGTTGAGTCTCTTTAGCGACATGGTTGAAAGAGGACTTGAATTTTTTATGGACTACTTTAGCATTTTCGACACCTCTTTTGATCTTTGTTTAGGGAATCTAGAGAAAGTACTTACCCGGTGTGTGGAAAAGAACTTGGTGATGAATTGGAAGAAGTGCCATTTTATTTTCACCGAAGGAATAGTTCTTGGCCACATCATATCGTCCAAAGAAATTGAAGTTGATAAGGCTAAAATTGATGTCATAGATGAGCTACCACCACCGAAATCGCTGAAAGATGTGCGCTCTTTCTTGGGCCACGCGGTGTTTTATAAAAGATTTATCAATGACTTTAGTGCCATCGCTAGACCCTTGAGTAATTTTCTTATGGAGGACACTCCATTCGAGTGGAATGCAGCATGCCAATGCACTTTTGATAAATCGAAAGGCATGCTTATATCCTCTCCCATCATGCAAGCTCCGGATTAGTCCTTGCCATTCGAACTTAAGTGTGATGCTAGCGATTTCGTGATAAGGGTTGTTTTGGGCCAAAGGAAAGATAAGAAAGCCCATGGCATCTACTATGCTAACTAGAATTTAACCAGACCGTAACTAAATTACTCCACCATGGAGAAAGAATTATTAGTAGTAGTATTTGCCCTAGATAAATTTTGCTCATACCTCATTGGTTCACCTATCACATGCTTCACTAATTACACGAATCCAAAATACCTCCTTGCTAAGAAAGATGCAAAGCCACGCCTCATAAGGTGGATCCTACTTCTACAAGAATTTAATCTCTCTATTAAAGACAAGAAAGGAGTAGAAAACGTCATTGCCGATCATTTGTCCCACCTTTTATCCAACGTGCCTAGTGATCCCTTACCCATAGACGAACATTTTCTGGATGAGCAGTTAATTTCTACCTCTTCTCTCCCCTAGTTTGGGGACATAGTTAATTTCCTTGTCATGGGATCCATCCCTCTCGATTGGACACCACAAGAGAAGAAGAGGTTCACTACTTGGTCACGCATGTTTTTCTATGATGATCCACTCTTATTCAAATACTGTGCGGACCAAATCATTCGATGTTATGTACTGGATGACGAGATACCAAAGGTCATCTAATTCTGTCATTCAGAAGCTTGTGGATGACATTTTTCGACGAAAAAGACGATCGCTAAGATCCTTTAAAGCGGCCTCTACTAGCCCATAATCTTTTGGGATGTTAATTAAAGTTGCAAATCGTGCGATAGGTGTCAACAGATGGGCGTTATCACTCACCGAGACATGATGCCACTAACCCCTATTCTCATCATTGAGATCTTTGACTGTTGGGGTATTGACTTCATGGGACCATTCCCTCCCTCCTTAGATTTCCTATACATCCTGATTACGGTAGACTACGTTTCTAAATGGGTGGAAGATATAGCTACAAAAATAAATGACAACAAAGTGGTGATAAAGTTCTCAAAGTAACACATACTCTCTCGCTTCGGTGCTCCGAAGGCAATAATTAGTGACAACGGCACACATTTTTGTAATAATCCATTTGAGAAGCTTATTAGGAAGTATGGAGTCATCCACAAGGTTGGAACGAGTTATCACGCACAAACGAATGGGCAAGCTGAGTTGGCTAATCGTGAAATCAAGAACATACTTGAGAAGACTGTCGATCCTAACAGGAGAGATTGGTCCCTTCGATTGAATGATTCGCTATGGGATTATTGCACTGCATATAAGAACCCCCTCGGTATATCTCCTTTTTGCTTTGTGTATGACAAACCTTTCTATCTTCTCGTGGATCTAGAACACAAGACATATTATGCCATTAAGAGATTGAACTATAGCATGGACAAAGCCAGTGAAGCTCGCAAGTTTCAATTGAATGAGTTAGAGGATATACGCAATGATGCGTATGAGAATGCTAAGATATCCAAGGAATGGATGAAACTTGCAGATGATAAGATCATTCGACGTAAGGAGTTTCATTCAGGGAAAAAAGTGCTTCTTTACAACTCTAGGATTAATTTATTTTCGAGTATATTGGGGTCTAGATGGACTGGCCCAATTGTCGTGAAGAATGTATTCCCCCACGGAGCTGTGGAATTGGAAGTTCCAAAAGAGGAAAATACATTCAAAGTTAACGAACAACGCCTAAATCCATATTTAGAGGCGTGTGTGGATGAAGTCGACACCATTTGGTTATCGAACCCCGTTCACGGGATTGAGTGGGCTGTAACAGAGAGGTCGTCGCACCCCCGAGGCATATGGGGAGATTCTTATGTATAGTAGCCATGAGATAGGTTAGTATCGTTGGGAGTCAATATGTGTGAGTCATGAGAGGTTAGGAGTTTAAACAAGCTTTTTGAGAGGGTGTAGAGAGCATCGAGGAAGTTCATTTGTGAGAATAGGTGCGGGAGTTTTCAGGAAGTCGAGGGTGGTAAAATTTATGTTCAGAAATAGAGAGGAGAGATTTCTGTTTGAAGAAAACCGAACCAAGTCCCCTGTACCGGATCGGTTCGGTTGGGAAATGATCGGAAAAAAAAAGAAGGAAGAAAAAAAAATCCAGTTTCGGATCGATTCTCCCCTGTACCGGATCGGTTCAGTTTCTGTAGTCTTTTGCCATTTCCTAAGGTGCCTCCCCCCTTCCCTAATCTCTTCACTTACCTCCCCAATATGATTTTTCCCTCCTTTCGTACCCATTTTCCCCTCCATTCCTCCCCCCTTCTTTCCCTCCAAATTCCCCCCCCCCCCCAACTCCACCTCTCCCACCTATAAATTCCTACCCATCTCACCCCCATTTTTCCACACTTCCATTCCATACTTACTCTCCCTCTCTTTTTCTTCCATTCCAGCTCCACCCCAAACATTCCAATGGAAAATAAAGTTCTTCCCCTAAAATACTTGTCCATGGAGGTCCTTCCAAATGGTAACGGGGAATACCGCTATCACATAGAGCGAATTTGGTGTGAGAAGTTTTTCAGCATTTTCAGAAAGCTTCACATTGAGCGTATCATTAAATGGAACGAGTCGCCCCTTTCGGTATCCAATCTTTTCAGTCAAAGGGGGTGGTCCCAGTATCTCAAAGAGCCCCACAATGTGATGTGGGCAGACGAGGTCCGATCTTTTTATGGCTCACTCGTCTGCACGGGCGAGTTTGAGGGCCAAGCTTTTGTGGATGGCCACCCCATCCCTTTCTCTTTGGACATTCAGTCCCGAAAACTTGACTCCATGGGAGTTCCAAATCTGACCCAATTTTACTACCCCACCATCCTGAAACATACGTGCATCACCCATCTCACACCCGTCAAAAACTGGGTGAGGGACACCTTCCCAGTGGGATGCCTCAATGATAAGGCGCGCATTACTTTTCATATTGTTTGCGCTGATCTGCATCAAACCTCTAATAACTCGGTGGTGCGCCCTCGCCAAGCCACACTCGTCTAGCACCTTTATGATCCCAACTTCACGATCAATCTTGCCCGCATATTCTACACGAATATTTTTTATGCGGCATTGGAGAAAAAAGGGCGCGATGCCCCTCCCATATGCACGCCTCATCACTTCCATTCTTGCCGATGTCGGCATTCATCTGCCTCGGGATTTTCCCCACCTCCTGGAGCCCATTGGGCAAGCATCACGCAATAGGAGTGTCAGGCAATGAGAATCCATACGAGCAGCTGAGGCAGCTGTCGATGTTGATGAGGACGATGATGACGAGGACGAGGACGAGGAAGAGCAAGAAGAGTATGATGATGATGACGATGACTCAGCTTTTGAGTCAGCAGGCACAGATTTTGAGAGATGTTTATCATTAGTGGAAACGCGCTTAGATGGATACCAGTGCAATACGAGCATGATGCACCACCTTCGAGCGAAAATGTAACAGATGACTATGGGTGCGCCACCACCGTATTTCTATGACCCAAACGCGCCTGGTGGATCCCATCCCCTACCCAGTAAAGCCTTTGTTTGGTGATGTTGATATGTGGTTGTGTTTGTGCTTTTTTTTAATGATATTTGTTATTGCTAGTTGTTTTCTATCCCCACTTCTTTCTAACACATGTTTGTTGGTGATATAAAAATTTTGCAATTTCAATATTTGTTAGTTTTATTTCTTCGCACTTTTAATTCGATTTGAGTTAGATTTTAGTCCTTTTAGCTTGAAGACAATGCAAAAGTCTAAGTTAGGGAGGGTGACAAGTGCGTATTTCTAAAACTTCACAAATTTTCAAAAATTTCAAAAAAAAAATTGAAAAAGTTAAGAAAAGCCAAAAATATTTTCCTTCAAAATAAATAAAAATTGGAATTTAAAAGCTTCAAAAATGTCACAAATCTTTTGTCTAAAGTTGTAAAAACCCAATGCACAAGCCAAAATTGACCAAAGATGGAAATTGAGCGAAAATTGGCGACTTAACGAATAAGTGTGGAGATTAACTAACCCGGTGAGATTTTGAGCCTATCGATTTTTTTGAGTTTTTAAATCAATCCGAGTTAATGGTTAACTAAAAGTTCATTTCAGCATTTTAAAAAAAAAGTCATTAAAGATTTCTATTTCTTTGTTTTGATCGGTTATGGAAAATGTGTGGGATGTTGCCATGAAAAACGCGTTGAAAATATCTCTAAACTTAATTCATCTCGAGACGCATATGGTAATGCAATTACCAATTTGGACAATGAAGTAGGCCCTCATTTGTCACCCACAAATATTGGCCAGAAAAAGTCGTGAAAAATTAATCTTTTTGAAACCCAATTTGAGCCGAATAAGTTTTTCCCTTTCGTTTGACAACCCGAAAAATTCCAATTGGCCCGGAATTGTGAAAAGTGAAAATTCAGAAAGTAAGTTCGAAAAGTGCATAAAAAGGGGCAAGAAAAAAATTATTAGAAAAAATGCTCAACAAAAATAGCAAAAAAAAGAAAAATGTGAAAATGAAAAAGAAAATGAGCAAAAGCCCAGAAAAGCACTAACTGTCATCATAAGAATATTTTCCAATTCCGAATTTCTCTATCATTTCCATTTTACCAAAATACACCTTATAACCCGAAAAAGTCCTCACTGAGTCCATATTGCTAAACTGTTTATCGCGTGGAGAGCTAAGGCACAAAAGATAGTAAAAGTGATTATATGTCATGAAAAAGAGGCGTGTTTCCCGTTTCCCAATGATCGTATTCTGATGATCAGATCTTTTCACCCCCAATAGTCCGTCTTTCAATTTCTGTGTGTGACCTTGTGTTCATTATATTTACTCTTTATATCACACATACCGAGAGAATTAGCCACATTCCGAGTGATTCGGTTGTAAGAGCATCCCGTGAGATTTTGAAATCAAAGCGAATTCTCGGAAAGTAACGTAGTGATCAATCAGTGGAAATTAGCAGTTCGAGTTTTGGCTTCGCATACACACACTATGACTTGAAACTTGTGAATATGATTTTAAGGTGACCTTTTTTGGGGAGTTTAAATTGTACAATTTTTAAGTGTTTTGAACTTTCTTTGAGTTTAGGAAAATGAATTTTGTGGGTATATTCTATGCAAACCCTCACGAGACACAACTCGTTCTACTAGGGTAACCTAGGGGTTTAAAGGCTTGTTGCATACGCTAAATGCAATCGCTTTCTCGAGAAAGAGGTTTTCTATCCCATTTAGTGTTTGCTAAGAGTTTTACCATGTTGTGATTCTTCTACATTGCTCGAGACGATCAAAGTTCTAAGTTAGGGGGGTTTGATTAGGCATAAATTCTTCGTATTTATCCCCGTAATTTAGAGTCTTTTATCGCTCCGCGATGTGTAATTCGAGTATATTTATATCATTTCATTTCCACTGACATTTTCTAACGAGTATGCCGAGTTTCTATATTTCTCATCACTTTTGCAGGTATTTGATGCATACAAAGAAAGAAGAAACTGGAAGAAAGAATGAAAATAAGAGCAAAAATGTCAAAAGGGTAAAAAAGTAATTAGTGTTGGGAATTTGGAAGAGAAGCCTAAAGAGAAATTTAAGATTTCAATTCTACGAACACCTAGGAAGAAATAGCATCCAAATCCAAGTCACGGATCAAAAGTTACAAAACTTTAAAGTTGAGAGAAAATCACAAATAAGAAAAAGTTTCCTTCGAAGATCAAACCGAACCGAAAAGGTTGAAAAATGAATCGATCCTGTCCTTAGAATTTTTTTTGCAAAACATAAAAAGATGTAACAAAATCGAAGATGAAAAAAATGAACCGAATCGATCCTGACAAAACTTTCTATTAGAGGCAAACTAAACCGAATCCCCTAAATAGGATCGGTTCAGTTGTCAAAATTTGGATTTATTCACTTGTAAAATTAGAATCTTGCATGGTTGAAACTCTTGTAAATCCGTAGTTTATTTATTTTAACATCTTTGAAGACATGGTAGAGATTATTTTTACATAGTTTTAGAGAGAGGAAGTGTTGAAGAACCCTAGAAGCTCATAAATATAATTTGTTGATTCTCAATTAAGATTTTTATAGTAAAGTTGATTTCTTTCTCTCTTCTAATGTTTGATTTCGATAATTCATGCAAGATTAGTTTGTTTCAAAGAAATATTGAATCCTTTTACTCATCTAGGTATAATTTCACAATGATTTCAGTCACATGCACTGTAGAAACCCTTGCTTTCTCTAGTTACACTATGCTAAGCTAGATTTTTACGGGTTGGGATGCATGAACCCAACCCGATGTGGTTTGCATGTGTGTAAAATTAGTTTTTGAATTAAATAAATGATTGAATCGTGTTGCGTGGGGATCACAATCGTCATAGGACTTTTGATCTCGTTTGCCCTAGGTAACCGGGATGCTTAAGAGGGTGACGAGCGTGTAACTATAACAACACCGCTTTATTCTTACTTTTGATTACGTATGGTGCGGGATAGTACCCTCATATATGTAATTATTGAGATTAATAAAGACCGGGTTTAGTCAATTATCTAATTCATAACTAGTTTTATCACCAGTAAATGTACTAAGGTTGGAGGATTGTATTCCGAACTTGCTTTTCTCATTCATAGTTAATCAATCACAATTAGTTCACTCTTGCATGCTTAGTTCATACTTAGGTTCATTTAATTGTACTTAGTTAATAGCTATAATCTCACTTAGATAACCTTTATATTTTCTTTTCAGAGTCAGTTTAGGGTTGACCATCTTACCTACCATCGTCACGTTCTATGTCCTATTTCCCTGTGGGTTCAATCCTTATCGGGTTATTACTTGAGAGGCAAGATTTCACTTGAGCCTATATAAGCTCGCACTTTAGAACAAATTTTAAGTCACGTAAGCTAGGCATAGTTATAGGGAATCCCACTCCTATGACCTCAAATTATCAACAAGGGATAATCACTAAATTTTCTCGTTGATTGCATAGGCTACCATGGCCAAGACTATATGATGATCATCAATCACATATCTCAAGACTATATTAAGACAACTCATGTATATTCACCCTCGGAACACAGGTATGTAGGTATTAGTTTCCGGGTTATACGAAGACAACCCTCATATATTCACCGTCGGGACATGAGTATGTTGGCAATAGTGTCCAGGGTAAAATGACTAAGGTAAATCCTATTGTCACAATTGACATCGTACACTCCTCTTAAAAGGATATCCACTTTAGTATGCCACCCATGATCACTCACTCATGGTATGCATTGCACATAAACATGCAATAATATAACCCTCACTAACGGTTTGAAGTAAACACATACATATATAGGCCTAACGCTACATGGATCACACTTAATATCAATATTATTAGATTGTATTATACTCGTTATGCTTATACGATTCTATACATCAATGGCCCTACCTCCGAAGGCTCTTTAAATTCTAGGTATAGTCACACGCCTAATTTACACTAGAAACACGGACAATAACTATGGTCAATATTATATAACCCTAGCCCGATCTCCCAGGTCTCCACGTATACGTATCATCCACAACTAACTTATATAAGAACATAGAATATAATAACTACCCCACTCTAGAGTTTTTGACTTAATTTTAGCCTCCCCAATGGATAAATGCCCTAATAATATATCTCACAATGATCCTATCAACCCGACCGTCTAACCTAATTCTGTAAGCTTCCAATGGTCCATGAAATTATCCATCCTACTATCGAATCTACAACTCATATCTCATAATTAATTTAACCCCTTGAATCCAATGAGGCCAAAATACCTAGCTTCCCAAATACCCAAATCATAACCTCAAAATAATAATATACTCTCACTTCTTCGAATATAAATAACATAAAGGCCAAATTAACATAGACTGATGCCCTAAATTCCATCCAACCAATCACAACACAGAGCCCAAACCAAAATCACCAACCTAGAGTTTCATCCTTACTCACTCTTGATAAAATATTCATAAGAAATTAAAATATATCCAAAAATATGAAAGGGGGTCCACGTATTCATAATTCAATTTTTTATATTCATGTGGTATCGATCGATCAAGCTTTAGGGTCGATCAATCGATGGTACCTGTACAAAATTCCTTTTTCTACCTATAGGTTTTGACCTAAAAACCTCTATTAAAGTCCCTCCAAGCTCCCAAAATAAATCCAAATGTAACATCCTTTGTGTATAATTATCCCAATAATATTCCAAACTTAATTCTAACAAATATATACGATCTTAACATGATTTAACTGGGTAAATCTTATATTTTAATCAAGAACCCTAGGTTTAAAAAATTTAATCAATTAGTTTCAGTTTCACATCGAATTGTCGAATTAACATGAGGCTTTTATAAGATTAACAGTATATAATCAAGATCTTACAATTATATAACAATCCTAACTCGGATTAATGATAAAATCAACTGATTTTCGATTATGTCATTATCATTGTTATTTACATAATTAAGTTTATTACAAATTAACTAATTTAATCCCAAATCAGATATATAATTAGATTTGGTTTATATTTAAATGAATAGAAATATTCAAACACAAAATCAATCATAATCAAACTCCAAATAAACTTTTCTTATTTAAGATTATGGATAAAATTATGCCAAGATCCTCCCAATTCTTTCGCTTTTCTTGAATCTCCGTCTCTCTAGTCTCAAGGTGCCTCCCAAATTATAATATGTGACTTATGCGATTCCTAATGACTCACTAGAACCCTTTAATTTCAAAATTGCACTTGGCCCCTAAGTCTGTCTCATCTAAAAGAGCTCAAAATCACCTCCAAGTGACTTAAAATATTACCCAAGCTTTATACTAACACAATAGGCCTAAAATTTATCATTTAAAGATAAAAACGGACATTCTAAGTGTCTCAAAAGCTGAATAAAAAATATTCCAAATCAAGTAACTAACAACTTAGTAATTTAATAATCAACCGGTATAAGTCCAAATATTATTTATTTAACTAATGATTTTTCGTATATAAAATTCGATTTCAATTACGAATCAAATAGCATATAAAATGTAAATAGTGACATATTCTGTCACAATAAATACAAATAATTAATTTTTTTATTAATTTTCACAATTAAATAATGCATATAAAAATACGGGGTAATACATTCTCATTATCAATACTCTATCAAATTCAAACGTCCTCGTAGTTAAATTGATTTAACACCCGTATATGTGAGCATTTGAAGTGCCACGATCATTTTTCGCATCATTTAATCAAAATTTTCCTCGTGAATATTGCTTACTTCTAAAATAATAGTCATAACAAATAATCTTATCAGGAATACGAATGAATAATAAGCGCATAATGTGTAATCGACATCAAAATATTTGACACCATATTGTCCATTGATGGTGCCATGGTTATATACGTATATCGTATATTATACTTTGTTGGTCTCAAGACCAGGTAAAGTATGAGGGTTGGGTTAAGCAGGTAAGTAGTGTAAAACTTGGTCATATCCTTATGAACACAAATGTTATAAATATCTGCACAAACACTTATGATTTCTCTTTGAGCGATGCGTTGAATCAACCACTACTGTCTCAAGAAATAATTAAGGGACATTGAGTCTACCACCAGGTGTCTCAAAAAATAGGAAAAATGGTTTCGCATCGGCACTCACGTGCAATGAAAAATTGTAATACCCCAAATTTTTAATTGACTAATTAAGTTATTTTATAATGAACAATTATTACCGAGAATACATAAATCGGGTAAATTTTAATGGAAGAAATATAATTAAAGTAATACTGAATTTATAAAAATTTTGGTAAATTAGTGTAAATTAATTGGATAAATTGACCTTTTATTTATTGAATTAAAAAGTGGATATTAACATTAATGAGCGAGGGTATTTTGGTCTTTTAATATGTCTTAGTGACTAAGTTAGGGTTTAAAGGAGTCTCACTTATGTGTATGATAGTGTATGGTTATTGGTGTGTGAATTAGAAGAAGAGTGACAAAGAGATGGATTTGGCGGCTAACCCAGGGGAGGAACCCACGTTCGCAGGTAAACCCCATCGCGATTGTGTCCTAGGATCTCGCGATCGCATGAGCAAGGGTAACTATAGCGGCCTTACCAGTCTATTCCCCCTAGCATCCCTTGTGTGGGTTTTGCTGACTTAGTCTTTTATAATTGATTAATAAACCTGCAAATTTTTCATTTGTGTATATCATTCCCTCTAAAACCATACCCTTAACACTTATATTTTATTCATCCCTAACCTCTAAAAAACCAAACCCCATTAAAATACAACACTCAAACCTCCATTTTAGGACCTTAAGCCTGAAATTTGGGATTACTTAAACAGACAAAGTTGATTATATTATAGAGGAGATTAAGGGACGCAAGTCAGATTTTAGAATAGTAGAAGGCAAGAATACTCTATTTTTCTCCTTTAGCGCTTGTTTACTTAATATTGCCTAAACAATGCTTCTTGTTGATTAAAAATGATTAAAAGTTTTATTAAGGTATGATAAACCTAATCTTAGCAATTGATTTTGAAACTTATGAAACCCTTATATATTAAGGATGCTTAGAAAATAATTATCTGAATTAATTGTGAAAATGTTTAAAAGAAGAGAAGATTAAAATGTTAATTGGATAATATTTAAATAAAATTCCTTACAAACTTGGGGAAATGAAATATGACATATGAGTATGACTAGTCCCATGAAATTATAATACGAATTGATTATGCTTATCATGGGACACTTTTATTAGTTGGAAATTCAAATGGTCCCCACTCGAAATGAATATATTATTTTGTGTTATGAAATTTTAATTTAAACCTTGGAAATTGGGTTAATACTCATGTGAACTCGCTATGATAAGCGTCACAAGTAAAAAAATATATCACTAGAGACTAAGAATTATATGCGTTTATCAAGGGGACTATTGTTTTTACCATATTTTGTTAGTGTTGGGACTTGGATGTTGGTTAGTTGTTGTCACTGAAGAGATTATATTGTGATTTACTAGAGTTTTTATCATAGGTGTATTAATTGTGGATTACTTTGGTGTCATTGTGTGTTGGTGGGATATTGGTTATGCGATTATGGAAATGTTATTTTATTGGGTTAATTGCTGAATATATTATTTATGAATTTGTCTATGATTTCTATTACCGATGGGAATTAGGTTATTGAATGATGTCTATCATTAATGAGATTTTGTTGTTTTATAAGGGTTGTCGTGATTGTGGTTTATGTTAATGGATATATGATGTTGATGGGAGAGCAAGGACCTTTTGGGATTACTTATGTGGGTTATAGTACTTAGGATATGTACATATAAGGTTTTAGGTGAAGGCGATGATGTTTGAAGATTTTCATTTGCATAAAGAGTTAACTTGAGACTTTGATGTAGAAGTCGCTATCTAAAAGGATTATTAGGATGAATGATGTTTAGGAGGAGGTAAGGTTGTGGTAAGTGAGAGATTAAAATTGAATCATATAATTTGAAGTACGATAAATTTCCTAAAGTTAGATCATATAATGAGGTGATTTGGTATTTTAATGGTTGGATTATGAGAAATAGATAAGAGGTTGTTGAAATGTATGTCTTGTGAGGAGAACTGCTTTATATATGGTGGGATCTTAAGGGAACAAGAGAAGTGTTTTGAAAATGAATGAGGAAAGTATGAAATTATTCTATTATGGTTTTTGCATGGTCGATAATTGATAATTAGAGCCAGATACTTTAGAATATTGAATGTTGGGTTAGTAGTTGTTTGCTCTCGATGACTGCCCAATCTAAAATGAAGTGTATTAGGGGTTCATTATTTGGATTTTGTTTATGAGACGTCCCACGCATGGAGTCTAGAGAAAGACTAGATGTTGGGAGTTTAAGAGGTGTAAGTTGTGTGTTAGATCTTAGTAGATATTTAAGATATATATAATTATTAGAGAGTCTTAATGACCACCTAACCAGACAAAAGTGTATCGCGGGGGTTCCTTATGTAAATTTTATTTATGAGACATGTAATACCCATGCTAATATTTTATTATGTTTCCCCGTGTAAATTGTAAACATATGAAACCTTGGAAATTGGATCATTATAATTGGGGCCATATCTGTACTTTTCTGACAGTGGAGTTCTGATGGTAATTATTAGAAGCATAAGGATACAAATTGGAAAGTTTGAAGAAATTCCGGTGGAGGTCGTTCAAACGAGTTCAGGGTCATTCTAACAAGAAACCCAGGTCATTCGAAGTAAAAATTGAATGAGGATCGAACGAGACCTTCACACCTGAACTGACTTGTTAGAAGGTCGTTCGAAGGCTAGTACGAACGAGAGGCCATTCTCGTTCCAAATAGTGTAATATACAATTTTAAATCGGGTTGCCCTTATGTACTGTCACATTTTGGATCGTTGCATTAATGAGGTGTCAAGCTCTGATGAGTTCAGATTGGGGAAAATGGGATTTGAGTTTTGGGGGTGTTTTATAAGGATTTATTTGTGTTATTTGAGTTGGAAGAAGAGAGAGAGAGGGGGATGGGTCTCCATTTTTAGCATTTCTGCTCCTCGCTTTACCATAAACCACTATGCCTCCACCAATTCCCCACCTTGATTTACATGTATTCCTCCATATTTGAGCCATAGATACCGATTTTTTCCATTGTTGAATAGAGCTACGAATTTGGAGGCGTTTTTTTTTTTGGGGGGGGGGGGGGGTGGTGGTGGACAAGATGTATATGGAAGATTCATGGAGCTTGAAGAGAGTTTTTAATGTAGCATTCATGGAATGATTTTGGTAGAACTAGGCAACCTCTCTAAGTTCACCTTAGGACGTGGGAGGTTGCTATCTTCTTAGAAATTTCATCCAATCATTGCTGAGGTTCCATTTGAGGTGGGAAAACTCTACTCTTAGTTTAAGACTCTATTTGGATATTAGTAATCTTGTAGCTATAATTAAAGAGTATGATTCATTATGATATAATAATGATATTTCTTATAGGTTGTAGAAATGGATTTAAATGGTTTTGAGTAAATTGGTATATTTCAAGAAAACTTGTTATTAAACATTTTTTATGGAATAAAAATGTTAGAAGAATGTGTATTTTATTGAGAATAAACTATGGATAAATATTTCAAAGTTTTTTTGGAAAAGTTGTGATTTTTATGCAAACGATGAAATTTTAAGGATCTTGGGGCTAAACATTTTATAGAATAAACTATTTGAAAATGATATTTATCTTGATAAAGATGTTTTGAGTGAACTATGTTTTAGAGTCTCTTGCAAAAATGAAGATTTTATAAAATTAGATATTTGTTGAAGTTTTGAAGAAAAAATATGTCCTTTAAACTTGTAGTATTTTTGCAAGTATTGTGAAAATTTTAGAGTAAATCACATGTTAAACCCATGGATATGATTTTTGGACTTAAAATCTATCTTCCGCATGCATATAAACTTGTAGTATTTTGATTTTTAACATATAAACAAGTTTAATGAGAATTTTATTGGGTTAAAACATGAAGTAAAGAAATTTGAAATTTTAGCCGTTAACGTATGTGTGATGATAAGTGTATAGTTTTAAGACTACATGAATTAATAAAGAAAATGATATTTTCTTATAAATTAGTCTTATATATACAATGATTTCTTGAAAAAGAAAGTAATGAAATGAAGTTGTTTTCAAATTGAAAGGAATGTTGTTTCAAAATGCTAAAGAACTGTTAATGAGTTAAAACACTTAATAAGTTAGTGTGGATAGCTTAAGGGTGTTTTGTGAAATAACACTTGAGAAAATGAAGAAAATGACAAGTTTGGAAACAAATGGGTAAAATGGTAATTTTATGTAAAGTGGAAAATTTTTATGAAATAAAAATGTTGGAAAAGGTGTTACACAAAAAGGATCCTAAGTGAATATGATTTTAGGATGAAATCAATGTTACAGTAAAAAGGATAAGAAATGATGATTCTTAAAGGGTAAAACAAGTTGGGGTGGAACCTCGAGTTTTGGCTTCGGCCGGATAAAAGAAAAAGTGGAATAATATGGGCATTTATTAAATGTTAAAGCACATTAATAAGGACACTGGTGATACTGAAAAAAGTAAAAAGGGCTCGGAGCCCTGGGGTGAATAATCCAAAATCACTGGACAGAGCATATGATGCACATAGCCGGCGAGGTGGAGCCCGCCCGTTAAAGTATGCGGTTATTGAAAGATTATGAGAAATAGATAATAAAATTAGAGCATGTCAAGAAATGGGTTGTGTGGTGAATATGTAAAAATACAACCTAACTTGAATGAATTAATAAATGTTCCGGCAAAGGTTAAAGTGGACAAGTAATATGAAAGGTTGATTAATGTCCATAGGGTAAAAAATGATAAAGTTGAAGGACTAAATGGGTAGTTAAGCAACCTAAAGAGGCTTAACTCATAATTATCACAAGGGTGTGTTTAATAAAGATATTGAAAGGAAAAATAAGTATTTTCTAACACGGTGGTTGTGTGTGTTGAAAGGGTGAATTTAAACGAAAATACTAACGTGAGTGAGTATAAATAAAAGGGAAATTTTGGGAAAAGAAATTATTTTCCTTAAACTAGGTGTATAGGTTTTGAGTATTTAACCAGCCGTATTAAATCAAGGAATGAATGTCAAGAAAAGAAAAAGGGAACTATTTCATAAGATTAAGGTGAATTAATCAGAGTAAATAACATTTTTGGAATAAAAGTGGTTTCATGCATGTAAGAATGTATATACATACATATATATATATATATATATATATATATATATATATATATATGTGTGTGTGTGTGTGTGTGTGTGTGTGTGTGTGTGTGTGTGGCATTTGAGTCTATAATGCATTTTGTATATTTCTCACTGGGCATTTAGTCCATGCCCTCATCTTTGTTACGGCAGTATGGGTGCAATTCCGTATTTTGAGAAGATTATACAGGTAGTAGCTCTATATGCTTGGATCCATGGGACACTTCTCACGGGTCCCTTACGTAGTATGATTTGAATTGAAATTGTATGATAAACTAGTGAAACGGTAAATAAATAAAACTAGGTTAGCAAAATTATATAGTTTGTTTCGCTTCACTTCACACCTAATGTTCGGGTCAAACCGGGTTGGCTGTAGGCAACCCATAAATTTGGGTCAGGGCGTTACAAATGGTATTAGAGCTCTAGGTACAAGGTTGCCTTCGGTAATGATGTGGTGAGGTTAGTAGTGGATCTTTCGACATCGGTGTTGGTTTTGGGTCAATCACGATAGATTCCTGATAGTTTCAATTCGTGTTCTAGACTCTAAAGTCAAAGAGAGGTGCACGATGGATAATTTATTGCCAGGAGGCATGCGACCAAGTTCGTTGTCGTTAATCACTTTCGCGCTTCTGATAAAGACATGTTAGTATGTTATGAGTGTACATGCAAGCTAATAGTGGCGACACCACTATTTTTAGTGTGAGAGGCAAATAAAGAAATTGAAAATAATGAATGACGTCTATTGAATTAAAATAATGAATCGTGCAAAGTCAACTGTGGAGATTAGGTAACTAGTGTGTCATGCCTAAGCGATATTAGGTTATGATAAGAAGACTCAAGTTCCTTGATTAGTTACCTTCGGGTAGTTAGTACCTATGATGGGATTAAGCAAACTCAATCCTTAGGGTAGTGTCATGTCGTAGACCATTGATGATTTAGTGGACATGATGAACCGTGTTGATCAATACTTAGGGATGTGTACTCAGTCTGAGTCGGTAAGATAATATTATTATAAGTAAGTGTCTTGGCGATTCTTAATTGAAAGTTGTACCTTTAGGTTATGATGAGAGTTTCGGGTGAATTGCGGTAAGTATGTTTTGTATGCAGTAATAATAGTTGAGGAGACTTATGAGTGAACTCTAGATAGTCTTTCATATCAGGGTTTGGGAGATAATATACGATTATATAAGATAGGATCCTTACTGATTTCGGTGACGTAGACCTAGAGGTTTATAGGTTGTATGCGACATCTTGTATCCTACCAAAGTCCTTAGTAGTGATAATTGTGATTTGGTACGTTGTTTATGGTCACAGTCGCTTAGAAAAGAGATAAGATTATTATCTAAGTATCAAGGCATATTTTATAACCTTAGGTAATGTCTAGATGTGGGGTAATCCTTGTGTGAGTGTGGTTTAGGTGCATCTTGGAGTGTCCATAGGACTAATTGTGTTTGGCGTCATTGAGGAATATAAATTGACTTGTTGTGACGTCTTAAGGTGTTCAATGGATATAGTGAACCATATGTAGAGGCTTGTAGACTAATATCCTTGTGAGCACCTCGCAATCACGAGGTGGGTATTGAGAAATTTTTAGAGTGCACCTACGATGAGAGAGTCATAAATGATGAAATCTTATCGAGTTTTGAGGACTTTTCCGTGGAGTTTTATTGGTGTCCGTAGGGGAACTAGTTAAGTCCAAAATGAGGAAGTGTTAGAGTTCTAGTAATGATTGTATTGAGGGTCATGTGAAGATCTCAGATCACTGGTCGTAGTTTAAAAGAGTTGAATATTGTACGTGCCGGGTGTTGTCATCTGAATTAGCACAGATGGGTGGTGTAACCTTCGAAGAGAAATTGAAAGCTTGTGTCATGTATGAGTGTGATGCTCAGGTGTCATGGAATGACTATTATGGGCGGTTTGACACTTGATTTTGAGGAGTACTAGTAAATGTAGTCGAGAGATAGATTGATGATGCCATGTGAAGACTTGAAAATGGCACTCCAAAAGAGGGATATCAAAGTATAATTGGAATGTTAGCATGTGTCGACACTATAAATTAGGATATTCCTAGCTAGGTAGCGATTGGTTCTTGGCATGTCTTGCCAAGATGTTACATATTAAAATGTATTTCCCTCTGTGGTACCTACTACCTTTGGAATGCCAATGACGGTCAGTGTGACTGTCATGTAAATTCAATATGGGTAGAACTCAGAGATAATCTCAGTGACAACATTGTGTAGTTGAAGATAATTTATAAGGTGAATGTTTCACTTAATAGGGTTCTACATAAGGATACGTTGGGATGCAATCACGGTATGATAAGAACCTAAGTGTGTTAGGTTTGTCACGATGTCACTAGAAATATGGACAAGGTTGGCTTTGACAAAGGTGTTAGACATTCGCCAGCCGGAGTGGTTCATGCGTGTCAAGCATATCAGGGGGAGAGCTTTAATCCTAAGGAGGGAAATCAGTGTTAATGGAAAAAACTAGACTAGGTGTAACTATTTAATCACCGATAATATACGTAAATAAAATAGATACAAAAAGGTTTTTAAAGTAGTTCGGCTATAAGAAAAAGCCTACGTCCAATGTGTTTCTTATTGCCTTGTATTCTGTCTTGCCTTGAACCCTCCTTTTGATGAAGGGATTACAATGTATTTATAGTCTCGTAAGGAGATAGAGAGGTGGAATGTAAAAGGATGTAATGCCTTTATAAATTAAGCATTTACACTAGTACATAACGTCCATAATACACTTGGTTGTTGGTGTACTGCTGATCAAGTTGGTCGGTCTTTCCACTGTCGGTCAGCCTTCTTGGCCTTGACCAGCATTCTGTATGTTGGTCGGCCTCCCAGGTCTTGGTCGGCGAGTGCATATCTTTATCATTCGGATTCTTGCCATATTAGATGATTTGTGTTCATCTCTGATTGGTCCATGTAGACTGAAAATCTATCTTCTCATGCATATAAACTTGTGGTATTTTGATGTTGAACATATAAACAAGTTTAATCAGGGTTTTATTGGTTTTAAAAATGAAATAAAGAAATTAAAATTTTCATCCCTTAATGCGTGTGAGAAAGGTGTTAAAAGTGATAAATGTATAGTTTTAAGACTACATGAATTAATAAAGAAAATGGTATTTTCTTATAAATTAGTCTTATATATACAATGATTTCTCGAAAAAGAAAGTAATGAAATGAAGATGTTTTCCACTTGAAAGGAATGTTGTTTCAAAATGCTAAAGAACTGTTAATGAGTTAAAACACTTAATAAGTTAGTGTGGATAACTTAAGGGTGTTTTGTGAAATAACACTTGAGAAAATGACAAGTTTGGAAACAAATGGGTAAAATGGTAATTTAATGTAAAGTGGAACATTTTTATGAAATAAAAATGTTGAAAATGGTAATACACAAAAAGGGTCCTAAATGAACATGATCTTAGGATAAAATCAATGTTAGAGTAAAAAAGGACAAGAAATGATGATTCTTAAAGTGTAACACACGTTGGGGTGGAACCTCGGGTTTTGGCTTCGGCGGGGTAAAAGGAAAAGTGAAATAATGTGGATATTTGAAAAATATTTAAATACATTAATAAGGACTCGAATGACATCGAGACAATTAAGGAGGGCTCGGAGCCCTGGAATAAAAGATCCAAAATCTTTGGCCGAAGTATATGGTGCACATAGCCAACGGTGTGGATCCCGTTAAAGTATGCTATTTTTGGAAAATTCCTAGGAATAGATAATGAAATTGGAACATGTCAAGAAATGCGTTGTGTGGTGAATATGTGAAAATTCAACCTAACTTGAATGAATTAATAAATGTTACAATAAAGGTTATAGTGGACAATTAATGTGAAAGGTTGATTAATGTCCACGGTGATTGCGTGTGTTGAAAGGCTGAATTTCAACGAAAATACTTACGTGAATGAGTATTAATAAAAGGGAAATTTTGGGAAAATAAATGATTTTTCTTAAACAAGGTGTATTGGTTTTGAGTATTTAACCGGGTGTCTTAAATCAAGGAATGAATGCTAAGAAAAGAAAAAGGGAATTCTTTCATAAGATCAAGGTGAAATAATCAGAGTAAATAATGTTTTTGGAATAAAAACGGTTGCATGCATATATATATATATATATAAATATATATATATATGGTAGTTGCATGCACACGTAGATGTAACGTGCCAGAGTCGTCTTTCTGCCACTTAATTCAATACTGCATTTTATATATTTCCCACTGGGCATTTGGCCCACTCCCTTGTCTTTATTACTGCAGGATGGGTGCAGTTTTGTATTTTGAGAGTGTGTCCATCCCCTGATATCTCTCCTCTCCTTTCTCCCTATGGGGGAGAAAAAAAGGAGGGGGAGAAAAAGGTCTCGCCCCCGCTTTCTCTAAGAGCGCTTCGGTCGTTGTCGGTGTGGGGTGAATGTAAAAAGATGAAGTCCCCAGCCTATTTTGCACAAAATAGGCAAAAGAACATGTCGCCGCCTTGAGAGAACGGCATCAAATACAAACTAATGCTTACGAAACCCATAGTTCTAAGGTTCGGGGGCTAAGTTACGAAATGGGAAGGTGTTTAGGCAACCATCTTGCCCTTTCGGTCTCTCATGGGCTTATATTACTGTTTTCCTTTATTTCTCCGTTATGTGTATGTGCAAGTATATATAAATGGAGATCGGAATCGCCTAACTCATACCCTGGAAAAGATAAAGTGAGGTCATCCATAGGAATATTCCCAAAATAATATTTAGAAAATACGATGTATTTGTTTATCGAAATATTAATTTTTATGATGAAATGATAATATATGTTGGATGAAATGCTAATAAGGATGAAAAATATAATATATCTTAAAATAATATATAGATGAAAAGGATGCAAATGAAAAAAATGAAAATTTGGAAATTTGGACTCGAGTCTCCGGTGTTAACCCGAAATGCCTGCGTAGCCTATAAAGGCATCAAAGTCCATTTAGTTTGCATGAGTCATAAGGGTGGGGTTTATCCTATAGAATCGTACGAGAATTTATTATGTGTGTGTGTAGAAAATCTATTTTTAGTTTTGAGAATTTGTGATGGATAATCCCATTGGAATTAATAGGTGTAACCCTGTTTCTGTTAGTTTTAAGTTTTTATTTATAAAAAATAAAGTATGTGCAATATAACTAATAAATGCTGAGATATTAATGTGTATGAATAGTAAAAACTAAATTGAGAATTTATGCGACTAATGCGAAAATAATAAAATTTAAAGTAAGAGGAGAATATTTGGACCTTCTTTGGAGAATTGAGGCTTGATCTTGATCTTTGATGAGCTCGCTTGAATGTTGGGATGAATTTTGGATGAGAGAGAATGATATTTTGATAAATTAGGTATGAAAAATATGGGAATAAAAAATTGAAAGGAATTTCACATAAGAAAACTTCACTGATTGCAAGATAATGTTGCTGATATCACAAATTTTGATGGATTTGAGGTGTCTTTGGGAGCAAGGTCATGCCCTCTATTTATAGGTTAATGGGGGTACCGATCGGTATATCCGTAGCCCTGCCAATTCGTAGGTAGCCCTAGGCACACTATCGATAGGCAAGGAAATGGACCTGCTAATTGGTAATCTCATGTAAATTTTTTTGAAAAAACGATCATAGAACATAATCCGTTTATCCAAATTGCACACTAGAAACACCATTAGAAAGCTAATTCAGATACCTTCAAGAGTCTTTTGAGACGCTCCTGGGTTCGAGAGTTGACTTTGCGTCAAACGGGGCTCAGAAGCGCCTATCGTTACTTTAGACGGGAGATCGTCGGACGAAAGAGGATCGTTCGTCTAAAGAGTAAGTCAGAATCACACATAGGGCAGACCGTTGGAAACGTTATGCAAGTTACTTCTTCATTACAAAGAGCTTAACTCGGTTTAGAAATTTAACTCTGGTCAATCGGGGACCGGAAGCGCCCGATGACCTTTCGAAATAAAACGGATCATTTATTCGTACCGTAAGGCTGATTCATACACGGGGTGGACCATTGGAAAGGGTAATTAGTGAACTTAGGAGATTCATTTAGTCTCATTCTAGATGAAGGGTTGACCTTGGTCAAACACAGTCCGAAAGCGCTCGGTGGTCACTGAATTAATTTTTTGGGGAAAATGGATCGTTTGTCTGAATGGTTATGTAGTTTTATGCACGGGGTACACCATTAGAAAAGGGTTTCAATGCCTTTCTAAGATAGAAAGAGCTTTGTCTCTGACAATGGAGTTGATCGAGTCCCGGGAAAGCTAGTGGCCTCTAAATTCATTTTTAGTGGTAAAATGATCCATTCGTCCAAACCGTTATGTTGATTCATGCACGGGGTGGACCACTGAAAAGTGGATTTAGAGCCCTTCAAAGATTCATTGAGCTTTCTCTCTGACGATAGACTTGATCATAGTCAAACGGGGCCTGAGAGCGCCCGATGGCCTCTAGATTGGAACTCAGAGTATGACCTTGGGTTTGTAGTGAAATGGGGAGGTTCTAGGGACCTTAGGATTGACTTAGGGGGGCCTAGGATGTGATGTATACAGAGCCCCTCGACGGGTGAGCTTGGAACAAATGAAATCCATCGAATAGACACCACATGATATTTTGGGAAAAGGTTAATTTTGAGACCCAAGGGATGAGAATGACCGATTCAGAGGCTCATGGTTGATTCTTAAGACCTAAGGAAATGCTGGGGTAGATGATTATTTGGGTTGAGGTCAATTCTGAGGACCTAGGGCAGGGGGCGACCAATTCTGAGGGTCAAAACCAATTTTGAGGGCTTAAGATGGGAGCAACCAATTATACGGTCGAGATAAATTATGAGGACCTTAAGTAGGAGCGACCAAGTCTGTGGGCAGAGGTCAATTCTGAGGAGCTTAAATAGGTGCGACCAATTCTGCGAGCTAATGTCAATTCTGAGGACCTTAAGTAGGAGTGACCAAATCTTTGGGTCGAGGTAAATGGTGAGGACCTTAAGTAGAAGTGACCAATTATGTGGTTCGAGGTTGATTCTGAGGGATTTAAGTAAGAGTGACCAATTCAGAGGGTCGAAGTCAATTTTGAGGGCTTTAAGTAGGAGTGACCAATTCTGAGGGTCGAAACCATTTCTAAGGTCTTAAGTAGAGGTGACCAATTCTGATGGTCGAAGCTAGCTCTAAGGGCTTTAAGAAAAAGTGACCATTTTTTAGGGTCAAAGTCAATTCTGAGGGCTTATGTAGTATTGAACAATTCTGAGGTGGTTGAAGATAATTCTGAGGGATTTAAGTAAAAGCGACTAATTCTGCAGGTCGAGGTCAATTCTGAGGACCTTAAGTAGGAGTGGCCAATTTCGAGGTTTGAAGCCATTTCTAAGGGCTTAAGTAGAGGTGACCAATTTTGAGGGTAGAAGCCAATTCTGAGGGTAGAAGCCAATTCTGAGGGCTTTAAGTAAAAGTGACCAATTATGAGGGTCAAAGCCAATTGTGAGGGCCTTAAGTAGAAGCGATCAATTCTGTGGGTCGTGGTCAATTATGAGGACCTTTAGTAGGAGTTGTGGGGCATAGTTTTCGTGGGAACGTTTGGAGACTCTACTGGGGGAAAGATATTGATCTGAGGATTGGGTGCATCCTACTGGGGAATTCTTCAATTTCTGCAGTGTTCCTTGGAGACATTGTTGGGGAAATATCCAATTGGATTTGGGAATTCCTCTGAGGAAATAATTCTTAGAGAAAATGTGGTATGGTTTGGAAAAATGTTTTTTTGAAAAAGATTCTAAAATTTATTTGGTAATTTTAGGAATTTTCTTGCATTTTTTTGGAAATTTTTGAAAAAAAATTCAGGGAGGTGCTAATCGGCAGGGTGTAGGAGGTGCCAAATGGTAGTGGCATGGTCTTTTGGGCCACCTTGGGCAGGTAAATGGATAATGTCAATCGGTATGTGTCCGGGGACTACCGATCGGCATGCCCCTTAGCTTCCTATAAAAAGGGGAGAGATTTATTTATTTTTCACAGATTTCATATCTTCTATCCTTTGCTTTTCCTTTTTACGAACTATTCTAGTGTTATTTTCTCCTCCAAAACAGAAAAATGACTTATTTTTCAATAAGCCCAGTCCACATGGTGTGGTTAAATATTGATGACTAGGTGCTTTTAGAGTGGCGGACTAGGGTGCCCCTGGCGCTGGGTAGTGAGAATATATTTGACTCGTTCGAGCTACTTACGGATGAGAGGACTCCTTTGTGTGAGCCGGTGCACCATCGATCCTCTAGGGTGGTGAACCCTAGTGGTTATGTAAGTGTTAATTCCCTTTGGTATTTCTTTTTTCTTTTTGGTGATATTTTTTTCTTTTTGAATTTTGACAAGGGTTTTTCCCTTTTTCTTTGACAAACTGATATATCTACGTCGAACTCGTGTTATCTAGGGATTATGGGGTTCAAGGATGTCTGGGAGTACCTTCCTCTGGTGGTACATTTGGTGGTTTCATCAGTTGACTTTGGCAGTTTGGCAGCTGCACTCGATGAGACGCCTTGTTCTACGACTATCCTTTGTGATTTAGGGGAGAGGTGATGGGATACCACCCACACCATGCATTTTGGATTTAGTGAGATGACAATGACTCCCATCGATGTGCAGCAACTGCTGGGACTGGAGTGTGAGGGGGATCAAATATAAGTGGACTGGACTTTCCAGGTGACGCCGACGGTAGTGGAGGCGGCGTTGGGTGATGTTGGGTGGATAGTCTCTAGGGACTCCATTCGTCTGTCTCTTTTGAAGGAGGTGTTATTGAGTCGATGAATCGATGAGACTAATGTGCTGCAGGTGCGACAGATGGTCCGTTTGTTCATTCTTTTTTTGATAGGAGAGTTTTTGGTGGCGACGAGTGCCGACGTCGTCCATCTGTGATTTTTGCCTTATTTGAGGGTATTCTCGGATATCCCTTTTTTTGATAGGGGGAGCCTGACTTTGGCGACCTTGTTTCTTATTTGTATGCATTCAGCCGACATTGCTGTCAGACCTGTACTGGAGCCACGTATCTTTTGGAGGTATTCTTTTCTTTATGCATTTTCCTTTATGTATTTTATTTTTGATTCCATGATTGATTTCTTCTGATTGTCGATCCTTTATCCCTTCCAGACGTGGTTTTATGACGTGATTGGGTTTAACGCCCAATTGATAGGTTTAAAGGATGAATTTTTTAGGGACTTTTGTCGTTTGTACCGGTGGCGGAAGTCCAACCGGCAATCTAGGCGGTCTCTTTCTTTGGCGATAATGCGTCATCTCTTGAATGGCCTAACGAGTGATCGGGTAAATTCTACCTTCCCCTCAAGATAATTTTTCCTTGATAATCTTTTTAGATATTGATTTTCCACTAGGAACTTGTAGGTGAACTTTTATCCCTGGGGGACAACCATCCAACATACGAGGGTGACCAGGGGGAATGCACAGCTACGTTATCGATTGGCGCATGAGTTCAGCTACTGCTGGTACTTTAGGGAGGCAGTAGTCCAACAGGTGGTAGAGGAAGAGGTGATGGTTCCACCTGCGATGCCCCCGAGGTACATAAGGCAGGAGCGGGAGATGTTAGAGAAGGCGAGAGTGGCGGCGATGGTCAGTGAACCTTATTCATCATATACTGACACGGCGGTGACCTATGATTATCTTGATTTCATGTCCAAGTGGTTGATGCTGCTCAGCATATATGACGTTATGCCTCTTCCCCCTGCGAGCTCTGGTAGGGGCACGAGTCATCCATTGGGGTCTTCCCACCATGCAGGTGGCGTGTCGACATCAGTAGCGACGACGATTTCAGAGGTTCCATTACGGCTGAATCCTCCTTCTTACAACATCAGACGGCCTGATGGGGAATCAATGAGTATGCTCCATCTCCCCATCGTGATGGACCCGGAGGTGCTAGGGATGATAGAGGATGTCCTTCAGCCGTAGGTATACCATTTCATTTCTTTGACTTTTATTTTTTTGGTTTCTTCTTTTCCTCAAACTAACTGATTTGCTGTTTTCTTATTTTTCTTACAGCACATTTGGGTGTTGACCACTTGGCTGAGGGATATTAGGGATTGGGTGGCTTCTGTGACTACTCACATTCAGGATTCGATCTCGATTCCTTCTTGCTTGGTGTTGTTTGCTTCATTTAGGGAGGGGTCTAGATGAGGGAGCGAAAGCTAGTCATATCGTTACTGGGGAAAGCGTATATGCCGCAGGGATGGAGGGTCTTAGAGAGATAGACATAAAGAGAAGAGAGAGAGAATGTTTTAGAAGGTTTGAGCTGAGTCCCGTTGTTTTTTTTGTTTTCCTGTAAGGAAAAATGTAATGAAGCAATATATATGCAATGGAATGGGATTTTATTAATTTTTATTTTAGTGACTTAATGCATATGTACTTTTTACTTTACTGTTGAGACCGTAAAAAGGATTTAAAATGACTCGAGAGAAATTTTCTTTTCAAATAGGACGAGTGAGGAAATATATGGAGAAGGAATTTTGAATTCTTTAGAATAAAATTTATTTTTTATTGAGTATTCTATTTTGACAAAAAAAGAAAAAGGGAACTTTCCTAAAATAGGGATTTGTAGGATTTCCTCTGGGATTTGTAGGACTTTTGTCTTTGACTAAGTTTTTCAAGTATAAAAATGGGTAATGGTGGAGTATTTTCTTCACCCATCCACATTTCCTTTCTCTTGCTTACTTCTTGCTTCTTTTCTCCTCATTTTGCAATATGGCTCTTTCTGGAAGTGTTTCTCATATAATATAGACTACGATGCTTTCAATATGCGTCGAGTTTCATTATGGTGCAACCGGCCTATTGAATGGAATATATTGATGGCGGTCGTACAATTCTGGTGCCCTAAGGACCACGTCTTTCGCTTTGGCTTGGACGAAGTTTGTTCGACTTATGAAAAGTTATCTGTCATGCTAGGGATAAATACTAGTGTTGTGGAAGCCATGTCGTGTCAGCAGGACTTCTCCATATCTCTCCCTCGGTGGCTCAGTCATTGGTTACGGGAGGAATGATCTATCTCCCGGCTATGTTACATTTCGTGCATTTGCACGCTATATCGGAGCCGTTATCCTAGGATTAACTTTGAAATTATTATTGGTGACTAGGGAGATATTAGTGGATCCACAACTTATATCCATTACTTCCTGGATGTCATACCATCGCAATATTACGGCGGTGATATTAGCGGAGACCCTGAATGGTCTAAATGCTTGGTTGTAAGGGCATTCTGACTTCCTGAGGGGTAGCCCAGTTATGTTGTTCATGTGGTTGTTAAAGAGATTCCGTATGGTAGTCCCTCATGAATATCCCTTTGTATCCGTGTCGAACATCTTTAATCATTACTTTATCAGCGTGGGCCTGGATATTGAGAGCTAGGAGAACTGGTTTGTGGAGTACAGGGCTCGAGGTTTGAATTGGCTAGTGCCTTGGTGCGGAGAGTTGCAACCCATTCTAGAGCTGGGGGAATACCAGTATGTTCAGTTAGTTAGCCTCTGGTAGACTTGTTTCTATTTTCCTTGCTAGCTCTTGCATCAATTTGGATGGGAACAGATTGTGCCACCTCGAACACTAGACTTATTTCCTGTGGAGGATTTGATAGAACGTATGCACATGCGACTGGGCTCTCCGTGGGAGAATCGTTGACCCATCCTTCCCAATCTGTTGGAGGAGTTTGGCATGTTTTCGGGGACTACATGAAATGGTTGTGGAGGAGGGTAGTTGTCAAGATTCTGGTCGAGCAGATCGAGCGGAGGTGGTTGCCATGTTTAACCCCATAGAGGGAGGTGTTGTGGTTTTCCTTAGGTTGGTCCAGGCTTACCATTCCATGGAGTGCCTTCTGTATTCCATCCAAGCATGAGAAGTTTGGGGACCCCAAGATGTAGATGATGATGGGGCTAATTCTTAGGGAAGCTGCGAGTAAGATCCCTGGGGAGTTTTATTTGTGAAGCTCTTGTACGGTGTTTGGTTATGTATGGTAGGAATAACTTTTGGGAAGGTTATTTTGGAGTAGTTTATCTTATTTTTGTTTTTAGGAAAATAAGGTTAGGTTGGCGAGGGAAGTTGTTTGACTTCGTATGCCGATATTTGTAATCATGGTGGGTTTTCCCGATAATGGAATAAAAGAGGATTTTAATTATATTTTTGTGCCTCTTGATGAGTTTCGCATTTGAATTATCTATACCAACCGCTAAGGCATGCATAATCTTTTTGTTCATGTATATGATAAAAGTGAACCATCGTTCTTGGAGATAAGAAAAAAAATAACATTTGTGAAAAAGAAGGGGCCCGTGCTCATATGAAGCGTATGAGATGCCTACGTACCTATGGGGTTTTTGAAAAGTTTCATTTTTGAAAGTAAAAAGAATTTTTTAGAGGATCAGGCCCCATGTAGTTCGTTATGAAGGAAACAGAGATTTTTTTTAGAATAGAAGGGATATGACAAGAATCGCACTGCGTCGAGATTTTGGACTAAGTGTAGAATTTCTTGAGACAGTCTATGTTGATTGGATGGGCCATCTCTTCCCCAACGAGATCGATGGGAATAGTGGAGCTACCAGATAGGATCTTCTTCACAATGTAGGGGCCACTCCAATTGGGTTTGAATTTCCCTCTGGGGTCCCAGATGAGCTCTACAATTTCTTTAAGGGCTAAATCCCGTTCTCATACACCATTGTCCTTGACTCTCTTATTGAATGATCGTGTTATTCGGTGATGATACCCTTGTATATGATATAGAGCTTTTAACCTCCTTTCATCTAAGAGTGACAACTCATCAAGACAACTCTGATGTCAGTCTTTCTCGTAGACTTTGCTTTCAAGCGTGATGCGTAGCGAAGGAATCTCCAATTCAATGGGTAGGACTTCTTCCATGCCGTATAATAGAGAGTAAGGGGTAGCCCCAGTAGATGCTCGAACTAAAGTGCGGTAGCCCTAGAGGGCTCAAAGGATCCGATCGAACTAATCTCGATAACTCTCGCTCATCTTACTGATGATTTTTTTTAGGTTCTTATTAGTGCCTTCAACTGCACTATTGGTTTGATGTCGGCAGGGAGAAGATTTATGTCTCTAGATCCTATACTTGTCAACCAATTTTGTTACTTCTGCCTCAAAATGTAACCCGTTGTCTGATTATAGCTCGTGCGGGACCCTATATCGACAGATGATATTTTTTTGGATGAGCTTTGCCACCTTTTTGGCATTCAGAACTACATATGACTCGGCTTCAACCCATTTGGTGAAGTAATCGATGGCAACCAAGATGAATTTATGCCTGTTGGATTCCTTGGGTGTAACTTTGCCTATGATATCGATGCCCCTTGTGGAGAATGGTTAGGGAGAAATCATGTTGTTCCCATAGAGGCAAGCATTAGAGGTTGGAAAATACTAGCATTTAAGACATCTTCGAACATAGGCGGTGTAATATTAACCTTTGGTAGTCAAATAGTAACCCTATCGGATGATCTTCTTGGAGAGCATATGCCCATTCATGTGAAGTACACAATCCCCGCTGTGAATTTTCTGCATCATCTTTTCAATGTCAGCCCCTGTGATGCAGTGTAAATGGATTCCATCGAAGTTTCTCTTAAACAATGATTTATCGCAGATAATATACCGAGAAACCAGTTTACGAAGGGTTGCTCGGTCTTTCTTATTAGAATTTTGGGAATACCTATTGTTCTTAACGAGGCACCAAATATCATAGCATAACAATCGGCTTTATCAGGATCCTTTTCTGTGATGAGCTTAATATGGTAGCAGTGGGTTGGTTTAGCTTGCTTTTGGACTAGGAAGGTGGATATTGTTATTCGTTCGGGCATGTCAATCGTGGAGGCTAATGTAGCAAGGATATCGACTAAGTTGTTCTTTTCTTGGGGCAGGTAGTGGAAGGTGATATCTTGGAATTGGGAGGCAAGCTCTTCTAGGTGGGCATAGAAGGGTAAGAGTTTCTTGTCCTTGATTTTCCATCTTCTGAGTACTTGATCGATGATGAGGTTTGAATCCCCGTAGACATCTAGGCATCAAATTCCTTTCTTAAGAGCGACTTTGAGTCCTGCCGTTCATTCCTCATATTCTGTCATGTTATTGGTGTAGGGAAAATCTAACTTGATGGCAATGGGAATATGAGAGTCATCAGGTGTAATTAAGAGTGTCCCAATGCCATACCCTTTATTGTTAGCGGCCCCGTCAAAAAATATTTGCCACTGGAGGTCTTCTTAGGAGATACAAAGGATATTTTCATCTGGGAACATGGAAATCCAAACATCATTTTCTTCCATAGGTGGTCAGTAAGGTAGTAAGAGTTGGCTCTTCCTTTCATGGCTTTTAGCGTGACATATACAATATAAAATTTGACTAATAACATTAACCATCGGTCCATTAGGCTAGACAGGGTAGGTTTCTCAAGCAAGTATTTTATACGATCCATTCGGAATACAAGTTTGATAAGAAAGGCAAGCATATAGTGCCTTAATTTTTGGGTGACCCAGATAAAGGCAATGCACGCTTTCTCCCTGTCAATGTAGTTAACCTCGTACCCGATCAACTTATGACTGGCATAATAAATGGCCCTTTTTTGTGGGACACTTCAAGATATTGGGCTAATAAAGCTCTAGTTGTGGTGTCTGTTACAGTCAGGTACAGGAGTAGGGGAAGACCAAGCTGTGGTGGCATGAGTACTAGAGGCCTGGTTAGGTATTACTTAATTCAGTCAAAGGCCTCCTTGCAAGCTTCATTAAAAATCTTAGTTGAATCCTTCTGGAGGAGTTTGAAGATGGGTTCATAGATATAAGTCAATTGGCTAATAAACGGGCTAATATATTGTAATTTTCTAAGGAATCCCCGGATTTCCTTCTCCGTTCGGGGCAGTGGCATTTCGAGTATAACTTTTAGCTTGGTAGGATCTACTTTAATCCCTTTTTTTTTCTAACCATGAGTTACAAGAGATTTCCTTTGGTAGATCCAAAAATACATTTATGTGGGTTAAGTTGCATCTGGTATTTCCGTAGTCATTCTAAGAAGTTTTGGAGAGCAGGAACATGATGTTCCCTAGTCTTAGACTTGATAATCATATCATCTATGTAGACCTCTATTTCTTTATGTATCATATCACACAAGATGGTTGTGGCAACCCGTTGGTTAGTAGCCCTGCATTTTTTAGACCAAATGGTATAACGGTGTAACATAAGGTTCCCCAAGGGGTGATGAATGTAGTTTTCTTTTGATGATCCAGGTGCATCTTGATCTAGTTATATCCAGCAAAACCATTAGCAAATTACTTAAGAGCGTGGCTAGCTATATTGTCTACAATCATGTCGATATTAGGTCGCGGGTAATCATCCTTTGGAGAGGCCTTGTTTAAATCTTGATAGTCAACGCACATGTGAACCTTTTATTCAGATTTTGGCATGGGTACGATGTTAGCAAACCATGTGGGATATTCGATCACACGAACGAAACCCACATTGAACTGTTTGACTACTTCTTCGTTAACCTTGAGCAACCATTTGGTGCGGAGCTTTCCCAGCTTCTGTTTAATTGGTTTACAATCTGGGAGAGTTGGAATATCATGATGACAGATCTCAGGATCAATGTCGAGCATATTGTCATAGGACTAATGGAATACATCCATAAATTCCTTCAGTTATTCCTCGAGTTGCACGTGCTCTTTCTTGTCAAGAGTGGACGTTGTCCTAATCTCATGAATTTAACTACTAGAACGGAGATTAATAATAATAGTTTCATATTCATTAACTTGAACGAAGTTATGTTGTTTGTTATTAACCTTATTATAATCAACTAAGAATTATTCATTTTTAAAATCATCATCATTAAGGGTTCGATTAGAATCAAGACAATTAATGTAAGGCACAACAAGATACTCAAAATCTTTATTTATTTCATTATTGAGAAAAACAACATTGAGAACCTCGTCAAACGAGGTCACGATTACATCAGAATAGGGAGGAACAACAAAAGAATAGGTAATGGGATAAACATGAGAGTTGGGCTGCATTTCAACAGGTAGAACCGACACAACATTCTAATTGAGTAGAGGTGCATCAGTAACTTTGATCAAGCAGGATGGATTCGATGATGCAACCCTTGAGTGGATCATATAGAGTGTCAACCTCAGTATCTACAAGTTAAATGAATCCTCAGAGTCACTTCCCTTGGAATATCCAGTAGGAACTATAGTCTTCTCAATGAGTGATTTCACGTGATATTGGGAACTTTTAACCCATGAGTGGCTATCTTGGAAAAATATTTCCATTCTTGGTTTCATCTTCTTGTTCACATGATCATACCATGGTTTGGAAAATCCACAAAAGAGGAAATATTCACCCTTTCTAATGAATATTCCATTTAAAGAATATTTTGAGACACTCTTGGCACTTTCTAGCCTTCTCTTCAACCAAGGTTGGAAGAGCATTATGAGTTCCTTTGCCAATGGTTGATAACCCAGGCCGCAAGGAGGAAAGGCTTTCTTTAGTATTATGGGTTCAAGTATTACCTATTGTTATCTTCCCAGCCCCAGTTCGAGCATCAAGATCATGTTCTTGAACATCTATATCACATTGACAATACCATGAGGGTTGCGTTCTGGACAAACTCTGTCTTTAAAATCGTCCCCTGATAGGAGCGAAAGCGGTTAAACTCGAAAACCTAATAGAATCATATCATTTTCCCCATGATGTATCTCTATTACTGGATTACTAGTGCTTGCATTGTCAGTGTTATCATCATCACCAAAGGTGGTAATGACCTTCCCATTGGCGAAGAACTTCAGTTTCTGACGTAGTGAAAACACTCTTGATATTATGGTGCCACAATCATTTGAGAAATAGGTTGAAGGAAGCCGGTATATCGATGACTTTGAACTCAGTAACGGGATTTATAGGGCCAACCCCTATTATAAGATTTATAGATCCCATCACTTCTCGGAAAGTATTATCATAAGCGTGCACCGCGGTAGACGTTGAAGCAAGGTCGCTCACTTTCAGTCCCTAGCAATTAAGGATTCTCAATGGGAAAACATTACGAGCTGATCCATTATCAACAAACGAAAGTGGGATGGTCTTTCCCATGACTTCGGCAGAGATATTGAGAGCATAGTTATGATTTGGCCCAAAATTAGGGATTTCTTCTTCAAAAAAGGAAATACTTATAGTAGAGGTTAGAGATTCGACCAGATTCACTGCTTCTTTTGGTGTGGTGGGAGGAGGGACTATAGGCCCGATAATTAGTTTAATCAAGTCATTCCGGTGTAGCTTAGAAGACATAAAGAGTCCCCACAGAGTGATAATAGCCTGAGTTTTATTTAACTCATTGAGGATTTTTCTCTTCATTAGGGTCATTTTTGGCATAGGAAGATTCTCAACACCCATTTCTTTGATGATCGCTGATGACTGCTGGTTCAGGACCTGGTAATGCCTCATTGATCTAGTCATATGGTTCACTGAAGAGAGGAAAAATAGAAACCCTGTTTCCTCATCTATCTCGGGTTGTTCATCCACCTTGTTAATTTCTCCTAATATATCCTCAAACGATATCATTCCACATATGCTGACTATTGAGCTAGTCTTTTCTAGGCTTTGTTCTTCATCTAAACTATCGAATTCATCCCCCCATCTGGTGGCAAAGACATCATCTATCCATGAGAAGTCAATACACTCCACGACCTCAACGACCTCTTCGTATAGATCCTCCCACTCAACGGCGAGATGTAGAAATGAAGGGACCAGGCGCCCTTATAGTTTCAAAGCATCAAGTAGCTTGAACATGTTATGAATTTCATCGGTCTGTTGGAATAAGTCTTCCATGACTTAGATGACATCATCTAAACTGACTTCATCGGTAGGTACTACCCAACTATATGACTCTCGAGCCCACTTTTGAGCTTCTAAGAACAGTAACTGAATCTCCGACCATCAATGGTCATTTCTGAGGGAAATTGCATCTCGAACTCTAGGAGCTGGTTCAATACTGCAGATTATTCCATATATTTCCCTCCGAAATGGGTACGAACAACAATGCATGTTCTAGTAAGGAGTGATAGCGTCTGATCAGCAAAACATGTAGGATACAGGAGAAAATATAGGTAAACTTTGAAGGGTTTAGGGGAATATATCAGTTTGTTGGGTGATTTACTGGGTACAATTTGGGTATATGGATCAAATTCTGAGTCTTCTTCTAGGAAGATGGCATTTGTATAATTTGGGAGCGGATTGTGGGTAGTGTTTGGTTTAGGATTTGATGGTGGGCCGATGATACCCCGATCAATCAGAACTTGGATTACATTTTAGAGGTGGAAACACTGATCAGTGGTGTGGCCGGCATCTAGGTGAAAATCTCAATGGGCATCTGGTTTAAAAATTTTAGGAAGTGGGTTTGTTATTGGATGAGGGTCTTATGGCTTGATGAAATTTCGTCTTAAAAGGTCCTGGTAAACTTTAAATAGGGGAGCGTGAAGCTCTTTATATTCCTTTTTTATCAGATCAGGTCGTCTTTATAGTGCCCATGAAGTGGCAGATTGAAACATGTTATCGATGGTTGAAACAATAGTATTGGCAGTCTTTTCGTATTTTCTTATAGTGAACTGTCCGGATACTTTCTTTGGCTCAACTTCTATCTTGGCAAGACTTTCTTCAATATCCACTCCTGCTTTTCGGAGGGCTCAGAAATAAGAGTAGTACTATCCTCCTATCGTCGCTCGAACATGGGGTAAGAAATTTTTCTTGACAATACTAACTTGCTCCTCTTCAGAAGGTCGGTTGGTCATAGTGGCAACTTTCTCTCTCCACCTTGCTATGAAATTATTAACTGATTCCCCAGTATTCTGTTTGAGAAGTTCTAAATCATGACGGGTAACCTCCAACTTGTAATACCCCGTATTTTTATGGCTTTTAATTATGAGGTCAATTAAATGGAATTACTTTTAATTCTAGGATTTATTAAATTAATTTGGGATAATTAATTGGAAAATTTATTCGGATATAAATGCTAGTGAGACGAGAGTTAATATTTGGTTATTATTATGTTGTTGAATATTACTGAGTGATTATGGTAATATGTGATCATTGAATTTATTAAAATTGTCGTGAGTTGAAAATACGGCAGTTTCGGTAATTTAGTTGGGACGCGCGTGTCAGTCGTGTCAAGGCTCAATTTAATGGATTTAAAAGTATTTTATTTGTATGTCATCCGTATGAGATTTTTGAGCGCGCCAACGTGTCCACAAGGGTCGAGATAGTCAGAAAACACTAGCCGGGGGTTTAGTTTGGGTCCCAGGGGATTTTTAGGCCAAACCGACAACCCGGAAGGGTATTTCGGTAATTTTAAAAATTAAGGAATTAAGACCCACGATTTTTAGTGTTGATTTATTTATTTTTGGTTAGGCTATTAGGGCCATTATCATCCAAAAATAAAGAGGGGAGTTATGTGAGTTAGAGGAGAGGTTACAAAAAGTCCCCAAAACCAAAACCACCACCCACCACCACTAATTTGGACGGAATTGTGACCGGAAAGAAGAGAGGACCAGCCCTCGAACAACAACAACGGATCAGAATATCAGATTTACAGGCAAGTGATTTATCTTGCAAAGATTCAAAGCATATACTTTACATGTTTTTATAGAATTGAAGATTTCTCTTAAATAATGAGAATTGAATGGTTTAAAATCATAATCTGGGTAGGACTTGCATGCAGGTTTATGTTGGAGATGATAACAACTACGAATTTAAGATTTATGGGTAAATAATTTCGAAATTTGATTGGATTATGGGATGTTCTTGAAGAAATAGGAAAACTAGGTTTTTATATAAAAATTGGGTAAATTGATCGAAGTAATTGATGTTATAGGTTGATTTGATGAATCTAAAACGTGGGGAATGATGTAACTAAGTTAGTAGGATAATTAGTATACTTAATTATGAGTTTTGGATGCTGGGATGATGATTAAGAAGTGTAAAAAGATGCAAACCCATAACTGTTAAGAATTTCTGGGCTGATACCTGTTTGATCGATCGATCGACTCAAGAATGTCGATCGATCGAAGCTTCAATCGATCAAAGCATCGATCGATCGACCCCTTTTCTTCGATCGATCGACCCATGCTGATTTTTGCCAATTGTTTCTCTTTAAGGTTTAAGGATTATTCCAAAGCCAATGTTCATTATTAGGGTGAGTAATATAATCTTGTGGGACTTAGATAGAGTTAGTAGCGCCTTAGCCATTATCGGAGAATGCTATAACTTATGGAATTGAACGTTATTGTTTACGAGGGTCTACCGAGTGAGGTACGATTAGAAATCATTCTAATTGGAATTATAATGGGAATTAATGATGATGTAAGGTTAAGGGCAGTAATGGAGGGACCTTAAGTACTGAGAGAACCTTAGAAACTAATGAGAGATCGAGTAACCTTTTTAGATAAGTTAAGTACCCAAATTGATACGATGAGAGAGTTATCAAACGGAATATATATATTATGTGTAATGTTCGGGGTAAACATGCTACGTACGAGATTAACTAGATGAAATGTGTGAACATCTATATTGATATATGATTACTTAGGTTGTGTGAATGCCTAGTGTATGGATTTCTTATGTGTATGACATACCTACCATACTTGCTATCACGGGAGGTTAGTTTTTATTCTGGAAAAGGACCCTCTTATCTTTGTGTGCCTTCGGGGGGATTTAGACTGGTACCTTAAGGACATTGTACTGTGAATGACTTATTTATGAGTTGATAAGTCAGCTGACCATGGGAGCGTAGGTATGTGCGTGACCCATGGGTATGTGAACTATATTCGCCTCAAAAATTTGTGTGATTTGTATTTAGACGGTTCCTGAGAGATTTGGAACACGTGATCCTTACGTACGTGATGTACATGGATTTGATAGCGGAGTATGCATGCACCGCAGCTGAGCCTAGGGGTGCCATATATGTATTTATGTACTGAGAGTGATGTACTTATGTATTTGTGATGGGTTCATTGTTGCTTAGTAAGTGTGAATGACTAAGATATTTGAATGGGTTAAGAATGAGAATTTAACTAATACTTGAGATAAGTAATTTAATGAATATGAACATGAGTTATAAATATGGCTAATTTGGGGGGTTACGTGTAGATACTCTATGTTAGACTGCGAAGGAATGAGTGGTACAAACTAGTTAGATAGTGGCGTAACTAGGATGGGTTAAAGGCATACGTTAGGCATGCACAGTATTTGAGAGGTAAAAAACTCATGTGAGAGTATGCAACTAACGTGTTTATAATATATGATGTTTAATTGTAATTTAAATCACTTGCTAAACTTTTAAACTGTTTTCACATCGGGCTCTGACCCGTTTTCCTCCAAATCTATTTTTGTTTTGTACAAACATTTTAGGTGCCCATCCACAGGGACGCCAAGCATAGGAGTTCTATTCTGATGACGTGTTGTAGCTGCTGTGGAAGTTACAAGATCTTGGTAGTAGACGCTCTCATTTTATTCTTGATTCCTTCAGAGTCATTTGTATCAGTTAGGGCATGTCGCCCATTCTTATTTATAGGCTGTAGTTACAAACTTTCAGTATTTCAGTTTTTGGTTTATTATTTATTCGGACCCTTGTATTTGGACATTATTTACTCCGGCATCTTTATTAGTGGAGTGTTTACTCCAAACTTATTTGATTTCATCTCGTTGAGCATTTATATGAGATTGTTTATGCGATTGATGGTTTATAAATAAATTCTTGTTTAAGTGTTGGCTTAATTAATAAAATTTGACATCTCTCTTTTTAAATATTAGGTGGCTAGTAATTGATTAAAAGTTTTCGACAGTGATGCTAAGACTGAACCAACTGGATATTCTGTATTAATTTAATAAAGGAGTAGCTACCCAGTATTTAATTAGACGGGGTGTTACACAACTTTTCATTATACTTTTACTGTGACTTGAATTCACAGGAAATATCCTCCCATCTACGAATTCTAGACTCTTTGAGAAATAAGAACCAACGAATAGCGCAATCGTTCAAAGTCTATTGGAACATCGGGGCTATTATTTCCTCGAATGCTCCTAGGAGAGTCATGGCTCGGTGGTAACTTCGAAGATGAAAAATTAGGGGTCCACTACCCCCGAACTTCTCGATGTTAGGTATCTTACTTTTTTGGCATCCTTGCTTTAGGATAGGGAGACATATGGGCGTAATCCATGTAGTTTTCAAAGATTCTGACTTCATCAAACTTCTTGGTTAACTTCTTTAGGTCCTCCTTGACCTTGTTTAAATCTTCTTCCTTCAGATCAACGATTATGGATAGGTTAGCCCCTGGGTGGCTAAGATTTGGCATAAGGAGTTGAGCCGGCGATGACCCATTAGCGGGAGGGGCAGGTGGAGCATGCTGATATTCCTTGAGGACCCAAATAGGCTCAGGTGTGGGAGAACCCATAGAACGAGGGAAGAGGACCTCGGGATCTTCGCTAACAGGGAACCTATTTTGTTGCATCTCATAACCTCGGTTTGAAGATTGTCAATCTTGGCAGTGACTTGGACAAGGTCTATCATTAAATTTAGTTGCACATTCGGTTTTTGGTCAGCATTCTCTTTGAAAAGTAGATGAAGATGAACTCCAAAATTGGAGTAAGTAGGAAGGGGATAGACGGAGCCTTGGGAAGGTTTGACAGAAGACCGAAGATTATAGGGAGCCAGGCCAAGGGTCGGGTATGTAATTGACCTGAGAATGAGAAAAAAGTCAAATTTATTTTTGAAAGAGAACGGGTAAAACTGTTATTATTAAAAAGGAAGGAAAATATTTTTGACATTTTTGGAAAAGAGAAGGGTAAAATATTTTTGGGTAAAAAGGAGGAAAAAATATTTTTGGTATAAGGAAGGAAAAATTCTTTTGGTATTTTGATAAAAGAGGGAAAAATATTTTTTTGACACTTTTGGTAAAGAAAGAGGAAAATAGGGAAAAATGGTCTCAGCATGATTATTATTAGTATTTATTATATTCTCACTTGTATCAGGTTTACCTAAATGTAGAAAGGAATATCGATCGGGACCCGAGCTTGGGAAAACTAGATTTGAAAAATATGTAAAAACATAGTTAGGCTTAATGCCAAGCTCATAGACAGGGTCACGTTTTTAAAAAAGACGAAATCGCATGAAAATTTGGGTAGCATGCTGACCCATCATTTCGGCAGAGTTTCGGGTAGTAACCGACAAACTAAATATGAGTTCCCTAGGTTTGACGCCTATATAAGGGTATGAAGTTGTTGGGTTAATTGGAAGGGTTCCCCCCTTTGGCATGACTTTCACGATATACGTCTTGCTTTTGACGGCAATCCGTATTGGTGGAAATTCCATTTGATATACCTGAGTGTACATGAATTGTCTCACTATATATCTCGTGGGGACAGTACGTGTGAGAGAGAATTCGATATACTCGACGTACGTGAACGAGTTCCCTGCGATATACCTCCCGTCATGACTTCGGTCAAGCGGTATGATGCGGTGGGAACTGTTCGATATACATCAAAGGTACTTGGACAATGGAAGGTGAGAGTCATATCGCTTAGGCTAACTGCCACCTGCCGGACCAACGCCTATCACGAAGTGACCCCCCATTTGCGGGACAAAATTTAGTCAATTGACATGCTCTTTGGTGATGTACTGTGATAAATGCATGATTCATGATTCTTGATTAGGATAATATTTGGACCTTCTTTGAAGAATCGAAGCTTGATATTTAATAAGCTCCCTTGAATGTTGGGGTGAATGTTGGATGAGAAAGAATGAGATTGTGCTAAATTGGGTATGAAAAGGATGGGAATAAAAGATTTAAAGGAATTTCACATAAGGAAACTTTGTTGATTGCAAGAGGATAGTGTTGAGATCACTAATTTCGATGGATAAGAGGTGTATTTGGGAGTGAGGTCATTCCCTCTATTTATAGGGTAAGGGGGTGCCGATAGGCATAGCCCTATTCCTACCATTGACAGTTAACCCTAGGCACACTATCGATAGGTAGGGAAATGGACATGCCCCAATTACCAGTCTCGTGCAGATTTTTCCTAAAAAATGGTTGCAGAACGCAATCTGTTGATCCAAATTATGGATGGGGCATACCATTTGAAAATTAATTCAGAGACCTTAAAGAGTCCTTTGGGTAGCTCCCGGGTCCAGGAGTTGACTTTGGGTCAAACGGAGCTTGGAAGCACTCGTCAGTAATTTAAACGATCATTAGACAAAAATGGATCGTTCGATCGAACGGTTATTCATAATCACGTATAGGGTGGAACATTGAAAAGGTTATGCAAGGTACTTTAAAAAGTCGACTCTAGTTAACCGGGGCCCAGAAGCACCCAATGTCCTTTCGGAGTAAAATGGGTCATTCATCCATACTGTAAGGCTAATTCACGCATGAGGCGGATTATTGGAAAGGGTGTTCAGTGCCTTTCAAAGGTTAATTCAGTCTCGTACAAGCTGAAGAGTTAGCATTGGTTAAACGGAGCTCGGGAGTGCCCGGTGGCCTCCAGATAATTTTTTTGGGGAAAATGGATCATTCGTACGAACGGTTATGTCATTTTTTGCACGGGGCAGACTGTTAAAAGGGGTTTCAGTGCCCTTCAAAGATTCAAAGAGATTTAGTTCTGACAATAGAGTTGATTGGGGTCAAATCAGAGAGCGTCTAGTGGCCTCCAGATCGATTTTCGATGGTAAAATGGTTTATTTATCCGAACTATTATGTCGATTCGTGCATGGGGTGGATTATTGGAAAGGGGATTCAGATCCCTTCAAATATTCACTGAGCTTCCTCTTTGGCGATAGAGTTGACCAGAGTTAAATGGGACCCGAGAGTGCCCGATGACCTCTAGATCGGTACTTAGAGTATGACCTAGGGTTTGTAGTGAAATGGGGAGGTTCTAAGGACCTAATGAGGGACTTAGGGGGCCTAGAATATGGTGTCTATAGAGAGCATTATGAAGGTAAGTACTCTCTTTTATTTTACGTTAGTAGCTCTCTATGTTTGGATCCACGGGACGCTTCCCATGGATTCCTCACGTAGTATGATTTGAATTGGAATTGCATGCTAAATAAGTAAAACATCAAATAAATAAAACTGGTTTAGCAACATTATATAGGTTATTTCATTACACTTTACACCTAAGGCTCATATCGGACCGAGTTGGCCCCGAGTAACCCATAAATTCGGGTTAGGGCATTACTAGACATTCCAAACGTGAAGTCTAGGGAAGGTTGGAACTTGGGAGTTTATGATATTTAAATGTATGTGAATCATTATGTCGGGTCTCTCTATATGTATTGGGTATTTTGTTGACTGGGTACAGAAATATCGTATGTGCAAGGCCTATATTGGCTAAATACTTTCCTGGTTTTCCATAACTATTGGTGTGGCTCTAGTATTGATTTCCTATAGATATATTATATGTTTAGGACCTCTACTGTCTGGCGATAGTAACAGTTTTAAATGGACTTTATTTATGAGTATATGTGGGGTTACGAGTGACACCGGTTGACAATGTTCTAAAATAGATAAGGTTACATACATTGGATATGGTTGTAAATACTTTTAGAAATGTAATTTTACTTTATTAATTGATGTTAAAGTGTGGGAGAGAGGAAAGTGTCAACTTTCACTTCCTTGAGCATTCAGTTACTCAATCTAAAATAAATAGAACTTACAAAACAATCCACTCGAACCACAATTAATCCAAAAAAGGACTTCAAGAAGATTACTCAAATCGATCCATAGTATTGATTAGAAAAATCTCCTTCTCCTACAAGTGTCTCCCTACGCTACTAGAGAGACATTTGAAGAAGGGTTTGAAAGATTTTCTAAATAAATCCTAATTTTTGGATCGATTTGGTACAATCATTTGGGGTGGACTTTTTTGGTAAGGACCATTTTGACATTAGGATAAAATGGATACAGTCCTCTACTTCCTAATATATCAATGTAGAATGGTAATTTTAGTTTATTACTTGATGTTCGAGGCTGAAATAGAGGCCGGTGAATTATAATGGTGATTGTAATAATTGTAATGTGGGGTATACTACGTTATATTTGGGGTCGTGAGAGTGGTCGATTAATTAGAATGAAGTTAGTGAGATAAAGATGACATAAATGAGATAAGAAAGAGATAATTGGTTAATATGTATTTAAGTGTGATAATTGATAAGGACGATTAGCTGGAATAAAAATGAGATATCAAATGATGTGACTAAATGAAAGTGAAATGATGTAATTAATAAAACATGATAATTTGAAGTGGATAAAAGAATTTTAATGATATTTTGAGTTGAACACTATATGATTGTTTGCATCGATTGACGAACCAATAGTTATTGAGATTCATTTATAAAGAGAGGTTATTAATATTAGTTAACAAGAAGATAATTGTGAGGTGCGATATTTTGCGATTAGTGGTTAAACCATGTTAGTATCTTGATAGCTCCTTATACTCTTGACATTATATTAAACATTGAAAGAAATCATTGTTATTCAAATAGTTGTTCGGTTATATTATCTGGTAAACATTTATAAAGACTTTTAAGTTTAAATGTTACTGTTATATAAAAGACTCTAACATGGTATTTATTTTATTTGGTACTTTTGGCTGGGTTATGTTACCATATTTGGGAAATGTAGCTAGTATTGTTGCAGTGGGAACTGACCTGTTGCGTTGACCAACATCTTAGGTTAGGATTGAGCTTCTAGGAGGGTTTGGATCTTCGAGCTCAGGCGATAACTTTAGAGATTTACTTTTATGCATGGTGTAGTTTCCTTTCCATCGTAATTTCATAAGAGACATCTTTGAATTGATGAGTCACTTGTGGCTCCATAATTGTATGAGATATTATCTTAGGACTTTTACATATTATTGGATTATTGGAGGTTAATATACCTTGGAAATTACTATTGATGGGTATTCAATTGTTATCTCTAGAATTTTATATTATTGGAAAAGGTTTTAAATGCTTCATATTTATGTCACATACTAAGAATGATATTTTATATTATATAAATTTGTATATTATAATATTTGGACTTAATCAATCCCTCTATTATAATATACGGGTTGTTATAAAAATGGAAAAGGTTCATGCACCAATTTGGACATCTACGGGTAAAGAAGTTAATCCACGATAGTAGACTTAGGTTACCAAGTTGGAATGTAGGTACTATAATAGTAAAAATCATGGAACTAGTGGATACCATGATAAGGAGAAAAATTAACATAACTTATTTATAATAAACTAAATGGGTCATTGAGAAAGCTACAAAAATAAAAATACAGTGTTTAAATTATATTACATGGGCAAACATAAACAAAGGAACGGAGTCAGAATAATAGTAAATTAGAACCTCAAGAAAAAATTTGTAATTATTATTAGGATATGCGATAGACTTATTATTGTTATTGAGTATTATAAAACAAATATTGTTTATACCAACTTACTCCTTCATGGTTCATTGAATGCAAGTCACGCCTCCTCATTTCAAAATATTCATTGATTCCCAGTATCACTACCCTCTTACATTAATAATATACTTTAGGGGTTAAAATAGTATATATTGTTGGTTTGGCTTTTATTTTTTGAAATTTAAAAAAGTGGTATTCACTTTAAAAGGCCATTAGTAAAAATGGCTTAAGGTGTTATGTAGTGGTTGAGAGATTTTTTGGAGATACCTTTAACATCATCTGTTAATTAATAACTTTACATTGGCTCATATTATATTATTACATAAAGTAATAATTTGTGAAAGTTTTAACTATACTAGTATCCATGGTTGCAATAATAGAGTTGATATTTAAAAAAATAAAATAAACTGCTAATAAATAATTAATATATTATGGAACCGTATAACTGTGAGTTAATTTGAAAAAGAATTGATAAATTATTTATTATAATTACTTTACAAATATATTATTCAATATATTTATTTTGCAGAAAATGAATAAAAAAGAGGGATAATAAATATGATAGTTATGAAAAAGATGCATGTGAACTATTGAATTCCATTTTCGCCCACATCCTCATAGACTCATATTCATCCCATTCAAATCATGATAGCCAACAAATTTTTCAATATGAGTAAGTTGTTATAAAATGCTTTTTGTTATAATATTCAATAACAATAAACGCGTCGTTGAGAAAGGTAGAGAAATATAAAATACATTATTTAAATTGTATTATATGGGTAAATATAGATTTAGGGATATAGTCGGAATAATAGTAAATAAGAACCTTAAGAAATATATAGTAATTGTTATTAGGAGATTCAATAGACTTGATAATGTTATTGAATACTTAATCACTCCTAAAACTTGCCCCAAAGGGGTACATTCCTCTGGGGAAAAAATTTGCATGTTAAAAACATCACTCCGGGTATCCGTATTCCCACAGAGTTCGGTCAACGTTATTAATTTATAACATAAAAATTAAATCTCCACCGTATTATTAAATTAATGAGTTGTTCACATGTTATTTAAAATTCTTTTTTTATTCTCGTTTAATAATTCAAACCAAATAATTTCAATAAATTACTCGACTAAAAATAAATTATTAATAATTAATATATTATATTATATTTAGTTCATAAACATACAGAGTATTACAGTAATGAAGTATACTACGCGGTTTAATAAATAAGTTAATGTTTAGAGTGTGAAACCAATTCAAGATTAATGTGATTCCATTCAAAGTTATGTGTTAACTCATTAAAGTTCATACATAAAAAAATGAATATATGTCAAACACACGCCAATCGTGTCAATTTGTGTTAATTTCATATTATATATTATGTACTTAAGTCATCATTATAACTATTAAGCCATGTCCCTTTAAACATTTTCTAAACACTCAGTTCACATTTTTAGATTTATTATCTGGGAGTTTACCAAAGCATGTATTTTCACGCATTTACTCCATCTATGAACGTTACTTTATGAAAAGTGGTTTTGAGTCTAACTAGTGTGCGGCACGCCATAGGGATATGGCCCTCAAAATTTAGATAAAATCCAAGTATTTTACCTTTTTACCCTATTAGGTTCATTAATAATTTTTGGTAACACACTTTGACCGATATGGTTACACACCCATACGTTATTTAACTCGATCACAAGCCTCATCAAATTACATTTTTTGTCCAAAAAAGCATGTTTAATACGCCATTAACATGTTATAGAGATTACAAAAAAAAAAAAAAAATTGGGTTCTCTTTATAATTTATAGAGGTAGGGGTGTATTCTGAAAACTTTGAAAACTTTCATATCGTTAGAATGACTAACTATTGTTATAATGATTGTCATTAAAGTGACATCTGATTCTTTTAATATCTCTGGTATAATGGAATAATGAAATTATGAAGTGTTGTATTACTTTCAAAAACTATAATTTAACCCCAAAACTTTCTTTATTGTATCTCAAAATTACATGCTGGACATCATCATTTAAGTCATAGACTTGTTATTTTTTTACTATTCAAGTGCCCTCACTCACTATTTATTGTCGAAATCATGATTTTATTCTTTAAAAAGCCACAACTTCTTGTTTTATGCAAGAAAATCTCATTTTTTTCACGAGTTATTAAAATATCCTATTTTAAATGCAACTAACACATTTTAAACAATTAATTGTTTTATTCTTTCTTATTATCCCAACATAGGTTTGATAAATTCTTTGTATATATGACATGTTCTTTAACTTACATGTGAACATATATAAGTCCATTAAGTTGCTTGGTACTTATTATAAACTCATTAAAAATTACGTTGTCGCATCAAAAAATAAAAAAACATATTTTTTAAAATCTTGTAGCAAAATATGTAATGGGAATATGCCTTCACACAAAAACTAATCAACATGAAGACGAAAACTAAATAAATTTATTAGAAAATTTATATAAATATTTGAACTTTGATTTTTGATCCTTCATGAACGATCTTGAACACTATTTAAGGATTACAACAAGTCTCATAACTATCAAGATTCTAACAATATTATCGCATGGAGAATACCAAGAATATGTTATTCTAGTTTACGGAGAGCATAAGAACTCTAATATGTGATGAAGCTCCTTGAGCACCATATATTTATATGTGTGTGTGTGTGTGTGTATGTGTCTGTGTGTGTGTGTGTTTGTGACGGGGAGAGCCTCTTAATCTTATTAAACTTAAGATTTGAACTCTTTAAGACCCTTATCTATAAGGATTCCATGGACCTTTGAACTTATGAATACAATCAACGTTATAAGTAGTTTAAACACAATCACCTTATGAATGACATTTAATAATTTTCCTAGTTCCAACTTATATAAAAGGTCCCTAGAAGTTTGTGTAATTACCTAAAAGACCTCTGAATCTTATATTATTATCGTAACTCCCCTATTGTAAGTGACCCAATAGGTTTAATACCATGACTAGGTGTAAAATTAACGAAATCTCCCCACGAATTAATCAATCCTAGTTATAATAAATTATTTCAACTAATATTAATTTGAATCTAATATAATTAAGTCACCATCATACGTGATGTCATATTATAATATTGGTTTAGTGAAAATTATCTTTGTGAACCTTTTCATCATTAGTTGCCAACATGCTAACCATTTCATCTTATACAATATTTCAAACAAGTTGTATAAGGAATGAATTATCTTTGCCAATCCTAAAATTTGATCATATGCATTTAAATCCAAAATAAATATTCTCCCAACGATACAAATTAGAAACTCACTATCTAATCATCATTTTTTCATGGTCATGGACTTCTCATGATCAAAATGGATAGTAGAATCCATCATTGCTAGGAGTGATGGATTTCTTATTGGTCCATACACTAATCTTCATATACACAAAGATAGTCCTAACATTAAATATACTCTGACTTGATATGGTTAAAGAGTTAATTAACACCATATATATATATATATATATCGTAAGGCATTAGATCAAGTGTTATATGTATTACCTGTAGCATAGAACTATCTACTGATGTAATAACAATTCTATTAGATTAACTAGATATGGTCATGTTAAGTGTACACGTTCTCTAACACACACTCATTTGTTCGATTTAGTATCTCCATAAAATTAACTTGAGGGAAACTACCATGGTGAAAACCATAATATATTCTAGCCCAAAGAAGATAGATTGTCCAGATATACTTCTTTATAGGAACAACTTATAAAATAATGAATACCTTATGATCATAATCTACCATTATGATCTAACCTCTCTAAAATGTTTTATTAGACTAAAAAGAGGATTATAACTTGCCTAATAATATTAATATTAAATATAATGGAATATTAGTTACTGTAGGGGATTTTTTTTTTGGAACTAAGAAACTTTATTAAAATGGGGTGAAGAAAAGCCCTTCACAAATGGCTTACAAAGCATGAAATAGAAAAATCTGAAATGAAATCTAACAAGTATCTAGATTTAGAGCCTTTGTAGGGATGAGCTTTAAAGGAAATTCTAATATATTCATGAACAAGATCAATAATTTTTGAAGCCTTTATGTGTTCTTCTTCATATTCTTTTTTGTTTCGCGCACATCAAATTCTCCAACATATGAAACAAGGGACCATAATAGAGAGAAGAAATTTAATTTTTTCCCTCTTGTATTTAACCACCAAGACATAAGAAGTCTTTTAAGAGAGGAAAAATTAAATCTATATTCCATAATGTCTGAGAAATGTTGCCATACTTGTTGAGCAATGGAACTTGACCCGAATAAGTGATCAAAATCTTCTTCTACAGGAGTAGGACAACATCTAGATTTTGAGGCTAAGAAGATATGGAGAGTTTTAAATTTTGAATCTAAAGGAAGAGCCTGTTGGAGAAGATGCCACATAAAGAATGAAACTTTTGGAAGGATTCTTGGATTCCAAATGATTGAGAAGGAGAAAAGAGTACAATCCCTACGACGAACAATATCGCATGCTGATTTTAAAGTGAACTTGCCATCCGCGTTTGACATCCATAAATATTGATTGTTGTCGTCTACATTATCATGGTAACATTACCAACATTTTTGCATTCTCCTCCATGTTGAACTTGAAAAGGAGGGTAATCCATAGAAATCAGAATCAACAAGGGACCTATATCTGTTGCATATACCGAGCCCAAGTACCATTGGCTTTGTAGAAGGAAGACCAAAGTTTACAAGAATAGGACTTTATGATGTCTTCCAACTTTTTAATACCAGCATCACCTTCTGTAAGTGGCAAACATATTCGATCCCATTTTACCCACTTGTGCTTCGATTTGCCTTCGTCGTATCCCCATATAAAGTTTGTGAACAATCTCTCTAATCTTTGTATGACAGCTAGTGGAGGATCAAGGACACAGAAAAGATGGAATGTCATGGTCTGTAGCGCTGCTCTAAGCAATACCAGACGTCCACTGTGGTTAAGCATTTTCCCATACCAAGTATCAATTTTTTGGCACATAGCAACTTCCAACCTTTGAAAAAATGCAACATTCCTCCTACCTGTGTAAAGCGGTACACCAATGTATATAAGCGGCAGTGATGACTCCATGAACCCAGTGCTAGCCTTGATGTTATGATGACGTGTAGTGGAAGTACTCACCGGACATATAAATGTTGGTTTCGAGCTGTTAATCAACTGGCCGTGGTAGCTTCATACTGATGCAAGAATTTTATTAAGCCGAGAAGACTTTTTTTGCCTCCATTAGTGAAAATTAAACAGTCATCGACAAAGGAAAAAGATGGGATAATTTCACATCCCACAGGAGTTGAAATTTTTTTAACACTACCTTGAACCATGAGTTTGTGAAGACCTCTTTAAAGGATCTCAGTCACGATGATAAAAAGTCTTAGAGAAAGAGGATCACCTTGACGCACACCACAATTTGATTTGAAAAAATCGCAAGCTTTCCCATTAATACAAATGGAATATCAACAATTCGATATTGCACGCCAGATGAGATCAATCCATGTTTTCGAAAAAAAAAATGCACGGAGAACTTTTGTAATACATAACCATGAGACCCCATCATAAGCTTTATACATGTCTAATTTAATTAGAACATTTGATCCCCAGACTTTTTTTGTTGAAATTAGTCATAAGTTCTTGCACGAAAAGAATGTTATCCCTTACGTTGCGATCTTTGACAAACCCCGCCTGAGAAAAGGAGATAATTTTTGGAAGCAAGGTTGCAAGCCTATTATTCATGGTTTTTGTAATTATTTTATTACAAAAATTACATAAACTAATAGGCCTATAATCTCGACAATAGCTTGGGTTTGGCTTTTTTGGAATAAGGATAATATTTGTAGCGGACCAACTTCTTGGAATGTCATGACCTACAAAAAAGGACACAATAACATTTAATAAATCAAATTTAATAATGTACCAACAATGTTGGAAAAACCATCCATTAAATCCATCCGAACCAGCCGCACTATTTTTATCCATTCCAAAGACAGTGGCTTTAATTTCTTCTAAACCAGGGAATCTTGTAAGCATGCCATTATCCTCTTATGAAATTGTAGATAGGATGACATCCAAAAGATTAAAATCCATTGGATAATTTGGGGACTGCGTGAGAATGTCTTCAAAGTGATTCACTAATTCTTCCCTCAATTAATTGGTGATTATCAATCTTAACACCATCCTCTTTTTGAATGTTATGGATAAGGAGTTTATTTTTTTTCACATTTGCCATAGTGTGGAAAAAACTAGTATTATAGTCCCCATTTGTTTCCCACTTTACCCTTGCCTTTTGACGCCAAAGTTCCTCCTCAATACTCAATTCTTTGTTAAAAATTGCTTTTACTTTGAAAACTTTCATCCTATTTTCTGGGATTGGATCCATGTCATAGGCACTTTCTTTGGAGATAAACATATCTTCTGCATTTTTCACTCTTTGATGGATATTTTGAACACTTTTGAATTCCAAGACTTAAGGTCATATTTTAATCACTTAAGTTTGGATACAAAAATGTAGAGAGGTTCCCCAAGCACTTCTTTACTCCAAGAATCTGAAACAATGCTTAAAAATTCATTATGCTTATCCCAGGCATTAATAAATCTAAAAGCTTTCGGAATACCATCCATTGGCGATTTAACACTGAGAACTAAAGGAGAATGATCTGAGTTTGTTCGGTGCAGGTGTTCTACTGTTGTTTGAAAGCCATTAGTACACCAGTGAGAGTTGTAAAAAATTCTGTCAAGCCGTGCCAAAATTCGATTAACCCCATCTATATTATTACACCAAGTAAATTTGGGACCTATGTGATCAATCTGAATAAGCTCGGAATGAAGAATACAATCATTAAATTCCTCAACCGCCAGATTATTTATATCACTTCCCCTCACTTTTTCATCCTGAGAACGAACAACATTAAAATCGCCCCCCCATAATCCATTGACCTTGAATTGAGTTTGCAAAATTTTCAATATCCTCCCATTAGGATCTTATACCCGCCAATTTGCATTTAGCGTAAACACAGGACAGGAAAATTGAATTTGAGAGGTTGGGGAGATCCAATTTAATAGAAATGATTTGATTTCTGTTTTGCACAACAATCATAGGCCAATTGAATTTCCAAAGAACCCAAATTTTATTAGTAACATTTGCCACACCTCCAAAGAAATTAATCCTTCTACAAAGGTTTTTAAATTCCCAGCTTCGATTTTAGGTTCCATTAAGCAAACAACACTGAAATTATGAGACTTAATCAATTTTTTGAGCCTACGGACAGATGGAGAATTCCCCACCCCTCTAATATTCCAAAAAAGGCAATTAATAATTTAAAACCTTTACAAAATTAGTATGTGATCACTTACCAGTTGACCTGGTAGGGTATTCCCTAGTTTGAATCCATCTTTTCCTAGGACGCTTTAAAGTGGAAACTGGCGTCTTATTCATATTAAAAACTTTTTTAAATTTGGAACCCATTGCCTCTGAAAAGTATTCCAAATGTTTTCTATTGGGAGTTAAGTTCCCCACCTCTTCACTGTCAGATGCCCAGGTTGGTTTACATTCATTGACAACCACTTTTTCCCGGTGGTTTAGACCTATAATGAAAGTAGTAATTAGAGATTAGCCCCTAAATAATTAATAATGCAGGAAAGAACAAAGAATACAAGATGTACATCATTTAATAGATAGGTCTACCTACATCCACGGGGAGGGAAGGGAGATTGATGTATTCCTTGGGGAGAATAGTGGCGATTGGAGTGCTAAGGTTTCTAGCCAAGAGTCCAAGTCACCACATGCAAGTTACAATTAATTGCCCCAAATCTAGTGAGGTAACCCCTATTTATAATGCTGAGTCTTTTCCTAATTTAGTTTTTTTTTATGGTTATCCTATCCACAAGTCCTAGTGTCTTATTAGAAGTGGTCTTCCAACATGCTAATATGATATTCCAAGATTTGAACAAATATCCCTACATATTCGCCCAACTTTATTATCTTCCCAAATAAGCCTCGTAGCATCCGCGTGACATAAATTTGTCTAGTATCCATTCAATTGCCCTAAAGGTTAGGGTTATCTACCAACACTCTTATCGGTTCGGCCTTATTTCCAAGTTGTCCACGTGTTATTTTAAAACAATCATTTGCATGCCTTTCTCAAGTTAACATGTGCCTACTCCTCTAAAGGGATTTTAATCATTCATCTGGGAATTATTTGAATGGTTCCCACTCATTGGGCCATGAGAAATATCGTTACTTACCTCTTCAATGGTTACACCTGAGCTCATTACTTCCTAACCCAATCATGTAGGTTGCGGTTGAGTTAACAGTTAACAGAGTGTATAAGGCTTCCAAAACCTTTTACCTTGCCACCTCAGTCATCTATAAGGTAATCTATTTTTTTACTTCCTTTATCTAAAGTTTTTAGTTGACAGAGATTTCTTTCTCTTCTTCTCCTTCTTCCTAACCTTATCATGTCTAGGCATAGGAAACATGAGGTTATTACAATTGATGATTTTTGTGAATTTCGTGATAAATATGGAATTACTAAAAATGTTAAGATTAAGCTAACCACAAAGGAGGAAGACGTTATGAATCTTCCCTATGATGAGGTTGCCTTTATGATAGTTTACATATTGGATGGGGGAGTTCACTTTCCACTCCATCCGTTTCCTATGAGATTACTCCATTACTATGGATTACTCCTAACCCATGCAGATGGTAACCTCTACCGAATTGTTATGGAAATGATTGCCATAAAGTAAATTTGTGGGACAAACCTCGTCTTTGAGGAGATTAGGTATTATTATGATTTGAGGGATTCTTCCTCAAACTCAGACCTATTCCACTTCTAGGCCAGGGAATAAGCTCACAATTTGGTCACATATTTTCCCCGAATACAAAAGGACACGAAAAGGAATGTCCTTGTGTTTTTAGGGGAATTATACGATAAAAAGTACGGCAGTCTCAATGTTCTCACAAGAAAAGGGGCGCCTGGTAGGTCGTCCAATTTTTGCATTTGGTTCAAACATAAGATGGTCAGTTTGTATCATTGACTGATCTCATTTTCTTATATGAGTCATATTTTGAACTTTGATCCGACCGATTACTAGGTGAAGCTTGATCATCTAGAGAGAGTTTAGAAATGACTTAACTCAAAATGTGTTCATCTTCACTAGAGAGCGGCTAACTTACTTCTTAGTTACAATATGACCATCCATTCGGTTAAAATTTCATAGCTGTCCTAGAGGTTTTGGTTAATGATTCAATCCCAATATCCATTCCTACTCCTAGTAATGCTTCTAAATGTGTTTATCTAGTAGAAGAGTCTTCTTACGTAATCCCTAATAATTTTGACATCGACCAATAAGAGGAAACAGAAGAAGGGTCCGACCTTATCCTTACTCCACTCTTCACATACGAACCCAATATTTTTGGTAAGCCTTAGATATATATAGAGTTTGAAGATTTCACATTTGGAGACATTACTTTTCCCACCATCCCCTAAAACTTATAGGAGACTAGTCTTCTAAGGATAACAGCTAATCTTGATACCACCAGAGATAATTACAAGAATTAATTGGTCTACAATAGTCAGACTGAAGAGACTTTTGCTGAGAAAAAAGATAAAGGCGATCACTCTTAGGGAGAAGGAAACACAGGCCTCTAAGCGGTAGCATCAAGAGGCTAGGAAAAGCAAGAAGATGAGGATGGAGAACATTGAAGGTCATCCACTTGCCCACCGATTGTTCTTAATCAGCTCTTGGTTATAAACAAACATCAACTAAGGCATCGTTCAAGGACTCCACCCCAAGGGACTCAGGCTTGCCCTTGGTAGATCTCATTTTTAAAAGGAAATGATCCAATACTTGAGGGAGATTCGGCCCATATAGATGTGGAGGTTTATTACTTCATGGATCAGACGAAGATGATGTCGTCTAACATGATTGATTTGAGGAGATTCACTTTGGATAGGTTCCACAAAAAAGGTTTGCGATACAATCTTTTGGTAAATTACTTAAATTTTCATTTACTGTTTGTTCCTAATTTTATTACTAACTTTTTATTTCTCCTTTTTCGTAGAGTATGCAGGTCATGAAATTACTGACATAGTTGACTATTACAAAAAGGCAAAAAAAAAGCTCTCAGATGCTAATAATTCCTTGAAGAATCAACTCATAACCCAGAGCAAGACTTTGGACGATCTCAATAATAAGTTGAAAGATGAAGATACTATGAAGAACAAGGTTATGGGTGTCACCAAGCAAGCTCATAACGATTTTAAAAGGGTGGATACATAGCTGTTTAAACTGACGACCTCCCTCAGTCACAATGTCTTTCAAAAGTTGGTCGTGCGTAGGCATAAGATCTTGATAAAGCATTCCCAGGAAGTTGACCTAAAAAAGTCCTATAATGAGGGGTTTGAGGTAGTGGTCCAGAAGATCGCTTCACAATTAGACTATCACGAGTTTGCTATGTTTAAGAAGGGTTGGGTGGCCGACGTGAAGAAAGGAAATTTCCCTGAGGGTAACCTTGTATATGTCGATCACCCTCCATTGGAGAATCCTTTGGAAGTTGATAATGTTGCGGCCAACCCACCTATGGCAATCCCCCTGTCATTGTTCTCCAAGACCAGAATGTTAAGATCTCCATCGATTAAACCAACCTTCCTGCCCCTAATCCTTCGCTTTCCTATTTTTGTAATTTTATATATTTTTTTGTCCCTTTGAGGTCGTTCTTTTATAGGCAAGTGGTCATTTTTTGTTTATCACTGAAACTGTATTTCCATTTTATTTGATCTTTTACTGTGAACTTGTTCAGTTAATGTGACAGAATTATAATGTTTTTTTTCCAATTATGGATTTATAGTTGTGCTTAAGATCATGCTTGACCTTTACCAAGTGTTATTTGCTTCTTAGGATTTATTTTCCCTAAATAGAAGACTAAATAGTTCATTTGAAATAAGTTGACCTCTCGACCAATTTTATTTGAGCTTAATCAATATCTCGCAGTTGGACTTCAGGCCCTAGGCTATTGAGTTTGGCCTGTATTAGGCGAACTATTGGATTTCTTGTCGTCCTAGCCAAGTAGTCATATTTGAATGATAAATATATGATATGCCTATTCTTAGGTCGACCATCCTTACTTAGTTCCAGAACGGTAATAATTTTAAATAAAAATACTTTTATTCATATTATATTTAAAATAAATTTATTTTAGTTTGAAATCGAATCAAATATTTAAAATTAAATTTAAATGACATTTTGTAATGATTTAAATATGTAAAGTAGACAACTTTGAATTAAGGGGCAATATGGTAATATGCGTTAGCTTAGGCTCCAAGCTAGGGTTTGAGAGAGGGACTATATAAGGAATGTTAGGGATGATTTTAAGTGTGAGAAGAGTAAATAGAGAGACCAAAAATGAAATTTAAAGAGGCAAAAATGAAAGGAATAAGAGGAGTTAGTTTGTAGTGTATTAGATCTCTTTTTCACGTACTTTCGGATGAGATTTGAAAAAAACTCAAAATATATACCTGACCCAATTTTTTGTGTAGAATCCATATTGGAAGTTGGATTGGTGATTTGGATAATGTTTGGATCTAATTTTTAATTTTTTTATAAACAGGACTACAATTGTAGATTTTGACTCTCTTGAGGTAGTTTCATTCTCCCGTTGTTAGTTTAGTCTGCTACATCTATTCAATCTTGATTGTGTAGTTATATCCATACTATGTGTTACATTTATATGTATTATATGCTTGTATACTATATTCTTTATTGCACCCCTTTTATATATGCTATTTTCATGCCATGTAGTTTGGGGGTAACGAAACTAGTTGATTTTACGAGCATGTTGGGTCATAGAAATTGGGTACAATGCATGTACACTTGATTTATGGGACATGAATATATTTATTTTTATTAATAGAATGATATTATGACGATTGTTATTGAAATATGCATAGGAACTCCTTAGCCAAACCACCCGCTGGATGAGGTGTGCTCTTAGCTACGATTTTATTTATTATCCAAAGACTAGGCTATGGATACGGGTTGGGGAGTTTACTAAGTGTTATCGTGGCGGTGATGCCAATATTTTATAGAGGTGATTCCACGTTATAATGTGTCGTCTTCCCAAGTTATGTTATTTATTTTTGGGGGTCATTGGATTGTTCCGGAGATAATTAACTGGATAATGGACGGTAGTCCATAAAGTACGGTGGGAAGTGTGGAGGGGATTTTGATATGGGGTCTTGGATTTTGTAGTGCCCGCGGTGAGATCCTATGCTGTGATTATTTTATTGGAATTTTAGTTTGAGTGTTCATATTACACACACTCTTTTATATGTTGCACGCACACATTAGTATGTATAGTTACACTTGGAGCATTTATATGAGCTACTGAGTTTTTTGCTCACCCCCCATAGTTTGTTGTATTTCAGGATTGATGCGAGATGATATTTATGGAAGTGTTGAGATTGGGATCGTCGTTAGAGGTTCTGGATATTTATTTTCAAAATTTAAATGTCCGCTTTGTTTATTGTAATTTTTTTTTGTAAAAGGGCATTTGAGATTTAATAAAATTGAGACATTTTATTCAGTTCATTTATGTATTTTTTATTATGAAAATTCTCATTCTAAATGATTTTTTTTAAATTCTCTTATTTAAAAATATTTTTCAGTAGCACCTCTCGAATTTTTACAGTCGGGTTCTTCATCAAAGAATGGTAGAGATCATCCGATCGCTCCAAGAGAAACTTGAATGAAGAGATTGCTAGCTACTCACTGTAGCCGTCAATTTTATTGTATATTTCCCAATATATCTGTGGATACGTCCTAAGGGACTCTCCTTTCTTCTTATTCTTCATAAGGGAGATCAACGAATTAATCTCCTTGATTGCTTTGCTACATGTGATGAATCGGGCCACGAACTATTCGACTAGGCCTCTGAAATAAGAGATCGATATGGGGGGTAATTTCTTAAACCACTTTAGACCAATCTCCCCCAGAGTGGGTGGGAACACTCTGGACATTAAAGCATCGTGTTGATTATATAGAGACATAGTATGTTGGTAATGCCTGATATGATGGGTAGGATCCTCCTTCCAATTATATGTTGTAACCTTTGGCATGAAAAACTTCTTCGGTGGTCTGAAAGACTAACAATAAAAAAGGGATGGGAAACCATGTCCTAGTGTCCATTCTAGCCAGATCTTTGGGAGTTCGAGCCAGATTTGGATTTAATCTTCCTTCCAGCTATTTTTAGATGAGCCCCTTGAGTTCGTCACTTCTTACCTTGCTCTCTGGTGCCTCTGGCCTTGCTATTTTTCACTAATTCAGTGGGTTGAACTTGATGGTGACTGCGATTAATGGAATTTCTCTAAGGAGGATGGTTATCACACCGTCGGTTATGGTGTATAGTGATAGGGCTTCTCAAATGAGAGGCTCTCTCGGTTTGGTAAGATCTATTATTCCTCAGAGAACTAGACCTTATCCTGTGGTGCTCCTAGGTCCGGGAACCAAATCTTTGATCTTTCAATTATTCGGTTGGTTATCTCCTCAAATGAGTGATTTTCAGATCATGATCTTCTCGTCTTTCTTCATAAATACTAGCCAGGTATGAAGGAGCTCTTCCTTCTAGTCACTCAACAGATGGAGTGCGGTATCGACGATGGGAACCTAATTTCTCGGGTAACGCCATTAGACCTAGAATGTTGTGGCAATGAGGGGAGCCTGACATAAGTGTGGTCCCTCCCAACGACACATATCTCAAACTTAAAGCGGCTCCTCACATGCGTGTGATGGGCCTGATTTTCATTCATGATAATTGTTGGGCTAAATGACTTCAAAAATGGCGAGAATTTGAGATTTTCCACAAACGACACCAAATTGTAGGGAATACAGACCTACAATAAAGGCAATAATTAGAGATTAGCCTCTAAACAATTATGAATTTATGAAAGAACAAAGAACACAAGATGTACGTAGTTCAACAGATAGGTCTGCCCGTGTCTATGGGGAAGGGAGGGAGATATGTGTATTCCTTGGGGATAACAATGACGATTGCAGTGCTAGGGTTGGAAGCTGAGAGTCATAGTCATCACATACAGGTTATAATTAATTACCCCAAATTGGGTGAGGTCACCCTTATTTATGTTGCTAAGTTTTTTTTAATATAGGTCTCTTTAAGTTTATCCCATCCATAAGTCCTAGAGTCCTATTAGAAGTGGTCTTTCAACTTACCAACATGATCTTCTAAGAGTTGCACTTATCTCCCTATATATTTGGCCGACTTCACGACATTCCAAAATAAGCTTCGTAGCATCCACTTTGCATACATTCGGCCAGTCTCCTTTCAGTTACCATTGATGAGAAATAATATCATATAAATGAAATAATTATTAGTTTTAGGGAACATATCCAATAATTCATACTTACATTAGTATGCGAGTGTTATAAAAAACATAACAAGATTTAGTTCTCTTTCTCTCTCTCTCTCTCTCTATATATATATATATATATATATATATATATGTGTGTGTGTGTGTGTGTGTGTGTGTGTGTGTGTGTGTGTGTGTGTGTGTGTATAATCAAATGGAAATTGTTAATGCCCCGACCCTTTACCCATGTCTATGTATCATTTTCCATTGAGATCGTAGTTGTATTTCTTGAAGAAAGACTCAAGCGAGCGCATTCATTCATATTCAAACACATTGGACAACCCTCCCACCCCCACCCACCCACCCACCCTATAAACTATACAAATATCTTCTGAAAACCATGCTCATTATGTCTCCTCTATTATCGCAGCTCCACGATTATAATCACCATTAAAATTTCGGCTTGACAGTTGACACATAACTATAGTTAAATTGAATGTATCATAAAATCATTTTAATAACTTTTTTTGCTATATTCAATATTTTGAATTTTGCAAAACAAGTTATGTTGTGAAAAATTTGCATCATTTACTTTCATTAATTGAGTCTTTCTTTGAGTAAATCCATCATTTATTTTCATTAATTGAGTCTTTCTTTGACTAAAGTCAGTGTTTTTTTTTAATAACGAAGGTTAATCTTCGAACCAAATTGTACGCAATTTGAAATTAATCCCTTAAGTTCGAAGTAGCCTACTAAACCATTCTTATTTAGCACTAACACAAGCCTAAAGATAAAATCCATGGGGTTTGGTTTTGCATATTAATCATTAAGTGAGCCTTTCTTTTTCATGTTTGTAAGGTGTTATTTTGTTGATTTATCTTTTTATCATCTTGATTCTTAGGCAAAGTAACACCTTACAAATGTACCCTTGCCCACCTAACATTAACTAGAGAGTTATGTTGTTTGGGGTGCGCCACCGACGGGTTTACAACATTTTGAAAGCCACTAACAGCTTAAAAAGGATAGAAAAATTCAAATATTGAATAAACTAAAGGTTCATGGTTTAAAAAATATGGTAAATAAAAGTGACTTCGCAGCTGAAAGCTTGTCCGTGTTTGGACCTCAAAGAAATGATTGGCCTCACTCCCATACCCTTATCTCGTTTCACAATCTTTTAACTGACTTGAGTTGTACTCTTTGCATCTCTCTCTCTCTCTCTCTCTCTCTCTCTCTCTCTCTATATATATATATATATATATATATATATATATATATATATATATATATATATATAATTTCAATATTGAAAGAAGATGGGCTTCATGCGTCCTTGGCTTTTCAACTAACTTGAGTTGCACTCTTGAATTACTTCCTTCTAAAAGACTTCTCCTCTTTCCGAAAAGTTATTTGGGTTATACCTAATTGATTTTGATTGTAGATAGTTGGGATTTCTTTGGAGTCGTAGTGAGGAGTTAGGCTTGGTGCACTAATGAAAAATATTTCCATGATGAGCAATGTGCGCAAGTACCAGCAGCAATAGAATTTTTTTAGCACATTGATGTATTTTCATCCAATGATAATAGTATACTTCGTTCTAAAAGAAATTGTAAATTAAAAGGTACATTCATAAAAATTAATGAGCCATATTTAACAATATTTGAAATTTGAAATTTTAATTTTGTTTGTAGCCCAAATTAACAAAATCAGTAGACAAATTGTCTAGCAATTATTATTATTATTGCTTTTTGTTTTTTGTTTTATCAAAGGACTGCTTTTGGGCTCATTAAAAATTTGAGGCAAATCTCTTATTTATGCAAAATATGCGTGTTCCTATCAATAGATTATCAATTTGAATTACACATTCAAACTAGTTTACATAAATTGTGATTAGCCGTTTCACTACTTCGCTTGAAAGTTAAGAAAGCAAGTTGTTATGAGTTATTATTCTTCAACAAATCATTCCATGAAAAACAAACATCTATACACCCAGCAAAACTTTGTAAACGTTTTATTTATCACCCGTGAGTTTATAGATAATAGTAGATAAAATAATTTCATGGCACAATTATTTTTTGAGAAATTAGGTTTGTGTTCTAAATTCTCACCTTTTTATTTTATTTTTAAGATTAAGAAAGTAAAGATGTATTCAAAAAGAAAACTTTAAATGTTCAAGGGTGCACGTACTAAAGAACAGAATTTAAGTCCAACTGTAGCACCGACATTGAATCATTTTGGGATTGAAAGATTAGTTGTGGGCTTCACGTTATATGATAATTGATTAATATTTGTTTATAAAATCTACAGTTACTAACATGAATCCTCCGGTGTGTGTCGGTAAAGAAAAATGTGGCCATATTTTATAAATTTAGGGCAGGAGCACATGGTGATGCACCCTACCCTTGAGAGCAGTAGTCATTTAATACCATAGACCCCAAAAATATTTTGAACATGTTGATGTCCCTAATGGTCTTGATTGTAGATAATTACTTCATGTCATTGTATTGTATGTTTGATTAATGACAATGCAACTCATCCCCACCCCACCACCACAAAAACAATAAAAATTGAAAAAAAAAAAATGAAAAAAAAAACTTATTGATGTGGACTGAGTTTGACTTTCAAATGTGTTGGATTGTAAGTTTATTCTTGTACTTTATAATTCTTTGAAAATTTGAATTTCGGATACTTATATTTAAAAGCTGAAAGCTATGTGCAAGTTTGGTTTCATTGTCTTTGAACTTTGAAATGCTATGGTCACTACCTTCCCACGTGTTAAAATTATATTTGACTGAACGTGTTTCTGTTCTTGTTTATTAAAATGGACCAGAAAAAATAAGCTTAAAATTATACTTCAATTGTCCCAGAGTAGTGTTACTATTGGAAAAAAAAACCATATTTTGAGGAAACTGGACACCAATATGTTAGATTCAAATGAAAATCAACCCTTACAATGATTCTCATATTGTAATGTTATATAATTTATGGCGTGTTTGATTGCGAAGTTGAAAATGAGTGAACCATAATTCATTTACCTCAGAAGTTGGAAAATAAATGAAAAATGTTAAGATTAATTTGGTTTAACTTTCGTGGAGTTTTTTTTTTAATGAAAATCAATTCTTTGGAAATTGGTTAAGAAATCTTTTCTATGAAAAATGATAAAATTTTGAATCATTTTTCATATATATGACTATTGTTTGCATTTCAAATTAAGTACAACACAATTCAAAAATGAACTAAAATAATCATTTTTTATGAAAAATTAATTAACGTCAATCAAATGGACCCTAAGTTTATCTACTTAAATATCGTGTTAAATGACATGTTAAATGACGCAATACTAAATCAACACGATTGTATGATAACAACAAGTTCAGATTAATTATCATAATTTTAGGGCTATAAATTTTGGAAAATAAATTATAAATTGTCTTTAATCGAAAAACATTCATAGATCCTCCATAAATGAAAATTGTATAACTCTAAACAATAGGAGATATGTTACTACTTCTGCTACTACTAATAATAGCATCTTGTACAAAATTCCAAATATTAATAGATTAAATGAAAAAAAGCACATACTCTCTTAGTCCAACATGAGTTGATAAGAACGGTTAATGTAAATTTTGAGATATCTAATCTAAAAATAATACACTTTATTATTACTTATGTAAATTATATTAGGATAAAAAATAATAAGGATCCGTTTGATTGACGTGAAATTATTTTTTAATGAAAAATAGTAATTTTAATTTTTTTTACAGAGCTTGATTCCAAGTATATTCTATAAAAATAATGATCATAAAATTTTCTCATTTTTCATGAAAACATTTCTTACCCAAACTTTAAAAATTTGATCTTCATTGAAAAGTCTAAAAGAAAAATCATATCACTCTTATATATTTTCATTCATTTTTTATTTTTTTATAAAAATAAAATAATTTTGAATTATTTTTCAATTTTATTATAAAATACTTTAAAATTAAAAAAAAAAAATGAAAGGTAAAATTTCATGAACATGTATCACTCGATGTCAACGAGAAACCTACTAAGACGAGCAGCACGTGAGAACGTGACTACAAATTAGCGTGAGATTTAAGAATATTCTTCGCAGTTAGCATAATAAAACATTTTAGTTGTCACGTATATATGAGGAGGTAGAAGAATGAAGGGACAGCATAACCTTCAATATAATATAATTTATATTTAAAATTTAGGCCCGAACAAACATAAACCTTACATCAAGGATATTATAGTCATTAACCCACTTATGACGTGGAGTTAAAATAGATGGCGCAACAAGCGGGGAATATGTTAACAATGGCCATGTTATGTGGGCCCAAGCCCACGTTAGAGTCAGTTGTGCAACGTGGCGATCATCGGACGGTTGGATCAAAAGTGGAGCCCACAAGAAGAGAATGTGCCAGCTGGATCCAACGATTGACAGTGTCACGTGACTTTGCTTGGGGATTTGAACTTCAGTATCAGTATTATTTATAATTTAAACTTTTGTCCAGTTGGATTAAGAAGTAAACGACACGTTGGCATGTTAATAGCTTGATTTAAACGAAAGAGTTTTTGTCAGATTTTGTGTTTGTGTTGAAAATAGTGGGCCAGTGAGAGAGATGAAATGTACGAAACAGTTCCGGACAATGTGATCTGAGGCCGTATTGTGGGACATAATTAATCGTGTATATGTGGAATGGAGGGTAGTCCTATATATTGTCGGATTCTGTTTAAGAATATGGAGAGTGGAAGCAACTTAGCTACACAAAAATACTCAATTCAAAAATGTTATGAGATATATTTTGAGAGCATCTATATTTTTATTTTAGTGGTAGATATTTTGACTGAATATATTCTATTCAAATTATTGATTAATGATATATGAATGCGTATTTGATATTCTAAAATCAATAATGGTATTCTTAAATTAATAAACCATATATACCAACGGGTAAATTTAAGAATGTAAATATAGAAAAAGTACACCACTACACTAAAATTAGATTTTTGTCACTTTATAATCGTTCAAAGTTGTCACGATAAAAAATTGTGACAACAAAACATGCGTTTATTGTCACGGTCAATATTCTTGACACGACCGTGATAACTCTTTTAACTTAACACTCAACAGAACATCACTTCCCCTTTACCGAAATCATCTCTCTCATTTCCTTTTATCGGCGACTCTCCTCCCTCTCCGATCACCTCTCTCTCTCTCTCTCTCTCCCCCTAACTTTCAAGTACATCCCTCTCTCTTTCCTTCACACCACACCACACATACCATACTACAAAAACAACCACATAAATACAAAATATGGAGAGTGGAAGCAACTTAGCTACACAAAAATACTCATTGAAAAATGTTGGGAGATATAATTTAAGAACACCTATATTTTTAGTTTAGTAGTAGATATTTTCACTGAACATGTTCTATTAAAATTATTGATTAAGGATATATGAATGCGTATTTGATATTCTTAAATTAATAATAGTATTCTTAAATTAATAAACCATATATACCAACAGGTAAATTTAAGAATGTAAATATAGAAAAAGTACACCACTACACTAAAATTAGATATTTGTCACTATGTACCCATCCAGAGTTGTCATGGTAAAAAACTATGACAACAAAACACGCGTTTGTTGTCACGATCAATATTCTTGACATGACGGTGACAACTATTTTAACTTAACACTCAACAGAACATCATTTCCCCTTTACCGAAATCATCTATATCATTTTCTTTTATTGGCGACTCTCCTCCCTCTCTGATCAGCTTTCTCTCTCTCTCTCTATCTCTCTCTCCCCCCTAACTTCTAGGTGCGTCCCTCTTTCTCTCTCCTTCACACCACACCATAGCACACATACCACACTATAAAAACAACCATATAAACACACACAGCACACACAAAAATTAATTTCAAATGAAAACCCTTAAAAAAAAACCTAGAAAGATTTCTGCAAATCGATTAATTTCAAATGAAAACTGTGGGTACCTCGATCAAATTTTTTTTAAACAATTTTTTTTTTTAAATAAATATATTTTATTAATAGATGGAGAAAAAGCCTCTCCAAGGGCACTTACAAGCGCTAAAGCAGGACTCTTGCAAAAAAGAAACAACAATCTAAAGCAAATTTAAAAAAAAAAAAGATTAAGTCCGACCCAAAGTCTAAAGGCCTCGTGCATAACTGATTCAATTATGACCCATTCAGCCCCTAAAAACTCTCAAGAGATATTTTATGGATTATGGGCTAACATGGAGGAGTTCAATACCCCCACTCTCCGAAAAATGACATATATGTATTAAACCCTCAGTCCGGGGCAAAGGACACGTAATTATAAACACTCCTATGGAGTAAAGAGAAATAGAATACAGAGAGCACCACCGTAGACGTAGCCCTTCTTGCCGAACCACGTATATCTTTTGTTGTGTGTGATTGTAGTTATTTTGTGTTCTTTATTTATTCTGGTGATCGCATTTGCTTATCATTTGTGTTGAGGTTTATTGTCACCACAATTGGCGCCATCTATAGGAAGCGATTTTTTCCTTTAAGAAAGCCTTCACCAACAGGAACCTAGTTTGTATGGTCACAGCAGCACTCCCTCAAGCAGGGATATTCAAGAGCAACCTGCCCATTGTGATGTAATACCCCGTATTTTCTGTGATATTTATTTTTGGGATTAATTAATTAAATGAGAATTAATTGGGAATTAATCCGGATAAAATACTAGCGAGTTGTGAGTTGGTATTTGACTATATTGAGTATATATGATGTTATATGAATATTGAATTATGAAATTTGTCGTGATATTGATATACGGCAATTTGGTCATTATTGACTTTGGGGGTGGATGAGAGCAATACCTTCCACTGGTGGAGTTTTCTTACAACAACTCCTATCAGTTCACTATTGGCATGGCTCCGTTTGAGGCGTTGTACGGTAGGCCTTGTCGTTCCCCAGCATGTTGGTTAGAGGTGGGGGATAACAAACTACTTGGGCCGGAAGTGATTCAGGATACTTCGGTAAGGATTGAGTTGATTCGGAGTCGCATTCGGGTAGCTCAAGACCGGCAGAAGAGTTATGCTGATGCGAAGAGATTTTTCAGGGAGTTCCAAGTGGGGGACCAGGTTTTGCTCAGAGTATCTCCTATGAAGGGGATTATGCGTTTCGGGAAGAAGGGAAAGTTGACACCAAGGTATGTGGGGCCGTTTCCTATTATTGAGCGGATCGGACCGGTTGCGTATAGACTTGGGTTACCGGAGCATTTGCATCAGATTCACGATGTGTTCCATATTTCCTCGCTAAGGAAATACCTTAGAGATAATTTGTCTCATTCTCACATTGCTGTGGAGGACATCGATATCCAGCCGGATAGCTCCTACGAGGAGGGGCCGATTGCTATTTTGGACCGAAGTGAGAGGAAGCTGCGGTCAAAGATAGTTCCGTTAGTGCATGTTCAGTGGCGACATCACAATGTCGAGGAGTCCACATGGGAGCGCGAGGATGAGATGCGCGAACGTTATCCAGAGTTATTTTTATCAGGTACTTTCTAGTTCCGAATTTCGGGACGAAATTCTGTTATTAGGGGGGAAGTATGTAATACCCCGTATTTTCTGTGATATTTATTTTTGGGATTAATTAATTAAATGAGAATTAATTGGGAATTAATCCGGATAAAATACTAGCGAGTTGTGAGTTGGTATTTGACTATATTGAGTATATATGATGTTATATAAATATTGAATTATGAAATTTGTCGTGAGATTGATATACGACAATTTGGTCATTTTATTGGGACGCGCGTGATAGTCGCGTCAGGAGATAATTATTTTATTTATAAAAGTGAATTTAAATTCTATTAACCGTATGGTCGTTTTGAGTGCGCCAACGCGTCCGGAAGGGTCGAGATAGTCAGAAAACACTAGCCGGGGGTTTAGTTTGGGTCCCGGGGTATTTTTAGGCCATACCGGCAACTTAAAGGAAATTTTGGTAATTTCGTATTTTTGGGAATTAAAAATGACGAAAATTAGGAGTCTTTATCTGATTGGGAATAGACCCACTAAACCCACTAACCAACCCTTATTGACCCATTAAGCTACGGAGGTTATTAGATTAGGTTTCCAAGATATTTCCCAAACAAAACCCTAGCCACCATAGCCACCTTTGAAGAAGAAAGCTTGTAGAGAGGAAATTCTGCAGAGAGAGAGAGATAACTGCAGCAAATCAACATCAAAATCAGAGATAAACTCAAGGCAAGTGATTTAAATTCCATTTAATTTCAGAGAATGTTCCTTCCATGTTAGATAATTCAAATTTATGTTTGTTCTTGGAAGATAATGAAAAACCCATGAGTTTGGAAGTAGAATACTAAATTTTGATGAAAGGATGGCATGTAGAATCATATTTAGAGGACTAATCTGATGTTGATATATATTGTAAGACACAAAAACGGATTTATTTGGATAAATTAAGGATCTAAAAATTTTAGGGTTCATGTTCTTGAAAAATTGGGGAAAAGTGTAGAGACTTGTGATTTAATGATGTTTAGGACGAATTAATTTCTTAAAACATGTTAGGAGGTGACTTTAATATGTTTAGGATGAATTAGAGACCCTAAAACGTTGTTGGGATGAACTTTGGAAGAGGTTTGAGGTGTTAAAATGGATGAAAAACGAGATTGGAGAAAATCTGGGCCGAAACTGGTCCCTCGTTAGAAGACCCCTCCAGGTCGTTCGAACGAGCTCGTTCGAACGAGCTTCTAACGAGTTGACCAGTCGCTTCTAACGAAAGGGAATTTCGTTCGATAACTTCGTTCGAACGATATCTCGTTAGAAGGTACAGTTCGTTCGAACGAACTCTCGTTCGAACAGCCTCGTTCGAACGAGACTTCTAACGAGCTGACAGTTTAGGCCTTTTTGGCCTGTTTTGATTTTTGGAGTCCCGTAAACTTGTTCGAGGATAGAGATAACATTCCTTTGATGGTGTATTAGTATATTTGGGACATTTGGGTTATAATGAGGAGTAAATTATATAAGTATGGATCAAATCAAATAGACATTTGAGTTGAGACGTGAGTGCCTACTATGACGTGAGAATAAATTATGGCGCGTATAAATATGGACCGGGATTATATAAGTTGTATATATATTCAGTTAGTACGAGAATGCGATAAGTACTACAATTAAACTACGGTGATTACTAAGATGCGTGTTTACTTAGTATTGGTATATGATTTGTGTGTATGACATACCTACCATACTTGCTATCACGGGAGGTTTGCGTTCGCTTAGGGCCCTCTAATCCTTGTGTTGCCCGGATTTAGACTGGTTACCTCGATGAACATAGGTCAGAGAAGGGCTTATTGAGATGTTAATAAGTCTGCTGATCGTGGGAGCGCAGGTATGTGCGTGACCCATGTAATGTGACTGTGTTCGCCTCCATTATTTGTGATGTTGTTATCTGTGAACTATTCCTGAGAGATTCGGAATATGTGACCCTTATGTACGTGATGTACCGGGATGGATAGCAGAGTATGTGTGCACCGCAGCTTAGTCTCGGGGTGCTTATATTGTATATTTATGTTGTGGAAAAATATACGCTTAATAGACTGGAACTTTCATATGGTATTGTGTGTAACTATGGAATAACATAGAGGGTTAATCTATAACGAGTTGTATTACTTTTATATGAGAACCTGAATTTACGTTAAGCCCCTATTTAATTGAGATCGTTAATGTTAATGGGAACCGAGTAATAAGGGTAGAACCTATGATAGTCTAGCTAGATATGATGTCAGTTAGCTAGTAGTTTGGGTCATTTCAGATGGGTAATTACGTTAGGAGTGCACAGTTAGACGAGAGGTGAGAATTTCATGTGAGTGCACGTCCTAACATGTACTTTGCATTTAATGTTTTAAATGTTTTTAAAGCACTTGCAGGTTTTTAAAATATCTCCACATTCGGGCTCTGACCCGTTTGCTTTCAAATCTATTTTTCTTGTAAAACCATTTTTAGGTGCCCAGTCACAAGGACACCATGCATAGGATACTCATTCAGTTGACGAGCTGTAGCTGTTTGTGGAAGCTACAAGGATTTGCTCTTAGACGCTTCTATCATTTGGATTCCTGATTCAGTATTTATCAGTTATAGGGCATGTAGCCCCTTTATATTAGAGACATCTTTCCATTTCAGTTTTTCAGACTTTGGCATGTATTGATTTAGTATTCAGTTTAGTTATTTCAGTTTGTGGTTTTGTAGTGAGGAGTTTTCCTCCGGACTTTATTTACATTGTATGATGGTTATTCTATTTACTTCGTTATGGTGAATGGTGTTATTATTCTTCATTACACTTATTGCATGTTAATCAGACATTAATTAAAATTTGACAACTTACTTTTTAAATACTAGGTGGTTAGTAATCATTAAAATGTTTTCGACAGTGATGCTATTAACTGGACCAACTTGGCATTTTGAATTAATTTAATAAAGGAGTAGCTACCCGGTATTTAATTAGTCGGGGTGTCACAGGTGGTATCAGAGCATCAGGTTCTAGTGTCCTTTAGGATCTGTACGGCTATTATGTTTCCGCTAAGTTTCTTTGATATAGAGCCCTATATTTTAGGACTGTTGTACTCTTTGTGTATGCTTCGTTCTTCAGCTATTTTAAGTTTATAAACTGTGAACTTATAAACTTTATTCTTATTTCAGATGCCTCCACGACGTGCACGACGAGTTCCCAGGGATGCAACGCCCGAACCCCAGCCCGCTCCAGTTCAGGGCATGATGAATGCCGCTTAGGTTGCAGCCATTGTAGCTCAAGCGGTAAATGCCGCAATTGCCGTAGTCCAGCAGGCACCACCTCAGGCGCCGGTTGCCGCGCCAGTACAGACAAATGCATTCCCGTCTGCTTGGGAACGTGTGCGTGACGCTTTTCAGAAAGCGCATCCGCCAGAGTTTGCAGGTAGCTCAGATGTGGTAATCTTGAGCCAATGGAGGAAGGATATACAGAGGCACTTGAGGATGTATGAGTGCACGGAATTTCAGAAGCAGGTGCTAGCTACTTTCAAGCTAGTTGGATCTGCACTACAGTGGTGGGAGTCTATTACCACCGTGGAGGAGAGGGATACTCTCATTATTCAGGACTTTTGGGTGCGGTTCGACCGAAAGTACTTTCCGTCAGCTGTTCATACGGAAATGAGGAGGAAACTGATGAATCTGAGGCAAGAGGGTAAGACCGTGGCCGAGTATGAGGCCGAGTTCAAGAATCTGTTGAATATCGTTCCGGATGAGATACCAACAGAAAAGAAGAAGATTGAGAAATTCACCGACGGTTGACATGGAGGATTCGTCAGCATCTGTTAGGGAACCTTTCGTTGGCCACGTATTCTGATGTGGTTAACGCTGCTTTGCTACACTGCCAGGATCACCGCTTTCATATGACTGAGGGCAAGAGATCGGGAGAGTCTAGCCATAAGGGCAGGACTGGAGGACATGGTGCCGGTGGGGCACAATCTGTTCAGGGGCAGAGACAGGGTGAGCAGGGTTCCCAGCAGGGGGATCAGAAGAGGTTCAGATCAGGGAATTTCCTGCACGGACAAGGAGGTTTCCGTCAGGGCCATCAGGGTCCAAACGGCCATCAGGGCCAACAGGGGCAGAATGGGCAGCAGTTTCAGCAGGGCCAGCAGGGCCAAGGGAGGAACGGTAACGGCCACCAGGGCCGGGGACCGCAGGGGCAGAGAGGAGGGAACTTCCCAGGGAAGTGTTTTGTTTGTGGCAAGACTGGCCATAAATGACAGGATTGTCCTGATAGGGGCAGGGCCCCACAGCAGCAGCAGCAGGGTGTTCGCCAGGAGCCACAGAGACCTATGTTTCCCGTCGCTCTCCCCGCACCGCAACAGATGGCAGCATTGCCACCCATTCCAGCAGTCCCAGTTCAGCAGGGGCAGCTACAGTATGGACGTGTCTATAACGCCACCAGGCAGCAGTTCCGCAGGCACCGCCCGCGATTGAGGGTACGTTTCCTATCCATAGCACTATGGGTCGGGTATTATTTGATACGGGGGCTACACATTGTTTTATAGCTACACATTTCGCGAAAGCCTTAGGATTGTTAGCTACGGCAGAGAGCACAGTGACGTGTGTCGACTCACCATTGGGGAGTGGGTCACTTATATTCTTTATATGCTGGGGAGTGGGGGTAGAGATTGGTAGTCTGGTATTACCTGCAGATATGTTGGTATTAGATATGCATGTTCACGATGTGATTATCGGTATGGATTGGCTCGCTGATTATAGGGCCATGATTGATTGCTTCAGCGGGAGCATTGTTTTTTCCATTCCGGGGCAAGAGATGTTTGTAGTGGCGATGCCTCACCCAGAGGGAGGCTCGACCGCTCATTTGTATTACCTAGAGGAGGATACCTCTAAGGAGGTTGTGATTCCTTTAGATTCGATCCCAGTCGTCAGGGATTATACGGATGTGTTTCAGGAGATACCAGGCCTACCCCCCAGTCGAGAGATAGACTTTGTTATAGACCTATTGCCAGATACGAGGCCTATAGCACGCGCACCGTACCGTATGGCTCCGGCAGAGATGCGAGAGCTACGAGATCAGATAGAGCAGCTGTTAGGTCAGGGCTTTATTCGCAGGAGTACCTCACCTTGGGGCGCTCCAGTTTTGTTTGTGAAGAAGAGGGACGGTTCACTGAGATTGTGTGTGGACTACTGGGAGTTGAACAAGGTCGCGATACGGAATAAGTATCCGTTACCTCGAATCGATGACTTATTCGACCAGTTGAGAGGAGATTCTTTCTTCTCAAAGATTGATTTGAGATCAGGATACCATCAGTTGCGTATCAGGGAGGAGGATGTCTCGAAGACTGCGTTCTTGTCGAGATATGGTTCTTACGAGTTTCGGGTTATGCCTTTTGGTTTGACCAACGCTCCAGTAGTGTTTATGGACTTGATGAACAGAGTGTTCAGGGATTTCCTAGATCAGTTTGTCATTGTCTTCATTGATGATATTCTGGTTTACTCCCAGACAGAGGAGGAGCACGCCGAGCATTTGAGGCAGGTTTTGCAGACGCTGCGTCAGAACGAGCTGTATGCAAAATATGAGAAATGCGGATTTTGGCTGAAAGAGGTCCAGTTTTGGGGACACATTATTTCTGACCGGGGGATATCTATTGATCCGGGGAAGGTATCCGCGGTGAGGGAGTGGGGACAGCCCACGACACCGACTGAGATTCGTAGTTTCTTTGGCCTAGCAGGATACTACAGGAGGTTCATCCGGGGTTTCTCGAAGATAGCAGGTCCTTTGACACATCTGACTCGTAAGGGTGTGCCATTCATCTGGAGTGATGCCTGTCAGTTGGCATTCGATGAATTGAAGGATAAATTGACCTCAGCACCTGTGTTAGCATTGCCGAGACCGGGAGTTGAGTATTTGGTTTACACCGATGCGTCTTTGCAAGGGCTTGGAGGTGTATTACAGCAGGAGAGACAGGCCATAGCTTATGCTTCCCGTAAGCTTAAGCCTCATGAGAAGAATTACCCCACGCATGATTTGGAGTTGGCAGCAGTGGTATTTGCCCTACGGATTTGGAGGCACTATCTTTTGGGGGAGAAGTTCCAACTGTTCACGGACCACAAGTCCCTACAATACCTGTTCACGCAAAAAGAGTTGAATATGCGGCAGCGTAGGTGGCTTGAGTTTGTGAAAGACTACCAGTTCGATATCCAGTATCACCCAGGTAAGGCTAACGTGGTAGCAGACGCGTTGAGCCGTAGGCCAGCAGATGAGGTGGCAGAGGTGTGGAAGGCAAAGTGGAAGGAGTTTGGACACCAGGATGCAGTGGCCCGATCTTTCATGTCTGTAATGATCGTTACATCGCAGATTGTCACGAAGGTAGTACGGGCACAGGCTAATGACTCGTTCTGTCAGGAGCAGATAGTTCGATTACTAGCAGAGGGAGCCGAGTCCTATACCGTCAGCTCAGACGGGGGATTACGCTTCAATGGGAGATTGGTGGTTCCGAAAGGGGAGAAATTGCGACACGAGGTAATGGCAGAGTCGCACGGCTCACGGTTCGTGGTACATCCTGGAGGGGACAAAATGTACCAAGACATGAGACGGCAGTATTGGTGGAGCGATATGAAGAGAGATATTGCTGAGTTTGTCTCGAAATGCGCCACTTGCCAGCTAGTAAAAGTAGATCATCAGAGACCGACAGGACTTCTACAGCCGTTGGAGGTCCCGGTGTGGATGTGGGAGAGCATATCCATGGATTTTATCACGGGGTTGCCTACGTCGCAGAGGGGTCACGACTCCGTTTGGGTAATTGTGGACAGGTTATCCAAAGTCGCTCACTTTTTACCCGTAAGGACTGACTACACTACGGGACAGTATGCCCAGCTCTTCATTTCAGAGGTTGTGAGACTTCACGGTGTGCCCCTAAATATCGTGTCTGACAGAGACAAGATATTTGTTTCGAGGTTTTGGGAGAGTTTCCAGGAGGCCATGGGCACGGAATTACGGTTGAGTACGGCTTATCATCCGCAGACCGATGGGCAGACAAAGCGCACAAATCAGATGTTGGAGGACATGCTACGCATGTGCATTATTGACTTTGGGGGTGGATGGGAGCAATACCTTCCACTGGTGGAGTTTTCTTACAACAACTCCTATCAGTTCACTATTGGCATGGCTCCGTTTGAGGCGTTGTACGGTAGGCCTTGTCGTTCCCTAGCATGTTGGTTAGAGGTGGGGGACAACAAACTATTTGGGCCGGAAGTGATTCAGGATACTTCGGTAAGGATTGAGTTGATTCGGAGTCGCATTCGGGTAGCTCAAGACCGGCAGAAGAGTTATGCTGATGCGAAGAGATTTTTCAGGGAGTTCCAAGTGGGGGACCAGGTTTTGCTCAGAGTATCTCCTATGAAGGGGATTATACGTTTCGGGAAGAAGGGAAAGTTGGCACCGAGGTATGTGGGGCCGTTTCCTATTATTGAGCGGATCGAACCGGTTGCGTATAGACTTGGGTTACCGGAGCATTTGCATCAGATTCACGATGTGTTCCATATTTCCTCGCTAAGGAAATACCTTAGAGATAATTTGTCTCATTCTCACATTGCTGTGGAGGATATCGATATCCAGCCGGATAGCTCCTACGAGGAGGGGCCGATTGCTATTTTGAACCGAAGTGAGAGGAAGCTGCGGTCAAAGATAGTTCCGTTAGTGCGTGTTCAGTGGCGACATCACAATGTCGAGGAGTCCACATGGGAGCGCGAGGATGAGATGCGCGAACGTTATCTAGAGTTATTTTTATCAGGTACTTTCTAGTTCCGAATTTCGGGACGAAATTCTGTTATTAGGGGGGAAGTATGTAATACCCCGTATTTTCTGTGATATTTATTTTTGGGATTAATTAATTAAATGAGAATTAATTGGGAATTAATCCGGATAAAATACTAGCGAGTTGTGAGTTGGTATTTGACTATATTGAGTATATATGATGTTATATGAATATTGAATTATGAAATTTGTCGTGAGATTGATATACGACAATTTGGTCATTTTATTGGGACGCACGTGATAGTCGCGTCAGGAGATAATTATTTTATTTATAAAAGTGAATTTAAATTCTATTAATCGTATGGTCGTTTTGAGTGCGCCAACGCGTCCGGAAGGGTCGAGATAGTCAGAAAACACTAGCCGGGGGTTTAGTTTGGGTCCCGGGGTATTTTTAGGCCATACCGGCAACTTAAAGGGAATTTTGGTAATTTCGTATTTTTGGGAATTAAAAATGACGAAAATTAGGAGTCTTTATCTGATTGGGAATAGACCCACTAAACCCACTAACCAACCCTTATTGACCCATTAAGCTACGGAGGTTATTAGATTAGGTTTCCAAGATCTTTCCCAAACAAAACCCTAGCCACCATAGCCACCTTTGGAGAAGAAAGCTTGTAGAGAGGAAATTCTGCAGAGAGAGAGAGATAACTTCAGCAAATCAACATCAAAATCAGAGATAAACTCAAGGCAAGTGATTTAAATTCCATTTAATTTCAGAGAATGTTCCTTCCATGTTAGATAATTCAAATTTATGTTTGTTCTTGGAAGATAATGAAAAACCCATGAGTTTGGAAGTAGAATACTAAATTTTGATGAAAGGATGGCATGTAGAATCATATTTAGAGGACTAATCTGATGTTGATATATATTGTAAGACACAAAAACGGATTTATTTGGATAAATTAAGGATCTAAAAATTTTAGGGTTCATGTTCTTGAAAAATTGGGGAAAAGTGTAGAGACTTGTGATTTAATGATGTTTAGGACGAATTAATTTCTTAAAACATGTTAGGAGGTGACTTTAATATGTTTAGGATGAATTAGAGATCCTAAAACGTTGTTGGGATGAACTTTGGAAGAGGTTTGAGGTGTTAAAATGGATGAAAAACGAGATTGGAGAAAATCTGGGCCGAAACTGGTCCCTCGTTAGAAGACCCCTCCAGGTCGTTCGAACGAGCTCGTTCGAACGAGCTTCTAATGAGTTGACCAGTCGCTTCTAACGAAAGGGAATTTCGTTCGATAACTTCGTTCGAACGATATCTCGTTAGAAGGTACAGTTCGTTCGAACGAACTCTCGTTCGAACAGCCTCGTTCGAACGAGACTTCTAACGAGCTGACAGTTTAGGCCTTTTTGGCCTGTTTTGATTTTTGGAGTCCCGTAAACTTGTTCGAGGATAGAGATAACATTCCTTTGATGGTGTATTAGTATATTTGGGACATTTGGGTTATAATGAGGAGTAAATTATATAAGTATGGATCAAATCAAACAGACATTTGAGTTGAGACGTGAGTGCCTACTATGACGTGAGAATAAATTATGGCGCGTATAAATATGGACCGGAATTATATAAGTTGTATATATATTCAGTTAGTACGAGAATGCGATAAGTACTACAATTAAACTACGGTGATTACTAAGATGCGTGTTTACTTAGTATTGGTATATGATTTGTGTGTATGACATACCTACCATACTTGCTATCACGGGAAGTTTGCGTTCGCTTAGGGCCCTCTAATCCTTGTGTTGCCCGGATTTAGACTGGTTACCTCGATGAACATAGGTCAGAGAAGGGCTTATTGAGATGTTAATAAGTCTGCTGATCGTGGGAGCGCAGGTATGTGCGTGACCCATGTGATGTGACTGTGTTCGCCTCCATTATTTGTGATGTTGTTATCTGTGAACTATTCCTGAGAGATTCGGAATATGTGATCCTTATGTACGTGATGTACCGGGATGGATAGCAGAGTATGTGTGCACCGCAGCTTAGTCTCGGGGTGCTTATATTGTATATTTATGTTGTGGAAAAATATACGCTTAATAGACTGGAACTTTCATATGGTATTGTGTGTAACTATGGAATAACATAGAGGGTTAATCTATAACGAGTTGTATTACTTTTATATGAGAACCTGAATTTACGTTAAGCCCCTATTTAATTGAGATCGTTAATGTTAATGGGAACCGAGTAATAAGGGTAGAACCTATGATAGTCTAGCTAGATATGATGTCAGTTAGCTAGTAGTTTGGGTCATTTCAGATGGGTAATTACGTTAGGAGTGCACAGTTAGACGAGAGGTGAGAATTTCATGTGAGTGCACGTCCTAACATGTACTTTGCATTTAATGTTTTAAATGTTTTTAAAGCACTTGCAGGTTTTTAAAATATCTCCACATTCGGGCTCTGACCCGTTTGCTTTCAAATCTATTTTTCTTGTAAAACCATTTTTAGGTGCCCAGCCACAAGGACACCATGCATAGGATACTCATTCAGGTGACGAGCTGTAGCTGTTTGTGGAAGCTACAGGGATTTGCTCTTAGACGCTTCTATCATTTGGATTCCTGATTCAGTATTTATCAGTTGTAGGGCATGTAGCCCATTTCTATTAGAGACATCTTTCCATTTCAGTTTTTCAGACTTTGGCATGTATTGATTTAGTATTCAGTTTAGTTATTTCAGTTTGTGGTTTTGTAGTGAGGAGTTTCCTCCGGACTTTATTTATATTGTATGATGGTTATTCTATTTACTTCGTTATGGTGAATGGTGTTATTATTCTTCATTACACTTGTTGCATGTTAATCAGACTTTAATTAAAATTTGACAACTTACTTTTTAAATACTAGGTGGTTAGTAATCATTAAAATGTTTTCGACAGTGATGCTATTAACTGGACCAACTTGGCATTTTGAATTAATTTAATAAAGGAGTAGCTACTCGGTATTTAATTTGTCGGGGAGTCACATGTGACACTCCGCCTAATTAAATACCGGGCGATCACTCCTTTATTAAATTAAATAAAGGTAAACAGTTGGTTCATTCTCAGCATCACTGTCGATAAAATTTTTCCAATTTAACACCCTAAATAATTAAGCTAAGTGTCAAAAACATTTTTCAAACAAACTTTCCAAATTTTAATTAAAGAAAAAGATTTATTTATTTAAAACAACATTTCTACAATTAAGAATCACACCACGATAAACCAAATAGTATAATACATTCGCCAATCGAATGTCAACATATGAAACGAGAATCACAAACCCATAATGAATAAATCCCAAAGAACAATACTGGAAATGACTGAAATATAAATGTCCCAACAACAAATGAAATGATGAAAAGGGGCGACACGTGCCCAATAAATGAGAGTAATAGGAGTGGAGTCAATAACAAAAGCCGTCTACTCAAGTGATCTGCAACTCCCACCTAAGCTGCAGCTCGTTCTTCTCAAGGGATCCTAAGCAAGACGCCCCTGTGGCTGGGCACCTGAAAATATACATATATATACAAGAGAGAGAGAGAGAGAAAAAGAAACGGGTCAGAGCCCGAAAGTGTGTTTGATTTTAAAATACGTTTAGCAAGTATTTAAATTGATACAGGCCAATGCAATAACATTTTAGTGCGTCGCTCTCTTGAGAAATACTCACCTCTCTTCTAATGTGCACACCTATCGCACTAACCTTCCCATTGGTTTGTTCTTATCAATATAACGCACTAGTCTTTCTAAAAGATTTAACTTAACTTAGATTACTCGCAAGATTTATAATTCACGACTCCATTTTAAAAGAATGTTCCAAACAGTAATCGATGTCCTCCATTTTAACTTTATAAAATCAATAAAGTTTTCCAGTGAAATATTATATTTTCTCAAAACAGGTATTCATAACTTAGTCCAGAATTATTCTTCACTTACTACGTTACAACAATAGTTTAAATCCCTCAATCCAGATATATATATAAAGTACTCGTATAATTTATATATATATATTCTAACAGCACCAACATATAAACTATGGTGTAGGCATACTCTGCTTTATCAAAACAAGTATTTACAATTTTTAGTCATCAACCAAGTCCTACATATCAAATCACGGTAGGTAGTTCCAATTTCAGAATTTCATATATATTAACTACTCGTATAATATATATTATAACAGCACCCCCAACTAGATTATGGTGCGGGCATACTCTACTATCCAAAACCCCATATCACTCATATTAAGGGGAATACATTCGGAATCACTCTCGAAATGTATTAACATACATACACAAACAATATTGAGGCGAAGAATAAATTCCAAGTCTCTAAGAGGATGGCACATACCTGCGTCTCTTAGGACCGTCTGAACTATCACGTTGATAGCCTGTACCAAGGACATCTATCTTCTAGGGTACAAGTCAATATCCCCCATAAAGGTCCCATCGAGATAAGACTTGTCCCAGCGCGGAAACCTCAGGGATAGCAAGTAGCGTGGGTATGATTTTCACATGCATATATTATATGTACACACAATCATATAAATATACCACTTTATCATATTAATATAGGTTCTTCTCATCACCCGTAATTATACCATTTATCCTTAATTTCACATTTATAGAAATACGTATAAGGTTTCGTTCCTAACCTTAACTCGAAGGGTTTTCTCACTTATTACCTAACACTCGTGGCTATATCCTCACAAATCTAAATTTCAGTAGGTGTCTTTATTAGGTTCCAACGTAACTCTCTTACGCACCTCACCCTTTAAATTCATAAATCCATTAACCTAAAGTAAATATCCCATAAATACCATTTTCGTTAAAGATTAAAGGCTCCAACATTTATTCATATCCCCTACTGGTCCTCAATGTCTCCCAAATCAATTTATCAAGAGTGCCCAAGAATTATATCACGACAATTTGAATTTAACGCATTTAAAGAGGGAATTAGGAGTCTACCAGGAGGGGTCGATCGATCGAAGCTTGGGGCTCGATCGATCGAACCTTCGATCGATCGAAGCTCTAGGCTCGATCGATCGATCAAGCAGGTCTGGGCAAAATTCTGCAGAATGCAGTTACGGGTTTCATCCAACTTCTTCATTTAAAACGATGTGTTTCCATTCTAATCGCCCCAAAAATCCTACTATCATCATTATAACATTATACCAGGTGATTATAACGTAAAGCATGCGTGTAACTATCATTAAACATGGATAATTAACTCAAAATCCCATCTAATCATCAAGAACCCTAGAGTTTTCCTAAAACAAGGTTCTAATATGTTTTTACCAGAAATTCCTTTTAATTTAACATCAAAATTTCGTGGGTTATATTCCTCTACATGGCAAGGGTTCCAGAATTTCCATATTATCAAAACTACATGCATTATCCTAACACAATTTGAGTTTTCTTCCAAAATTTCCATCTCTAAACAATCCTAGACTAATATAAAGATTGCATTAACGAAAATACGCAAGTCAAATACTTGCCTGGGATTTTGGTATGCAGATTTCTGGATGATTTTGGTATGGCTGCGTTCCTTGTCTCGTGATCTACGCGGTGGTGGTGGTGGCGGTGAAATCCGGTGGCTTTTTGGCCTTGGTTTGCCTTAGAGCTCTCTCCTCTCTTCTCCAATGGCCGTCACTTGATTTCTGAAAGTTCTAACCCTAAAAGGCTAACCTAATGGCTGATAAAGATGACTGAAATTCGTGGGTTTAATTACCCAATTAAGTAAAATGACTAAAATGCCCTCCCGGGGTACCAATTAGGCCTAAAAACGCCCCGAGACCCAAACTAAACCCCCGGGTACACTTTTCTGACTATCTCGACCCTTCCGGACGCATTGGCGCTCTCAAAACGACTATACGAACAACTTATAAAATATTCACTTTTTATTTAACAAAATTAGTCCCGACGTGACACGGGCACGTCCCAACTTAAATTTCCGAAATAGTCATTTAATTCACTTATGACATTCAATATAACCAATAAAATATATTACTATGCTCATTAGTAATATTCAACAAGTTTCCCATAATTACTAACTCTCGTCACGTTAATAATTATAACATATTTAAATTTCCGGATTTTTATTAAATAAACCGTCACATTAGATTTAATAAATCCCCAAATTAATATAGCATAAAAATACGGGGTATTACACCCATCGCAAGGTTAGATCTGACGTTCGATGCTCAATCCTAAGACTCGCCTAGAATGACAAGCTTCAGAAGAAAGTCAGGGACCAACTGTAATACCCCGTATTTTCAAAAAATTAAATAATTAGGTGATTTATTATTATTGTGGGATTAATTAAATTAAAATGTGAGGATTAATTATTAATCGGAATTAAATTTAAATATTTACTAGCGTGACGAGAAGTTAGTAATTATTAATATTACTGTGAGAATAAGTAATATGGAATGACAATCTTATATAACTTGTCGTAAGAGAGAAATACGACAGTTTGATATATTAAGTCGGGGACGCACGTGTGAGTCTTGTCAGGACTAATTAAGTGGAATGAAAAGGAAAATTATTTTAAGTTATGATCATTTCGAGTGTGCCGTTGAGTCCATAGGGGTCGATATAGTCAGAAAACTGTACCCGGGTATTTTATTTGGACTCCGGGATATTTTTAGGCCAAGCCGGCTCCCGGTAGGGTAGTTTTGTAATTTGGATTTTTAGAGGAATGAAATGGATGAAAATTGGAGAAATATTATATCAGCTAATTGGGGACAATTAGGGTGAGGTTACACCAAAATCAAGAGAGAGCCACAGTGGGTGAGGGAGAGCAAATTTCAAAGTAGGAGAAGCTATGTTCACCACTCATAACTTGACTTTTCGGTGTGTCGTTCGTTGTTGATGAAAGCCAAGTTAGTAAAAAATCCTCAAATACCTACAAAATATAACAATCTAAAGTATAGAGGTAAGTAAGGGTATCAATCCACTTCCTAGGGAGTAAGCTAGAGACGAATTCAATTGTAATCCACTTTTTATTTTCTTTTTGTGCTTTTTCACTTTTCTAATTTTTTTTTTAGCTTTTTCAATATTTAAACAATAGGGTGAGGTGAGGTTTCAAACTAAACTAAACTAAGATGAAAATAACTAACTAGAAAGTGACTAAAATGAAAATTAAAGTCTAAACTAAAATAAAAGATAAAGTGAGGTAAATAATTGTGAGAACAATCAAGGAGTGGGATTACACTACAAATTTTAGCTATTCTAACTAATTAAGTTAATTATTTGAATTATCCCAAATTAATATCAAAACTACAAATCAACTCTCGTTGCAAGTGTAATTTTAATAATAACATTTTTGAATATTAAGTTTAACACCTCACAACTCTAGAAAAATAAATCTACACTCCTTTTAATTAATCACCCGCTAGGATCGATTAATTAAAATTTATGTCAATCTTAGAAATTAAATTTAGAGTTCAAATTCAAGTTATAATGCCCCACTTAAGAAACCCCTATCTCTAGTTCGAATCTAAAATGTGTATTATAATTAGAATTTTGATTTTCTCTCGAAAATCATTTACCCTCCCTCGAGGCATAAATTTAAGGGTGAGGGATCAAAATTAACATTCAAAGGAAAATTTCAAGTAATTAAACTAATTAAAATAAAATAACATCAAATAAGGGTTTTACCCCATCCCTTGAAAGGGGATTTAGCCTAACATGATATTAAACATGACAAATTAATAATCAAGGCTACTAAAATAAAAGAGAAGAGAATAGAACAAGCAAACCAAATCTCTTTGAGAAAGTTGAACTCTACTCTTCCAATTTGAAGCATACACCTATTAATTGAGCATCCAAATGCTTTGAAATTAATTATTCACTCAATTAACTCTTTTACAATATTTAATCTCACAAATATCTAAAACAAAAAAAGGAAAAACTATTTACAAAGGATAATTTTTTCTCTAAAATTCCCATCGAAAAGCTATTTTTTTGATTGGGGTCTTCATCTTCTTTTTATACTATGCATGGAGCTAGGGGTAAAAATGGGAATTTAAAGTGCATGTAGGCATGGAAATGGTGAGGTGAGGGTTAACATGTGCATGGGGTATTTTAGGAATTGGGCACACATGTGTTTTAAATGGAGGCGTGAGGTGAGGATAAATTCAGATTTGATTTGAGAGGTATTTTGGGTGTTTGGTTAGAAGAGGTTAGTTAGGGGGTATAATAGGTAAAATGGTTAAAAGGTTTAATGGGTTTATTGGCACATGGGGTTTTTGTCTTTTGGTTTGCTTTGGCTTGTGATTTTTGACAGCACATGGATTTGTTCATGGGTTGAAATGGTCTTGGGTGGAGCTTGGATGCATGGGAGATGGGTATGGGGTTTTGGATTGAAAATGGGGACTGGTTGGCAGTCGCGGGTTCGGGTTTCTATACCCTGGTCTCGGGTTGATAAGGTACCGACGGAGTAGGGACGGAGGGTCCGGTTAGTGCCGGCGAGTTTGAGTTGCCGATTTTAGGCGAAGAGAGAGAGAGAGATCCGAGTTGTGGTCGGCGCCGGTAGAGGTGCACGCCAGAGGTGGGATGTGCTGGTGAGCTGGTGGACAGGGTCGCGATTTAGATCGGCGCTATAATGGATTCTGCCAGAGGGTTCATCACCGGAGTAGGGTCGGAGGGTCCGGTTAGATCGCCGGCGGGATCGGGGACGAATATGGTCGGATTTTCTAAGGGATAATGGGGTGTAGGCAGATGGGTTTATGGGATTAGGATGGTTTGATGGTGGTTGGATTTTGTTGGAGGTGTTGTTAATGGGGGAAGAGAGAGAAAGTGGAAGATGTGGAAGAAGATGTGGGTTTGATTGTGTATGTGTGGTGTAGGAAGTTAGGTGTGAGGGTGAGGGTTTAGGATAAGAGGTGTTTGTGGGTGTATGGTATTTGTGTGTGTTTAATTTGGACACCTAAAAAAATGACACTAATTAACTAAAATTAATAAAAGAAAATAAAAACCTAATAAAATTTAATTCTAAAATAAAATAAAGACTCAAATAAAATTGAAACTAAAAAGAAATAAAAAAAGAAATCTATTAAACTAAAACTAAGATCTAAAAAGAAAATGTAAAAAACAAAATAAATTAAAAATAAATAAATCCTAAAAAATCTAATCCTAATAAAATAAGATAAAATAAAATAAAAATAAAAACTAAAACTAAAAACTTAATAAAATCAAAATAGAATAAAATTATATTAATAAAATAGAAAAATAGTAAATAAAACCTAAAAATTCTAAATAAATAAAAAATAAATCCTAAAAATAAAAAATAAAAATGACTCAAACTAAAAATATAAAAAAAAATATAAAAAGACACAAACTAAACACAAACGGGGTTAGGGGTAGGTTTAGGCTAGGTTTAGGCTCGGATAAGGTTACAGGGGAGGGAATTAGCTCCATTTTAACTGCAATTAGCCTCGAAATGTAGCTTTTGACACCGCAACTGTAGTTAAGCCTGCGTGATAAATATTTAAGCACATAAGATCCATATTGTCGAGAATTAGGAACTAAAATACATCTATTCGGGGCATAAATTGTACAGTTTTGGGTGCTTATCACACCACCCCCAAACAGAGCGTTGCTAGTCCTCGAGCAATAAGATAGAGAGAAAGAGAATGATAAGTAACCAAAAGTGTACCACTTTCGCGGGCACTTGCGATTGCACTTAGCATGTGCAACAAGCCTTTAAACCTATAGGTTTCCCTACAGGACGAGTTGTGTCTCGTGAGGGTTTGCAGGGAATATACCCACAAAATTCTTATTTGCGAAAATTTATTGAAAGGCAGTCAATCTCTTATTAGACATAGAATAATCGCATAACCCATTACAAGAAAAATATTTTCAGAAATACAAGCTAGAAGTGTAAAAAGTTTAACTAAGTAAATACTCAAGGCACATCCTTCCTAGAACTCAACGTGTGTAGTGTGAATCAGTCAAAACGGGTCGAGTATCACAAGAGTAATTCCTAGATTGCCTTGTCGGAATCAACACTTCAACTTCAAATCTCACTAGATATAGATCTCTCAAACGAACTCTCGAGATATGGGTTAGTGTATCTCTCTTGTGTGTGAGGAGGTGAGTAAATGTAAGCAAGTTCAAATGTCTCACACACGCATAAGAAAGAACGAACAATTTGAAAGAAAAATGATCTCATGAAAGAAATGCTTATCACTATAGTGAGAACGTCGAGTTATTCACCACGTTGACTTTCATTTGCCCGAACACCTAGGGGAATATATGGATGTATATAGGTGAGGGGGAAATGAAATGGGATGAGAATGATGAGATGAGGGCTAGGATAGGATGGGTGATATGATGGATGTGGTATGTAGGATATAATGGTGATATGAATGAGTGATGAATATGCGATGTGAAATGGATGAATATGCGATAGAAGAGTGTATACACTTTACGCTCAAAATGTCTTTATTTAAACAAAAATTAACTACAACTCTCTTTCTTTTTCTTTTTTCTCTTTTTTTTTCTATAATTTGCTATTTTTGCTATTTTTTTTCTTTTTCTATATTTTCGTTTTTCTCTATTTTTTTTCTTTGTTTTTCTCTCATTTTTCAAACCAACAATGAAGACATTTACATTTGAAATCACACTCTTTTTCTCAAAATGATGATGGTATATGAATGGAGTGATATATGGATGATGTGGGAATATATGGGAATATGGAAGAACATGGGTGAAGTGAATGGATGGGAAGGTAATGGGTGATGGGTAAATGAAATGTGATATGAAAAAGTGGTAGGTGTATGGATGAAAATCTAGTATTCGGGACAAATTTCAAGACACGCGTTTCTTACAATTCGAAAAAGATGTCATTCTCAGGGATCAAGCCAAATTTTTATGAAAGATAATGAGATCATACAACAATTAAAGTGCGGACTTGAAAGAAGTTGAATCAACTTGTGACTCGGAGATTGCGTAAGATACTCTGAAAGGGTGAAAGGCACAAATCTCACAAGCTAAAGTCTCAACTAGTGATCCTTAAGGTACTCTTTAGAATTGTGGTACTCTTCAACTCTAAACGTAATGACGTGATAAGTGCGCAAATTTTGTTGAGTCTAGAAATTCATGGTGCAACATTCCTTGTTACGTATTACATAAGCCATTTAGAAAAAATATTATCTAGCTTGATTCCTAGATTTTTGAAAGATGGATGATTGAAAATTCACATCAATGAGTGAGATGAAGGAAACTGCACGAAATTTTAAAAATCAGGTTCAAAAATCAAAATTTTTCAAAAGAGGTACGATTTTGATAAAATTTCCCAACCCCAAAACAAAAAGGATCATCGTCCTCGATGTTAAGTAAAATGATTTTTAAAATTGAGAGCATAAGGTAGGAAAAAGATTACCAGAATGAACCGCTAATGAAGTGGGAAGATGTAGCCAAGAATAAACCTGAATAAATGATAAGAGAAAGAAAAAAAAAGGTGTACAAGTCTATAAGCATGGTAAAGCATAGGGTGATGTGAAACACCACCCCCAAATAGGATGAGACTAGTATAAGAAACGCGGGCTGACTTTCGGTAGCGCTAAGTTTAATGTCTTCAGCTAGACCGAACCATTCTCACCCTAAAGATAGGAACTAGAAAAGCACGTGGTGGCAGAAAAATTGGGTGATGAGAATCACCCCCAAACAAGACTGAAGCATCAGTCTTGCTGGATAGAGGCTAATGTGGTCAATGCACTTGTATGGCGAAGTGCATCACATGATGCAAAGCATCGGTGGACCAAGGGCGTGTGGGAAAAAGGGCGAAGGCGAGGGTGGAAAGGTATCGTTGAAGGGCCTTATTGAGCCGGAAGGTGAGGGCAACTAGGGCCCTATAAGCATGGTGCTCTAATTGGTGAGGAAGGCAAAAGGGTTTGGTAAGTGGAATGGGATGGGGCTCATAAAAATCATACGACCATTCTATAAATGGGCGATGATAATGGTCGCGCAGTGACACGCCAGGGAGCTGTTGAGAAAATAAATCAACACCACAAGAGAGTGGTGTGCATGGAGTAACAAACTCGGTGTCACGGTGGAGAGTAGCACCACAAATACTCTCATGAGTGGCGGATGGTTTCAGGTGAGGATCTAAAAATGTAGATGAAAACGTGAAATGTGTAAAATCAAGATCCAAACCAGGTGGTGGGGTGGAAGGGATAATGGGTGGGTCGGGTGGGAGAAACGGTGTATCGGGTGGGATAAATAGGGGAGGAAGATGATCCAACTCAAGAGTGAGAGACACACACTCCTCATGAGGCACGGAGTGATCCACAAGGGAACTCGCAGGAGGAAGTGTGGTATCTAAAGATGGAATGATCAACTTCTCCATAAGAGTATCATTGGTGAATGTGGTGGGTGGTTCAAATGAGGCACCAATCTCAAATATAAAGGAATCACTAGAAATATTAGGCTCAACGGGAGCCATGCATGGTGGGACATCATCCATATCCGGATAGTTAGGAACTATCATGGATTCTATCTCCGAAAATTTGGTGAACTCTCGTAGCCGGAGCTAACCTAGGATAAATTGGTTCCTCGGGAACACAAGGGTGAAGCTCAATAGGTATAGACTCGGGCATTTTTTGGATATTACGGGAGTGGAAAGGTGAATGGGGACCTCAAAGTGAGGTTCATGTGGACATGGTGGAATTTGATCAGGCTCACTATATAAAGGTAAGTCAACACAATTATCGACTTGGGACCAAAACCGTGGGATGGTCTCAACTTCAAGATTCTCAGGAGGATAGGATTGGTCACACTCAAAATCTGTGACACAAGAGGATACATCATCATCACACTCGGGTGCAACAATGAGTGGATCTATGGAAATATCCGACTCTCGCTCACACTCTAATTCATTTAAATGCTGTTTAAGCCTGTGGAGAGCTTGAGTTTGAATTGCTTGCTCTTGCTCAAGTATGAACTTTTGCAACAGGGTTTCGAGAGCGAATGTGGATGAAGGTGTTGGTGGAATGATGGGTGGTGGTGGTGGGTGAGGTGGACACAACGCGCTATAATCGGGACTATATGGAGAATACTCATCTGAAGTGCGTGGGGTGGAGCCAAGTGCATCATACACGAAAGGACCGCTTTCATGATGGACAAATGGTTGATACGCATTGGGTGCATAGTGAGGGGACTGATCGTGAACGGGTGCACAAGGTTGCCATGATGACTGTTGGAACGTGTGAGGATTCACAACATCGGGTTGGGATACGTATTGCGTGGAAGGTTGATCAGGCCTCCACGAATAGCTCGGGTACTCACACAACTCGGTAGTAGGTATATCGGGATAATAGGCCGAGGTGGGTTCCGAAACAGTGTCATATGGATTCACATGTTCCATGGTGGATTCAGATGGATATGTAATGTAAGGGCACTCATGGGACATGTGATCAGCATAAAAATAGTGGGTGCACAACAAGGGAGGAGGCACGGTGACACTTGACACCGAGAGTGATGGAATAGGAGGTGCGTGCATAGATGGGTCAAGAGTACCAACGGTACTCGTGAGAGAGGTGAAATGACTAAGAATATCATAAAGAGACGGTTCGGGATCACTCTCACACGTGTCACGTGTCAATGGAAAATGACCAAAGTAGTCCCGTAAAGGACGTTCTTCGGCCATGAGGAGAGAAATATTTTTTTGATTTTTAAATTTTTTCAAAAGGAAAGAAAATATTTTTGGATTTTTCTAAAAATGAGAAAAAGAAAATATTTTTGGATTTTGTTGTAAAAATAAAGAAAGAAAATATTTTTGGATTTTGTTGTAAAAATAAAGAAAGAAAATATTTTTGGATTTTTTTGTAAAAAATAATAGAAAAAATATATTTTTAAATTTTTTTGTTGGAAGAAAAGGTGGGGAAAAGTGTGGACTCTTTGAATTTTGAACGAACTCAATAAAATCAACTACCGAAAAATGGAATTGGACCCACACAAGTCAAGAAAAATTCCTAACTAGCACATAGCCAATTTTTATCTTTAAATTTAGTAAGAGGGTAGTCAAATTTTAATTAAGTCCATGGGCGATAAAAATCACGGAAATATGAGTAATCGCCTTTGCAAAATATTCTCCTATTGGTCTACCTAGTTGATTGATTTTAAATTTAGTGATGGCTAGGGTAGCACACAATGATAAGCGAGTGAGTCGGGTGATGAAATCCCTTTTCGTGAGTGACCGAGTATAGGTCTTAGTAATTTAATTCATCACACCATTCAAAAAAATAAATGCGAGAATAAAATCACACAAGAGCACACAAGAGCACACAAAAGAATTGACTCGCTAACAGGAGAGGCGCGAGTGTGTAAGAAATGTACCTCCCACGGTTTTTAGGCCGTGGGGTGCCAAAAAATTTGAGTCGACCGGGGAGAGATTACGCCTATCTCAGTCTTCCCCGGGAGTCCTACCGACCCAAAGTAGAGAGGCTTCTAAATCCTCGCCAATGGACGCCCTCTCTCTACCTTGTCCGGTTTTCCTATCACACTTATCTTTGATTATTACAAATTTAAATAAAAAATAAATGGTGTCTCTAAGCACCGCAATACAAGCCAAATAATAAAAAAAAGGTCCTAATACAGTCCTTCTAATAACATGCAAAAATGGTACTAAAATGAAAAAAAGTACAATACAAGTGAATCACAAAATGGAATCCGCTTCGAGCTTCACAATCCCAAGAATGGCAATGGCGCCATTTGATAACTTGACTTTTCGGCGTGTCGTTCGTTGTTGATGAAAGCCAAGTTAGTCTAAAATCCTCAAATACTTACAAAATATAACAATATAAAGTATGGAGGTAAGTAAGGGTATCAATTCAATTCCTAGGGAGTAAGCTAAAGACAAATTCAATTGTAATTCACTTTTTGTTTTCATTTTGTGCTTTTTCACTTTTCTAATTTTTTTTTTTAGCTTTTTCAATATTAAAACAATAGGGTGAGGTGAGGTTTTAAACTAAACTAAACTAAGATGAAAATAACTAACTAGAAAGTGACTAAAATGAAAATTAAATTCTAAACTAAAATAAAAGATAAAGTGAGGTAAATAATTGTGAGAACAATCAAGGAGTGGGATTACACCACAAATTTTAGCTATTCTAATTAATTAAGTTAATTATTTGAATTCTCCCAAATTAATATCAAAACTACAAATCAACTCTCGTTACAAGTGTAATTTTAATAATAACATTTTAGAATATTAAGTTTAACACCTCATAACTCTAGAAAAATAAATCTACACTCCTTTTAATTAATCACCCGCTAGGATCGATTAATTAAAATTTATGTCAATCTTAGAAATTAAATTTAGAGTTCAAATTCAAGTTATAATACCCCACTTAAGAAACCACTATCTCTAGTTCGAATCTAAAATGGGTATTATAATTAGAATTTTGATTTTCTCTTGAAAATCATTTACCCTCTCTCGAGGCATAAATTTAAGGGTGAGGGATCAAAATTAACATTCAAAGGGAAATTTAAAGCAATTAAACTAATTAAAATAAAATAACATCAAATAAGGGTTTTACCCCATCCCTTGAAAGGGGATTTAGCCTAACATGATATTAAACATGACAAATTAATAATAATGGCTACTAAAATTAAAGAGAAGAGAATAGAACAAACAAACCAAATCTCTTTGAGAAAGTTGAGCTCTACTCTTCCAATTTGAAGCATACACCTCTTAATTGAGCATCCAAATGCTTTGAAATTAATTATTCACTCAATTAACTCTCTTACAATATTTAATCTCACAAATATCTAAAATAAGAAAAGGAAAAACTATTTAGAAAGGATAATTTTCTCTCTAAAATTCCTATCTAAAAGCTCTTTTTTTGATTGGGGTCTTCATCTTCTTTTTATACTACGCATGGATCTAGGGGTAAAAATGGGAATTTAAAGTGCATGTAGGCATGGAAATGGTGAGGTGAGGGTTAACATGTGCATGGGGTATTTTAGGAATTGGGCACACATGTGTTTTAAATGGAGGTGTGAGGATAAATTCAGATTTGGTTTGAGAGGTATTTTGGATGTTTGGTTAGAAGAGGTTAGTTAGGGCGTATAATATGTAAAATGGTTAAAAGGTTTAATGGGTTTATTGGCACATGGGGTTTTTGTCTTTTGGTTTGCTTTGGCTTGTGATTTTTGATAGCACACGGATTTGTTCATGGGTTGAAATGGTCTTGGGTGGAGCTTGGATGCATGGGAGATGGGTATGGGGTTTTGGATTGAAAATGGGGACTGGTTGGCAGTTGCGGGTTCGAGTTTCTATACCCTGGTCTCGGGTTAATAAGGTACCATCGGAGTAGGGTCGGAGGGTCCGATTAGTGCTGGCGAGTTTGAGTTGCCGATTTTAGGCGAAGAGAGAGAGGGATCCGAGTTGTGGTCGGCACCGATAGAAGTGCACGCCGGATGTGGGATGTGTTGGCGAGCTGGTGGACAGGGTCGCGATTTAGATCGGCGCTTGAATGGGTTCTGCCGGAGGGTTCATCGCCGGAGTAGGGTCGGAGGGTCCGGTTAGGTTGCCAGCGGGATCGGGGACGAGTATGGTCGGATTTTCTAAGGGATAAGGGTGTGTAGGCAGATGGGTTTATGGGATTAGAATAGTTTGATGGTGGTTGGATTTTGTTTGGAGGTGTTGTTAATGGGGGAAGAGAGAGAAAGTGGAAGATGGGGAAGAAGATATGGGTTTGATTGTGTATGTGTGGTGTAGGAAGTTAGGTGTGAGGGTGAGGGTTTAGGATAAGAGGTGTTTGTGGGTGTATGGTATTTGTGGGTGTGTTTAATTTGGACACCTAAAAAAATGACACTAATTAACTAAAATTAATAAAATAAAATAGAAACCTAATAAAATTTAATTCTAAAATAAAATAAAGACTCAAATAAAATTGAAAATAAAAAGAAATAAAAAATAGAAATCTATTAAACTAAAACTAAGATCTAAAAAGAAAATGTAAAAATCAAAATAATCTAAAAATAAATAAATCCTAAAAAATCTAATCCTAATAAAATAAGATAAAATAAAATAAAATTAAAAACTAAAACTAAAAACTTAATAAAATCAAAATAGAATAAAATTATATTAATAAAATAGAAAAATAGTAAATAAAACCTAAAATTCTAAATAAATAAAAAATAAATCCTAAAAATAAAAATGACTCAAACTAAAAATCTAAAAAACAAAAAATATAAAAAGACACAAACTAAACACACACGGGGTTAGGGGTAGGTTTAGGCTAGGTTTAGGCTCGGGTAAGGTTACGGGGGGGGGGGGGGGGGGGAGGAATTAACTCCATTTTAACTGCAATTGGCCTTGAAATGTAGCCTTTGACACCGCAACTGCAGTTAAACCTGCGTGATAAACATTTAAGCACATAAGACCCATGTTGTCGAGAATTAACAACTAAAATACATCTATTCAGGGCATAAATTGTACAGTTTTGGGTGCTTATCAACCACCTTGCACAACCACCACCAGCATCGTGTAGATCGAAACAAGAGGAACACATCCATACCAACAAAACCAACGGATAAGACCTTTAAAATCGAGGCAAGTGTTTATTACTTGATTTTCTTTAGCAATAACCATATTCATGTTAGTGTAGGGATGAAACACCAACATATTATTCATAACATTGATGAAAATTGGATATTGGATATACATGATTTTAATTTGAGATTAAACTAGGTTGATCCCTTCGTGTATGTAGATTTGAAATCACGTTTTGATGACTTTAGGTGATGAACGAATCTAGGAATTATATGTTCTTAAATGAAAGTTGGAAAAACTAGGGTTTGTGTAATTAAATTGGGAATTTCATATTTCATTAACGATTTGTAATAATTTAATGATTCAAGGTTGTTAGAATTCATTTACAAATGTTAGGATTCGAATTGGGACTGATTGATTGGAGTTTGGGATAATATTTTAGAGGTTTTAGGGTTAAAAAATGATGAAAAACGAGGTTGTCTAAGGTTGAAGACGAAACAGCCCAGGTCGTGAAATGCCGCCTGAAGTCGTTCGAGCGAGATTAGTTATTGCGCAAAGTCGTTCGAGCGACACGTGGAAGTCGTTCGAATGAGATCCCTTCTGGTTCGAGCGAGATTTCTAATTTTAAGAAATTTAATATTTTGCCCTTATTTTAGTAAACGGTTAATTTGAGTGAGGAAAACCGGTGTCCGATGAACCCAGAATAGTGCAAAATTATTAAGAGTTGTTTAGGTGTAATGATTTAAACATTAGGGATGGTGAGTTACCTTGGAGGTTATGAGAGAGAGATAATCGTAATTGTAAATGTGTCGAGAGTATTAAGTGATAAATAGTTACGATATTAGTTCTAACAATATGGAACTTATAAGAATAAAAATTAGTGGTGACGGTTGGGACTTCTTATGATTATGCATTAAGGGTTTTCGGGTGACATGTTAACCTTATATATATTATGAGAGGGGGAATATCATAATTTAAAAATACGTTGATAATATTTAGTGATAATAATACTACGTATGAAATATGACATGTGGTTGTGTGTATACTATTTGATTTGATGGGTTGTGTGCATACCTATATTTGATATATTATGTGTGTGGAATACCTACCATACTTGTTATCACGGGAGGTCGGCTTTCGGAACAGGGCCATCTAATCATTGTGTGCCTACGGGGGGATTTAGATCGGTACCTTAAGGACATAGGACTGTGAATGGATTAATTGTGAGTTAATAAGTCAGCTGACCACGGGAGTATAGGTATGTGCGTGACCCATGGGTATGTGAACTATGTTTTCCTCCAACATGTGTGATTTTACTTATTGTAACGGTTCCTGAGAGATTCAGAACACGTAGTCCTCATGTACGTGATGTATCGGGATTTGATAGAAGAGTATGTGTGCACTGCAGCTTAGCCTAGGGGTGCCCTATTTGTATATTTGTGCTGAGAATAATAAACGTGCATTTATAACAAACTCTTTGGTAAAGTATGTAAGTGAAGTATTGGGACATTTTGAATGGAATTTAATAATGAGAATTTTCCTATCGTAACTGTTATACATTAATCTAGTTAATAAAAAAAAAGTGAGGTACACGCAGGATATATTAGAATGTCATGAGTAAACTCCTTTATTTTAATGTGAGAATAAGGAGGTAGACAGACTATTTTGTTAACGGCATAACTAGGTTGGATTAGATGTACGTTAGGCGTGCACATTAGTTGAGAGGTGAGAACCTCGTGTGAGAGTTCGAACTAACATGTACTTGATACTTTCTTTATTGCAAATTTTAAATACTTTCGAAAATAAATATTTTTACACATCAAGCTCTGACCTGTCTATTGCATTTCTTCTCTCTTTTGCTATATATATATATATATATATATATATATATATATATATATATATATATATATATATATATATATATATATATGTATTAGTACAGGTGACCAACCACAGGGACACCGGTTCTAGATACTTGAATGGTTTTTCGTGCTGCAGCTGTTGTGGAAGTTGCGGATTATTTGAGATTAGACGCTTCTCTCATTTCATTAAGTTCCTAGTTTAGATACCTCAGTTCGGGCATGTGTCGCCCATTGTCAATAGAAGAGTTGTGCTCAGTTTACTTTGTAGTTCTCTTCAGTTGGATTGAGTATTTATTATGGTTTGATTTATGACTTTGAACTGGAGGATTTTTTTTCCAGTCTTAATTATTCCATAATGGATTCAAACAACATTCAATTCTTGTGTATGGTTTATAATTACATGTTCAGAAATTTATTAAATTAATTGGTTTCAAGTTTAATTGGAAAATATTTTGACACTAGCTTAATTAAATGTTAGGTAATTAATTATATTTAAGTTTTCAACAGTGATGCCAAGAATGAACCAACCGAACATTCTATTATAAATTTTATAAAGGACTGATCACCCGATATTTAGTTGGGCAGAGTGTCACAGGTGGTATCAGAGCATCAGGTTCTAGTGTCCTTTAGGATCTGTATGGCTTATTACGTTTCAGCTTAGCATTCTTTGATGTAGAGCCTTATACTAGGATTGTTTTATTCCACTGCGTATGCGATTTACGCTCTCTTGCGACTTAGTTTGGTGAATCCAATTCGGATGCGAGAGTGATTTGACTTTGAACTCCGAACAATGTGGGACGACCAATGAAGGCCGTTAGCGAGAATGCATGATGAGGAAAGAAATTGAAAGTTGTGAAGCATTAGGGGAACGGTGATTGCGATAGAAGTCACCAACAGTAATATCTAAGTGTGATGGGCTAATGGAGGGAGCTAATGCAAAGGCAATAATGTAAAGTAAAGTGTAGTGACACTCAGAAATTTTTTAATTTTGAAGAATTTTTTCTAGCTCAGAGAAACAACAAAGAGTAAGAATAGTTAACCACATTGAGATATTGGATGTGGGTTGACCATGAAACCTTCTATCTACTGGTCAGACGGAGATACATAAGATATTTCAAACTTATGACAAGTAGGTCGGGTAGAGACATATCGTAAATGATGAGTTAACTTGGTAAGCGAACTTCGTAACCGAAGTAGGGATTACAGAGGACCAAAAAGGGCCCGTAAGTTGAAAATGGACTCGTGGGTAGGATAGCCTAGCATAAATGGGAGGTGTGACTAAGGTGACTAGTGTCAATTCCGTCAAAGTATATGTTTATTAGAATATATCAACGCCCCAGAAGAAAGGGAGCCAGTAGAGTTGTGATACTTAGCCGAAGGGCAAGGCTGAATTCAGTAGTGTTAGTAGAATATCACCAGAACGTATACCGAGTGGGGGGAAACCTATTTAAATGATATGATTAAATCTTGACGAAATGGTGATGGATTCAGTCCAGACCAGCGGGTCGACCATGTGCTCCATATGCCATGTAGAGCGCAGAGAACAATAAAAATAACAACTGGGAGTTAAGACTGCCAGGTCCGAGAGAAGGACATCCCAATAAGGATAGGAGGAACAGTGAAAGGGAAATTACCCTGTATGTAGAGATAAGGGTTACCAGTATTGAATGTCTGTAAGGCATACCAGTAAGAGAAGTAAAATGTGCAGTGTAGGAATCGGGTCAAGAGAATTGGGCTCGGGAACTAATAACCCGAGAGTAGTGTGTCTAGTCAGGACCAACGTAGTCCTCAGTTACTGTAGCATATTGTATTTCATGGTCGACGGGGCCCAGGAAATTAAGGGAAGGTCAGCAAGGACATAATTGAGGCCTAGAGATATGGGGCCAATGTATCGATGTCGGGCGGGTGAGCCATAAAACAGAATAATTTACCCACCAAAAAGGAAGGGGAAATCTAATGAATGGAATTCAAAAGGTATAACGATTATAGATAGTTATGGGTCGTAAAAAGAGCGTACAGGGGACCTACGATCAGGATAAACTGATGGAGCTTTATTTCATCCTTGTGAATGAATGATGAGTTCAAGTGACGTGGGTGTGTCACAACTTATGTGAATTGTTAACATTAAGAATTTGAGTGTTCATTCGATTTAGTGGGTACATTGGTGACATCAACCTTATTATGTAAATGACTACCATTTGGTAGCGAGATTTTCGTGCCACCTGCGGGGAGGAGCAAGTGTGGACACTAAGAGAAATTTGTATATGGTATTATGTAACGATTCGTGCTCCTTTAAGCGTTATCATAGTAGAGCATATTATGATTATATTGTACGGTTAATGGTTACCGAGGGTTTGAACGGTAGTAAATTGGGTGATAAGACTATCGTACTAAAAATATTAAATTTTTAATATATGGCTTTAGTGTGGCATCACCTGAAAGACGGATGCGCCTGCATATGTGTTGTATTATATTGTAGACTTCAGCGAGTATGTTGTCTTACTATGTTGATCCCGGTGATCAAGGACGTTCTACTGATGTGATTCAGGGTATATTGACTTATTATAGAGAGGAGATATATAGCTCCTTAATTATATAGCGCTAATAACTTGTGATCGGGAAAGCACCGCATTGTATGCCGTATTTAATGACATGAGAGTGGATGAGTAGACTTTTTATGTTCGTAGATGGGGATTCAGGGATATAGGTTATGGATTAAGGACTTACAGATCCCGACGACCAGTTGTGTTAAGGATTAGTGTATCGGGAGGTTCTTTGTTTGGATTTCGCTTTGCGAAACATCCCACGTATGAAACTTAACGAACATTGGAAGTTGGGAGAAGTTTGACTTTAGTACATGGATTTAATATTGTAGTGATTGCAATATTCGTAGTTATAGTTGTGAATTACTAGTTATATTACAAACCAAGGTCGATAGAGCCGTATAAGAATAATATGTGATAATGTTACCAATCGTTGACACCACGAGCAGAACGATGGGACAACCTAAGATATGATTAAGTGGAAAAGGTAGGGTGACTGTGTAGGACCTTACCATATAGTCATGCCAAGTATGTGAGGCATAATTTGTTATTTATATAAAACGTCTAGTACGGTGGTGCTGCAATGCATAAAACATAGGGTGTGTGGGCACCCTAGATAGTTGAATTATAGTATTTTCCATAATTGAGAATTGTGGCATAATGCGTATTGCGAGAGGTAACTGAATGTAGAAGAGTGTGACGTCAGAACTTAGCTGTTTGATGGGTTAGGGCAGTTAGGACCGTTAATTCCCAGATTTTTCACGAGGATATTATATGAAGAATCTGATAAAGTTTAACTCGAGGAAGTTGAAACTTACTTGATAGGACATGGAGAGAGCATGTTTCACGAGAATTTGAAGCTTAGAGAGAGGGGGAAGGACTTATGACATGCAGTGATGACATTGTCGCCTGAGCCATAGATATGGATGTGGTTATAATAAAGGTAGAATGCATAATGATATAAATCCATAGTAATGATGGCATAAGCAAAGCAAGACATTACTGAGCTCCAATTGGAAGTGGACCATCAGGATATAATTGAGTTCCTTCAGCATTAGGAATTCCTTGGTAGTAATGGGAGAGTGAATCCTTGAACCATTATAGAGTTAATTACTTCGCAATGGGATCACGACCCTATGTGGGTGAAAGTGGGTCAGGTAATTAAAGTAGCTCACGTTATGACAACATAGGACAAATCATAACATATAACAGTATACCTCAACCATTATTCCTGGGATAGTAAGGTTATATGGGTTATAAATAAAATTTTGTCCGAAAGAGTCAAGATAGTTATGATTCGATTATTAGGAAGAGTTTTTGGGAGGCTATGAATATCGAGATGGGAATATATTTGGCCTAACACACTCGTAGGAAGACAGGAAGACTGAGAGTTCTAGTTACACACTGAGAGGAATGTTGTATTTCCAAATATGGGAAGGTTTAATATAATATATTCCACTGGTGGAGTTACTGTAAGACTACTCCCCTCAGCTCATTATCGATAGAATTCCATTTGAGGCGTTATATATCAATCCTTTTCATCCTTGTGTTTATTAGATAGAGGGGAGGACAATAATCTACTAGGTCCAGAGGAAATTTAGGTCCGTTAACCAGGATAGAAATGATTGGGAGTTGCATTATTGCATGGTGGAATGAGGGAATTGGTACCGAGTGATGTGGGATCTTTTCCTATTATTTTTAAGTTTGAACCGGTAGTGTACATGCTTGGATTCCATAATCCCTTATGGAGGCAGTATGGCGAAAATGTGTTAACATTTATAGTTTATATCGTGTGTAAAATATATACCGTACAAGCAAGAATAAACTATTGATGAAACATAGTAGTAAGACAAATTTGTATGTATCTAAATATCAATTAACCTACTAGTGTGAGTAGTAGGAGGCCAGATAGTAACTATCTAAAAGTTAAGTGGTGAAACTTAAATGGTAAGGCTTGGAGAGTAAATAATTAGTAAGGTGTTCATTATTAAGGGTATTTGGTAATGTACAGTATGGACGATACTGCGTAGATTCATGAGATGTGAGGTTAATACCCGGAGTTGTCCTTTCAAAAAATGCCTTATTTTCTAAATTTCGGGACGAAATTCCGTTATTAGGGGGGAAGTATGTAATACCCCGTATTTTTAAAGATTTAAATAATTAGGTGATTTATTATTATTGTGGGATTAATTAACTTAAAACGTGAGGATTAATTATTAATCCGGACTAAATTTGAATATTTACTAGCGTGACAAGAAGTTAGTAATTATTAATATTACTGTGAGAATAAGTAATATGGAATGACAATCTTATATAACTTGTCGTAAGAAAGAAATACGACAGTTTGATATATTAAGTCGGGGACGCACGTGTGAGTCGTGTCAGGACTAATTAAGTGGAATAAAAAGGTAAATTATTTCAAGTAACTCGTATGATCATTTTGAGTGCTCCGTTGAGTTCGGAGGGGTCGAGATAGTCAGAAAACTCTACCCGGGTATTTTATTTGGACTCCGGGATATTTTTAGGCCAAGCTGGCACCTGGTAGCGGTAGTTTTATAATTTGAATTTTTGAAGGAATGAAATGGACAAAAATTGGAGAAATATTATATCAGCTAATTGGGGACAATTAGGGTGAGGTTACACCAAAATCAAGAGAGAGCCACAGTGGGTGAGGGAGATCAAATTCCAAAGGAGGAGAAGCTATGTTCACTAACTTGGGCAACCACCACCACCATCGTGTAGATCGGAACACGAGGAATGCATCCATACCAACAACACCAACTGATCATACCTTTGAAATCGAGGAAAGTGTTTATTACTTGATTTTCTTCAGCAATAACCATGTTCATGTTAGTGTAGGGATGAAACACCAACATATTGTTCATAACATTGATGAAAATTGGAGATTGGACATACATGATTTTAATTTGAGATTAAATTAGGTTGAACCCTTCGTGTATGTAGATTTAAAATCACGTTTTGATGACTTTAGGTGATGAATGAATCTGGGAATTATATGTTCTTGAATGAAAGTAAGAAAAACTAGGGTTTGTGTAATTAAATTGGGGATTTCATATTTCATTAACAATTTGTAATAATTTAATGATTCTAGGTTATTAGAATTCATTTACAAATGTTAGAATTCGAATTGGGACTGATTGATTGGAGTTTGGGATAATATTTTAGAGGTTTTAGGGTTGAAAAATGGTGAAAAATGAGGTTGTCTACGGTTGAAGACGAAACAACCCAGGTCGCGAGAAGTCGTTCGAGCGAGATTGGTTGTCACGCGAAGTCATTCGAGCGACACGTGGAAGTCATTCGAACGAGATCCCTTCTGGTTCGAGCGAGATTTCTAATTTTAGGAAATTTCATATTTTGCCCCTATTTTAGTAAACGGTTAATTTGAGTGAGGAAAACCAGAGTACGATGAACCCAGAATAGTGAAGAATTATTGAGAGTTGTTTAGGTGTAATGATTTAAACATTAGGGATGGTGAGTTACCTTGAAGGTTACGAGAGAGAAATAATCGTAATTATAAATGTGTCGAGAGTATTAAGTGATATATACTTACGATATTAGTTCTAACAATATGGAACTTATAAGAATAAAAATTAGTGGTGACGTTTGGGACTTCTTATGATTATGTATTAAGGGTTTTTGGGTGACGTATTATCCTTATATATATTACGAGAGGGGGAATATCATAATTTAAAAACATGTTGATAGTATTTAGTGATAATAATACTACGTATAGAATATGACATGTGGTTATGTGTATACCGTTTCATTTGATGGGTTGTGTGCATACCTATATTTGATATATTATGTGTATGACATACCTACCATACTTGCTATCACGGGAGGTCGACTTTCGGAACAGGGCCATCTAATCCTTGTGTGCCTACGGGGGTGATTTAGATCGGTACCTTAAGGACATAGGACTATGAATGGCTTATTTGTGAGTTAATAAGTCAGCTGACCATGGGAACGTAGGTATGTGCGTGACCCATGAGTATGTGAACTATGTTCCCCTCCAATATGTGTGATTTTGCTTATTGTAACAGTTCCTGAGAGCTTCAGAACACGTAGTCCTCATGTACGTGATATACCGGGATTTGATAGCAGAGTATGTGTGCACCGCATCTTAGCCTAGGGGTGCCCTATTTGTATATTTGTGCTGAGAATAATATACGTGCGTTTATAACGAACTCTTTGGTAAAGTATGTAAGTAAAGTATTGGCACATTTTGAATGGGATTTAATCATGAGAATTTTCCTATCGTAACTGTTATACATTAATCTGGTTAATAAAAAAAAAGTGAGATACAGGCAGGATATATTAGAATGTCATGAGTAAACTCCCATATTGTAATGTGAGAATAGGGAGGTAGACAGGCTATTTAGTTAACGACATAACTAGGTTGGATTAGATGTACGTTAGGCATGCACATTAGTTGAGAGGTGAGAACCTCATGTGAGAGTTCGAACTAACATGAACTTGATACTTGCTTTATTGTAAATTTTAAATACTTGCTAAAGGAAATATTTTTACACATTGGGCTCTGACCCGTATGTTGCATTTATTCTCTCTTTTGCTCTCTCTCTCTCTCTCTCTCTCTCTCTCTATATATATATATATATATATATATATATATATATATATATATATATATATATATATATGTATGCATTAGTACAGGTGCCCAACCACAGGGACAACGGTTGTAGATACTTGGATGGTTTGTCGAGCTGCAGCTGTTGTGGAAGTTGCGAGTTATTTGAGATTAGACGCTTCTCTCATTTCATTAAGTTCTTAGTTCAGATATCTCAGTTCGGGCATGTGTCGCCCATTGTCAATAACAGAGTTGTGCTCAGTTTACTTTGTAGTTCTCTTAAGTTGGATTGAGTGTTTATTATGGTTTGGTTTGTGACTTTGAACTGGAGGATTTTTTTTCTAGTCTTAATTAATCAGTAATTGATTCAGACAGCATTCAATTCTTGTGTATGGTTTATAATTGCATGTTCAGATATTTATTAAATTAATTGGTTTCAAGTTTAATTGGAAAATATTTTGACACTAGCTTAATTAAATGTTAGGTAATTAATTGGATTTAAGTTTTCGACAATGATTCTAAGAATGAACCAACCGAACATTCTGTTATAAATTTTATAAAGGACTGATCACCTGATATTTAATTGGGCGGAGTGTCACACCAGCCAGGTCCACGCAAGTTTCCAAGCTGATCGACGCCTCCGAGGCCAAGATCCAAGAGAAAGAGGAAGTTACTCGCAAGCAAGAAGCCGAGAATGCTCGCTTCAAGAGAAGACTGGAGAAGATGGAGAGAGAACTCCATCGCAGCACAGGGCAACGTCACTATCGCACTCCTAGCCCTCAGGCGAGAAAATCTCACAGCCGAAGAAGGAGCCTGAGACGTGGACCTCAAAAAATCGAGGGACACAAGTCAGAAGATGGCTTATCCGAGCAACAACAATCATCTCGCCGTTATAGGAGCCCAGGCCGAAGAAACAATGACATACAAAATTTGGTCTAAAGAGAAATGGACCAACACCCAGCACATTGGGGTGCCAGGTCGACCGGAGAGCTAGCCAGGCGAGCTCTCAAGACCCAGATGAAACTCCTTTTCTCAAGGGAGATAGAGGAAGAAGAATCCCCCAAGAAATTCGTGATACCCATATTCAAGATCTACGATGGAATGACCGATCCTATCGACCACGTCAGACAGTATAGGCAGGCCATGACTCTTTGGAATCACAAAGATGCATTGATGTGCATGATCTTTCCGTCGAGCTTACACTACGTGGCTCAGAAGTGGTTCGAGAGACTGCCTTATAGATCCATCAGGACCTTTGAGTCCTTGGCAGAGCTCTTCATAGCTCACTTCATTACCAGCAGCTCCCACAATGAAGAGGATGTATGATTTGTTGAACATTAAGAAAAAGCCTCAGGAAAGCCTCAGAGACTACGCGAAGAGGTATTGGGAATTGTTCAATGGGGTCGAGGACTGCTCGGAGAAGGTTAACGTCGCGTCCTTTAAAATTGGCTTACCCAGTTCTTGCCTCTTACACTAGTCCCTCACCAAGAAGGAGGCCACGACCATTGACGACTTAATGGCTCATATTGAAAAATTACCAAAGTTGAAGACGTGACTCATCTCAGCACAGGGGAAAATGGTCACGCCAGGTTCGCGACAAGGGCAGTGATAAAACGGAGAATCAGAAGAGAGGAAGTAAAAATGGGGGCAAGAGCGGCCCCAGGAATGGGAATAAGAGTGATGCCTCAAAATTATTTCAGGCAGTGAACACAGTTTTTTAAAGAACCAATCTACAAGATTCTAGGAAAGATCAAGGACGAGCCGTTCATTAAGTGGCCCAGGAAGATGGGTGGAGACCCCTCAAAGATAATAACGCACTTAGATATGCTTTCCATAAAGAGAGATGGCACAAAACTGAGCACTGCAAAGCCCTTAAGTCTCACATTGAAGAGTTAGCTCAAATCGGACATTTGAGCGAATTTATGGAAAAGAAGGCAGAGAAGGTCGCTGCCAATGGAGATCAAAGGCCTGACAACGTGCTCGAGGAAGACGTCGACCATGAGTTCGCAGTGATTCATGGGGCATCCGAACTAAAGTAGATTTAAGGAAACACAACTCGGATGGAAGTCAAAAATCTTATGACAGTAATATAAGATTTTCAAATCGATCCAGCTAAAATGCAAGCAGGAAAGCATCGACGAGTAGAGGACGTCGACTACAGTAAGAATATTGTGTTCATGGATGAAGACCTAGTGGGAGTAAGGACCCCACATCATAATGCCTTGATCATTACACTCAGGATAGATAACTATGACATCGACAAGTTGCTTGTCGACTAAGGTATCTCATCCAAAGTAATGTATCATGACTTATTCAAAAAATTGAAGTTATGTGTCGCCAACTTAAAGGAAGCCACCGTCCCTTTGGTTGGCTTCGCTGGAAAAATAATCATCCCTTTGGGAAAGATTGTACTACAAGTAAGAGCAGGAAATATCTCTAAAATGATCGATTTTCTGGTGGTCGATATTGACTTGCCCTACTAGGCGATCCTTGGCAGAGGGTGGATACATGCCATAAAGGTTGTCCCCTCTACCTACCATCAGAAACTCAAATATGTGACTGAACGAGGAGTGATGGAAATCCATAGAGATCAGGCGATGGCAAGAAAGTGCTTCCTAGTAGCCATCCATCCCAAGCCAGAGAAGAAGGTCAAAAAATTCACAAGCAAAGAAGAAGAGCAGGAGACGCTAATGCCCTCCAAATAGCAACTAAGATATGGAAGACTAGGGGTGGAGGAGACAGGGATCCTCCCCTCTGAAATAGTCATCGAGGATCTGGAGGAAGTCCCATCCAGTAGCAGTTCAACTAAAAGAAAGTTCTTGATTGGAACCTCACTCACTGACAACGAAAAATGGGAATTGGTCACCCTACTCCAAGGTAAACTAGATGTCTTTGCATGGGAGCCTTACGAGATTCCCGGGATATACCCAAGAATAACCTATCATCGACGGCACATCGACCCAGCATTCAAGCCAATTACACAGAAAGATCACCGTACTGCTCCGGAAAAAGCCAAAGTAGTGGAGAAGGAAGCTGAAAAACTATTAGACACAGGATCCATATGGGAAGTCCAGTTTCCCAAATGGTTATCCAACCCAGTGATTGTACCTAAGAGCAACGGAAAGTGGAAAGTCTGCATCGATTTCATTGATCTCAATAAGGCATGCCCTAAGGACAACTTCCCTCTCCTAAAGATTGTTCAGCTGGTGGATGCCACTACAGCATATGAAAGGATGAGCTTCCTGGACGCGTACTTAGGATATCACCAGATACCTCTGTATGAGCCAGATTAAGACAAAACAGCATTCATAACCACAGTTGGGTTATATTGCTACAAAGTTATGCCCTTTGGGTTAAAAAACGCAGGATCCACCTACCAGCGGCTGGTCACTAAGATGTTTAGAAATAAGATGGGAAGCACCATGAAAGTCTACATCGATGATATGCTCGTCAAGAGCAAGCTAAGGGAAGACCGCTTTCTGACCTATCAAGAACCTTTGAAATCCCCAGGAAGTATCGAATGAAGATCAATGCAAGCAAGTGATCCTTTGGTGTTCCTTGGGTACTTGGTCAGCAAGAGAGGTATCAAAGACAACCCAGATCAAATTGGCTCCATTTATAGGGTGCATCCCCTCCGTATGATAAGAGGCGGGCATAATCTCACAGGGATGGTCGCCGCTCCGAATGGCATACCTCAGAACACCACCCTTGCCTGTAATCCCTCAAGAGAATGACTCTTTATACCTGTATCTCGCGATTTCCAGTCATGCTATAAGTTTTTGATTGGTATACGAAAGAATGGGGATCCATCACCCTGTTTATTACGCGAGCAAGACTCTCTTGGATGCTGAATAACTATACCTACCACTAGAAAAGCTCACATTTGCTCTAGTGGTAGCTTCAAGGAAATTGAAACATTACTTAGAAGCCCACTCCATCATCGTGCTAACATCCCACCGTCTTAAATCAGTTTTGAGAAAAGTAAACCTTTCAGGTAGACTATCAAAGTGGTCAATCAAGCTCGAGCGATTTGACATCCAATTTCAACCAAGAAATGCCATCAAGGGACAGGTCCTCACCGACTTCATCGGAGAATTTATAGGAGAACATCATTATGACCAACCTCAAACTATTCATCAGAAGGAAGTCCCCTCGGCATCAGGAATCTGGAGAGTGTTCGTTGACGGTGCCTCTAATTCCAAGGGGGTAGAAGTAGGAATCATGCTGATTACCCCTGAAGATGCAATCCTAGAGTAAGGAATCAGGCTTGGATTTGAATCCTCCAATAACGAAGAAGAATATGAAGCACTGATAGTAGGCCTACAGAAGGCACACATATTGGAGCAAAGCAACTCCAAGTTTTTGGCGACTCACAGTTGGTCTCCAACCAGATAAGTGGGGACTTCAATGCTAAGGATGAGAGGATGGCATCCTACCTCGCCACAGTAAAAAAATTGATGGCCAACTTTGAGCAAGTCAGCGTCCAATAGTTTCCCAGAGGACATAACAACTATGCTGACACCCCATCAACCTTAAGCTGAGCGATCGATTCTGACTTAAAAAGAACAATTCCGATTGATTTCCTTGCCCAGCCAATCATCAACCAGATCGACAAGCTGCTAAACATAGGGCATATTCTGCTATGGGCCTACCGTAATACCTCACGACGAGTAACCGGAGAGACACCACTCGCTCTAACGTATAGGATAGAGGCAATTATTCCCCTAAAAGCTGGCCTCCCTACTATGAGGTCCAATTTGGTCGACCAAGTCCAGAACGATGCATTTTGCTCGCTAAACTTGACCTAGCTGAGGAATGGAGAGAGCTGGCTCTAGTGAAACTAGCATCTTATCAGCAACAGCTAGCAAGGCATTACAACAAGAAGGTCAATCCAAGATCATTTCAGGTTGGGGATGATCGAGGTGTAAACCGAGCGTTCGTGTAATACGATAGTCGTTGTTACTGGTTTCCACCCTCAATACAAAGAAAAACCTAAACTTGTAACTAAACTTCTTAAGGAGTATAGTGGCGAGTTTGGGTATCGAATCCACAGGGAGTTAGGACGTGTGAACGTGACGACAAAGGTAAGGTAGTTTAATCATAAAGTTGATGTTAAAATAAAAGAAAAGAAAAAGATGATTGATTTTTATGGATTTTATCTATGAATTAACTAGATTAAATTAAATTAACCTATGCATGCGAAATTAACTAACTAAGAAGGAATTAATATGAATGAAGAAATGGGTTAAGAATACACTCCCCCAAACCCTAGTGTGTATGCCAGTACAAAATTAGTCATAAATTAGATAATTGATCAGACCCAGTCTTTAGTACTCCAAAGCATTACATATATGTGGTTTAAGCCCGCATCATACATAACCAAAGAATGAGTAAAGCAATGTTGCAATAGTTCATGCATGTTGCATCCTTAAGCACCCAGGTTACCTAGGGCAAACGAGGTAAAAAGTTCTACAATGGTTGTGAAACAATATAACACGATCTAATCATTTATTATTTGGAGGATAAATTTTATATCTATGCATACCACATCGGGTTGGGTTCATGCATCCCCACCCTTAAAAACTTATCTCAACATGATTAGAATAAAAGAAAACTTAAAACTGAAAGTGCAGGAATCCATAACTAAATCTAGAAAATTGAGAACATGACTTGAATTGGGATTGGAAAACTAGAAAGCAACAATTAATTAAACTAACCATGAAAGGAGTAAAAACAATAAATTAAAATTACTTGCTATGGATGAATGATGAATCTTGAATAGATCTTTGAATCTTTAATAGTAGCCAAACTTCAAAACTAGGGTTCTTGGATACAAGAATCCTTTAAAAATTAACTACTAGCCTCCTACAACTTGATAAAAACAACCCCCCCCCCCCACTTCCTAATAGGGTTTGCCCTTTTATAATACCTAAATTTGACTCTTCCCTTGCCTCCACACGTTTTAAAACTAATAAAAATGAATTAAACAAGAAATTTCAAGAGTTTTGACTCTTCAGTTATGAAAATGACTCTTCATTTCTGAAAATGACTCTTCATTATCTCGTAACTTCAAAACCTCGTAACTTATTCACCGTAGCTCGGATTGAGGTGCCATTTTTTCCAGTGTTCTTGTAATTGGAATATCTTCAACTTTCCAATTGGACCCACCTCCGGACTAAGGCTAAAAAATTACAAAAATGCCCTTGAACTTCACATTTCGTGCTTTCTTTCACTGTTTTGAGTTCTCCTTCGCACTAACTTGCATGAAATACCTATAAAGCACATGAGAAATACACAAAATACGAAATAATTGCCAAAAGATGTTAGTAGCATAAATACGAGACAAATCCAAGCTATTTACACTGCACGGGATCATAAAAATACCGAAATTAAGATGATAAATGTGAAGAATATGTGCCTAATCACACCCCCTAACTTTGAACTTTGCGCGTCCCGAGCAATGTAAATGAATCTAAACAAAATTCCACTCTTGAAAATTCCTTTATTAAAATAAAATTCCACTTTCTCAGGCAAGCGATTGCATTGAGCAGATGCAACAAGCCTTTAAACCCCTAGGTTACCTTAGTAGGACGAGTTTTGTCTCGTGAGGGTTTGCAGTGAATACACCCACAAAATTCTTTATTGACTCAAATAAATATCAAAATACTTAAAAATTGTACAATTTAAACTTTTCAAAAAATAATCACCATAAATTCATATTCAAATGTCTCAAACCATAGTGTGTGTGTGCAAAGCCAGAAATTAAACCTCAAATTTCCACCGATTGAGCATTACGTTACTTTTCGAAAATTCATTTTGATTCAAATTCTTATGGATGCACTCACAAATGAATCACTTGAATTGTGGATATTTTCTCTCGGTATGCATGATATAAAGAGTAAATATAATGGACATAAATTCATGCATATAAAATTTAAAAGAAGGAAATATATGGTGAAAAGATCTCATCATCGGAATACAGTTATTAGGAAACGGGAAACATTATCTCTTAATCACACCATTTTAATCTCTTTTACTATCTTTCAATATCTTATCTCTCCATGAAGTAATTAATTTTGTCATTCGGACTCAGTTAGGACTTTTCGGGTTAAAATGTGTAAAGGGTAAAAATGGGAATGGTCGGAATGTTCGGAATTGGAAAATGTCCTTATGACGTCCATTAGTGCTTTTTTTTGGGCATTTGGTCATTTTTCTCTTTCTTTTTCTCTTTTCATTTTTTTCTTTTTTTTTTCAATTTTTGTTCTTGTTATTTTTCTTTTCTTGCCCCCTTTTATTGCACAATTTGGACTTACTTGATGAATTTTCTCAATTTTCACAATTTCGAGTCAATTGGGTTTGTTGGGTTATCAAACGAAAGGGAAACATTATATTAGGCTCAAAGTGGGTTGCAAAGGAATAATTTTTCACAACTTTATTATGGCTAATATTTTTGGATTAAACAAAAGAGGGCCTACTTTATTGTCCAAATTGCTAATCACATTACCATATGCATCTCGAGATTAATTAAGTTTAGAGATATATTTAGCACGAATTTTGAGACAACATTTCACACATTTCCCATAACCGATCAAAACAAAGGATTGAGATCATCAATGACTTATTAAAGCGCTGAAAAGAACTTTGAGTTAATCATAAACTCAGATTGATTTAAAAACTCATAATAAAATTGAAAGGCTCAAAATCTCATCGGGTTTGATCAATCTCCACATTTATTCGTTAAGTCGTCAATTTTCTTTCAATTTCCATCTTCGGTCAATTTTCGTCTTAGTGCAATTTGATTTTTAAAAATTTGAGACTTTAAATAGAATAAAGGTGACATTTTTGAAAAATTTAAATTCGAATTTTTATTTATTTTGAAAAATATTTTTGGCTTCTTCAAATTTTTTCAATTTTTTTGGAATTTTTGAAATTTTCTAAAAAAAACACACTTGGAAAGAACATGTGATCGAATCAATGAATCTAAACACTAAACGAGAAGAATATCCCACACCCCCTAACTTAAATGTTGCATTGCCCTCAATGCGAATCAAGAACACAACATAAAGAGAGGAAAAGAAAGATATTACCCGAATGGAGCGATCGCCGATGAGTGCGAGTCCATTGAATTTACAAAATATGTTAGAACCAAGCATAGCAAAAAGAATAACTAAAACTCTACCATCGAAACTAGACTATAATAAAATAGAAAAAGTAATAATAAAAGAAATTAATTATTTACAACCTAAAATTTGAACGGCTAATAAATCATACACTAGAAGTCGAAAAATTTGAGGGTCCACCCAAAATACAATTTTGACTTTGAGGGGTAATCAGTGTACCCTCACTAGAGAGCATGCCTCCCGAAAAATAAGAATTTCGTTGGAAAAACGAAAGGCATGTGCAAAGCGGAAGAAATGAACCATCACCAATTCAAATTTTTAGGGGGGTAATGAGGGATTTGAGTGCACAGGGAGACAAGTACCATTGAGATCCAAGAAAAATATAATCACGTTCCAAAGATTTTTCAAGTAGTATGGGAAGAGGAGCACACAAACAGAAAGAGTCCATCTTGGAAAACAATTCAAGCATAGAGTCCTTGTCCTCAAAATCTTCTCCCCCAAAAGTTTCAACTGGATCTGGTGGAGTGACACGTCTAAGTGTATGGCCCGTAAGATGAAGCATCTCAAAATAACATTCCCATACAAGAATCGGATCAACATCCTCAAGATATTCATCGAGTTCTTGTGATGGATTTAATGGTTCGATAATAGTGGGTACACAAGGATACAAATGATCTTCAACCTCAATAGGTTTTGAAATATTTATAAGAGGTTGAGATTCAAAAGTACTTGGATCACTCTCAATGATTTCGTTCTCAAAAGTATTAGGTAAAGCGCAAGTGTTGACCTTCTCTAAGTTGTCCAGATTGCTTTTTGATAATAATCAAGAGTTCTTCCAAAGTAGGCTTCCTTGGTTCTAGCACCTCGAATTCATCATTTGGTTGAAAACATTCTTGAACTTCAAAAATATCGAAAGAAAAATCCTCATTGGGTTCAAATAATGCATCTAACTCTTGCTCCCAATAACGATTTTTTCCCAATATTCTTTTTCAAGTCTTTTTTCTTCAAGCAATTAATTTTGATAAATTTGGATGGACTTAGAACTAGGCTTGTATTTATAAGACTCATCTTTAGTGATAGTGATCCAATGTTCATAAGTCTTGAGCGCCTCCTCCTCACTATTATCATAAAAATTAAAGCCACCAAAAGAGTTAAAGTAAGACATTTCAAATTGGGCAATTAAAAAACGTGACACCCATATTTTTGGATTTTTATATTTTTAATTTTTCTGATTTTTTTTTTTATTTTTGATCAAATTCGGGATTAACCAACCTAACCTAAAGTCTACCTAATTCCCCGGCAACGGCGCCATTTTAATCGAGGTGTAAACCGAGCGTCCGTGTAATACGCTAGTTGTTGTTATCGGCTTCCAATCTCAATACAAAAAAAAACCTAAACTTGTAACTACACTTCTTAAGGAGTATAGTGGCGAGTCTGGGTATCGAATCCATAGGGAGTTAGGACGTGTGAATGTGATGACAAAGGTAAGGTAGTTTAATCATAAAGTTGATGTTAAAATAAAAGAAAAGATAAAGATGATTGATTTTTATGGATTTTATCTATGAATTAACTAGATTAAATTAAATTAACCTATGCATGCGAAATTAACTAACTAAGAAGGAATTAATATGAATGAAGAAATGGGTTAAGAATACACTCCCCCAAACCCTAGTGTGTATGCCAGTACAAAATTAGTCATAAATTAGATAATTGATCAGACCCAGTCTTTAGTACTCCAAAGCATTATATATATGTGGTTCAAGATCGTATCATACATAATCAAAGAATGATTCAAGCAGTGTTGCAATAGTTCACGCACGTTGCATCCTTAAGCACCCCGGTTACCTAGGGCAAACGAGGTCAAAAGTTCTACAATGGTTGTGAAATAATACAACACGATCTAATCACTTATTTAATTTAGAGGACAAATTTTATATCTATGCATACCACATCGGGTTGGGTTCATGCATCCCCACCCTTAAAATTTTATGTCAATATGATTAGAATAAAAGAAAACTTAAAACTGAAAGTGCAGGAATCCATAACTAAATCTAGAAAATTGAGAACATGACTTGAATTGGGATTGGAAAACTAGAAAGCAACAATTAATTAAACTAACTATGAAAGGAGTAAAAACAATAAATTAAAATTACTTGCAATGGATGAATGATGAATCTTGAATAGATCTTTGAATCTTGAATAGTAGACAAACTTCAAAATTAGGGTTCTTGGATACAAGAATTCTTTAAAAATTAACTACTATCCTCTTACAACTTGATAAAAACAACTCCCCCCACTTCCTAATAGGGTTTGCCCTTTTATAATACCTAAATTTGACTCTTCCCTTGCCTCCCCACGTTTTAAAACTAATAAAAATGAATTAAACACGAAATTTCAAGAGTTTTGACTCTTCAATTCTGAAAATAACTCTTCATTTTTGAAAATGACTCTTCATTATCTCACAACTTCAAAACCACGTAACTTCTTCACTGTAGCTCGGATTGAGGTGCCATTTTTTCCAGTGTTCTTGTAATTGGAATATCTTCAACTTTACAATTGGACCCACCTCCGGATTAAGGCTAAAAAATTACAAAAATGCCCTTGAACTTCACATTTCGTGCTTTCTTTCGCTGTTTTGAGTTCTCCTTCGCACTAACTCGCATGAAATACCTATAAAGCACATGAGAAATATACAAAACACGAAATACTTGCCAAAAGAGGTTAGTAGCATAAATACGAGACAAATCCAAGCTATTTACACTGCACGGGATCATAAAAATATTGAAATTAAGGGGATAAATGTGAAGATTATGTGCCTAATCTGGGGACTATATCCTTAGGAAAGTCCTTGGTAGCACTGTGAAACCATCGGATAGAAAGCTAGGGCCAAACTGTGATACAAGCCGACCTACAAGGGGCCTATCACTTAGAAATGCTGGAGGGCAGGGAGATACCTCGAGCTTGGAGTGTAACCAATTTGAAGAAATTCTACTTATAGTTTTCTTCTTTAATTTTTTACTTCAATGTTGAAATTTTCAATTCATTTCTGATTAATAAAAAGTGTTTGACAGTGGCATTCTATGAAGTGTTGAAATACATTATGATTCATGTACCTTTTCCAAGTTACAAGCTCCCCACTTAACGCCCAAAACTAAGATCACAAGATACGTGTTAAAGAAGGGTCAGTATGCAATGACCCTCCTCAGGCCTTCGTCATCAAACATGAATGACCTCCTAGCATTACCCCTGATATTATATGAAGCCCTACAGGGGACCCTTCGGCAACATGACCAACCCATGTTGGTCTCCAACATTGTTCGGCTAAAAAATCCTGTTCGGATAAAACATCCAACACCAGGTGTATCCTCGCCATTGGCACACTTAGGCCTAAGAAAGTGTGACGACACAACATAAAAGGTAAAGCAAGGCAGAATGGTATACTAAAAGCATATTGGACTGGGGGGATACTCACTCAATAAACCAATTCTGCCTATGTCAAGTCTAGTCGGCTGAAAAAGCCCAAGATAATTTAACAAGAAATCAATGAAGTAAAAAATACATAACACATGTTTACTTGGCAAATTTCCCCAAAACATAACTATTTTATTATATTATTACATATACAAAGAGTTACATATTCTGAGTAAAATAAATCGTAATGAAGATTAGGTCGCTGAGCAAGATAGTCAGCCACTTGTGCTCTTCGACCATCATCTCGGTGAGGAGCTAATACCTCCTATACTTCATCTGAATCTGGTTCCACGAGCTACATTAGGATGACATCTATAGGAACCCATCGATCATCCCTCCTGAATGGGTTCATCATCAAAGTTAAGGGGTAGATCTCATGAAGATACCCAAGGACAGAGTTCCTAGGTACCTGCAGCTCCCTAAGAGCACTCAACCATCTTCTAATGAAATATAGATCCTCGACCTCCCTTAACTTCAACCGAGCATCGGTCCAACCCTGATCATAACCATCAGCCCACAACTGCCGAGGACATTTGTTGAACAGGTGCCTCAGCGAGGTAACATCTCTTTGAATATCGACAACTATCACATACGCCCTATGAACATCACCCCGAAGCTTGGCAATATCCCTAGCTGAGCCACTGTCAATAGTACCAGCTCACGGACCAACCAATGAAGAGGAACTAAGGAGAACTCGAGGGGCAATGCTCGGTGCATTCTCCCTAAGTCGCGAGACTTCTCTCCTTAAAGCATCATTCTCTTATTAAAGTACCTCTTCAACTTGATTATCTTCGGTGGCATCCAAAATCTTATCCTTCAAAGCATCCACTTTTTCTTGAACAGAAGCACCGACCTCCTCCATCTCCTGGAGCCCATCCTTTAACTTGGCAACGAGCTCCGACTGGTCCTTATACTCTTGGTTCGTCAACCTAAGAGACTTGAAAATTCTTGTAAAAGCACAACGAACTTGATTGCTCGCATCAAGACCAAGAATTTCTCCTAGTTGAGAGCAAGCAGTAATAAATTCCTCAACATCAATGAGCTACAAACCATATAAGCAGTAAAGAACAAATAAATTATTACGCGGAAGGGAGCAGAATTTCATTTTATTAAAATAAAGTTCAAGTAAATTAGTGAAAAGAAAGAACAACTAAAATACAAGAAATACAAAAATCTCCCTAAGGAAGACTAACTGGCAACCTCAGTCTGCTCTGAGGACGTTGGTTGCTTCCCCTTATCTGCGGCAGTCCCAGGCACGTACCCCCAGATAAAGCAGTCACCATCCCCTGATCAAGGGAAACATCAACAGAGGTGGCCAGGACAACTGTAGCACCTTCATTGGCAGCAGGAGGAGACACCTCATCCACAAGAAGCTTGGGGCTGGGGTCATGCTCGCCAAAGAGGGCGAAATCAATATCCACGTCGGTAGCGATCAAGGATTTATCCCAACCCTTCTTAAAGTTGAGATGAACAATATAGCCAATCTGAGTCTCAGCATCCTCATACGGTGTGACCCATCCGGAGTTGTACCAACTCTCTTTAAGGGTGGCAGCCTCGGATTCCCCCTTTTCCCCTTCTCATTAAGAACTTTGTTCTCCTCAACCACCTCCAGTTTTCTCGTGCAGACCAAGTCGTAAGACTGCCTCAGCTCCTCGAGCTCCTTGGACATAGTCTCCTTTGCCTGGTTAGCTTTGTCCAAGGCAAGGTCAGAAGTCTTCTGAGCAACGCTGGCAGCCTTCAAACTCGCCTCCAGCTCGATATTCATCCTCGCCAACTCATCGCGACTGCGATAGAGGACGGTGAAATCAGATACGAACTATAGAAAGAAAAAAGAACATTAACAAAAGAGACATTAAAAGAAGAGTTGTGAAAATAGAGAAGAAAAATATAGACTTACCAAGGCTAGCCCCTGACTTGCCTTCATGGTTAACTGGTCAGTCCCCATCGACCTCTAGCGATCAGCTAGCAGAACTGCTCTCTCGAGCACCGTCGGAGCCAACTGGGGGGGAGAGGTCAACATAAGCCCCCTCAGCCAAGGCAAATATAGGCACCAAAGACTGCCCTACCTTGGTCCTCACTTCTTCTCTTCTTCTATCTTCTTCTCTCTCCTTCTTCTTCCCCTCTTCTTTCTCTCTCTCTCTCTCTCTCTCTCTCTCTCTCTCTCTCTCTCTTTTTCAAAAAGAAAATCCTCTTTCTTCTTCCTCTCCTGCTCACGAGCAGTAGTCTGGGAGCCAGTGATAATATCCCCACTCCCAGATTTCTGCTTCTTCAATCTACGAGCAAGCAACACATTGTCTTCATTATCCTTCAGGATTAAATTTTTCCTTGGGGGAGCTATATTTTCCTCACTTGAGCTCTCCGAATCCTCTGAGTCCTTCGGAAATTCTAAACCTTCAGAACCCTCCTCCGAACTAAAAAAATTATTTATCGCTTAATCTCTCCTCACTAGATATACCTTCAGCTCAACCCCTGCCAGCTCCCTCACTCTAATCACCAGAACTGATTTCCTCCTTGTGTAATTGAATTGGGTCAGCAACAACCTCTTCTGTGATATATAGCTGAGGGACACTATCCACAGGCTAGGCAATGAAGCTGGACCCAATGTTCTTGTACTCCAAAAGGAATGCGGATTATCGCCGATGCTCACCGTAAGCCAAGTATTCCCTGATCTTCCAAGCCTTGACCAGCTCAGCAGTTCGAATCTCGCAAAGATCAGGCACTGTGTTCTTTGACTATGAAGCGTCTACTAGCAATGTCCTACAGCTACTGAATGAAATTTCCTAAGCTTGGTGTCCCTGTGGTTGAGCAGCTAAAATAAAGGAATAAGAAAAGAGTTTTGTAGAAAAACGGGTTAGAGCCCGAGTAGAAAACAATTTAAATATAACAAGTGGTTAAATTGGTTAATTAACACAAATATAATTCATGTTAACTTAGCGTACTCGCTTGAGATGCTCACCTCTCATCTAATGTGCATGTCTAACTAGCCTAACTACCCATACAAGTCATGATACTCTGCACGACTATACATAGTATAACCACTATGCCAGATAACATATCTAAATAACCCGAAGACAATATATTGATATTATTTGGGAATAGGTTTAAAGATGCTTTAACTCATTCTCATAATATTTTTAATTCTCAACTGGTGACCCAAAAGGTATATACTATAATAAAGCAGCCCATATGAAACACAGAATAGGAACTTCGTACACATATATAAAATATCAATATGTATACATATAAATATCTATATCAATACTGCACACCCATTGGTGCTAGGCATACTCGGCTATCTGGTCCCATAACAACGCTCACGCATGAAGAACAATAGGTTCAATCTCTCAGGAACCAATAAAACCTATACACATATTGGAGGCGAACATAGTTCCAAGACGATGGGCTACGCACCCATACGACCGTCAATACTATCATTCTCACAGATAGCCCGTACCTAGGTTCCATTCTCTAGTGGCATGACTCAAAATCCCTCGAAGGTACACAGGATATGGTCGTCCATAATGCGTTAACCTCCGTTCGATAGCTAGTAGCTAGGTATGTCATACACATAATATTCCAAGTAATAAGCATGCACATAACTTATATAACTCAATAGGCGTTCACGCAACCCAATTACCATAGTACGTAGGTAATATTATCATTTTTACTCTAACAGTTATTCATTCATATTTTCCCTCCCTTGAACCTACCTTCCTTCCTAGGTTCTATAAACTTTCTATATCCCTAGAACAATCACACTCCCAACTAAATACAAACTCGAAACTTACGTTGCCCGATACTCACATAGGTTATGACTCTCCCTTGAATAAACCTAGGACGATTTTTAGCTCGATCGGACCCTAAAAAGACATTCTGAAATTACATTAGAAGTAAAGGGAATCTCGTTCGAACAAGTTTGTTCGAATGAAGTTCTCACTTCGAACGAACTCCGTCATTTCGTTAGAAGGGTCATTTGAATTCTCATTAGAAGTCTCATTCGAATGAGGTTATTTGAAGGACCTGTGTAGACTTCGAATGAGAAATCCGGACAGACCACTATTCTTCTCCAAACTTAATTTTTTCAACTTTCAATTTTCATTATCACTCCAAAACTCAACCCAACTCTAATTTAATGATTCTAAACTATTCCAAATTATCCTAAGATACTTTCTAATACAAATTAAAGGTAAAATCCTTATATACTCAAATGAAATTCAATAATTTCTTCAATTCGTAAATAATCTATTAAATATCAGCCCAAAATTTTTCATCAATCAAAACCCTCAATTTAATTCGTGATTAAAGCATAAAATCTCCAGATTTAACTGTTTACAAACGGGTAAATCCTCTACATGCAAATGCATCTCCAATTCATAAGGTTTCTTTACAATTCAGTCTAATTAAACCTATGTTTTCATTGCACAAAGTTTATATTCCCAAACCTAAATTAACAGGAACAATATATGCTAAAAGAGGAGCAAGATAAACACTTGCCTTGGGATGGATTTATGATTCTCTGATTGAATTAGGTATGTGGTTGATCCTCTCGTCACGATCTACACTTTGGTGTAACTATTTGTGAGAAATCTCCAACTTTTGGCTTTGTTCTCCAATAGGTCTCCTTCCTCTTTGATTCCCCCTCTCTTTCTCTCTTTCTCATGTAGGTTGCAACTGACAGACCACTAACTCTCTATGTTTCTAAATAAACTTTATTTTCGTCCATTTAATTACTCTAAAATCCCAAAAGACCAAAATACCCCTCTAGGGTGTCATTTTGGGCTAAAATGCCTCGGACTCCAATTAAAACACCCAAGTAGTATTTTCTAGCGCACTCAAAATGGCCCGAGTTATTTAAAAATAATTTGCCTTTTTAACCCCCAAAATAGAAAATTGACGTGACTCATACGCGCGTCCCAAATAATTATATCTTAACTACCGTGTATCTCATCCCCTGCCATATTATTATTTTCGAAACAATATTACGTTACTCACTACGCAATATTCAACATAATTATATTTTGACATAATTATTTTTGATAACTACCAACTTTTGTCATGCTAGTAATTATTATCCTTAACATCAGGTTAATTATAAATTAAATTTTCTCCCTTTAAATTAATTAATCCAAATTTCCATAATTTCATAATAAATATGCGTAAAAGTACGGGGTATTACATACCTCCCCCTAATAACAAAATTTTGTCCCGAAATTCGGATAGAAAATATACCTGGCAAGAATAACTCTGGATAACGTTCACGCATGTCATCCTCGCACTCCCAAGTAGATTCCTCAACATTATGGTGCCGCCACTGAACACAGAGTAGTTGTACTATCTTTGACCTCAACTTTCTCTGACTACGGTCTAGGATAACAAACAACCCCGCCTCGTATGAGCTATCAGGCTATAAGTCGATCTCCTCCAACACGATGTGAGTATGGGCCAAATCATCTCGAAGATATCTTCTCAGTAAAGATATACGGAACACGCCATGGACCCTATGAAAGTACTCCGGTAACCCAAGTCTATAAGCAACTGGCCTAATCCTCTAAATAATAGGGAATGGCCCTACATACCTAGGCGCCAACTTTCCCTTCTTCCCAAAATGCGTAACTCCCTTCATAGGAGACACCTGAAGTAACACTTGGTCCCCCACATTGAACTCTCAAAGATAACGATTGGCGTCGGCGTAGATCTTTTGTTAATTCTAAGCAACCCCAATACGGCTCCGCCTCGCTGAAGTATCTTGAATCACCTCCGGATCAAGTAACCTGTTGTCCCTCACCTCTAACCAACATACTGGTGAACGATAAGATCTGCCGTGTAGTGCCTAGAATGGAGCCATACCGATAGTAAACTGGTAGGAGTTGTTATAAGCAAACTCAACCAGTGGAAGATATTGCTCCCAGCCTTCGCCAAAGTCAATGATGCACATACGCAATATGTCCTCTAACATCTGATTTGTCCGCCCAGTCTGTCCATTCGTCTGTGGGTGATAGGCTGTGCTCAACCGCAATCGCCTCATGAAAACTTTCCCAAATTCGAGACACAAACACTTTATGTCCGTCAGACACAATGTTGAGAGGCACCCCGTGAAGTCTCACTATCTCTGCTATGAATATCTAGGCGTACTGTCCCGTGGTGTAATCCATCTGGGCTGGCAAAAAGTGGGCTATCTTGGTCAGCCGATCCACTATCACCCATATTTAATCGTGACCCCTCTGCGATGTAGGTAATCCCATGATAAAGTCTATGGAAATGCTCTCCCATTTCCACATTGGAACCTCTAATGGTTGTAGAAGTCCCTCCGATCTCTGATAGTCCACCTCTACTAGCTGATAAGTGGCACATTTCGAGACAAACTCGGCAATATCCTTCTTCATCCACTCCACTAGTACTATCTTCGCATATCCTGGTACATCTTATCCCCACCGGGATGTACCAAAAATCATGAATCGTGCGATTATGTCATCACCTCGTGCCGTAAGTCTTATCCCTCAGGAACAACCAACCTTCCATTGAAATGCAAACCCCCATATGAACCCACGGTATAAGAATTGGCTCCCTATGCTAGAAGCTACACTATTTGACTTTGACATAACGAATCAACTGCCTGAGCCTGTACTACTCTCATAATAATCTGGGGCGTAACTTCCATCTCAGACATGAACGATAGAGCCAACGCATCTTGGTGTCCTAACTCCTTCCATTTCGATTTCCACACCTCAGCCACCTCCCCTACCTTTCTACAGCTCAACACGTATGCTACCACGTTAGCCTTCCCCAGGTGATATTGGATATCAAAATGATAATCCTTCACAAACTCAAGCCACCGGTGCTGACAGATATTTAGCTCCTTCTGTGTGAAGAGGTACTATAATGACTTGTGATCTGTGAACAAGAAAAATTTCTCCCCCATGAGGTAATGTCACTAAATCCGAAGTGCAAACACGACCGCTGCTAACTCCAAGTCGTGGGTGAGTAATTCCTCTTATGAGGCTTAAGCTTACGGGTGGCATAAACTATAGCCTGATCCTCCTGCTGAAGTACACCCCCAAGTCCTAATAAGGATGCATCAGTATAGACCAGATATTCCACTCCCCACCTAGGCAATGCTAACACTGGTGCTGAGGTTAACTTATCTGTTAACTCATCAAAGGCTAACTGACAGGCGTCACTCCAAATAAATGGCACCCCTTTGCGAGTCAGGTGTGTCAATGGACCCGCTATCTTTGAAAACCCTTGAATGAACCTATTATAGTATCCGTCTAGGCCCAAGAAACTGCACATCTCGATCAGTGTCGTGGGCTGTTACCACTCCCTCACCACTGACACCTTCCCCAAATCCACAGAAATTCCTCTATCAGAGATGATATGTCCTAAAAATTGGACCACCTTCGTCCAAAACCCATATTTATCGCATTTTATGTACAACTCGTGTTGACGCAGGGTCTCCAAAACCTGTCTTAAGTGCTCGTCATGATCCTCTTCAATTTGTGAGTAAACGAGAATATCATCTATGAAGACAATGACGAACTGGTCCAAGAACTCTCTGAACACCCTATTCATGAAGTCCATAAACATGGTTGGAGCGTTGGTTAGCCCGAAAGGCATAACTCTGAACTCATAGGAACCATATCTTGTCAATAAGGTCGTCTTCGACACATCCTACTCCCTGATACTCAACTGATGGTATCCCGATCTCAAGTCAATCTTTGAGAAGAAGACAACTTCTCTTAACTGGTTGAATAAGTCATTGATTCGAGGCAATGGATATTTGTTCATATCGTGACTTTATTCAACTCCTGTTCATCGACACATAACCTCAACGATCCATCCCTCTTCTTAACGAACAGTATGGGGTCACCCCACGTTGAAATAATCCTACGGATAATCCCCTACCCCAATAACTTCTCAATCTGGTCACTTAGCTCCTTCATCTCTGCTGGATCCATATGGTAAGGTGAACGGGCTATCGGCCGAGTACTCGGTGCTAAATCAATTACGAAGAGTATCTCTCTACTTGGTAGTAACCCCAGAATCTTCTGAAACACATCGACGAACTCTTAAACAATAGGAATCGAGTCAAGTGGTACGACCACCTCCCTAAAGGTATCATCCTCTATGTAGTATACATATGTGGATGATCCTCCCTCAGGGTGAGTCATCGCCACAAGGAACATCTCCTGACCACTTATGGTAAAAACTATACTCCTACTAAAACAATCGATCATGGCCCTATACCTGACAAGAAAATCCATACCTATAATCGCATCATACTCGAACATATCCAATACAAGCATGTCAGCGGATAAGATAAACTTCCCAATCTCTATACCCACTCCCTGAAAAATAAAAGAAATCGTGGAACCTCTACTCAGCGGTGAATCCACATAAGTAACCGTACTCTCTGTTGTATCAAATCATCCCGTAGTACGTGCAAACCCCTGGCAATAAAACAGTGTGCGTCCCCTGTGTCAAATAAAATGCGCCTTAAAGTTTCCTGAATAGAAAACATACCCTCAATCGTGGGTGGGTACTACGAGGCTGTAGCCTGGTGAAGATTGTATACTTATCTATACTGAAGCTACCCCTGCCGAACTGAGATGGCTAGAATGGGTGGCAATGCTGGCATCTGTGGGGGTGCTGGGAGAGCTACGGGAAAAAACGGTCTCTAAGGCTCCTGGCGAGCACCCTGATACTGATGCTGTTGGCCTCTGCCCTTCTGAGGGTAGTCCTGATTCTTATGGCCAGTGTTACCATAAGTAAAGCATCTCCCTATGAAAGGTCTTCCCCTATGTCCCTGTTGTCCCCAGCCTTGATGGTCGTTTCTGCCCCTCCCTTGGCCATGCTGGCCCTATTGAACCTGCTGCTGGCCCTGATGGCATTAATGGCCGTGCTGACCCTACTAGCCATATTTAAAGCCTCCCTAACCATGCCTAAAACCTCTTGACCTGAACCTCTTAGGATCCCCCTACTGTTAACCGTGATCACTATGTCTATGCTGACCCTGAACTGCTTGTGCCTCACTGGCACCATTTCCTCCTGTCATTCCCTGCTGGCTGGACTCTCCTACTCTCTTAACCTCTGTTAGATGAAAATAATGGTCCTGGAAGTGGAGTAGTGCTGCATTAACCACGTCTGAATAGGTGGCCAAAGATAGATTGCCTATTAAATGCTGGCGGATCCTCCATGTCAACCAATCCATAAAATGATGAATCTTATTTTCCTCAGTAGGAGTCTCATGCGGTACAATATTTAGGAGATTGATAAACTCTGTCTCATATTCCTCCACGGTCTTTCCCTCCCGCTTCAAGTTCACCAACTTCCATCTCATCTCTGTCTGGACGGCCGAGGGGAAATATTTACAGTCGAACCGCACCCAAAAGTCTCGAATCGTGAGTGTATCTCTCTCTTCAGCGGTGGTAATAGACTCCCACCACTAACTTGAACGTGGTCAGTATCTGAATCTTCACCTCCATGCACTCATGCATCCTCAAATGCCTCTAGATGTCCTTCTTTCATTGGCTTGCTACCACCACATCGGATCTCCCGATAAATTCTGGAGGATTCGCCTTCTGGAAGGCGTCCCTAACATGTTCCCAAGCAGATGGGAAGGTCTGGGCCTGAACTGGATCCACCACCGGGGCTAGAGGTGGTGCCTATTGTACAACTGCCAATGCGATATTTATCGCCTGAGCTACAATGGCGGCAACCTCAGTGACATTCATCATACCCTGAGCTGGTGCAGGCTGATGCTCGAGCTGAACATCCCTGGGAACTCTCCGTGCATGTCGAGGAGGCATCTGAAAAGAGATAAAAGTTCCATAAGTCTACATTTATTATCTCAAAATAGCTGAAGAACGTAAAAATGTATAAAGAGTACAATAATCCAAAAATATAGGGCTCTATATCAAAGGATGCTATGCGAAAACATAATAAGCCATACAGATCCTAAGGACACTAGAACCTGATGCTCTAATACCACCAGTGACACCCAGCCTAATTAAATACCGGGTGATCAGTCCTTTATTAATTAGATGCAGAATATCCAGTTGGTTCTGATAATGCATCACTGTCGAAAATCATCAATTTTATTTTATTACAACTAACCACCTAATATTTAAAAAGGATGTCATCGAAATTTTATCTTGTTATTAACCATCATCAAGAAAGTAAATAATTAACTAATACTATTCATCCCAAAGACATAAGGAAGGAACTAGCTGAATTAAAATAAAGAACCGGAGTAAACACTTCTAGTCAAAATCTCATACAATAATCCATAGCCATGAAATAAAAGTCTACTAACAGAATAAAACATCTAAATCTCTGAAATATTAAATTGGAAGGGACGATATGTCCAACTGAAGTAAATAATGGATAGATAAAGAATAATAGACTATGAAGCATCTACTACTGTAACGTCCACAGTAGCTACATCTAGATAACTGATTGAAATCTCCTAAGCTTGGTGTCCATGAGGCTGAGCACCTAAAATAAAGGAACAAGAAAAGAGTTTCTTCAAAAAAATGGGTCAGAGCCCGAGTAGAAAATAGTTTAAGTATAGAAAGTAGTTAAATTGATTAATTAGCACAAATATTATTCATGTTAACTTAGCGTACTCGCTTGAGATGCTCACCTCTCATCTAATGTGTACGCCTAACGAGTCTAACTACCCATACTAGTCATGATACTCTGCCTGAGTATACGTAGTATAACCACTATGCCGAATAACATATCTAAATAACCCAAAGACAATATATTGCTATTATTTGGGAACAAGTTTAAAGATGCTTTAACTCATTCTCATAACATTTTTAATTCTCAACTAGTGACCCAAATGGTATATACTATAATAAAGTGGACCATATGAAACATAGAATAGGAACTCCATATACATATAAATATCTATATCAGTACTGCACCCATGGTTAAGAATCCCCTGGTGCTAGGCATACTCGGATATCTAGTCCCATTGGAACGCTCATCCATGAAGGACAACAGGTTTAATCTCTCCGGAACCAATAAAACATATACGCATATTGAAGGTGAACATAGTTCCAAGCCAATTGGCTACGCATATACCTACACACCCATACGACCGTCAATACTATCGTTCTCATTGATAGCCCGTACCTAGGTTCCATGCTTTAGTGGTATGACTCAAAATCCCCCGAAGGTACACAAGATATAGTCGTCCATAACACGTTAACCTCCGTTCGATAGCCAGTAGCTAGGTATGTCATACACATAATATTGCAAGTAATAAGCATGCACACGACTTATATAACTTAATAGGTGTTCACGTAACCCAATTCCCATAGTACATTGTTAATATCATCATTTCTACTCTAACCGTTATTCATTCATATTTTCCCTCTCTTGAGCCTACCTTCCTTCCTAGGTTCTATAAACTTTCTATATCCCGAGAAAAATCACGCTACCAACTAAATACAAACCTGTAACTTACGTTTCCCGAAACTGACATAGGTTATGACTCTCACTTAAATAAACATATGATGATTTTTAGCTCGACCGGACCCTAAAAAGACATTCTTAAATTACATTACAAGTTCAGGGAATCTCGTTCGAACAAGTTTGTTCGAACGAAGTTCTCACTTCAAATGAACTCCATCATTTTGTTAGAAGGGTCATTGGAATTCTCGTTGGAAGTCTCGTTCAGATGAGGTTATTTTAACGACCTGGGTAGACTTCGAATGAGAAATTCAAGCACACCCCTAGTCTTCTCCAAATTCGATTTTTCCAACTTTCAATTTTCATTATCACTCCAAAACTCAACTCAACCCAACTCTAATTTAATGATTCTAAACTATTCCAAATTACCCTAACATACTTTCTAATACAAATTAAAGGTCAAATCCTTATATACTCAAGCGAAAAGGAACAATTTCTTCAATTCCTAACTAATCTCTTAAATATGAACCCATAATTTTTAATTAATCAAACCCCTCAATTAATTCATGATTAAAGCATAAAATCTCCAAATTTTATTGTTTACAAAAGGATAAATCCTCTACATGCAAACCCATCTCCAAGTCATAAGGTTTCTTTACAATTCAGTCTAATTAATCCTAAGTTTTCATTGCACAAAGTTTATATCCCCAAACCTAAATTAACATGAACAATATATGCTAAAAGAGGAGAAAGATAAACACTTTCCTTAGGATGGATTTATGATTCTCTAATTGAATTTGGTATGTGGTTGATCCTCTCGTCGCGATCTACATTTTGGTGCAACTATTTGTGAGAAATCTCCAACTTTTGGATTTGTTCTCCAATAGGCCTTCTTCCTCCTTGGTTCTCCCTCTCTTTCTCACGTAGGTTGAAACTGACTGACCACTAACACTATATGTTTCTAAATAAACTTAATTTTCGTCCATTTAATTACTCTAAAATCCCAAAAGATCAAAATACCCCTCCGAGGTGTCATTTTGGGCTAAAATGCCCCGGACTCCAATTAAAACACTCGAGTAGTGTTTTCTGACTATTTTGACCCTTCCGGACACACTGACGCATTCAAAATGGGCATATAAGTTATTTAAAAATAATTTGCCTTTTTAACACTCAAAATAGAAAATTGACGCGACTCATACGCGCGTCCTAAATAATTATATCTTAGCTGCCGTGCATCTCGTCCCCTGCCATATTATTATTTCTGAAACAATATTACATTACTCACTACGTAATGTTCAACATAATTATATTTTGATATAATTGTTTTTGATAACTACCAACTTTCGTCACACTAGTATCTATTACCCTTAACATCGGGTTAATTATAAATTAAAATTTCTCCCTTTAAATTAATTAATCCAAATTTCCATAATTTCATAATAAAATAAATATGCATAAAAGTATGGGGTATTATAGCAAACTCTCTAGATATGTCAACAAAGATACCCAAGCAAAATCAAATGTAATGCCCCAACCTGGATTTATGGGTTACCCATAGTCAACTCGGTTCGGCCCAAGCATTAGGTGTGAAGTGTAATGATCAACCTATATCATGTTTCTAATCCAATTTTATTTTCACTAATGTTTCACTGGCTTAGAATGCGATTCCAATTTCAAGTTCAAACTACGTGAGGGACCCAAGGGAAGCATCCTCGGAGTCCAAGCATACAAATCCACTAACATAAAATCTAATAGAATACTTACCTGTGTCACGCTCAAAATACGAACTCGCCCCCAACCTACTGTAACAAAGATGGGGGTGCGAGTCAATTTCCAGTGGGAATGTACAAAATGCAGCATGGAAATGAACGGAAAAAAAAAGACTGTATACGTTATAATTACGTGCACATGCAACTATCTTGTACATATACAAATACTTATATATACTTAATGCATGAAACCGTTTTAATTCTAAAAACGTTATATAGTCTGATTAATTTACATTAATCTCATAAAAGGCATCATCATCCCCATGATTTATTTGTGTGAATCGAGTTTAAACACTATAGCTTGTATTTTCATACAACTCTTGTGGAGAGAGTTTCTTCACGACTGATCTTGTGATACCCGAGGGAATTCATTGTTGATGACAAAGGCTGATCGGTGGATACTGAGCATGAAAAACTGCGTGTGGACTGCTCTGGACTGAGTGATTTTCTTGAGATATTTCTAGTAACTGCGCATTATACTTCTGACATTTATTAAGTACTTTGTAAGTCGATAGTCTTGTAAACTCTTTGAAGTGCTGAATGAAAAAAGATTTTACCCGAAATTTTTTTTCCTTAAATTTCCTTGTCGTGTTTGAATGCTTTATTTTATCACCTTTATCACCTTGTTGATTGTATAGGGTAACTAAGATAGAATTTGCACTTGTATGTGTTGGACACTTAACTGTAAAAATTATCCATTGCGATCGAGATAGCGCACTCTCAAATTAGTATCAGAGCCTATTGTACAAATTTACTGTGTGATCTTTTCAGCAGAATAATTTTCTCTTGATATCAATTTTTGAAAAAGTGGTGATCTTTGAAAATTTTGATTTTAATAGAGAAATTGTATAATCGAGTGCCCATCTTCAATGGTACAAATTATGCTTACTGAAAAGCTAGGATGAGGTTCATTTTAAAAGCCATAGATGAGAGAGACTAGTTAGTTTGTGAAAGAGGGTGGACTACTCCTACTGTCACAGTTGATAATATCACTAATCCTAAACCCGTTTCTTCCTGGACTGGTGAGGAATTTAAGTGGAGTAATTTTAATTCTCATGGATTCCATCACATCATAATGTGCACTACGTCTAAAAAATCATGGGATACCCTCCAACTCACTCATGAGGGTAATAACGCTATAACGGCAGTAATGCTTCAGAATTTGACCACCCAATTTGAGACCATAACTTATTGTCTGAGTAATTTGATGAGTTCTATGTGCATTTGCTGGACATTGTCAACTCTAGTTTTAATTTGGGTGAGAGAATTCCGAAAATGAGAGTAGTGAAAAAGATTTTGGGGTCATTCCCCGCCCAATTTATTCCTAAGGTGATTGTGCTTAATTCGTTAGGGATTTTAGACACTCTTAGGTTAGAAGAACTTATAGGAGATCTTCATACTTACGAGTTAAATATGTTCCCTAATACCATTAAACCTAAGGAAGTAGGGATAGATTTAAAGACTAAATCTAAGAAGAAGAAAAAGGTGTGAGTTTGTGAGTCTGATTCTAAGAGTGAGGATGGTTTTGATGACTTGACCTTGTATGCAATTTTTTTTTTAAATTTTCATAAGTTTTCCAAAAATAATTCTTTCGATAAAAAGAGTTTTGAGAAAAAATAAAAATAAAGATGAAGTCAAGGATAGCATCGGGAAAGAGTAAGATATAAGGTGTTATGAGTGCGAGGGGAAAGGAAAAAAAGCAAATGAGTGTCCCACTAGGCTAAAGAGAAAGGGCAAGGAGATTGCAAATAAAACCACTCTTAGTGATAGTGACATCGAGACGGTTGATTCAGGGGGAGTATCACCACATGAAAAGTGCGTTGCTTTCATACCTAGTCACGTGAGTATACCCAGTGTGTCCCACGATGATGAGACAATATGTAAACGTGAGAGCCTCAATAATGTTTCGAGCTATTCGAGTGAGTGTGAGGATGAGATTGCCTGTGAGGGAGAAGAGTATCTATAATAAGAATTTTGTGATTTGTACACCGGGACGTTGAAAACCTAATAGTTAAACAAATATTTGAGTCTTAGGGTGTTAGATTTGGAGAAAGAGGTGAAAGTTTTGAGGGTGTGTGAGGCGTCGGCAAGTAAACTCGAGGAGGTGAAGGTTTATTTATGTGTGTAGTTGATCATCTTAGGCCAAAAAAAGAATGAATTATCCACCACCATTGTTAGTCTTATGGTAGATCTTCAATATTCATTGAAGACTCATTAGAAACTTGAAGCCCATGTATCCCAACTCGAAAGAGATCTCGAACATGCCTGTGAGGTCAAGATGCTCTTCGATCCCTCTTTGGGTAATATTGAGAGGTTAGGAATAGGTTATGATGGTTCATCCACTTCCCATGTAGCACCTAAACTGTTTCCCGAGTTTGTGTTAAATCTATATGGCGCTCGACCTAACCCAGCAAGGCGTACGATTCCTTGTAGGAGAGCGTATCCTAAACATTTTGAGAGAGGTGGTACTAAGCCTGTTTATGTTTGTTCCCATTGCAAACAAAAAGGATACCTCATGGAATTTTGTTTTAAGTTGGGTAGTTGTAGGATGTGTTATATCGATTAATTATTTAATTCACAAATTCCCAAATTTCAAATATATATAATTAGAGTCAATCTTTGATCCAAATTATGTGATATAAATCAAAGATGCAAATAAAACAATCACAAATCCAGGTTCAGGAAAAAATCCCTTTCGGGTAAAACCTTTATTTCACTAGATAATGCAAATTATAACTTACAGATTACACAATGAAATCTATAATGAATTTACCGCAGCAAACCCATATAGATCGTAGCCTAGCAACCAACTAACATCCCCTTGAGAACCTCAATGATTGCAATTATCACCAAGCAGCTCCCGCAAGAACCACCAATCCAGTAGTAGAGATGGAACTCCACAAAGATAAACTTCCAAGAAGTAGTTTGGGTTCCACAAATGATTCACAAAAGGATTGGAATGCTTTGGTGAATCCAAAAACAAGATTTTTAACCCTAAAAGATGAAGACTAAAGGTCTTCCAAAAAGTAGTTTTCGTGTATCAAAAGTCTTAATGAAAAAGGTCTTTAAAACATATATTTATAGCTGAACAAAAAACTTGAGGCGACTCATGTCGATAGAAGTCGTTCGAACGATATGTTCATATCGTTTGAACGACATTTGATGCGTTACAAACGACCTTTAAAAACACAAAACAGTACAGGTTTGTTTGAAGCAAACAAGAAGCACCCATTCGAGTGACCCTTCAAATGACATTACATGTCATTAAAATATGTTGTTTAAAAGACATGTCAATGTCATTTGGACGACATTGCCTTGTCATTTGAACGACATAAGCGAGAAAATATTATTTTAAAAATCTCGCCTACAGGTATTAATAAATTAATTTTGACTTAGAAAAAAGCCTCGGTTTTATAAAAATAGTTTTAAAAAATATCCCAATAGTAGTGTAAAGCATTTACGAAACTTAAATACATTCTACATGAAATTATACCTTATGTTGCGCATATGTTGAAGATGCTTGAAATTCGGATCCTTCGTCTTGAACAAATGATCATGAGCTTCTACGACATACTCTTCATAAACTATGGACTATGGAAAATATGTTCTTACAAATATTCCCCTATGTCTATGCCGGTACAAAATAAAAATATTCGAGTTATCACTCAAGATGCCTATACAAATCTAATATCCTCCCATGCAACCCAAAATCTGGAAAGATACTAAAAATTCAAGTCTTCAAATTCTTCAAAAATCTTCAACTTTGAAATCTCTTCAAATCCAATCTCTTTGCTTTCAAAGTGCCTCTTTTGTGTGCTTTCCAAATGATCATCAAAGTCTTACACATAATAAACAAAGCAATTACCTTCATGACGTATCGAGTTTGAAATGAGATAACATAAATCAAATCAAATCAAATCAAATCAAATCTCTCCCATAATTCAAACTTGCACTCCCCCATAATTCGTAATTAGTTCTCTGCCTTTTTCTTTGTCTGAAATAGACAAGGAAAAGAATAAATAAAAAATAAGCACGGAGTGTTACGACAAGCATAGAAAATCATCAGGAATAAATCAACTATGCTCATGTAAGGATAAAATCAAAAGGATCCACAATCTTTTTTTGATTTTTAAAATTTTTTCAAGCAAAGAAAATTTACAAACACAACACACACCTTGAATTTAAACTAAGATAACCAAATCGTGGAAATGGAATGGATGGGGGTGAACTAATTCGATAGAAAAATCAACTTAAACATTCATAACAGATGTGCACGATGAATATGGATACTCCTGACGATTGAACTCAAAATCATCCTTAGGTATAAAAATTGTTGAATTAAATGTCATCGACTCAATCTAATCAACAAATAAAAGTCTAAAATGATTTCCACACCAATAACGTCTAAAACTATGTAATGTTTTTTCAATCTTTGTCAGGATGTGAAAATCCGTTGATATATTTCCAACAAAAATCCCTAATATATAATAATGATCATATTTTTTTATTCAATTCTTGTCTTTTGAATGATCATATCAAGCTAAACTAGTTTGACCTTGGCTACTTTTTTCAATGCCCCACTTTTTTGGCTCCTTTCAAACTTTTTGGGCCTTGGCTACTTTTTACAATGCCACACTTTTTTAGGCCCATCTTAAAAAATGGATTTCTCGCAAAGTATAATAGTGTCATTCGTATCCCTTTCCCGTGTTCACTTATCATATTTTCATAATAAACAAATTTCTCACGAGAAACGGTTCTTACATGCACTACTTTCTCAAATTTTATCGCATTTGGTTCATTTTAAAGATAGGATTGAGATGAAAACACTTTGACCAACATATGATAGACAAGCATAATAATTACATAAATCCGTGCAAGTATACATTAAAGGAAATCATGAGTCAAACATTTAGAAAGTAATCTCAAATCTCATCTTAATGACTCCAGATATTATAAAACACGAGGATGAAATGATGTATCATCTCAAAACACTATCAAATAGTCACATGGATATGGAATGGTGTTGTGACTTGGTTATCTTAAATATCCATCCATAAACGGTGTAAAACGAAATACAAAAATCTTTTTGTCTTTTTTCAAATTTTATTAAAATAAAATCTTTTTGACTTTTTCAATTTTTTTCTCAAAAAATAGAAAATCTTTTTGTATTTTTCCAAAAATTTTCAAAATTAAAATCTTTTTGGGTTTTTCGAAAAATATATCAAAATGGAAAAATAAATACAAAAGTGGTACACACTATCATAAGGCATAAAATATCATCATAAAAGTCATCCTATGCTAGCAAATAAGTCTAAACCTCAACCATTAGGTGCGGAGGAGTTTTCCAAAGGTGGTGACATCCTATGAAAAATATCCATCAAACTATATGAAGTCTTGACTAAAAACTTAACCTGCTCTAAAATATGTTCAAACTCTCTCATGTGATGCACAGGATCATGCAAAGTATCATGTGTGGGTGCGTGTGTAGGAACAGGTGGAAAAAATCTATGTGACACACAACCCAACTTAAAACAGAATTCACTACGGTGACCTCTCTTATTACAATGGGAGAAATAGATATACGGGCCTATGAAAACCTCTCTTAATATGTCTATGACACACTCTCTTATCGGGTAACGGACGCCTAGGTCGGTTAGGTTGAGAGCCATATGGATATATTACAAAGTCGGGAACTGACTCGGGTGCAACATGGGAAGTGAACGCACTGTTATGACCTATTCCTAATCTCTCAACATTACCCAAAGCGGGACCGATGAGAATATTTCTTACCTTTTTAGATATATCCTCTGTAGTAACCTTGACTTCCCGAGCACGTCCGGGATATGTTTTGAGTTGGGAAACACGGGATTTAAGTTCACTCTTTTCCCAACCTATGACGATTAAATGCTCACTTAAAGAAACCTTCATTTTTTGAGTTGACTAACCGACACCTGACATCCTCTAAAAACTTCTCTCTCTCTCTCTCTCTCCAAATCTAACACCTTAAGATCGGTCTCTTTATTTAACTTCTTCGTGTTTACAATCTCGGCATATAATTGTCTAAAATCTTTTTGGAGATCTCTTTTACCCTCACTTTCAATCTCACTCGCACACTCACTTAAAACCCTCAAATCATCACCGGGGATCTCACGTACACAAGTGTCCACATCGTCGTGGGATAAACTAGGTGTGCTCACGTGACTTTCCATAAAGTCGACACACATACCATGATATTACTCATCCCCAGAATCATTCATCTCTTCGTCACTATCGCTAAGAGTGGCTGGCATAGAAATTTTCTTACCCTTTCTCTTTAGCATAGTGGGACATTCAAATTCCTTGTTCCCTCGCACTCAAAACATCTCACCACTTCCTCTTTATCTTTCTCACCGCTATCATAAGCCTTTTATTTCTTTTTATTCTTCTCAAACATCGTTTTATTGGAATAATTTTCTTTGGAAAATTTGAGAAACTTTTTAAAATTTTTAGCAACCATGGCCACATCATTAAAATCAAACTCTCCCTCATACTCATACTCACAAACTCTCTCTTTTTTCTTATTCTCTTTCTTCCTAGACACTTTCTAGATTGTGCCTTAAGTTTAATCCCTTTATCCTTAGACTTAACAGTTTTGGAAAGCATGTCGATCCCATAAGTTTTAAGGTCTCCTATGAGTTCTTCTAACCTAAGTGTATCTAATATTCCCAAAGAATTTAAAACGCTGACCTTAGGAATAATACGGTATGCGAGTGACCTTCAAATCTTTTTAACAACCCTCGTGCTCCCAATTTTCTCACCCAAATTAAAACTTGTGTTGACTATATCCGACAACCTAGCGTAAAACTAGTCAAAACACTTGGACTCTGACATGGTGATTATCTCAAACTGGGTGGACAAATTTTGTAATTTAGATGTCTTAACCGCGTTGGTACCCTCATGTGTTAATTGGAGGATATCTCATGAATATTTGTATGTGGTGCACGTCATAATACGGAGGAACTCGTCAGGGGTGACATCTCCAGAAATAGCGCTAAGGCCACGAGAGTTAAAGTTTTCAGTCCAGTCCGACACAAGTTTGGGATTGGTAACATTTTCAATGGTGATAGTGGAAGGAGTCCACCCTCTTTCACAAACAATCTAGATACGTTCATCAATAGCCTTTAAACCAGATTTCATGCGGACTTTTGAATAGGCATAATTCGTGCCATCAAAGACAAGAAACCGATTATATAAGTTATCCATCGAAAAAATTATGAAATATTTCAAAATCAGATTTTTCAAAGAAAATCAATATCACAAAAATTTGACAGAAAAAAGAATCACACTATAAATTAGAGTAACTTGATCTGATACCAATTTGTAGGATGTGTGATATCGATTAATTATTTAATTCGCAAACTCCCAGATTTTAAACTTATTTAATTTGAGTCAATATTTGATCCAAATTAATTAAACCCCAATCATGCATCTATGTGATATAATCAAATATCACAAATCAAGGTTCAAGAAAAAATTTCTTTCGGGTAAAACCTTTATTTAACTATATAATGTCAATCGCAACTTACAAATTACACAATGAAATCTACAATGAATTTATTGCAGCAAACCCATATTGACTGCAACCTAGAAACCAGCCAACATAGGATGCCATATAGTCAAAGCTTCACATAATTTGATGGATGTTTTTCATAGGATGTCATTTCCATTGGAGAACTCCTCCGGGCCTAATGACTGGCGTTTATACTTATTTTTTAGCATATGATAACTTTCATATTTATAGCATTCATGGCTGTTGCGTGTATTATCATTGTAATTTTCATTTTCCATTTTAATATATTTTTCAAAAATTCCAACGAGATTTTTGTTTTTCTTGAAAATTTTTGGAAAAATACAAAAAGATTTTTGATTTCTTTTTTAGAAAAAGTGAAAGAGCCAAAAATATTTTATTCTTGATAAAATTTTTGAAAAATCCAAAAAAAGTTTTGTATTTGTTTTACACCATATGTGGATGAACATTAAAGATGTCCCAGTCACCGATTCATTCCATATCCACATGACTATTTTATAGTGTTTTGAGATGTGACATCCTTTCATTTTGTTCTTAATAAAGTGTGGAGTCATTAATATATGATATGATGACTACTTACTGCATGTTTGACTCCTTGTCACCTTTAATGCGCACGAGCACAAAATTATTTGAGTATTGCACTTACCTTTTACGTTTTGGTTGTAGTGTTTTCATCTCAATCCTGCTTGTAAAACGAACCAAATGCTATAAAAAATATTATGATAGTTGTGCTTGTGAGAACCACTACTCGGATTGAAAAAAATTGAAAATCATATCTCCAGTAAATGTGTTATATTTAAAGAAATGGAATTGGGATTCGAGAGACAGGTTGTCTATGCGTGAATAGCCACCATTTGTAAAAAGAAAATTGCCTAAAATATTAAAGGCACATAAAAAAAAGTGCCAGGCCAATTTTAAAGAATATTGATGCTTCGCTACATATGAGCTTTGATTTCTTCAAAACCGTAGAGTTGTGAGAAAAATTCAATATGTGAGTTTTGAGGGAGTTTAGCAAAATATATATGGGTTTGCATGTCCTAAAAAATTCTCGTAAAAGTATTACATAGTTTTGAGCATTATTGATTTTAAAATCACTCACGATCTTTATTAGTTGAATAGGTTGAGTCGATTTCACTTGAGTCCACCATTCTTACACTTAACGTAGAGTTTGATATCTTGTGTTAGTAGTGTCTCATTTCTTCGTGCACATATGTTATGTTTGTTTACGTTGATTTTCTTATAGATTCTGTTCTCACACCAACATTTAGTTTCCATGATTCGATTATTTTTATGTTTCTCTAAGGTGTGTTGTATTTGTAAAAAAAAATATTTTAAAATTTGAGAAATAAAAAATAGTTTGTGAGTTCTTTTAGGATTATCATTGCTTGATTATTCATTCATATCTTTTTATGATGATATCTTTCAATGCTTACTGATGTTCCCTACTTTACATGTTTATTTTTTACTCCTTGTTTATTTCGAACAAAGTAAAAGGGGGAGAACAAATTATAGGGGAGAGTTTGATGTATGGGAGAGATTTTCATATTTTAATAGTTTTATTTGATATATTTCAAACTCGATGCATCACGGGCTATTTATTTTATTTCTTATGTATAGGCATTTTGAAAGATCATATTTTGATTACACTTAATGAAGACAAAGAGAAGTTAAAGAAGAAGTGGAGATTTGAAGGAGTCTTGAAGAATTTGATTTGAAGACAACTCTATCTTTGTACCTATCCATTTTAGGGTTTGGGAGGTTATTATGATATTGTATACGTCTTAGGGGATATTTTTTAATTTGGAATTTTAGTTTTATGTTAGTACCGGAATAGCCAAATAGGGGGAGATTTGTAAGGGAATATATTCTCGCATTGCTCAAATAGCTTAGGCCTACATTTAGTTTTTGGCATATCCCACTACCGTTTGATTCGAGCCAATAAGAAATCCAACATCCAACATCTCCAACGTTCAAGCATCTCCATCCTTTGAAGGTATAATGCTTTAATGTTTGAATTTATTTCTTAAATTTATTTCGGGATGTTCGTTTTTATTAAAACTGGCAACATGATAATCTCGTTAGAATGATAGTGCATTTTTGTTCGAATGATGCCACCACCTCAAAATTTATGAATGTGCTATAAATACCTATTTCATGTTTGATTACTTTAAGACTTTTGCCAGAATTGATTTGGAAAATCCTTTGCAAAAGTTTTCAACCTTTTGGTTTTAGAAAACCCTTTTGATTTGCAAATAATCATCCCCAAGATTTATTTAAGTGAATCAAGTTTAAACCCTATAGCTTGTATCTTGCATACAAATATTATGGATATAGTTTATTCACGGCGGATCTTGTGATACCCGATGGAATTCACTGTTGATGACAAAGGATGATCAGTGGATACCTAGCGTGGAAGGTCGCGTCTGGACTTCTCTGGATTGAGTGGTTTTATTTAGAGATTTGCTAGGCACTGCGCATTCTACTTGTGACACTTATTAAGTAGTCTGTAAGTCAATAGTCTTGTAAACTCTCTAAAGTACTGAATGAAAAAAGGTTTTACCCCAAAGGTTTTTTTCCCCTTAAATTGCCTTGTCGTGTTAGCATGCTTTATTTTATCAGTTTTATCACCTAGTTGATTGTTTAGAGTAATTAAGATAAAATTTTCACTTGTGTGTGTTGGACACTTAATTATAGAAATTATCCATCGAGATCGAAATAGATCACTCTCAAGTTTGAAGACCTAATATGGTTTGTCTGAAAATAGCATGACATGAATTTTGAATTGGGTGAAGGGCTTGCTACATAAGAAAAATACTCTTCTAAGTAGCTATCCTACTGTGAAAAATAGTTTGGAAGGTTTGAAAATGAAGTATAAATCAATTCATGCTTGTGTATATAACTGCATACTGTACCGAAAGGAGTATGCAAATCTCGATCAGTGTCCCGTATGCAAGGAATCTAGATATGTTAAACCAATTGGCAAGGAAGGCACAAGATCAAAAGTGCCTAAAAAAGTGTTGAAATATTTTCCCATTGGGCCTAGATTGAAGCGGTTTTTCACAGTACTATGGATAGTGGAGGCAATGACTTGGCATGCTAGGGCAGAACTAGGGGATAATCTCATGCGTCATCCTATTGATTCTATAGCTTGGAAAATGATGAATTATGAGTATCCTGATTTTGCTCGAGAACAGTGTAAGATTCGTTTGCCAATATCAATAAATCATTTAAATCCATTTGGAAACTCAAGCAATAATAAGAGTGTATGGCTAGTGATCCTAGTACCACTCATCCTCCGTCCTTCACAGTGTATGAGACCTGAATTTTCGATGCGGTCTTTGTTGATACATGGACCAAAGGCATTGTAACACCCCGTATTTTTTAATAATTATAAATTTAATTATTTTTGGTAGTTTTAAATTTTATATGTCCAGTAATTTAATTTAAATGAAATATTGGGTATTTAATAAATATTAATTGGGTGAGATTAAGATTAACATATATGTGGTAAATTTACTAAGTGTATTTATAGTAAATAAAATAGTGTGAATTTCTAGTACATCTTAGTAAGTGAAGATAGGATTTTTGACAGTACCTCAACCGGGGCTTGTGAGTAGATTATTTTAGATTGAGATAGGAAACTTATGCAGAGTGACTCAAATGGAAATTTAGAGTTCACAGTTGGTTCCAAATGGGTCGAGATAGGCAGAGTTGAGTACACCGTGGTACTACTTATGTCCCGGGGCTTTTTAGACTATCTTGAACTTATGTAGGGGTATTTAGCTCATTTTAAAATAGCCTAATAACCTAATTTCAAGATTTGTGGGTTAAAATATAAATTTTAGATGGGTGAGACAACCCTACCATTAGTTGCAAACCCTAAAAGAGAGAAGGGAGAGAGTAGAAAGCAATGTGAAGGTTAGAGAGCCTAATTTGGGAGGAAACTCATGGAATTCTAGCATCAAATCATCACACATAAAGGAGATCAGACCCTACAATCATTCCAAGGCAAGTAATTAACTTGCTTTAAATTTAATTGAGGTGATTCATGTTCATATCATGGTAGGTGTAGAACAAAACCATTTTGGGAAGGATTTTTACATAAAAATGGAGTTTTTGATGAAATTGATATCATGTGTAGGTTAGATGATTAATTAATGATATAGTACCATTAATATTGCAAGAATCTGAATCATATTAGAGATTTAGAGGTTGAATATGTTTATTTGGGGATTTTGAAATAAAATCTAGGGTTATGATGGAATGCCATTCTTATAAACCTAATTCATGGATTTTATTTATGATATTATATAAATATTGGGTATTTGGATGATTGTTTACTCTTAGAACCATATAGGATCCATTTACTTAGGTAATATACATTTTAATTGAGGTATATTATCATATTGAAAGGGCCTGGGACGAAATTGGAGAAGAAGGTTTGATGAATAGGGTTAGCGAACTAGTTCGCATGTCCAGTTGAATCGGTTCGATCTTTTGGGTGACTCGGTTCACAGTCTGGCCGAAGCAATTCAGATTCCTGGCGGGTCTGAGAATGGTTGTTCGATTTAAGGGTTATTTTTAGAGGGTTCAAATGAAATTAATAAACCCGTAAGAATAAGAGATAATTATTAGGGTTATTTAGAAAGATTTAAAATTTCATAGGGATGAGTGGGTAATTAAAGTTGGATTAGAGATAATGCGAGAAATAATTGGCGTGTAATTTTAAATAACGAATTAGGTGGGATGAATTTGTAAATATTTTATGTACGGGCTCGTTGGGTAAGTCCGAGTGTTTTAGCCGAGTGAAGCTACTTAATAAAATTAATCATGATATAAGATGAACCGGTTGGATAAGTCCGGGCATTTTAGCAGGGTGTCGCTACTTTACTTATTTAATTGAGGAGAACTAAAATAAATAAAGAGTTGGGGGATAGACTCGGGATAAGTTGTCTAGTACTTCGGATGATAGGCATGAATTAGCTGGATTTTGTGAATATATATATATACGGGTATAGAGACAGTATACATATGAATAGGAATAATATCTGTGTGTATGATATTTATGTGAAACATACCCATCCTAGTGGATATGCTATCATGGAGGTTGTGCGCCATGGGAGGTCACTCTGGCAAATCTTAGCAGAGGTTTTACCATTTTCCTGGGTTATAGGTGTTGTGCATGCCCATGTGATGGAGGGTTGGAGTCACGTGGAATAATTTGGTATGGTTATGACCTCAGACTTAAGACCGTGACCGCCTCTAATGTTCGTTAGGGTTTACGTGTTTGATGGTGAGATTCCGATCGAGCTGCCTAGAGTGTGGAGGATATTCCTAGAGCACGATAGAGTGTTAATGAGTTCGCGTCCAGAATGTGGAGGACATTCATGAATGCGATTACATGTATAATGAGTGATATATATATGTACTTGTTGTGATACAGAAAATATGTATATATGTGAAGCAAATTATATACGAACTTAAGATATCAAGTGTGAATAATAATATGATAACTAGTGAAAGTTATTGGAAACAAACTAAGTGATATTAATTTGTGAATATTGAGTTAATAACTAGTGAAGTTATTTGAAATGAACTGATTTAATTATAATTGAGAATTATAATTATTAAGTGGATATGAAAGCTAATTGTATAAGAGATGCATAACATAGGGTAGTTGTGGACCTATGCTTATATGGAGGCTAGTTAGGTGGGGTAGAATAACTAGTAAAGTTAAGAGCATACGTTAGGTGCTCACTGTAGTTAAGAGGTGAGGGGTATCTCATGTGAGTGCGAAACCAACTTAAATATTGAAAGTTTTAGTGCATATTTATTTACTGCATCTTAATTACTTGTAAATATTCTTAAAACTTTTTGAGATCTGACCTGTATCAAATATATTTTTCAAACACTTTTAAGTGTCTAGCCACAAGGACTCCATGGATGACTATTCTTTCCGGGGACACGAAGATGTAGATGATGTGGAGGCTTGCAGGTTGCTGACTAGCTGCTTCACTTACTGCATTCTAGTTTAGGTTCTCTATTCCGGTATTGGTTGGGCGTGTTGTCCCTTTTCATTCAAACTTATGTATTTCAAAATTTTAGTCAGATGAATTGGATGTGTTGGGTTTTTACCTGATGGTTTATTCGGGGACTTTATTTATTTATTTATTGCTAGTCTACATTTTACATCATGGTTTAATTTATATTGGTTACTATGTTTGAGATTATTGTATTTTGGTTAATATTATTATATGTTAATGAAAGATAAAATTTGGCACCGGCTTATTTAATTAATCGGTGGTTAGTAATTTAAAATGTTTTCGACAGTGATGCTAAGAATGTATTTGATGCGGCTCCTATTTTATTTTAGTAAAGGACTGATCACTCGTGGTTAAAATAGATGGGGTATCATAGATTGTATTAGAGCATCAGGTTCTAGTGTCCTATAGGATCTGTGAGGACTTACTATGTTTTCAACGTTGCTTTTCTTTGATATAGAGCCCTACGCTTAAGGCTCTGGATTCATAATGCGACTTACGTTCTCCTACTATTGAGTATAGTTGATGCAAATCATTTAAAAGTTTGGTTGGACTTCGTATATCGAATAATACAAGATGACCAGTGAGGGCTGTTAGGAGGACTGCAGGAGGAGAGGCTTAGCCAAAGCCATAGAGTATTCTGCGAACGGTGAGCGTGGTAGAATTCATCATGATTATTATTCAGGTAGTTGACGTTGGAATAACCACTAGGGCCCAGTAATTACCTTAAGTTCCACCATAACAGACGGTGGCACAAATTCAAACTCATCCGGTGCATTCGATAAGGGAGAGAGTCAAAAGACTTTTCAAAATGTCCATCCACAAGAGTTTAGGGAAAGTGTGAAAGTGTTATTGTCTAATGGAAGGAAAACATCCAAAGGCAATTGCATATGGTGGAGTGTAGTAACACTCAGAATTTAAATTTTGGGAGAAATTTTTAGCCCATAGGACCAGCGTTGCCGTTGTGGGAGTCAGTCATCATATATAAGAAAAAATATATAAGATATTAATTGAGAAATTTTAGGTGTGGTTTGGCCGTAAGTCCTTTCATTTGTTGTTCAAATAGAGATGCGAATGAAGTTTCTAGACTTATCACGGGAGGGACGAATAGAGCCCAATTGTGAGGAATAATAACATCAGTACCTTCCATCATGGGCACCAAATGGTTACTGGCTTCCCACCAATATTACGCCTCTCTTTTGAGCTTAAACACAACTAGATTCACTTTCTGGTTATCTAAAACCTTAATAACTACAAAGATAGTTTCTAGATCTCTGACCCACATCTCAGGTTCTGTAGGTTCAACTGACCCTGAATATTCTGGAGGATTCAACTTTAAAAACTTCTCATGCATGGAATCTTTCATTTCCTTCCTTGCCTCTTTCTCAATCCTGGCCACAGTCTTTGATTCTAGATATCTAACCTGCTGTTCTGCCATTTGAGCCATATTTCTTTCTTGTTGCTCTGCCATCCTCATCATTACTTGTGCCATTATTTGCATCTCTGTAGGCTGTTCTGGCTCTCTATCCCTTCCAGCAACACTATGCTTTACTTCAGTATTATGTGTACGAGAAACCACTCCCTCTTCTCTATGTTGTCCATTCCCAGGTTCCATCTGGAATTATCTGTAATACAACAAAGTTCTAACAAACAATATAAATAGTTTATAATACTAAACTATTGGTTAGTACATAAACAATTCATAAATATCAAATCAACTCAATACTGCCATCTAACCGTCACAACGTTCAGAATTAATAACCACGCTCTGATACCACTAATTGTTCCACCCCAAACCCAATATCCATACTAATCATTTGTTATTGGAATAATTTGATCGTAATCGTGAGCCCATTGGAAATATGATTCATTCATCAATATTTTTCTACATAATATGCATAATGAACATAATATTATTCTTATACCATACAAAAAAATCAATATCATAGTAATAATTAAGCGGACATACAATACTGTGATTAACTATGATCAACTCAATCCATACTAAATCAATCTATACAATGTGTGAGTATATTAAAATCTTTAGCGTGACAACGATAAAATCCCCATTTTAAACCCTATCTCTCTCCAACGGTGCAACTCTCAAAGTTACCGGTTGTATGGTATCCTAGCTGGCAGCGTACGAACCAGAAATTATTAAAATATAAACCCTAAGCATTAAGCTTAGTGAGGTACTCCTTCCCTGCAATGGAATAACAATTCTATATCGAATATGTGGATATAAAATCCGAACAATCCTGCCCATTGGCAATAACAATTCATGGATCATAAGATCCAAATAATTCTTCCTGTCGGCAATAACAAATCCTGGATCATAAGATCCAAATAATTCTGCCCATTGGCAATAACAAATCTTGGATCATAAGATCCAAATAATTCTGGCCATTGGCAATAACAAATCCTGGAACATAAGACCCAAATAATTCTGCCCGTTAGCAATAACAAATCCTGGATATTTGAATATCCAAACAAATCCTGAATACCGAAGTATTCAAACAAATCCTGCTCTTAGAGCTATATTCATATATCTGTATATATGAAACAATCATAAGTACACTCACCGTGACAGTTTAACTGGCTTTCCCCTTGCTTTTATCCGGTACTTGTTCAATCATCTCTTCTTCCCTTCCTATCATTCTTACAATATTAGTATCATCATAAGAATATTAATAGTCCAAAGGATAACTTCAACATAACTCAATTCATAAGCATCATATGATTCAATTCAAATCATTCATTATAAATGAAGTCCCATCTAGACTCAGGTCCTGATATTTGACATATTCAAATTACAGCCCAAACCTTCTTGAATTCTTCTTGGTAATCCAATCCTTATCATATTAGGTTTCCAACACAAAAGATGACACATCATTCTAAGTTTCCTAGAGCAAGATATGCCCATTTCTTTACCACATAGCAAATCCGCCCTAAAGGCTCATCTATTATTCAGTTATCTTCCAAGAATTTTCATAATTTTTATACATCATAACTTTCTATGATATTTCACTCAATTTCATAAAATATGTTTAATAACACAATATTAAAATTTCATAATTTTCAGGGTTCATTTGCTATGTCAAGCAAAACATCAAACATATGGTATGCATATTTACTCTTTTGGGGCAGATTTCATACCCGAACTTCCAACCATCACCCAAGATTCAATTCTTGGCATTTTTACTTGATTTTAGGATATGATATACATATATTAGTATGTTATAATATCCAATTAGAATCAATCAATTTAAGTAAGTATACAAGAAGATATGATAGTTTGAATACACAAGGTTTTTAAACAAAGTAACTTCAAGGGATTACACATTCAAGTTTGCTTAAACATGCATCAATCCATGAGTACACATCAAGACATGGAATTTTAGTAAAAAAATGATGATTTATATCATTTAAATCAGTAATACAAAAAAAATCAAACAAGATTTATGGATGGAATTACCTTAGGGGCATTTACGTAATTTTCTATGAATTTTTCTGAATATTTCTCCTCACATTCTTCTTCCTAACCCTCACAATTGTTTTTCCTCAACCTAAAACTCTCCCAAACTGAATTTTACTAAGAAAAGAGGATATCTCAAGGTTTTAAGTCGTCCAAACCAACATCCACCTCCAACCAATCAAAATATAACACGTGGCCTTACATAAAACAAAATATCATTTAAGGCTAAATGACTACTTTACCCCCTGTTCGTAAAAAGACAATATCTTCCCACTCGGATGTCCCTTCGATGAACCGTTTGTTGTGTTACAAACCTAACTCATATATCTACAAATATCTAGTTCATACCTCAAGTCAATTGTTATGTCATAAAGGTCAAAACTAGTGTTAAACATGAGCATTCCTACCGAAAACTTCAAAATTTTACATTTATAACTAATTCGGTATTCATGCTTTATGAAGGTAGGATTAGACTAAGCATAATGACTTAACATTATTTATACTAATAACATATTATCCATATCACATAAGATAATCATGATTTAAACATAATTTATCATAATTATATTATGGTTGTCACAAAAAACCTTATTGAAGCTGAAATGACTTACTATAGTGTCCTTCGGAATATATTTGAATTGGACTATATAAGTTGCAAAGAGGTTGTGTTTTATGTGACCGGGTGAGATTTAAGGGTAAAAATGCTTGTAAAGTTGATCCTAGTAGTAATTTGATCATGGTTGACTTGTTTAAGTTGAAGAGCAACGCGCAAATGAGTGATGAGCCGTTTGTTTGTGCGTTTTAAAAAGTCAAGCAAGTGTTTTACTCGGAGTATATCAGCAACGAGCCGTGGTCAATTGTTCTACATGCGCCAAAGTATCTAACCAGTAGTGTGGATGGCTTGGCTACTCCTACCGAATATCAATCCATTTTAGATGATAATCCAAATTTGAACAATTTTTAGATTTGCAATATGTATTCCAATTATTTTAAAAAAAATTAGATTTGTAATAACCAGTAGCATGTATTCTGGTAGTCCTTTATTATTATCGGACGAAAGTTTAATTCTTTTAAATCATTTGGACTTGATCAGTTTCTATGGATTTGAATCAAAATTGATTTTTTGGTTGGTGAATATGTTAATTTGGATTTTAGTCAATTTAAGCATTAATTCAAAGTCCATGACATGACCCGAATTTGAACAATATTTAGATTTATAATAAGTATTTCAATTATTTAAAACAATGCTTAGTTATGTTTATGATATGGATTTATATTCTTCAAATGTCGTTAACTTGTATTCTTCTAGTGCTTTGTTATTATCGGATGAAAATTTAATATTTTTATTCATTTGGATTTGATTATTTTCTCATAGACATGTTTCTACTAATAACAACAATTTTTGCAGGAAATGTTTTCATCAGGGCGATGGGGTAGCGGAGGCGAGAAAGGCTCGTCTGCCACTAGGCTCCCAAATGGGGCAAATTCGGATCCCTCGTCGAGAACAAGACAGCCTTACATGCTAGGGCTCCGTAGTTTCTCTAGAAGATTATCGATCCCGATTACAGGGATTGGAGGGAGGTTCCCTACGAGCTCAAGATGTCCATTTGGGGGTCATCACAGGTAGTTACTCAATTTATTTTTATTTTGTATTTATATTTTTTATATTTTATAATTTAAATGCGACTAACTCACTTTCTTTTTGTTTTATATTTGTTTGACAGGAACAATTCGGCTTGCCCCCACATGTCCACGACACCATGTTCTAACAATTGAGATATCAATACAAAATGTGGAAGAAAAACTTACGTGCACGATAATTTGTCCCGGACCGGGAGTCCATCTTGAGGCTTAAGGACACGGTACCGGTGAAGGAGCAAATCTCATTGGTAAGCTGGAAGCAGTTTGTCAACAAGGAGATCTCGCATAGGCAGTTGTCCTCTCAACAATCGGAGAGGGCTAATCAGGCCAAAAAGGTCAACGTGAACAACTCCGAGCATATGTCTTACGCCTAGGTAGAGCAAAAGATGGCAAGTTTTTAATTTTCTTTCATTTTATTTTTGTATTATTCTAATTTAACATTATTTTGCATTACTTACTAATTTTTCATTATTTTATTTCAGGAGACGGGGAGTGGCCCTGGGGGTAGGCCAAATAGGCTCGATGCATATGAGGAAATTCGAACGAAGAAGGGGAAAATAAAGAGGTGTCCCCAAGCATAGCAACCACAATTATAAGTTATGAAATATCTCACAATTGCATACTTCTTTTAATTATGTTAATTTTTTTTTATTAACTTACCTGATCCTGTATTTTTTATCGCTTCAGGCAAAGCTTAAGAAAGTGTACAAATCCCAGTCGATGCTGACAAGGCATCTTGGGCTACGGATGCACTAAGAGAAGTGCTCGGGGCGGATCACAATGGGCGGCAAGGGGGTATGCTCTTGAGTGGGAAAGTCGTGGCTCACCAGGATTGAGACGAGAGAAGTTAAAAATGTTGGAGAAAATGATCCATAATATGTTCGACTACATGAATCACCAATTAGGGTTTAGCTCATGTAAGGGAAAGTGGAAAGTGGTAGATGAGGGGGCCACGACTCCATCTTTCTCACCCCTCATCGATACCCACCTACTTATCGCCTCCATATGATCCATTCTCCACCTTTACCCCCATTGAACGACCTATGTCCATAATTGATTATCTAAGTGTGTATATAATAGACACACGAGGTGGATCACCCATAGCTATGGGGTTGAGGGACTCGGACACACACAGTCGGGTATTTTAGTGCATCAACGTTCGTTGCAATCTATTGATGCAAGGGTCTGCAGCACACATATTATGCCCAAAAAATAGAACGAACCCTTTTGGTTATACGAATAGTTCGACATTCATACTATTGACGGTTGTCTTAATTAATTTATAGTGTGGCCTAACTTACTCCTTCGACTTGTTGAAAATCCAACCCCGTGATAATTATTTGTAATAATGTTATTTGTATTTGTTGGTTATGAATATTGAATATTATATTTTTGATTATTATTTGATAATGATTGAATTAATGTTTAGTGCTTGAGATATATACCTTATATTTGTTGTAAAAGGTTAAAACATACTGCTGGGCAGTTGCAACGGCCATACTGCCTAGCAATTTTTTTAAATCTGCCCAGTATTATCATGGACTTTGATCGTGATAAGTTCGTGACAAATACCAACTTATCACAGACTTTGACAGTGACAAGCAAATAATTATCACAGACTTGTCGCGGTCAAAGTTCATGATAAGTTTTTCTTCATCACATACTTGTCATGCTCAAAGTGCGTGACAAGTAAAAATCATGTCACGAACGTTGACCGTGATAAGTTCGTGACAATGAAGTTGTCACCGCAAAAGCTTGTCACGGTTTTGACTGTAAAAAGTTTGCCTTGTCAAGGTTTTTTACCGTGAGAATTCTCCAGTTTTGGTGTAGTGATAATAAGTACCAAGCACGACAGTTTATTCAAATATTATTTAGTTTTTTGAGAAATAGAAAAATTATTTTATTTAGATTTTTTTTAATAGGGTGACAATTAAAAATGACATGAAAATATGATAAGAATTGACATGAAATTGATCCGATATTGACACGCTACGTCGTGTTGGATCGTTTTGAAACAAAATTGTATCGTGTCATGTTAGTATCAAAATTATGAGTCGTGTTAGTTGTATTATCGTGTCTTAGTGTATTAATCATTTTCTTACTCAAGTTATCATGTCTATTTATATTTAATTAAGGGTAAAATTTATGAAATGGTATTAGTTGTGTCACGTCGTATTCTATGCAGGTCATGTTCATGTCAAATAAAAAAAATACAAAGTCGTGTCGTGATGTGTTCATATCCAAAAAACTATTGCCGTGTCGTGTCGTGTCATGTCATGTTGTGTCGGCCTGTGACGATACCCAACAAACACGAATTTTCACCCTTAATTATTAATGGATAAATTACACCAATCTCCTTTGAATTATGTTGGGTTGATATATCACCAATGAAAAATCATTTTTAATTATTAAAATTGGATACTTCACACAATACAAGTAAAAATTCGTTCAAGGATTAAGAAAAGTTATCGTGTGCCATTTATGGGATTTTCTTTTTACTGTCAATGACAATTTTGTGTTGGTAAAAAAAATAAACCTTCATATCCTTAATTTAAATAAGCTAAATCCAAAATAACTTACTTTCACAAATGAAACAATATCACCTTATTAAACAACTCTTAAATAATCCCTCCAGCATCTATGTGAAATTTACATATCCTTCGATATGTCTGGTATTTTTTGGCGATAACCCACTCACCATCGCCTTGACCCCCCCTCTCTCTCCAAATATTTGTACATATATACGCAGTTAGGCCTATGAATGGATCCAATCTTAACCCAGAACAATTTAGCGGATCATATCAATTTTTTAATATCCGACTATCCATTTACCTACATATTAAAAGACTGGGTATATTGTTTACTGCCTCTGACCCGATTAAGACTCGACCTGATAATATTATATAAATACATAAAAATATTTTTTGTTTGGATATGAAATTATATTAACCACTAATCAATTTGATCCAATTCATAAAAGACCAAATGTACCACTCATCATATGATTAAGATACAGTTATAAATTTGGAAAGTCAATTTTTTTTCCTTGTGTATGTTTATATTTTAGTTTGTTAAATTCTCAAATATTTGTGGAACAAAATTTTTTCACTTTTGTAATGATTGGAGAGAATAAAATAATTTTTGTACACCCTTTTAGGCTATTATAAAGACTAAAAGTGTGTTATTTTTTCTAAAATTGTAGCGGTAAATAGGTTGGGTAAACGGACTTGGTGTCAAGTTGAAATAAGTATGTGCCTAAGGGTCCAATTTCAACTAATTAATTAACACATAAAGGTATATTTTTTTATATTGCATCAAATTTAAATTTTACATAATAAAATTAATTAGTCCAAATTACATTCAATTGTTGATTAATAACGGAAGCAATAAAATCAATCACACAAGCACATAAGTTTTTTAGAGTGGAAACCCTCGCGAAAAATACCAATATCTTCTAGCCCATTAACAAGTCCATTTGTACTGAAATGTTTTTACAAGGCTTGATAAGGACTCAAACACGACTTATATGTATGAAAACGATACCCACCACGATGTCTCTCCCTTGTGTCCTTATCATCTACCTATACCTACACAAGTAATAGCCACCCCATTTTAAAAACTATACCCTACAAGGCCTTGGTATCCACTGATTTTGATTAGAAATGACCAACCCACACCTAATCCAACGTGTTATCTTCTTGGAAGTAGAATATATCAGGGGACTTGTAAACTCAAAGTCTACTTTGATTGCATGGAGTTGACAAGATCTAACAAACAAAAGGACTCTTGCAAAATCAAATTATGGTTTTGAAAAACCTGGGCTTTGTCAATAGAAGGATTCATTTAAAGTTGTTTAAACAGTTTAGCAATAAAATAGATTCAAATAAACTTTCATTCTAAGACAAAGGTTCTCATTCGATCCAGGGAGCCCTTGTTTGAACGAAATCTTTTAAATGAGGGGTTTTGTTTTAAAAAAATTGATTAAAGGTCTTTTTTTAAAACATAATGTTCCCTCTTTCAAAACAAACTTCGATCGAGGGATCCTCATTTGAAGTCTCCATTCGATTGAGGTCCACTGCCTTGAAAAATAAGTTCTCATTTGAAACCTCCTTTGATGGAGGGTGACTTTATTCGAACGAGGTCACTAAGTTTGGACCCTTGAAATTTTTTTATTAATTTATTTTGTTAAAATATTTTCCAAATTTATTTTTATCGAAGTCCTCTCATGTCCCTGCCAAGCACTAAAGAACACTACAAGGAAATACATAACTTTGAAAACCATTACCTTTACCTAATTTTCAATATGGAATGAATATGTCTTATTCGGTTTGATAATATTTTTCATGGTGTTTTATCTCTTTGTATTCACTTGATGTAACATTAAAATTCGATAAACTTAAAGTAAGGGCACTATGACTCAGAGCTTTGTTCCGGAATTAATCCAACACAACTAAAAGATAAGGGTGTGTCAAACATGTCCTTACAAATCTGCCTAATCCATGCGAGACTCAGTGAAGATAAATGACTTGTTCAATCCACAGTATATCAACACCACTATCCATATTTTTCCTTCACACTCAAAAACATATCTCATGAAGTACAAAATATACAAGAAATATATATAAATCGTTAGGGATTATAAAATGCAATGCATCTACTAAACTACTCCCCCTAAATATATACTCAACATGAATTCCAAAATTTCTCCCCCTTTCAGTCATAGATAAACAAAGGAAGAAATAAAAAAAATATCTCACAAATGAATCTAATTAAGAAAATAAGATCTATCAAATAAAATATATACTCAAAGAGACAAGTTACAAAAATTTCTATGAACTATGAACATGGTAAATCATATATCAATAGAAAACATCATATCCATATCAATATGATCAGGAAAAAAAATCAAACATAAGTGCATGACAAGTGCAAGTTAATGTCAAATATATGAAATCCCACACAAGTTATCTAAAAAAATAGGAATGAACTTGTAACTTGAAAATTTAATATCCCATGTTTTTGGTAATTCATTAAAATTAAATATTTATCGGGAAAAACTAAATTTGGGAAAGAATTGAATTATAAAAGGTTATTATAGAGAAACTAATTACGAAAAATATGTTGAGATTTAATTTAGTATGTGTATTGTAATTATTTGTTATTGTTAAAAAAATTTACTATGATAATATCTTTATTATGCTATTAGTTGTACTGAACTAAATTAATTTAGTTCGACTAAACTAATAAGTTATTTGGGTTACTTAATTTAAATGGGATTAAAATGTTAATATAGGGTTTAAGAGGTTTACTCTAGGGGAATTTGAGTCAAATAGTATGACTTGGGGAGACATTTAAGGTTGCCTGAACGAGCATGAGTTAAACTGATAAGTTGTAATATGTTTTATAAAAAAACATATGTGCAAGGGAAAGATTTTGCAATTGCTCATAGCTTAGGAATTTTGGCGTATCCCGTTACAAACCGTTGTTACGAATCGAAGACTACACATGCCTTTCCCTGCACAATCTTTGAAGACTTGTTTGTGACCGAGTATCATTTTCATATTTCACATCACGAACATTTTACTGATGTATGCAGATTGGTGGTTTTTAATTCTTAGTCAAATTATACTGGGAGGGTTGTTGTTTTAAACCCAAGGTATTTTTCTATTTATTGCACATATGCATGGAAATTTTGAAAATTGTACTTACTTGTCAATGTTGAATACGGTGTTCTCATCTAAATCGTCCTCAATAATGAACCAATTGTAAAAAGAGGTAAGTTGTTCTTATAAGAACCATTGTCCCGATTTCGTTTGCCAAAAAAGATTATTATATATTAAGTAATGGAATGGGGCTACGACAGAGTAAACGTTTCTTTGCATTAAAAGCCACCATTTGTAAAAAGAGCCTAAAGATTAACGACACACAAAAGTAGAAGTTCCAAGGCCATTTATATTATATTCGTTAATGCTTCGCTACTTATGAGCATTATGATATCTTCAAAAATAATTTGAGAGTGAATTCATATATATGAGAGATTTTAAGGGTGTTATAAAGTAGAAGATCAATAGGTTTGCACAATGGAATCTCTTGAAAAGCGTTAAATAGTTTGGCTTGATTTGAGAATCATTTAAATGCATGACATGTTGCATAAGTCGAGTTAATTTCATTTAAGTTGAATGTTTTTACACCTAAGGTTTAAATTGAGTTCTTTCTTTAGAAGTATTTCATTGACTTCGTGCGCCTATGGTATGAATGCATATGTTGATTTACCCATGGAAAATGTTCACATAATTACATTCCTTTTCCAAGATTCGAGTATTTTCATGATTTTCCATGTTGTTATGTGTTTTGTACTTATATGTACTCTTTATACATATATTTGTATATACTTGAAAATTTTAAAAATTTCAAAAATAGTTGGTATGTTTCTTTGGAATATCATCACATATGCTTAATTGATTATCCGGTGATGCTATTTCTTATGGATTCAGGTGATGCTTATTATTTATGCTTAGTTTCTTATCCTTTGTCTATTTTGAAAAAAGAGGAGAACAAATTGAGGGAAGTTTATTTTTTATTTTTTAAACTTGTATGCATCACGGTATTTATTTTTTTCATGTATGTAAGTCTCTTCCACTTCGACCATGATTTCGTGAACTACACAAGATGAAGAAAAAGTTGTCTTAGTGTAGAGCGAATTCAGTTGACGAAGACAAAGTTTCGAATGTCGTAACGTTTTTGGGTTTGGGAGGACATTAGGATACATTTCTTTTAAGGATTTATTGTAATTTGGTTTTCAGTTTTTTTTTCACCGGAATAGACAAAGGGGGAGATTTTAAGAGTAAGATTTAATAATTTCTCATAGCTTAGGAATTTTGATGTATCCCGTTACAAACTGTTGCTATAAATCGAAGATTACATACACATTTGCCTCCACGATCTTTGAAGACATGTTAGTGACCGAGCATTATTTCCAAATTTCATGTCATGAATGTTTTATGGAGGTATACGGACCAGTGGTTCTTAATTCTTAATCAAATTATATTTGGATGATTATTGTTTTAAACTCGAGGCATTTCTCTAAAATGGATTTTTAAAATAGTTTTTTATTTTTTAATCTCGTTAGAATGAGATTAAGATCATGTTTGAACGACATCACCTTTTCGTTAGAACATGCTTCAAACGAGCATCGAACGAGTTTTTCTCTGTTCAAGAAACCAAACTTGTTTGAAGGACATTTGAACGAGATTTTCATTTTGTTAAAAACAAATGGCACTATTTTATAACGATACATTGCTTTAATTCGAACGATAAATCATTTTCGTTCGAACGAAATAGCTTCCTCAAAATTCTCATTTTTCTATAAAAAAAAAGCTTCTTCTAACCTAATTTTCCAAGACTTTTGGCAATAAACGAATTCTCAATCTCTAAACCAAAAGTTCTCATCTTTATGTTTTAGAAAAACACTCTTCTTTCCAAAATATTCATCCCGTATATAATTTTTTGAGATTGTTCAAACCCAAGTTTCTATACACTTGCATCAAACCATTGTAGAGTTATACTCTAATACTTATTTGTAGAGCCGAGGCTCTACGGCTAAAGAAGAAATGATCATGCATCTTGAGCCTGAACGGTGGATACCGAAGGAGGACCACTTCCTATAGACGGGGATGGACTGTGACATAGATGTTGAAGAATTGAAGATAATGCATTATACTTAGTGGAGCTCTAAGTAGTCTGTAAGGCATCGAGTCTATTTATTTCTCAAATCTAAGTTTTATCCAAAAGGGATTTTTCCTCAATCTTCTTCGTGTGTTTGTTTAATTTGATTATTTTCATGGTTTAGTATAATTAACTTGGACATTATATTACATGGACACCTAATTTCTCATCATGATAAAATTTGAATTTGTGTCTGCATAACCTAATATACAGACTATCCATATGAACCTGAACATTATTGTGACACCCCGCCTAATAAAATACCGGGCGATCACTCATGTACCAAATTAAAAAAGGAGTCGCATATGGATCATTCTCAGCATCACTGTCAAAAACCAAATTAATTACTAATAACCTATTCGGCTGGCTTCAAAATTTTATTTAACTAATCTTTTTAAGAAACTATACAATATAAACATCCACACAGTTTATATAAATGAAATTGGAAAGGGATAAAATAACTGAACACTCGGTTCAAATATAATATAACCAAATCGAATGCCGCACCAAAAGGCGGTGAAAGAATAAATAAATATAATTGGGCTTTTGGCCCGAAAGTAACTACAATGCTTCCAATCTAGATCGCAAGAATAGAAGCGTCTAAATCAAACCTGTATGCATCCACAGCTGTTGTAGCAAACGTCTAACTCGAAAGGATCATCACCTAGGCGTCCTTGTGTATGGACACCTATATATATACAATATATAGCAAGAGAGGAAAAATATAAAAACGTGACAGAGCCCGAGTTGTGAAAATATTTAGCAAGTGCATAAATGCTTTATTATTAAAAATATGTTTTATCTCATATTTAAACGAGTATCATACTCCCATGAGATACCCCTTACCTCTCTTCTAATAGTGCACACCCAGCGCATCCCTCTAAACATCCTAGTCAAGCTACACTTCCTAACTAATCCATCACCCCAAACTCTAGAAATCCTAAACAAACTAAGTGCTAAGGGCTAAACTTCTCCCCAGTCTCGATGCTATGCCATGTTCGTGCGTGGGGTGTCTCGCAAAGCGAAATCCAAACAAAGAACCCCCCGATACACTACTATGTGACAAGGTCGATCGTCGAGATCTATTAGACCCTCAGTACACGAAATATATATATACATACTTATATAAGAAATCCCAATACTAGAGCACTAAGTGTTAAACTTCTCCCCAGTCTCAACACTAGGCCATGTTCGTGCGTGGGGTGTCTCGCAAAGAGAAATCCAAACAAGGAACCCCCTATACACTACTACGTGGCAAGGTAGATCGTCGAGATCCATTAGACCCTCAGGACTCAAATTATATATATATATATATATATATATATATATATATATATATATATATATATATATATATATATATATATATTCATATAATTATATTCATTATCATATTCATTTTTATCTTTCATACTCACTTTTATATACGTATCATGTTACACTTCCGGACATATCTCCCGGAATGAGAATTAATCCTTTTTCATTTCATATTCATTTTTATCTCTTTACTTCCATAGCGATATAATATCTTGTTCTCATACACAAGTAATGTACTATCCACACAAGTACAATAAAAATCCCAATGATCCCTAACTCGAGGATGTGGTCTTTCAATGCTATCACCTTCCACGGCATCACTCATATACCATCCTAGGACCAGCGATCGGAATCAATATCACCGACATCGCGGTCAACACACACACACACAACGTCTGGCAAACGGTCATAGTTCCTCCCCAGCAATGAGACGAAACATATCCATCACGTCTCACCCCTAATAAAAAATCACACAATATAACAATGGACACTGTGACCTGGGGACTATCCACACCCTGCTCCTCGAGCCAGGGTGCTTGATATGACACAAATATTGCGTATTTCACCCGTTAACCTACACCTTATTAGCCCCCTTGGGTATCTTAATCCCTATACTTATGCTCGTTAACCAGACAACCTTGGATTTATATGTTAACATGTTTTGTAGGGGTTAATTGAGCTTTTGTAGGTATTTGAATGCTTAAATGTTTCGTCGACTTTTGCAGCTTCGGGGGAATTTTAGTAATTTCAGCATTCGGGTTTGAATCCCGAGCTCTTCATGGAAGTAGAAGCCCTCTGATTTCTCTTCGCGTGGCCACCGACGGTGCATGATTCTGAATTGTATCGAAAGAGTTATGGCATTTTTAGGATGGTTTTTACTTCAAATTCACACTCAATCTCACATTCAAGGGCATTTTTGTCATTTCATGTTTTGGTTTTTTGGCCTAATGTCTTCTTGGATGTTGTAGCCCTCGGAGTTATCTTCGCGTAGCCTCCGACCGTGCCTCATTCCGAGCTATAACGAAGAAATGGCGGCATTTTCCGTAAAACATGACAAAGCTGCAGAATTGTAGACGTGTAGGGGCGAATCGATTCGCCCCAAAACCGAATCGATTCGGAATTGCTGCAGAATTGCAGTTCGAACTTCCCCTGTTTCCTAATCGATTCGGACCATTTCCGAATCGATTCGGCCCTCCAGATTTTTGGTTCTCTTCCCTTTTATTACAAGTTTGCCATGGGATATTTTGTATAAAACCAATCCATCTCATTTTGAGATGAAATAATCAGATTTTTAGGTTAGTTTAGCTTAGTTCTAGGGTTTGGGTTTTGGGAGCTCTTCTTCTTCCTCATTTGGTGTGACAACTTTTGGGTGTTGTAAGTTGGATTTTCATTACCCCTACCATTAAGATAGTTGATTTCTTGATTTATTTCCATTGATGTCATTTATATCTGTTGCCTAGATTAATTTATTTCTTGCTTAATTAGTTTATTGCTTTGTTAATTAGTTAAATTCATGTATTGCCCGTAGATAAATAGGGTCGTGATTTCGTTCCGCCATTTACGGGTTTGGACCTCGAAAGTTAGGGTTTCGTGTAAAATTGCATTTAATTGAAACCGCGTGTATTAAAGTTGGATTGTTATGCGTTTAACTTTATTTGTCACGCAACTTTAGTGTTTATAGCGATATTCCGAATTTAATCCGCGTGTGACCATTTTTTATTAAATATTTAGTCTCGCAACTTTGGCTTAAATTCCTTATTGCGTGATATTTATGCTTAATTGAAAATGATCGATTAAATGTTTTCGAATAGAAATTCTAATTAGTAGTTGTTTAGCCCGTGAATGTGTGTATGCGATCCCGATCCTCGCTTTACTTTTGCGTAGCGTAACTTATTCTTTTTGTTTTTCCACCATAACCACCCATCACCTTTTCTTTTATTTATTTTACACTTTTATTCCAGAAGTAATTAAACAATTAAAATCTAAAATTCAATCACTCCCTGTGGATTTCTTACGATACCCGACTTACCGCTGTGCTTGCTTGTCAAGTGTAGTAGTAGCTTAGGTTTTTTTTGTATCGCGGCGGCGAAACACACAACGATTGTGTCCTCACACGAACACACTTTTTCCGCCCGGTCACAAAATGGCGCCGTTGCCGGGAGTGTGTTTTAGATAGTAATTGTTTTATTATTTCATAGTATTTTTCTTTTGTATTTGTATTCTTTGTTTTAACCTTTTTTGCAGGATAGCATATTTGAGCGCTACGAAACGTTGATTCGTGGTTGCTCACTTTCTTGCTCGGATTCTCCATCTACAAACAACGAGGTAATCATGTCCTACTATTATAGTTATTACGGTTATTCTAATGATTCATACTTTGGGGATAGTTTTCAAGTTTTTCATTTTAAAGATTTTCTTGAAAATGAAAGACTTCAAAACATTTATCGCAATGAAAATCGTTATTGGGAGTTTGTGTTGGATTCATATTTTGAAACCAATGACGATTTTTATTCCGATGATTTAGAAGATGAGATTTTACCAAATGAGGAGTCCGAAGCTCTTGAGCCGAGGAAGCCTACGTTGGAAGAAACTTTTCTTCTTTACTCCCAAGGTTTGGAAAGCCTAAATGGTGCTGGAATGAGACTTGGAGCACTTTGCGATGAGATGAATTCTTATGCACAAAACAACGAGGAGGTGGAAACTTGTGTTTCACCTCAATTTTTCAAAGAATTTCTCATCGAGTGTGAACCTCTCTCCCCCGAAATTCAATCTCCTTCCAACGATATGTTGACGGAGATTGAATTTATTTCATTACCATATACGTTTTCCATCATTGAACCATTAGAATTACCGGTTGATTCCTATGAGTCGGTAGAAACTTTTAAAACTTCTACACTTTTTGCCGATGAGGACTCTTTATCGGACTTGTTTTCGATGGATGTTATCCCCACGTGTGCACCACCTCCCATTCCATTTGAAAAAACTTTGGGAGGAGAGTCTATTTTTCTTGGACCTCAAGTGTATCTTTCCCCCTTGTTATCCAAATCCCCCATCGTCCGCCCAAAATTTCAAATTGGCGATGGTTGACTTTTTCCACCACCCACATGCCTTCCGTTGTTCAAACGGAATTCATATCTTTCGGGAGGCATGTTCAATTTGGAGGGTCCACCGTTGATCTTTCAAAGTCAAATCCCTTTTTGGGTGGACCCTCAACTATTTAGACTTCTAGTGTATAGTTAGTGTGAAGCCTAAATAGTAGGTTGTAAATAGTTAGCTTTTTAATTTTCTTTCTTTCCTTTTTTTTCTTTCCTTTTTAATTTAGTCTAGTGTAATTAGTTAACTTTTTGTTATTTGTTTTTGCTATGCTCGGTACTAACTTGTTTTGTAGATTCCTTTGGACTCGCGCTTATGGAGATCGCTCCAATTTTGGGTAATATCGTTATTTTCCTCTCTTTGTGTTGTGTTCTTAATGCGCATCGAGGACAATGCAACATTTAAGTTAGGGGGTGTAGGATATTCTATCCATTTCATGCGTAGTCCATGGATTTGCTCACATTTAGTTACTAAGTATGCCTTTTTGTGAAAAATTTGAAAATTTTCAAAAATATTTTCTTTCTTTTTTCTCCTTTGTTGGGCATTTTGCCTTGTTTCCAGTGATAAATTTCAATAATTGCCCGATCCAATAGACAACTCAATGATGCATGTTCTCGATTTTAGAAGTTATTGGACTTTAGTCCTCAAATCATTGATATTGTGAATAACTTCATGAATTAAACTTTATCCCATGAGCATTTGCACTTTCCTTGTTATATTGATTTGGTTTAAGATTTTTATAACTCGGGAATCTTTTGTTGCATTGTATATACTTACACCGAGTAAGCTTCGTACCTTTCGTCGTTTGTGAATGTTATACACTATTCTTTCCTCTTTGAAAACGTTGAATTCGTTGGTAATCTCTCTATTCTTTCATTTGACCGTTCATTAATTGAGTTCATGCTTGAAATGTGTTACTTGATCATGATTTTCATATATTGTTTTGACTTGAGAATTGCGTAAACTTTGTGAAATGATCATAGGCAATCTTTGTTATATCACCCATATTAGCCTTGACCTCACCATATATGTTTCCCTAGTCAACCCCTTTGAGCCTAAATACTAGCCTTTCGTTTCATTACCCAAAATCCCATAACCAACTCCAAATTGGAGTTTTAAGCCATACATACACCTTACATACCTTTGTTTGGAATGTTACTTAAGATTGAATGTTGTTGTTGTATTGCGGTTGCAATTTTAGGCATATGGGAGTTTGATACGTAAAGAAAAGAAAGTAGTGAAAAAAGTGAAGAAAAAGAGAAAGCAAAAAAAAGCAATAGAAAACAAAAGAGAAAAATGAGAAAAAGAAGACAAGAAAAGAAAGAGAAAGTTGTATATGTTGTGTATGGTGTTCAATAAGCTTTGATTACTCTCCAGATGATATATCTAATGCTTGTTTGGAAGTTACTTTCCATTTTTGATATTGCCCGCATCCTTCTCATTATTCCAAGTTTTCATCTCTGAACACTTTGAATCCGTACATATACCTTTCATTTCGTACCTTAACCCCAAACCTACATTACAACCCTATAAAGTCCTATGTGATCTTAGGTTGATGTAATTCAAAAGTTTAAATAGTTTTGATAATCTGTGAAAATGCATTTCGCCTCTTTTAGTGTGCGGTATCCTTTCATTGAGATTGCAAGTTTTTCATTTCCTATATAGCGTTCTTCATTTGTGACATGTGTGCGGCCTAGTTTCCATTTATATTTACTCTTTATGCCCGCATGTCCCGTGTGTTACCTCCCTGTTTCGAGTGAAATTCGCTTGATGAGTGTAATCCCCGTGAGGATTGAATATGCTTGCTTTATGTTTATCCGGATTATTTAAGTTTTTGCCAAATCATATTTTGCATTTTCTCTCCCCCCTCCCACTTTTAAAGTTTCAATTCTATGAGGTGCATTCAACTTGTTAATAACAACGGACTTTAGCTTGAATTCGTTCAATGTGCTAATAACATGTTTGAAATCTTTTTCGTTGTTGTTGAGTTTGTCGCATGTTGGGTTGGGCATATTTTGAGAAAACCATATGAGGTTTGTGGGTTTCATCCCTGAAAACCCTCACGAGACGACACTCGTCCACTAGGGTAACCTAGGGGTTTAACAGCTTATTGCATATGCTAAATGCAATCGTTCGCCCGCGAAAGTGGCCTTATCTTTTTATTACTTTTTCATCCCATTTTGTACTTGTATCCTGTTTCTGATTTTCTTGTAGCTCTTGTTGTTTCCTATTTCATTGCTAGGGACTAGCAATGTGTAAGTTAGGGGGTGTGATACGACGCAAATATTGTGTATTTCACCCGTTAACCTACGCCTTATTAGCCCCTTGGGTATCTTAATCCCTATACTTATGCTCGTTAACCAAACAACCTCGGATTTCTATGTTAACATGTTTTGCAGGGGTTAATTGAGCTTTTGTAGGTATTTGGATGCTTAGTATGAAGTTCAGACGCTTTCCGGAAATGTTTCGTCGACTTTTGCATCTTCGGGGGCATTTTAGTAATTTCATCATTAGGGTTTGAATCCCGATCTCTTCACGGAAGTAGAAGCCCTCTGATTTCTCTTCGCGTGGCCGCCGACGGTGCATGATTCCGAGTTGTATCGAAAGAGTTATGGCATTTTTAGGATGGTTTTTACTTCAAATTCACACTCAAGGCCACATTCAAAGGCCTTTTTGTCATTTCATATTTTGGTTTTTTGGCCTAATGTCTTCTTGGATGTTGTAGTCCTCTGAGTTATCTCCGCGTAGCCTCTGACCGTGCCTCATTCCGAGCTATAACGAAGAAATGGCGGCATTTTCCGTAAAATATGACAAAGCTGCAGAATTGCAGACCTGTAGGGGCGAATCGATTCGCCCCAAAACCGAATCGATTCGCCCCAAAACCGAATCGATTCGGAATTGCTGCAGAATTGCAGTTCGAACTTCCCCTATTTCCGAATCGATTCAGACCATTTCCGAATCGATTCGGCCCTCCAGATTTTTGGTTCTCTTCCCTTTTATTACAAGTTTGCCATGGGATATTTTGTATAAAACCAATCCATCTCATTTTGAGATGAAATAATCAGATTTTTAGGTTAGTTTAGCTTAGTTCTAGGGTTTGGGTTTTGGGAGCTCTTCTTCTTCCTCATTTGGTGTGACAACTTTTGGGTGTTGTAAGTTGGATTTTCATTACCCCTACCATTAATATAGTTGATTTCTTGATTTATTTCCATTGATGTCATTTATATCTGTTGCCTAGATTAATTTATTTCTTGCTTAATTAGTTTATTGCTTTGTTAATTAGTTAAATTCATGTATTGCCCGTAGATAAATAGGGTCGGGATTTCGTTCCGCCATTTACAGGTTTGGACCTCGAAAGTTAGGGTTTCGTGTAAAATTGCATTTAATTGAAACCGCGTGTATTAAAGTTGGATTGTTATGCGTTTAACTTTATTTGTCACGGAACTTTAGTGTTTATAGCGATATTCTGAATTTAATCCGCGTGTGACCATTTTTTATTAAATGTTTAATCTCGCAACTTTGGCTTAAATTCCTTATTACGTGATGTTTATGCTTAATTGAAAATGATCGATTAAATGTTTTCGAATCGAAATTCTAATTAGTAGTTGTTTAGCCCGTGAATGTGTGTACGCGATCCCGATACTCGCTTTACTTTTGCGTAGCGTAACTTATTCTTTTTGTTTTTCCACCATAACCACCCATCACCTTTTCTTTTATTTATTTTACACTTTTATTACAGAAGTAATTAAACAATTAAAATCTAAAATTCAATCACTCCCTGTGGATTTCTTACGATACCCGACTTACCGCTGTGCTTTCTTGTCAAGTGTAGTAGTAGCTTAGGTTTTTTTTGTATCGCGGCGGAGAAACACACAACGATTGTGTCCTCACACGAACACACTTTTTCCACCCGATCAGTGCTCACCCTCATCACGTAACTTCCCAAAGATAACATTAGAGGGGTTATGCTTTACACATATATATACCATCCACACATAGATATATATACATATTCGTATCACATAATATATATACTTTACTCACATAGTATATATATAATCCACATAGTTCCTTCAACAAATATAAATGGCCATAATTGCTAATCACACATAGAGATGACCAATAATCCCAAATATTCTCATAATTAATAATATTCGAGTATTCGCACACTCACGATACTACACTCAAAAGTATCCCCTCGCTTGATAAATAACGAGTACCTTATTCACACTTAAGGACTTATATAATTTCTCCAACTATACCAATTCACACTTAGTGAATACAGATCTTCCCAAATTTATCCTAATAGTCTCGTAGAATGTACTCAACCACAATTGACATAATTATTTTTCTACGTGTATGCTTATATAGGCCTAAATGCCCATCGAAATTATCCCCAAAAATATTTGTCACCAAACACCCTTAATTTAAATAGGTCATGGATTCCATTTTGACGAACCCAAGGTCTACATTTCGCTCAAATAATAATCTATAGGTCCCCACTCTATATTTAGGAACCCCTAATATTTATCTCCAAACAATTCTAGCCTTAATTCTACCAATATCAGGTTTGATTTCTAACTAACGATTTCGATCTCGGACAACCCTCCGTACAAAATTTATTATAAATCCAAAATAAAATCAAAAAATACGTGTCGGTGCCCACGCGACCGTATCGAAAATATCTACAAATTTCATTGTTTGATCAAGAGCCGAATCGATTCTCGTCTAGGACGAATCGATTCAACAATGACACTAGTTACTATTCATCGTCTTTTTCGAGACTGTTTCGGCCATTTCCAAACCTCCAAGCTAAATTTCCTTTGTTTCCACCAACATCTAACAACACCCAACTAAATATACACTAAGAAAATCAGTTCTAAACATCCAAAAACCAAGAATCAACCACTAATTTCGATTAAATTCTAAGTTACTCCAATTTCATAATTTTCGGGGTTTACCCGTTAAACTTTCGAAAAAAACCCGTTTAATCCACAAAAACCCAACCCAAAATATTTAGGGTTTGTTATTACCAATTATGATATGATATTTATGATCAAAATCAAATAAAGCAAGTAAACACTTGCCTGGAGGATAAAATTCGATGAATTCGGCAAGGGTGAGGGTGAACATGCACCGGTCACGGGTCTTATTGAGCACAAATGTGAGGGCAACAAGGGCCCTATAAGTATGGTGCTCAAGTTGGTGGGGGAGTCAGAATGGTTTGGCAATAATGATGAGGCGGGACTCATAGAAAGTGCACGACCATTATATAAATGGACGGTGATAATGGACACGCCGTGACACGCCAGGGAGCTGCCGATGGAAAAAATTAACACCACAAGGACGTGGTGTGCATAAAGTAACAAGCTCGGTGTCACGAAAGATAAGAGTAGCACAAATACTCTCATAGATAGTGGTGTCGATGACAAATTCACAAATGTGGTTGTGGAGTACTAGGGTGGAGGGTGGGTGTAGGTGAGGACCTAAATGATTAGATGTGAACAGGCGAGGAGAGATAACAAGGTCCAAACTAGGCGGTGGGGTGGAAGGGACAGTGGGTGGATCGTGTGGAACAAAGGGTGGAGGATGATGATCTAACTCACGAGTAGGAGACACACACTCCTCATAAGGCACGGAGTGATCCTCAAGGTCACTTGCAGGAGGAAGTGTGGAAATAAACGAGGGAGTGATCAACTTAGCCACCATTATGTCACCATCTGAGGTGGTGAAAGGGTCTAACGAGGCTTTAAGATCCGAGATTAATGAATCTACATCAATATTTGGCTCAAGCGGAGCCAAATATGATGGGGTAGGATTCATATCAAGGGAGGTAGAAACCATCTCGGATTCAATATCAAGAAAATGGTGAGCACTCGTAGCCGGAGCTAACCTAGGATGAAGTGGTTCCTCGGTAACCAACGCAGTGGGCTCAATAGGTGTAGGCTCAGGCATAAATAAGGATTCCATGGAAGGGGAAAGGAGAACCTCTATGGTGGGTTCGTAAGGTTAGGGCCGTGTAGGATCAGTCTCATAATCAAGGGATACGTCAACACAATTGTCAACTTGGGTTCTGGACCACGGAGTGGTCTCAATGTCGAGATTCTCAGGAAGATGGGGTTTGTCACACTCAAAATCAGTGGCACAAGACGACGCATCATCGTTCCACGTGGGAGCAATAACGGGTTGACTTGGGGTGAAATTCAACTCGTTCGCACACTCAAATGCAGTAAACCTGTGTTCAAGACGTTGAAGGGCTTCATTTTGCGATTGAAGAGTGTGCGCGAACTTGTGTAAGAGGATCTCGAGAACGGATGTGCAAGGTGGTGGGGAGATGGCGGTGGGTGGCGGTGGTGGGTGAGGTGGACACAACTCGCTAGAAACACAAGGATGTGGAGAATACTCATAGGAAGTATGGGTAATGGGGTCAAGTGGGTCATACACGAGAGAAGAATCTCCGTGAGAGACAAAAGGTTGATCAACACGAGGAGCATAGTAAGTGGACTGATAGATATGAGGTGCACGAGGTGGTGATGACGACTATTGGAAACTGTAAGGATCCACAACATGGTGTTGCGATTCATATTGCATGGAAGGATGACCAGGCCTCCATGAATAGCTCGGGTACTCATACCCCTCGACATTAGATATGTCGTGATAATACGTCGAGGGTGTGTCCAAAATAGTATCATAGGGATACACATGTTCCAAGGTGGATTCAGATGGAGAGAATATAAATGGACACTTATGGGACAAGTGGTTGCTAAGAAAGCAGTGTGTGCCCGACGAAGCATGTGATGGTTTGACACTCGTCACCCGAGGCAGTGGAAGATGAGATGTGTGCATGGACGACACAGGAGTATCAACGGTGTGCGTTTGAGAGTTAAATCCCTCAATTAATGAATCAAGGGTCGATTCGGGCTTATCATCAAACAAACTTCGAGAGAATGTGAAATGGCTAAAGTATTCCCGTAAAGGACGTTCTTCGGCCAAGACAAGAGGAATATTTTCCGGTTTTTAAATAGATTTCAAAAGAAAAGAAAATGTTTTTGTGATTTTTGAAAATAAGAAAAGGAAAATATTTTTGGTATTTTAAATATAGAAAAAAAAATCTTTTGGGATTTTTGGAAATATTTGAAAAAAAAGAAGGAAAATATTTTTGGGGCTTTTTGGGAAATATTTTTTAAAAAAGAAGGAAAATATTTTTGGGTTTTTTGGAAAAGGGGAGAAAATGGACTATGGATGTGATCGAACTAACTAAAACCAACTACCTAAAGAATGGAATTGGACACACACGAGTTAAGAAAAAATCCGAACGAGCACATAGCCAATTATTATCTTCAAAATTAGAGAGAGGGGTAGTCAAATTTTAATTAAGTCCGCGGGCGACAAAATCATGGATTTTATCTTTGTGATCGCCTGTTACAAAAATGTGTTCCTACGGGGCTAGCTAGTTGATTGATTTTAAATTTAATGAGAGCTAGGGTAGCACACAATGGATAAGCGAGTGAGTCGGGTGATGAAATCCCTTCTCGTTGCGATGAACGGGTCCAGGACTTAGGTAAATTAATTCATCAAACCATTCAATTTAAGTGAGATGCAGAAATTAAAAGAACATATGAGCAATTAATCACACAAAAAATGAACACGCTGACAGGAGAGTCGTGAGAAATAAAAAGATTGTACCTCCCACGGTTTTTACACACGCGGGGTGAAGACCGAACTGAGTCGAAGGGGGGGAGATCTCGCCTATCTCAGTCGTCCCCGGGAGTCCTACTGACCCAAAGTAGAGGCTTCAAAATCCTCGCCTTGGACGCCCTCTCTCTACCTTGTCCAGTTTCCCTTTTCACTTTTTTTAATTAATAATTATTACAAAAAAAATCGGTGTCAAAATGCACCAAATAAATACAAACCTTCAAAACTCCTATACAACTAGTCTAATGAGGAGGGAGGAGGAATAATAATTACAACTAAAAAATAAAAATTACGAGTCTTCAATTGCTTCCAGGCCAAGAAAGCGGCAACGACGCCATTTGATAAGAAGCTTTTTGCGTACGGTCGTTGTCTTCAAAAGCCGCTCTCAAAATTCCCTTGACTACCAACAAAACTTGTCTAAAACTAACTCGTATTGCGGTAAGTACGGGTATCAATCCAACTTTCAAGGGAAAAATATATATATTTTAGACAATTTCAAGGGAAAACGTGCAATTCTAATTTTTTATGAAAATATATATATATTTTTTTATTTTTAAAACAATTTCAAGGGAAAAATTTATTAATAAATGCTAAAAATTATAAAATGACTAAAGAATGAAAAAGATCGTGCAACCGAGTGTGAAATAATGTGAGAAAGTCAAGAGATGGGATTACACTGCATTTTCAATTATTTTAATTTCTCAATTTATTAATTTGAAATATTTTGAGATAATATTAAATCGATGATCTAACTCTCGTTAAAATTATAAATTTAATAAAATATTTTTCAAAAAATTAATTTAAAAATGTCACACGATGAAAAATTAGAACTTATACTATTTTCAGAAAATTACCCGCTTGGATCAATTTAAAGAAAACAATATCAATCTTTAAATTTCAATACTGAATTAATATTCAAATATCGAAAAAACCTATCTCTAGTTCGATTCCTAAATTCAAATATTAATTTTTTCAATTAATTTACTAACTCGGGTTATATAAATTAATTGGTGACAGTTAAAATTGATTTACCTAGAAATATAAAATTAATGAAACCAATTAATTAAATTAACATCATTCGCAGTGCATCCCACCCCTTGAACGAGGTGTTTAGCCAAACATTCTCACGTGTGCATAAACAACAATAAATAATATGTCAAGAAGGAAATAAATTGAAAAGAGAATGTAGAAATACAATACGTAATTTTTTTCCACAAATTTGTCTTGAAATGCGCATTGACACGCGTCCAACTTCTTCACAATTTTCAGCACTTGATTACAAGAAGAAGACTAAAAACTAAACCTAAAAATTATTCTAAAGATAAACAAATTTTTTTTATTTTTCTAGAATTTTTTTATGACCCCACGAAGTTGGGTTTTGGTTGGTGTTTGTTGGGATTTTCTTGGCTTGGGATTGAGATGGCATGGGACAAGATCCCGATTTTTTTGGGATTTAGGAGAAAGTTGAAATGATTTTTTTGGTTGGTATTTGGATGTGATCGGACGTGGTTTGAATCGGGTTGAGTTGAGAGCGGGTTGGCGGAGCAAGTCTGACCGGAGCAGGGGTGTGGAGCTGGTCGGAACCGGGTTGTGGCGCTGGTGGTCACCGGTAGGGTGTCGACGGTGTTGGGGCAGAAGGGAAGCGCCGAAGTTGAGATCGACAGATGGGGATGGGGGTCATCGCCGGCATGAGGTGAGCAGGGTCGACGTAGCCGGCGGAGTTCACCGACGGGTTTATTCCGGACATGGTGCTTGGGGAAACGGTTTCGGGTAGAGGGCTGGGGGCTACCTCGGGTTTGAACAGACCGCGGTGGGTTTGTTGTTAAAGGTTAAGAGATGGAGGTTTTACTTGTTGGTAATGGTGGAATAGGATGGAGATGGGGTAAGGTTGTGTTGGTTATGGTGAATTGATGAGAGAGAGTGTTGTTGGGTGGAAGATGAAATGGTGGGGTTTGTGTGTGGTGTGGTGTATGGAAGTTAGGGTGTGTGTGAGTGGGATAGTTTGTGTGTATGTTTGGTGTAGGTAAGTGGTGTGTGTATGTTTAATTTGTATCCCTAAAAAATGACACTAAAAAAATAAAACTAGAACTAAAAATCTAAAAATAAAATAGTACTCTAAAAATAAAATAAAGACTAAAAAAAACAATAAAACTAAAAAGAAATAAAAGTAAAAATTAAAATCTATTAAACTAAAAATTAAAATCCTAAAAATGTAAAATATAAAAAAATAAAATAAAAAATAAATAAAATCCTAAAAACTAATCCTAATAAAATAAAATCAAAACTAAAACAAATAAAAATAAAAATAAAAATAAAAAGACACTAATAAAAATAAAATATAAAAATATGTAAATAAATTGTAAAAATCCTAAATAAATCTAAAATATTTCCTAAAAATTAAAACGACTCAAAATAAAAACCTAAGAAAATCTAAAAAGGTACAAACTCAACACACACAGGCTCGGGTGATGGACTGGGCTCGGTCTGGGCTAGGTTAAGATTACGGGACTGGTTCGGGGCATCAGAACACATCTCGACATGCTTAAATTGGACTCCAGACTTCGCGATCTCCTTTGATTTCTTCGATGTACGCTTTTGACCGCTATTGAGTCGCAATTGTACTGATTTAGCATTATTTGTATTGCAACTGCGTATTGACCTGAGAAATAAATAAATACGAACATAAGGTCATTTTTATTAAAAATGAGCGACTAAAATGCATCTACTCGGGGTATAAATAGACATTTTTGGGTGCTTATCAAATTCTCCCACGGTTAATTCTCCATGCTTGAATATCTTTTTTACATGCTCTTGGTCGTGATCAAGATCTTCTCGTCTGATTGGCGATCCTAGAACATTTTCATTCTGATTTAGTAATGGCGCGATTGATCTCTCCTAAAGGAGCCTACTCGTCAGCCTTATTAGGTGAGCTCTTTTTCAAAGAATTCTGCTCAATTTCATCTCTAGCAGATATCTCTTTCTTAGAATTCTGTTTGTCATGAGCGTCAAACTCTCTCCCCAAGGACTATGCTCGGCTAGTTTCTCTTTACATGTTTATTCGATAATGAATTCTGCCACGACTTGGCCTTTGATAGTTATCCTGGGGTCATACTCAATATAATATTCTCTAAGTTCTACAGCCCAAGCCATCATCCTAAGCATGATTTTTTTTTGGGAGTAGACTTGATTCCTCTCTAGTTGATAATGAATCTTAGGAACATGCCTTACTTCACTTCGAAGATACATTTTGTCGGGTTAAGATCCATCTGATGCTCCTCTAATAGGTTAAGGGTTTGTTGTAAATCTTTGATGTGATCACCTGCTATTTTTCTATTGGTGAGAATATCATCAACATACAACTCCATGTTATTTCTGATATGGTCTTCAATAACTTTGTTCACCAGTCGACCATAAATTGCACCAAAAATTTTCAGTTCGAAAGGCATGACATTATAGTAGTAAGTATCTCTACTAGTGATGAATGAATTTTTCTCTCGATCCTAGACCTTCATTTTGATCTGATTGTACCCAGAATAAGCATCCATGAAGCTCAGTAACTTATATCTCGAGGTGATATCGACTAGCTGATTGATCCTGGGCAATGGGTAGTGATGTTTGGAGCTGTGATAACCCGCTCATTAAAATAAGAAGTGGCCAGCCCGATACTCCAATAATTACAGGAATCATAGATGGACCATTCTTAGCATCAATGTCGTTAAAATAATAATACGAGATAACCACCAATTATTTTAGAAAATGGACTGTCAAAATTTAATTTACAAGTATAAGGAAAATTATTTAGATAATCTAATTTGAAAAGAAGGTGGATATAAAAACCAACGGGTAACTATAATGGTAATGAACAATGTAATAAACGAATAAGTTGTCGGTTAATAGACTAATACAAGAAGGTTACACCGAATATTACAATTAAATACCACATTATATTAAACAGGTACAAAATTTGGGCAACCCACCCGAATATGTAAACTTATCATAGCTACAATACAAAGAGATAAGAGCGTCTACAATGCATATCCTACAACATCCACAAAATGTTATAGCTCCATGATAACTGTGATGGAGATGTCAATACGGGCGTCCTTGCGGTGGAGCACCTGGGCGAATATAAAATTCATGAAAAATAAAGAGATATAGACGGGTCAGGTCCCGGTTTGATATGATCACCATGTGAATAAAATGCATAACAGTTATGAATATTTTATCATCAATCATAAACTTAACTTGCTCTCACAATTACTGATAAGATTTCTCACCTCAAAGTCTAAAAGCACAATCTCGCGCAATATCAACAATAATGAACAATATTCGTTTTCACATGAGAAAATATCTAAGTTTCACTTAATGAGATTTCATTTTAGTTTTACACAAATAAAATGCACAGTTACTTTTTCTCTTTAGGAAACATATATAAAGCAATTTATTTCACAAAATGTTTCACCAATTCAGTTTTACACCATTTAACTTCATATTTCCCCTTTTCTCTCTTGGAAACATATTCAAAGAAGTTTATCTCACAAAATACTTTACCATCAATCAAATTCCATTTTAATGAGAATAGTTATAATCACATCATATAACGATTCTAAGACAATGCTTCCGAGTACCCCCCACTATCTGCGCCCCTAAATGGCTATCATCTTCCATGGCCTATCACCAAGATAACCTAGGCATCCTACATCGCGTGACGTCGGCAAGAGACCATATACCTTCGACAGTGAGTCATAACCAAACCTGAAATTACCTCACTTCGAACAATAATCACACAATATATAACAACCGGTCTTATGGTCGAGGACTATATTCACCCTACATTCACTAGCCAGGGGACTTCACCTCATGCGCGTAACTTCCCATATGATAGAAATTTAGAGAGGTGTGTATATGCAAATTATCGTTTAAAGTTTTTCTCATTTAAAACATTCACTTTTTACATTCTCAAAATCATTTATACTTAACAATTAAGAGCCAATTTAAAATGTGCATTTCTTATTCACTAAGTCATATTTTGTTAATGATATAGGCCACGAAGTACAATCAACCTCATACTAGTCTCCAAGAGTTCAAAGTAATATCATAAGCCATCAATGGTAATTTTCCTCAATACTAGTCTCCCAAAATACTAAACCATAACAGTTAACTCTCCCTTAGACCGAAGCTAGCTCACTAAATGAAACAATGCTAACGCCTATGGAATAGCCCCCGAATTAAGCCCACTTTACCCCCATACTAATCTAAGGTATTAATCTCCCTAATATGGACCTCTAATATTATTTATTACTTCCCAAGAGAAGGTTCCTAATCCTTAAACCTAAAAGAAAAGGGCTAAAAACCAGGTTGGAAAAATCCTATAAAACAGCAGGGTTTCTAAATCGATTCGTATAGGGCCGAATCGATTCGCCTCTGATCGTGAATCGATTCGCCTAAAAACGAATCGATTCGATTGAAAGAACTAACCTCCTGTCTCAGCGCGAATCGATTCGACCTTAACCCGAATTCATTCGGCTTCCCAGACCCGTAGCCTCCCCTATAGGTGAATCGATTCGCTTGGGAGGCGAATCGATTCGGCCTGGCAGAAATGCCCAATTCTGGGCTACGGGTTATGAACCTTAAATTTCCCCAAACTCAAATTTTCCATCCAAACTCAACATCATCATCTAATAACTTACCCAAATAAATCCTACACAATAACTAACTAATATTCTCAACCCAAATCCAATTTAAATCAAAGATTAAGGGTTTAAACACTAAAATCATCAAAAGCCCATTAATGGTTAAAACTCCAAAAACATAAATATATATGCAAATTATTCACATTAAAGCACACACTAGAAAGTTAGAAATTCTCTTGAAGTTTGTAGTCTCAGATTCTCTTCCCGTAGCAATGATTTCCAGCTCCAAATCTCCAATTCTCTCTTTTCTCTCCATTTTCTCCCAAGCTATCTCTTCTCTCTAACTCTCTCTAAGTTTAAAACTTGTAAATGAGAAATAAGAGGTTTGGAATACTTAATCGGGCACTTAACATTAATTCCCATCTATAAATGTTAATACACCATTAAAATGACTCTTAACTACATAATTGAGTCATAACCTGACAAAAGTGCCCAGAACTCCAAAAATACAATATGGCACTTATTTTGACTATCTCGAATATTTCAAGACTAACCACACTCTCAAAATTGGCATCCAAAAAATCATACAATATTTCATGTTCCTATGTCATTTTAATTCATTAATAATGATCCAATTGAAATATATGCCATAACCGTCGCTTAAAGCACAACGACGCAATAAAACATAACATGATGCTATTTACCTTCTCTCAACGGTAAATATGCAAAGCTCAGTAAATATTATCTCTTAAATCACTTAAAATAATATATACTCTAACTTCCATTATTTTATATAATTATCTCACATGGCAAAATTGTATAAAATCAATTACTCAAAAGTAAGGGTTATTACGTACTCCCCCCTTATAAGGGAGTTTTGCCCTTAAAATTCAGACGTAACTCATAAAAAGACTAGGGGTACATTTCTAAAATATCATTCTCTCGTTCCCAAGTAAATTCCTAGGCATTGTTGTGTCCCCACGGGACTTGGACCGAGGGTACCGCTTCCGGTCGAAGTCTATACTCTCCATGGTCTAAAATTAATAACCGTTTGTTCCTCACATGAACTATGAGGCTACCTTTACAATAATGGGAAAAATTTACCTAACCTAGCGTAAGCTTATCTTTCATCACAAAGCGTGTTATACCCTTCGTAAAAAAAAAAATGCCCGCATTAAATTTGATTTTCTACCTTAAATTTTAGAAGACTTCTATTCGCATCGGCATAGCCCTTATAACAATCTTGGGCAATTCACATGCGGTTTCGAATGAACTCAGTCTTCGAAAAGATGTCTTGAATCATTCTAGGTGAAAATGGCTTATTGTTTCTACTTGCAACCAACAAGCAGGTGATCTATGCGGCTTGCTACACAATGCCACCTACATTGCCATACATACTATGGATTGGTACGAATTATGGTACATAAATTCGACCAGAAGAATGTTTTGCTCCCACCAAAAAGTAAGTATACACATCGAAAGCACGTCCTCCGATATACATTATTTCTCCCCATTTTGGACCAATTGTTTTCTGGTGGTAGAAGGTATTCAACCTTAACCGGTCCCTATTGTTTCCTGGAAATTTGTTTAGAAATGGGATACGAAAATCTTGACTCGATCCGACACTATATTGATAGGTACCTCATAAGGTTTCATAAACTCCATATTATCCTCTATCCGTAGTCATGACCGCTTTACAACATTGGTAATCCAGTGATAAAAATCCATGGATACACTCTCCCATTCTTTCGTCGGTAGTTCTAACAGTTGCATCAGTCCTATCGGTTGTCGATAGTCGACATTCACCAATTGACAAGTGGTGCATAGGGAGACAAACTCAGAAATGTCCCTTCCTTGATCTTCCATAACTCTCATCTTAATAGTAGGCGTAATGGTCAATCACTAATATAAGCGCCATAGTAACAACATCTTTCTAGTTAAGCTCCTTCCACTTGGATTTCCTTGCCATTGCTAGTTCCCCCACGGATTTTCTACTCAGTATCCGGTATCACCTTTGCTTTTCCTGGGTGATAATGAATGATAATTTGATAGTCTTTTACGAAATCCAACCAACGATTTTTTTCGCACAATTTAATCTTTCTATAAGAACAAGCCTTGTATCGACTTGTGGTCCATGAAAAGACTTAAGTTCCCTCCCCAGAGGTAATGCCTCCCCATCTTTAAGGCAAACACTATTGTGGCTTGCTTTTCGTCTTGCATGGGATAGTTCTCCTCGCGTGGTTCAAGCCACAAGATACATACGCCACCCCAATCTTGCGGAGACGCGTCTATAATAACCAAATAATTGACTCCCGAACTTAGCAACGTTAATCTATGAGTAGGAGTCAACTTGTCCTTCAGCTCATCAAAAGCTAAGTCATAGACATAACAGCTTCTCTAGAGATGGGCCTCACATTCTTCCCGTGTTTAACTCACTACAACATTTCTAATACAATACCACATGCCCCATTAGACTTACATCCTAATAATCTTAAGGTTGATGTGTTTTCCTACCCACGTGAAATAAGTACTATACTAATTATGTCCCTAGTGCCCAAGACCTTTCTCAATTTTCGACATTCGCTCTGTTTCATGCGTGGGACGTCTCGCAAAGAGAAATCCAGACAAGAAACCCTACCGTTACACTACTACCTCGCTTCGTCAGTCATCAAGATATAATGGCCTAAGGCACCCAAATTGGGATAGCTAAAAAATCCTAACTCGTAACCCTACTAACGCGCTTGTACTTCTATGTCCTACTGTTTTGGCAAAATAAAAAAGATAACTAATAGGGTGCTTACCTTATGCAAAGTGTTGCGAATTTTTTTCCCAAATATATATATATTTATACATCCTTTTGATTTGCCTTATAATCAAGGCCAGGCTATAAGCCTTAATCCGGCTTTCTTATCTTTGTCTCGCCCACATCTATCATGTGAGAGAACTATTTCCAGTGCTTCTGCACTGCACATTAACTTTTAGCCCTTTAATCAATCATGTGACTCTCGGCTAATTCCACCCAAACCAACATCATAACAGAAAGTAACATCTCTCCACTCCCAACGTCGTTAATTTCATGTGTGGAGTGTCTCGCAAGCAAAATCCAAATAAGGAACCCCCCGATACACTACTAGTTAACTTTGTTGGTCGTGGAGATATGGTATCATAAAAGAAGTAAAATAACAATTCATACATACCTTGAATCATCACTATAAAGTCTCAACCCGTATCCAGGAGATATATTATAGAATAATTAGTTCCACCCTGGAACTTCAGATATGATAGTCTCACAATCATAAGCCTGTTATATCTCAAATCAGAATATTTTATACTCGTATAACAAAAACAAAATGAGTAGCACAATCCAGACAAAATTTTAAAATATCATCATCCATTCACAATTAATGACAAAAAAATGAACCTCACCACCAAGGAAAATATATAGATATAACCTCTATATTAATATCAATACTACCACAAAGCTCGAATTACACACCCGAGTCTAGGGTTAATAAAATACTGAGGCTCAATCCTTCCCCACGAAACACACTACCCTTGTCCAAGGTGAAACTCACCACAATATTTTTGCCAATTACCCTGGCTGCTCCAAAGAGTTCCCAGATATAATACTCTAGTTCTATTTGTAACAAAAACTACTTCAATCAATGCCCTATCTAGGCACCCTATCCTTGTCCTTTAGATACTATCGGACAACATCAAAGCATGTGGTTCTACGTTCCTCATCACAATCATTCCCCATCTCTGGCCACCCTGACCTTGTTAAAGTTTTCAATATCTCAGACTTTATATCCTTTATCCTGACAATCACCCCATAGTTCCCTTAACTCCCTCAGCAAAGGAAAACATGCTATCGGCCTTAACTTCCTTATTTCCATAAATCTCCTTGGGTGGAAGTCCACCATTTAGGTTTCACTATCACGACATCTCAATAAGTGTTAGCAACAATTACTAGAGAGCCCATCATTACATTAAAGGACTATTTCTTCCATGTACCCACCTTACTTCGGTGTAAGGTTTCCTTAACTATATATCTCTTCCTTTACTATCGGCCTCTGATCGATACTCTTGGGAATACTTGAAAAGTTACATTCTCTTCAGTTTTAATATATCAAAGGAAATCGCTGTAAGAAACCTCCATAAATTTTCTCTAAGAGAAAAACATCCTGCTCCTTTAAATATGGGGACTATCGTTCTTACCCTTCCAACATTGCTCCGATAGGTGGAAAAATCTTCCTCAAATTTTCACATCTGGGTATTCCTACACCTCTCTCTAAACCAAAGCTTCTGAGCCCAATACTTCCACTGAATAAAGATACACTTCCTCCGCATGACTTAACTTCAACATATGGTCCTTATCAAGGACATTTCAAACATCTTCCCAATTTAACTTCATTGAGTAATCTAAATTTAGTACCACTCTCTTGTTGTAGTGGTACTTGGGAAATTATAGCTACTGTATCCTTGTAGCCGTTGTAGCAATCTAAGAAAATGCCATAGAGGGATAACCTCCAATCCTATCCTCATCCCTGACTTCGATTTTCAAATTTAACTAAGCCCCGTCTCCTGGTAACCTCGTAACGGCCTTCCCTGGTTGCCCTTCATCAATCAACACATGAATCTTGAATGATCACACATACTAACATCTTACATTACAGTAAGAGAACGAAATCTCACGAGAGAAATCAATGATATTAATCCAAAGGCTCTACATCAATTCAAAAGCAACACTGAAGGCGTAGTACATCCGCACAGATTCCTAAAGACACTAAAACCTGATGCTCTGATACCATTTAAGACAACCCGCTCATTAAAATAAGAGGTGGCCAACCCGATACTCCAATAATTATAGGAATCATAGATGGACCATTCTTAGCATCATTGTCGTTAAAATAATAATACGAGATAACCACCAAAAATATCTAGAAAATAGAGTGTCAAAATTTAATTTACAAGTTCAAAGAAAATTATTTAGACAATCCAATTTGAAAAGGTGGATATAAAAAACAACGGGTAATTATAACGATAATGCACAATGTAATAACAGAATAAGCTATCGATTAACATACTAATACAAGTAGGTTACAACGAGTATTAAAATTAAATACCACATTATATTTAACAGGTACAAAATTTGGGCAACCCACCCGAATATGTAAACTGATCATAGCTAGAGTACAAAGAGATAGGAGCGTCTACAACGAATATCCTACAACATCCGCAAAATGTTTTAGCTCCAGGACAACTATGATGGAGAGGTTAATACGGGCGTCCTTGCGGTGGAGCACCTGGGCGAATATAAAATTCATGCAAAACAAAGAGATATAGACGGGTCAGGGTCAGGTTTGATATGATCACCATGTGAATAAAATGAATGACAATTATGAATATTTTATCATCAATCATAAACTTAACTTACTCTCACAATTACTGATAAGATTTCTCACCTCTCAGTCTAAAATCACAATCTAGCGCAATATCAACAACAATGAACAATATTCGTTTTTGCATGAGAAAATATCTAACTTTCACTTAATGATATTTCATTTAAGTTTTACACAACTTGAATCCAAAGTTCCTTTTTCTCTTTAGGAAACATATTTAAAGCAATTTATTTCACAAAATGCTTCACCAATTCAGTTTTACACCATTTAACTTCATAGTTCCCCTTTTCTCTCTAGGAAACATATTCAAAGCAGTTTATCTCACAAAATGTTTTACTATCAATAAAATTTCATTTTAATGAGAATAGTTATAATCACATCATATAACGATTCTAAGGCCATCTGTGACACCCCGTCTAATTAAATACCGGGTAGATACTCCTTTATTAAATCAATACAAAATGCCAAGTTGGTCCAGTTAATAGCATCACTGTCGAAAACATTTTTAATGATTACTAACCACCTAGCAATTAAAAAGTGAGTTGTCCAATTTTAAATTAAATCTGATTAACATGCAATAAACGAAATATAGAAATGTAACACAACCATTCACGATAAAGTCCAACTATAATGAATCAACAAATAAAGATGAGTCTAGAGGAAATACTCCTCACAACAATCCCAATATGAAAAGAAATGAAACAAGTCTGCATCCTGAATTAATTACAAACCAAAGTCTGCATAACTGAAATATAAAATGAAATGTCTCTAAAAGAAATGGGCGACATGCCCTACAACTGATGAAATCTGAATATAGAGTCAAGGCAAATGAAGTGTCTACTATCAAGGCCCTGTAACTTCCACAACAGCTACAGCTCGTCACCTGACTGGAAATACTATGCATGGTGTCCTTGTGGCTGGGCACCTAAAAATGGTTTTTACAAAAAGATAGATTTGAAAGCAAACGGGTCAGAGCCCGAATGTGGAGAGTATTTTAAAAACAGGAAGTGCTTTAATACCAATTAAAACAATGAATGCAAGATATATGCTAGGACGTGCTCTCACATGAAATACTCACCTCTCGTCTAACTGTGAACTCCTAACGTTCCTGTACCCATTCATGTGTTATTCATCTAACTAAACCATCATAAGTTCTAACCCAACTACTCGATTCACAATATGAATTCCCAATGTCATTACTTAAATAGATATCTTTACTTGAACTCGGATTCTCAATTATTAGCATTACCGTTTACTGGAGGTTATCCCCTTATTTATCTTCTCAAGGAGTTACTATAAATGATTCTCATAAATAAACATCGCAATTCCTTTTCATTCAACCGTATATTATTCACATCATAAATATACAATATAAGCACCCCGAGGCTAAGCTGCGGTGCACACATACTCTGCTATCCATCCCGGTACATCACGTACATAAGGATTACAAATTTCGAATCTCTCAGGAATTGTTAGAATAAGCACAACACACAAAAATGGAGGCGAACATAATTCAACATATCCATGGGCCACGTACATACCTACGCTCCATAGTCAGCTGACTTAATAACTCACAATTAAGTCATTCCCTTGAACTATGTCCTCTAGGTACCAAACTAAATCCGGGCACATAAGGATTAGAAGGCCCTAAGCGAATGTAAACCTCCCGTGATAGCAAGTATGGTAGGTATGTCATACACATAAGATCATATACTAAGCATGCACACATCTTAGATATCTTAATATTAATAAAAGTATTTTCTACATCCTTATACCATTATTCCAATTGTATACATTTTAAGTCTTCCGATAATATATAATGAAGACTATCGACACATCTCACGTCATAAATTCTTGTACTTAAAACCTATCTCAAAGGGGTTATTAAGTTTCCTATTATTCCCACGTGTTACATCATTATTCTTAAGGTCCTTACTTCTGCCCCAAATCTAAATTCATCAATTTATTCAAAATTACTCTTTTAATCCTAATATTATCTCACTCATCGAGCTTCATTAGCTTTTAGAATAATTCCTCAAATTAAATTCTAATTAAGGTCCAAACTTTATAACCAAACCTACTGGTCTTCCTTAAGTCTAAGGATATTCATAAGGTCTCCAATAATATTTTCCAAGGGTCAACATCATTAAAATTTAACAAGGGGAAATTTTACTCTTTCTGGGAAGGTCGATCGATCGACCTTGACCTTCGATCGATCGACCTTGACCTTCGATCGATCGATAGTGGTCGATCGATCGACTGATGAATGTCGATCGATCGAACGCACCAGGTAGGCTACGGACTGCTTCGTTTTGCAGTTTTCAAATCATCTCAAAACACCATTTACAAGCATGAAACTCTAAGATAACGTTATAATATCATCCTACAACCATCCTACAACATTGTTAACGTTCTAAAACCAATAATTCATCATCCAAGGGTTTTGTTTGGATCAAAACTTCATCAAGAATTCCAGTTTTCTATTTCTTTCAAGAACATTAATAAACTTCTTCTAAAATCCATTTTTTGATCATCAATAGTTATATTTTGAATTCACAATTCGTCCAGAATGTTTCTACATGCAAATTCCTAACATAGTTCATAGTTTTAATCCTCAAATTCATGGATCTAATCAATCTTCCAAGATAAATTTGATAATTATCCTAAACATGGAAAAGCATAGCATTCAATCAATTATAATTAAACCACTTGCCTCTAATCTTTCTCTGAATTCGATGTTGAATATTGAAGGCTGAGTTGTTCTCTCTCTCTCTCTTTCTGCAGAATTTTCTTCTCTCTCTCTCTCTCTACAAGTTCTTCTCTAAGGATGATGACAATGGAGGTGGTGGTTGGTTTTTGGCAAGTTAGAACTATTTCTTAACTTCTCCCGTAGCCCATTAAGTCCCTTAGTGTAGTTAGTGGGTTTAGTGGATAAAGAATAAGTCAGATTTTTATTTCTAATTTTCGTGGGTTTTAATTCCCAAATTTCCGAAATTACCAAAATGCCCTTTTAAGTTACCGGTATGGCCCAATAATACCTCGGGACCCAAACTTAACCCCCGACTGGTGTTTTCTGACTATTTCGACCCTTCCGGACACGTTGGCGCACTCAAAATGACCATACGGTTAATAGAAATAAAATTTACTTTTTAATTAAATAATTATTTTCCTGACGCGACTGTCACACTCGTCTCAACAAAATTTCCCAAATTGCCATATATACACATTATAATCAAATACTAACTCACATCTCGTTAATATTTTATTTGGATTAATTCTCAATTAATTCACATTTAATTCAATTAATCCCATAAATAAATATCGATAAAAATGCGGGGTATTACATACTTCCCCCCTAATAACAGAATTTCGTCCCGAAATTCGGAACTAAAAAGTACCTGGTAAAAGTAACTCTGGAAAACGTTCGCGCATTTCATCCTCGCGCTCCCATGTGGACTCCTCGACATTATGATGCCGCCACTGAACACGCACTAACGGAACTATCTTTGACCGCAGTTTCCGCTCACTTCGGTCCAAAATAGCAATCGTCCCCTCCTCGTAGGAGCTATCGGGTTGGAGATCGATGTCCTCCAAAGCAATGTGAGAATGAGACAAATCATCTCTAAGATATTTCCTTAGCGAGGAAATATGAAACACATCATGAATCCGATGCAAATGCTCCGGTAACCCAAGTCTATACGCAATAGACCCAATCCGCTCGATGATAGGAAATGGTCCCACATATCTCGGTGCCAAATTCCTTTTCTTCCCAAATCGCATAATCCCCTTTATAGGAGATACTCTGAGTAAAACCTGGTCCCCCACTTGGAACTCCCTGAAGAACCTCTTCGCATCAGCATAGCTCTTTTGCTGATCCTGAGCTACCCGAATGCGATTCCGTATCAATTCTATCCTTGCCGAAGTATCCTGAATCACTTCCGGCCCAAGTAGTTTGTTGTCCCCCACCTCCAACCAACATGCTGGGGAACGACAAGGTCTACCGTACAACGCCTCAAATGGAGCCATACCAATGGTGAACTGGTTGGAGTTGTTGTAAGCAAACTCCACCAGTGGAAGATACTGCTCCCATCCACCCCCGAAGTCAATGATGCACATCCTCAACATGTCTTCCAACATCTGATTTGTACGCTCGGTTTGCCCATCGGTCTGCGGATGATAAGCCGTACTCAACCACAATTCCGTGCCCATGGCCTCCTGAAAACTCTCCCAAAACCGTGAAACAAATATCTTGTCTCGGTCAGACACGATATTTAAGGGCACACCGTGAAGTCTCACTATTTCTGCCATAAAGAGCTGGGCATACTGTCCCGTAGTGTAGTCTGTCCTTCCGGGTAGAAAATGAGCGACTTTGGTCAACCTGTCCACAATTACCCAAATGGAGTCGTGACCTCTCTGTGACGTAGGCAACCCCGTGATAAAGTCCATGGAGATGCTCTCCCACATCCACATCGGGACCTCTAATGGCTGTATAAGTCCTGCCGGTCTCTGATGGTCCACTTTTACCAGCTGACAAGTGGCGCATTTAGAAACAAACACGGCAATATCTCTCTTCATTCCACTCCACCAATACTGACGTCTCATATCTTGGTACATTTTGTCCCCACCGGGATGTACCACGAACCGTGAGCCGTGTGACTCTGCCATCACCTCGTGTCGTAATACCTCCCCTTCTGGAACTACCAGTCTCCCCTTGAAGCGTAATCCCCCGTCTGAACTAACGGTATAGGACTCGGCTCCCTCTGTTAATAATCGAACTATCTTCTCCTGACAGAACGAGTCATCTGCTTGTGCCTTTACCACCTTCATGATAATCTGCGGTGTAACAGTCATCACCGACATGAATGATTAGGCCACTGCATGCTGGTGTCCCAACTCCTTCCACTTAGTCTTCCACACCCCTGCCACCTCATCTACTGGCTACGGCTCAACGCGTCTGCTACCACGTTAGCCTTCCCCGGGTGATATTGGATATCGAACTGATAATCCTTCACAAACTCAAGCCACCTCCGTTGCCGCATATTCAATTCCTTCTGTGTGAATAGGTACTGTAGGGACTTGTGGTCCGTGAACAATCAAAACATTTCCCCCAAAAGATAATGTCTCCAAATCCGAAGGGCAAATACCACTGCCGCTAACTCCAAGTCATGGGTAGGGTAATTCTTCTCGTGAGGCTTAAGCTTACGGGAAGCATAAGATATGGCCTGACTTTCCTGCTGTAGTACACCTCCAAGTCCTTGTAAGGACGCATCGGTGTAAACAAGATACTCAACTCCCAGTCTCGGCAATGCTAACACAGGTGCTGAGGTTAACTTGTCCTTCAACTCATCGAATGCCAACTGACAGGCATCACTCCAAATGAACGGCACACCTTTACGAGTCAGATGTGTTATGGGACCCTCTATCTTAAAGAAACCCCGAATAAACCTCCTGTAGTATCCTACTAAGCCCAAGAAACTACGGATCTCAGTCGGTGTCGTGGGCTGTCCCCACTCCCTCACCGCGGATACCTTCCCCGGATCAATAAATATCCCTCGGTCGAAAATAATATGCCCCAAAAACTGAACCTCCTTCAGCCAAAACCCGCACTTCTCATACTTTGCATACAGCTCGTTCTGACGTAGCGTCTGCAAAACCTGCCTCAAATTCTCGGCGTGCTCCTCCTCGGTCTGGGAGTAAACCAGAATATCATCAATGAAGACAATGACAAACTGATCTAGGAACTCTCTGAACACCCTATTCATCAAGTCCATAAACACTGCTGGGGCGTTGGTCAAACCAAAAGGCATAGCCCGAAACTCGTAGGAACCATATCTCGTTAAGAAAGCAGTCTTCGAGACGTCCTCCTCCCTGATTCGCAACTGATGGTAACCAGATCTCAAATCAATCTTCGAGAAGAAAGAAGCTCCTCTCAACTGGTCGAATAAGTCATCGATTCGGGGCAACGGATACTTATTCCGTATCGTGACCTTATTCAACTCTCGGTAATCCACACATAACCTCAACGACCCATCCCTCTTCTTCACGAACAACACAGGGGCACCCCACGGCGAAGTACTCCTCCGAATGAACCGCTGACCCAACAACTACTCAATCTGATCCCGTAACTCTCTCATCTCAGCTGGAGCCATACGGTAAGGTGCGCGGGCAATAGGCCGAGTGCCCGACGTCAAATCAATCACAAAATCTATCTCCCTACTCGGAGGTAGTCCAGGTATATCCTGAAATACATCGGCGAACTCACTAACAACTGGTATCGAATCAAGTGGTATCACCACTTCCTTAGAGGTCTCCTCCTCTATGTAGTACAAATGAGTGGACGATCCTCCCTCAGGGCGAGGCATCGCCACTAAAAACATTTCTTGCCCGGGAATGGCAAAAATAATACTCCTACTAAAACATTCAATCATGGCTCGGTACGCTACTAGCCAATCCATACCAATAATGGCATCATACTCTGTCATCTCTAACACTAACATATCAGTGGGTAAAGTAAACCTCCCGATCTCTATACCCACACCTCTACACATAAGCAAAATCATGGAACCCCTACTCAACGGTGAGTCTACATAAGTAGCGGTTCTCTCTGCGGTGTCTAACAACCCAATGGTGCGTGCAAATCTCATAGCAATAAAACAGTGTGTAGCCCCCGTGTCAAATAAAATGCGCCCCAGAGTCCCCTGAATAGAGAACATACCCTCAATAGCTGGCGGATTCTGTGGGGCTGCGGCTTGCTGAAGCTGATACACTCTCCCATACTGAAGCTGTCCCTGCTGAACTGGGACTGCTGGAATGGGTGGTAATGCTGCCATCTGCGGTGGTGCTGGGAGGGCGGCGGGAAACATAGGCCTCTGTGGCTCGTGTCGAGTACCCTGCTGCTGCTGCTGTGGGGCCCTGCCCTTATCAGGACAATCCTGACATTTGTGGCCAATCTTACCACAAATGAAACACTTCCCCTGGAAGTTTCCCCCTCGCTGTCCCTGCTGACCACGGCCCTGGTGACCGTTACCATTTCTGCCCTGGCCTTGCTGGCCCTGGTGAAACTGCTGCTGTTGACCATTTTGACCCTGCTGGCCCTGATGGCCGTTCGGACCCTGATGGCCCTGCCTAAAACCACCCTGTCCGTGCCTGAAACCCCCTGATCGGAATCTTTTATGATCCCCCTACTGGGAACCCTGATCACTCCGCCTATACTGACCCTGAGCTGATTGTGCCCCGCTGGCACCATTTCCCCCTGTCCTGCCCTGATGGCTGGACTCTCCTGATCGCTTCCCCTCTGTCAAGTGAAAGCGGTGGTCCTGGCAATGGAGTAATGCAGCGTTAACCACATCAGAGTAGGTGGCCAACGATAGATTCCCCAACAAGTGCTGACGGATCCTCCAAGTCAATCCATCTATGAATTTCTGAATCTTCTTCTCTTCCGTCGGTATCTCATCCGGTACAATTTTTAGAAAATTTGTGAATTCGGCCTCATACTCGGCCACAGTCTTACCCTCCTGTCTAAGGTTCATCAACTTCCTCCTCATTTCCGTGTGAACAGCTGACGAAAAGTATTCGCGGTCGAACCGCACCCAGAACTCCTGTATAGAAAGAGTATCTCTCTCCTCTGCGGTGGTAATAGACTCCCACCACTGTAATGCAGAACCTACTAGCTTGAAAGTAGCTAGTATCTGCTTCTGAACCTCTGTGCACTCATACATCCTCAGGTGCCTCTGAATATCCTTCCTCCACTGACTAGATACCACGACATCGGAGCTACCTGCGAACTCCGGAGGGTGTGCTTTCTGAAAAGCATCTCGAACACGTTCCCAAGCAGACGGGAATGCATGTGCCTGAACTGGCGCGGCTACCAGCGCCTGGGGTGGTGCCTGCTGTACAACGGCAAGAGCGGAATTTACCGCTTGGGCTACAATGGCTGCAACCTCAGCGGCATTCATAGTGCCCTGTACTGGAGCTGGCTATGGCTCGGGCTGTGCATCCCTGGGAACTCACTGCGCACGTCGTGGAGGCATCTGAAATAAGAGTAAAGTCTATAAGTTCGCATTTATAAACTTAAAATAGCTGAAGAGCGAAGCATACATAAATGAATACAACAGTCCTAAAATATAGGGCTCTACATCAAAGAAAGCTCAGCGAAAACATAATAAGCCGTACAGATCCTAAAGGACACTAGAACCTGATGCTCTAATACCACCTGTGACACCCCGTCTAATTAAATACCGGGTAGCTACTCCTTTATTAAATCAAGACAAAATGCCAATTTGGTCCAGTTAATAGCATCACTATCGAAAACATTTTTAATGATTACTAACCACCTAGCATTTAAAAAGTGAGTTGTCCAATTTTAAATTAAATCTGATTAACATGCAATAAACGAAATATAGAAATGTAACACAACCATTCACGATAAAGTCCAACTATAATGAATCAACAAATAAAGACGAGTCTAGAGGAAATACTCCTCACAACAATCCCAATATGAAAAGAAATGAAACAAGTCTGCATCCTGAATTAATTACAAACCAAAGTCTGAATAACTGAAATATATAATGAAATGTCTCTAAAATAAATGGGCGACATGCCCTATAACTGATGAAATCTGAATATAGAGTAAAGGCAAATGAAGCGTCTACTAGCAAGGCCCTGTAACTTCCACAACAGCTACAGCTCGTCACCTGACTGGAAATACTATGCATGGTGTCCTTGTGGCTAAGCACCTAAAAATGGTTTTTACAAAAAGATAGATTTGAAAGCAAACGGGTCAGAGCCCGAATGTGGAGAGTATTTTAAAAATACCAAGTGCTTTAATAACAATTAAGACAATGAATGAAAGATATATGTTAGGACGTGCTCTCACATGAAATACTCACCTCTCGTCCAACTGTGCACTCCTAACGTTCCTGTACCCATTCATGTGTTATTCATCTAACTAAACCATCATAAGTTCTAACCCAACTACTCGATTCACAATATGAATTCCCAATGTTATTAATTAAATATATAGCTTTACTTGAACTCGGATTCTCAATTATTAGCATTACCGTTTACTGGAGGTTATCCCCTTATTTATCTTCTCAAGGAGTTACTATAAATGATTCTCATAAATATACATCACAATTCCTTTTCATTCAATCGTATATTATTCACATCATAAATATACAATATAAGCACCCCGAGGCAAAGCTGCGGTGCACACATACTCTGCTATCCATCCCGGTACATCACGTACATAAGGATTACAAATTTCGAATCTCTCAGGAATTGTTAGAATAAGCACAACACACAAAAATGGAGGCGAACATAATTCAACATATCCATGGGTCACGTACATACCTACGCTCCATAGTCAGCTGACTTAATAACTCACAATTAAGTCATTCCCTTGAACTATGTCCTCTAGGTACAAAACTAAATCCGGGCACACAAGGATTAGAAGGCCCTAAGCAAACGTAAACCTCCCGTGATAGCAAGTATGGTAGGTATGTTATACACATAAGATCATATACTAAGCATGCACACATCTTAGATATCTTAATATTAATAAAGGTATTTTCTACATCCTTATACCATTATTCCAATTGTATACATTTTAAGTCTTCCGATAATATATAATGAAAACTATCGACACATCTCACGTCATAAATTCTTGTACTTAAAACCTATCTCAAAGGGGTTATTAAGTTTCCTATTATTCCCAGGTGTTACATCATTATTCTTAAGGTCCTTACTTCTGCCCCAAATCTCAATTCATCAATTTATTCAAAATTACTCTTTTAATCCTAATATTATCTCACTCATCGAGCTTCATTAGCTTTTAGAATAATTCCTCAAATTAAATTCTAATTAAGGTCCAAACTTTATAACCATACCTACTGGTCTTCCTTAAGTCTAAGGATATTCATAAGGTATCCAATAATATTTTTTAAGGGTCAACATCATTAAAATTTAACTAGGGGAAATTTTACTCTTTCTGGGAAGGTCGATTGATCGACCTTGACCTTCGATCGATCGATAGTGGTCGATCGATCGACTGATGAATGTCGATCGATCGAACGCACCAGGTAGGCTACGGACTGCTTCGTTTTGCAGTTTTCAAATCATCTCGAAACACCATTAACAAGCATGAAACTCTAAGATAACGTTATAATATCATCCTACAACCATCCTACAACATTGTTAACGTTCTAAAACCAATAATTCACCATCCAAAGGATTTGTTTGGATAAAAACTTCATCAAGAATTACAGTTTTCTATTTCTTTCAAGAACATTAATAAACTTCTTCTAAAATCCATTTTTTGATCATCAATAGTTATATTTTGAATTCACAATTCGTCCAGAATGTTTCTACATGCAAATTCCTAACATAGTTCATAGTTTTAATCCTCAAATTCATGGGTCTAATCAATCTTCCAAGATAAATTTGATAATTATCCTAAACATGGAAAAGCATAGCATTGAATCAATTATAATTACACCACTTGCCTCTAATCTTTCTCTGAATTTGATGTTGAATCTTGAAGGCTGAGTTGCTCTCTCTCTCTCTCTTTCTGCAGAATTTTCTTCTCTCTCTCTCTCTACAAGTTCTTCTCTAAGGATGATGACAATGGAGGTGGGGTTTGGTTTTTGGCAAGTTAGAACTATTTCTTAACTTCTCCCGTAGCCCATTAAGTCCCTTAGTGTAGTTAGTGGGTTTAGTGGATAAAGAATAAGTCAGATTTTTATTTCTAATTTTCGTGGGTTTTAATTCCCAAAATTTTGAAATTACCAAAATGCCCTTTTAAGTTACCGGTATGGCCCAATAATGCCCCGGGACCCAAACTTAACCCCCGGTTGGTGTTTTCTGACTATTTCGACCCTTCCGGACACGATGGCGCACTCAAAATGACCATACGGTTAATAGAAATAAAATTTACTTTTTAATTAAATAATTACTTTCCTGACGCGACTGTCACACGCGTCTCAACAAAATTTCCCAAATTGCCGTATTTCAATCTCGCGACAATTTCAATAGTTTCAATACTCGTATATTGCCATATATACACATTATAATCAAATACTAACTCACATCTCGTTAATATTTTATTTGGATTAATTCACATTTAATTCAATTAATCCCATAAATAAATATCGATAAAAATGCGGGGTATTACACCATCCTTCCGGGTACCCCCACTGGATACGCCGCTAAATGGCTATCATCTTCCAGGGCCTATCACCAAGATAACCTGGGCATCCTACATTGCGTGACGTCGGGAAGCGGACATATACCTTCGACAGTGAGTCATAACCTCACTCGGAATTACCTCACTTCGAATAATAATCACACAATATATAATAATTGATCTTATGCCCGAGGACTATATTCACCCTACATTCACTATCCAGGGGACTTCACCTCATGCGCGTAACTTCCCATATGATAGAAATTTAGAGAGGTGTGTTTATGAAAATTATCATTTCGTAGTTTTTCTCGTTTAAAATATTCACTTTTTACATTCTCAAAATCGTTTATACTTAACAATTAAGAGCCACTTTCAAATGTGCATTTCTTATTCAATAAGTCGTATTTTATTAATGATATAGGCCATGAAGTACAATCATCCTCACACTAGTCTCCAAGAGTTCAAAGTAATATCATAAGCCATTAATGGTAATTTTCCTCAATACTAGTCTCCCAAAATCCTAAACCATAACACTTAACTCTCCCTTAGTCCAAAGCTAGCTCACTAAATGAAACGACGCTAACGCCTATGGAATAGCCCCCAAATTAAGCCCACTTTAACCCTACTAATCTAAGGTATTAGTCTCCCTAATATGGACCTCTAATATTATTTATTACTTCCCAAGAGAAGGTTCCTAATCCTTAAACCTAAAAGAAAAGGGCTAACAACCAGGTTGGAAATATCCTATAAAATAGCAGGGTTTCTAAATCGATTCGCCTAGGGCCGAATCGATTGGACTAGGGCCGAATCGATTCTCCCCTGATAGCGAATCTCTTAGCCTAAAAACGAAATGATTTGACTGAAAGAACCAACCTCCTATCTCAGCCCGAATCGATTCAACCTTATCCCGAATTTATTCGGCTTCCCAGACCTGTAGCCTCCCTTATCGGCGAATTGATTTGGCTTGGAAGAAATGCCCAATTCAGGGATACGGGTTATGAACCTAAATTTCCCAAAACTCAAATTTTCCATCCAAACTCAACATCATCATCTAATAACTTTCCCAAATCATTCCTACACAATAACTAACTAATATTCTCAACCCAAATCCAATTTAAATAAAAGATTAATGGTTTAAACAGTAAAATCATCAAAAGCCCAATAATGGCTAAAACTCCAAAAACACAACTATATATGCAAATTATTCACATTAAATGATACACTAGAAAGTTAGAAACTTGCCTTAAGTTTGTAGTCTCAAATTCTCTTCCCGTAGCAACGATTTCCAGCTCCAAATCTCAAATTCTCTCTTTTCTCTCTCTTTTCTCTCCATTTTCTCCCAAGCTCTCTCTTCTCTCTAACTCTCTCTAAGTTTAAAACTTGTAAATGAGAAATAAGAGGGTTGGAAGACTTAATTGGGCACTTAACATTAATTCCGATCTTTAAATGTTAATACACCATTAAAATGACCTGTAACTACATAATTGATTCAAAACGTGACAAAAGTGTCCGAAACTCTAAATATACAACATGACACTTATTTTGACTATCTCGACTATTTCAGGACTAATCGCACCCTCAAAATTGGCATCCGAAAAATCATACAATATTTCATTTTCCTATGTCATTTTAATTCATTAATAATGATCCAATTGAAATATATGCCATAATCATCGCTTAAATCACAACGACGTAATAAAACATAACATGATGCTATTTACCTTCTCTCAACGGTAAATATGCAAAGCTCAGTAAATATTATCTCATAAATCACTTAAAATAATATTTACTCTAACTTCCATTATTTTATATTATTATCTCATGTGGAAAAATTGTATAAAATCCATTACTCAAAAGTAAGGGTTATTACAGGAGCATGATTTATTCAAGCAATGAAGTCCACACACATTCTCCACTTATTCTTCTTATTCTGGACTATCACCACATTAGAGAGCCCCTCTGGATATCTGACATCCTCTATGAAGCTAGGATTTTGAAATTTTTGGATATCCTCTTACACTACTATATTCTTTTCTGCGTTAAAAAATCATCGCTTCTGTTTGACCGATTTATCCCCTTTCATTATACTTAGCTCTTGACATATGTAATTTGGATCAATCCCAAGCATGTCTTTGTGACTCCAGGAGATCACATTTCTTCATTGTCTGAGAAAATTGACTAGATTCTTCTTGAGCTCCGATTCCAGAGATGGTCCCTCTGAATAGTCTTCTTTGGGCGCTCTTCATCGAGAATAATTGGCTTGATATCTTCGACTAACTTTTCTTTTATTCTATTATTTTAATTTGGTAGGTTATAGTCAGCTTTGTGTTTTCATCCTGATTGGTTGAGGTATAGTAGCATTCTCGAGCTTCCACCTGGTTCACCTTGACTACACCAACTCCATAGTGGGTGGGAAACTTCAAACACTGATGAAATGTAGATAGCACGACTTTGAATTTCTTCAACCTTACTCGGTCGATAATGATGTTATATGTCGAAAGAAAATTTTTATCCAGGATAAATAAATCACATTTTCTATTTGACAAGTTGGTCAGGCACCTACTATACCCTCTAATTCAACGGTGTCTGAGGGATACACTCTCTCATCCGAGAAACTGATTAGAGGCCCATTGTATGGTGTCATCTTACTATCTTGAAGTCTTAGGAATCTAAATAAATTATAGAACAGCACGTCTGTTGAACTATCATTATCGGCGCGGATCCTAGCCACTCTACTTTAATGCACCATCATGGTGATGACTAGAAGGTCGTCGTGCATGTACAAGACACAAGATAAATATTCTCTGGAAAACCCAATAATAAGGCGATCTTTATTTATCTTTGTTGGATGATTATCCATGCTCCTCGCTAGGTTGATCTCTTTGATGTGTTGGAAAGCTTTCACCTCATTAAGGTAGGATTTCATTTCGAAACGTTCTCCTCCTCCTCTAGCATCCCTACTGAAAATAAAATGACATCTAAAGTAGATCATATTGACCTCATGGATAGGTTCTTTGGGCTTCTTTGGAAGATCTGGATCATCATCTGAATCATCATCATGTCCCCTTTTCTTCTCATCCATCTTACGATAGGGGGATTCTAATCGTCATCTGCCCGTATGCTCTTCGTTTGGATCTTCTCGACCATCTTTATCCTTGTACTAGGATAGCCTCCATCTTGTAATTAATCTATCGTTTTTATTCTTGATAGAAATACACATGTCTCTGTTGTGGCCGTGGTCCATATGAAATTGAACGATTTGTTGGTGTTCTTCTCTCAATAATTTGCATAGTATTTATTCTTGTCTAAATGATTTATTTCATCCTTTAGCTTTCCAGCCCACCTAACGTCTTTATTTCCTCTAATCTCCTCAAGGATATGATGAATACCCATGGTCAAGGGGGTGTACTTATTGCCCTTTTTTGGCTTCTGGAGCTTATTATCCTTTTGATCCTTATTCTCAATGTTCTTACTGGAGGTAGCCTTCGAGCGATTCGATTTCTTATCTGCCATGGCCTCCTCGACATTCATGATTTTGTTTGCCTTGGACAAGACTTCTTTCATTGTTTTGGGTGACTCTTTAACTAGAGCTCAAAATAGTTTTTCCGACTATAGCCCACCCATAAGTGAGGTTACGGCAGTTTGCTCATTATAATCCACCACCTCCAGCTTCTCACTATTGAAGAGAGTAATAAAGTTACGCGTGGTCTCATTGGCCTTTTGCCTCCTGTTGATAAAATAGTAACTCTTTTTCCTGGCTTGGCTCTAAAACATAAATTTCTAACAAAGAGATTGCCAATTACTGAAAACTAGAGATCTACCCTCGTGGCAAGATGTTATACCTGATTTGGGTTGAATCGATGATTGTGCTAGAAAAGTCTCGAAAGTGAATTTCATTTGCAATTGAGTCGACAACGACTTGGTACTGATCTATATGCTGTATGGGATCAATTTTTCCATCGTATCTTGGAATAATGATCGGCTGTAAATTTTTAGGGCGTCAAATAACACACTATTGCCGGGACAAAGGGGACCCCTTAATAAACGTCCTGTTCAGGGGGTTCTTGGATTTGACCATTTATCCCAAACGGTCCTTGAGTCGCTGGATGGATCGTTTTCAGGGATGATCCTCGGCCTTCACTATAACAGACTTGATTGTTTGACCTTGGCTATTGGACGAGCTATTTTCTTCATAAGTTTGCTTGGCTTGGGACGATCTTATTATATTCGTTCTTGATTTAGCCGAGCATTGTGATACCCTATAATAGACCTTCTTCCTCACTTGTGATGTGTTATCTGGGAGCTATTAATTGATGGACCCTCATTTTCCATGGGCTTGGATGATTAAAAGAAGACACTCTACTCATCTGTTCTAGCACACTGGACCTTTCCTCAGATAAGGATTTCTCAACATCATATCTAGTTGATCTAAGGGAGGAAGTAACTCTAGGGCAATAGGCCCTATCCTCTCATGCTCCCGAAAACCTAGATGTATTCCTCCCACCACATGACCCCATGTCCAACCTCATTGGGTTTTCAAGGACTTCACCCTGTAAGCATGCCTCCTATCTTGTAGGGGCTAGAATCAATACTTATCCTTGCCCTTATAAGGTTTCTCTTCAGGCTAAAGTGACAAGATCCACTTCGGCCTGGAGCGTCTGCATCAGCTTCTTAACTCTTTCTTGAATTGCCTCCTAGCCCTTCCCCGGGCTCATTAAAATTCCTTGTATATCTCCTATCCCCACTAACATGAAAAGTGGAAGTGCTTCTGCTGATGGACTAGTCTCTAGGTTATCTTTCATTTTCCAGAATTTGCAAGCATATGGTTGGAAAAAGGGGAAAGTGTTTAAGGTTAAGGATAGTAGTAAACAACAATGCCTTGTCAATTTTTCACAGACGGTGCCAATCTATTTTCGTCTAAAATTAGTTTGTGAAATAATTATCTTAGCTGGGAAAATCCCAATAAAAAATAATAAAAAATAAAGGGACTGTGCAATGAGATTACTTAATTGGGGGAGAGAGAATGAGGTGAGAGACAAAGAAACAAGATAGGAATTCACATGCTTCATCCTAATACCGTTCCTACATACACAGGCGGAGTGATGGTATGCTATTTGTTACTAGGAAATTTCCATGAAAGTTGAGGATTCAAGATTTGGTCGGGTCTCTCTCGAGAGTTTGCCTATAGCTCTCAATAAAATAATTCTCTATCCCTTATTTCGTAGGATTCAGTTCTATGTGTAGTTAGTTATCAAAGAGAGAATATTGAGGGACATGTGGAGTGCCATTATAGGTTAGGTAGTTGCACCTTTTACATCTAGGGAATAGATAATGATGAGTTTGTTACAACATGATAGACGTGGGATAGTGAGTAACTTCCTCACAAGCACATATAGGATAAACATGACTACTGATATTCTTTCACATGTACTAGCTAGCGTGTGATTGATATTGACGGGGTTAATTAATGCTGTTACCCAAATTCGTCTTCACAGTAACATGATGCTTAACAAATGGACGAGGCGGAGCACAATAATAACTGAGCCGACCTCAATATTATTAGACAACCAAAATGTTCATATGAGGCATACCTCTTTATTTTCCTTCAATGAGGATAAATGTCATTCATTGTGAGGTCCACACCACATTTTATATTTATGGTATAACAGACTTAGTTTGCGATTACTTTTTTTTTAATATTACCCTTAAACATAATGAGGATATATACATGGACAAAGAGATGTAATTTAACATCTAGACTAAAGAAAGGAATTTTATAAAAGTCTTAATTATCCTTTAGGTTAATATGATAAAATGGGAAAGTATATATAATTATTCTTATTGGAATGACTCGGTATATGAGTCATGGTTATGCTATTTTTGGTTATTATTATAAAGGCGGGCGAAGGTGGTGATGTCGGCTTATTTATCCCATTCCAACTAAAAATGGTGACATTGCGCTAGTGACCTCAATACTTAGTGAGGGCTAGCTGTGATTGATTTTGTCAATGCCAACTAAAAAAGGGCAAACTTACGTGCTAGTGATCCCGTGGTATATGGGTGCTAGTCCCGATTTTATATTTTGGTATAATAATAACCCTTAGTTAGTGGGGGAAACCCCTTTTTTATAGTGTTACTATTATGGATATTGGCTATAATAGTGATCTCTTCATTAATGGGAACTAGTAGAATTTTATAACACTTCATAAAATAGATATTATGTAAAGATAACGGCAATGGTGGGATAATATGTTAAAATGATAAATTATCAACTACGAATTTATTATTTATACACCATGATTGTTAGTTTTATTGCTTGAGTAGCGTAGCTTTTATCCTGTGTTGGGCTTGACCCGTCGTGTTAGTTCAGGTGATCCAGATCATGAGGTTTGGCATTCACTGTCGAGCACCGAGTCATCTTTCTAGGCACCACCAGTAAAAGGTATATGTGTTGGAGCTTATGTTTATTATAATACCATAAATCTAGAATAACCTTTGGACTAACTAGAACATGAAACCTGGCCCCACACACATGTTGAAAATGTAATCAGCCAAAGCTAGTAGTATGATAGGCCATACTTAGTAGGAGAGCTTGACTCACTTAGTTGACATTTCTAGTTAACACCATTAAAGTAATCATGTACTTCACTACTGGATGACACCAAAAACCTATATATACGTGAACATAAAGATGATATGCAAACATTCTCCTTAATGTGTCCATTAATAACTTGTGATTACTCTCACTATGATTGTAAAGTGTGTTCTCAACTCACCTATAAAGGTTAATTACATGTTCTGCTCTCTTCTATCACTTATAGCAGCTTATATATAACACACTCACCTTATGTGAGTATCTTATGAAACTTTATCTTACTATTAGGTAACCCAATTCTATAGACAACTTGAGAGAATCTATTATGTACTCTTAAATGCCGTTTGCCCAATAATCAATAAAATTACTAGCACCAGTGGAAGTAAGCACCAAGTTAAGTAAAACCACATAAATTTGGTTACCTCATTTCTCTTTGTACTACCTAGTTTATTCATGCGCTAGTATTTTAATAATTTCGTCTTTTATCTATTTATTTGGTAGTAATTAATATATTTAGCTAAGATAAACCATATACTAATTTTTAGCGATAGCTTATTGTCATCGTATGTGGAAAATGGCTTACTAATATGTTTTCCACCTTTTTTGGTTACTAGGGCTCAAGGATACCCGATTTGAGTAGACTTGTGAATTTTGAATTGATTCACCTTAGTTTCAAAGGGTTAGAATTGTCTCAAACAAATTTTAGTTTGAATTTTAGAAATTCCTTAGATCTTTTCTTATATCTCTATTATTATGTTTTAAATCTTTATTCATTATGAATCAATTATAATAACCCGCGTAATTTTGGGCTATTTTAATTATTTTTTGGAAAATGGAGGAAAATAAAGTTTTTGATAAAATTATTTTTATTGCTCAAATATGTTGGTTATTATTTTTAAAGGCGAGAATTTCAAACGGTTTCGAAATCGGAGTTAAAACGGATTTTAAAATGATTTTTAAATGTTTTTAACTCTTGGAATTCTAAGTCGGCGAACATTAATTAATTTTCAAGAGTTGTTTTGGCTTGCAACTCTTCATTTCTTTGCCTTATTTAAAGGAGTATTTTGGATTCCAACTCTTCATTTCTTTGCATTATAAAAGGAAGTCGTGGGCAAGCCTTTTAACATACTTTTGGCACAACTTTTGGCAGCAAATATATTTTATATTCCTCTTCTTTTTAATTATACTTTGGCCCTTGAGATTTGTGAGTTCCAACCTTAGATTAGAGGTGTTCTTGGGGCTATTTTGTTGGAGGTTCTTGGAGGAGATTTTGTAGATATTTTGTGTTGATTTTAAGGATGTGATCGTTGGTTTCTCATCATGGTTTGAGGTATGGGCTTTTACACAATATGCTCCTTAAATCTCGCGAGTGTCATTCTCTTTTAATTATTGTTAATTGGACTCATATTTGAATTGATAAATTCATTGAAATCTGGAAAATAATTGTTGAAATTATATTGATTCATGTGGTATCATTATATTGTTGATGAGCACGTTGTCATGAGATTTTAATATGGCACAGATGTTGGGCACCCGCCAAGATTCCTGTTTCCCGGGCTATGGCTTGATAAAGCATATACGGATGTGGTGAGGCCTGGTGACCCGATTAAAGTGTTGTTGAGAAATTATATTGATAAATGCTTTGAGATTTGCATTTTGATTTGAACATTCGTACTCGTGTTGTTACGTTTTATTCGTTGCTAATCCGTATTTGTTGAGCATAATTCCTGTCGTATAGTGTACTTCCCCATATTTTCTTTTAGTGGCAGGTTAGCGCGGATTTTGGGGCGCTATGGAGATTGATTTTAGCGAGGATTGTTTGGGAAAGATTTGTATTATTTTTATGTATAGAGCTTTGGAGATTTGTATCTTATTTTTTGAGTTAGTTGTTGTATGTAATTCGAGAGATTTGTTGTATTTTAAGAGATTGAGATTTGTAGTTTGATCTTTTGTTGTTGTGGGACTTAGATGCTCTATACCTTATTATTTGTGGATTTGGATTTTTTTTATCGCATTAGCGCTCCGTTCGCTCTCCCCGGGCGGGCGGGGTGTTACATCAATTTCCTTTGTATTATGATACTCTATTTTTTTTCTTGGATTATCTTGAAAATGTCTAAAAATCCAAAAAGTAGTAGAGTTAGATAGGGATTGCATCCGTCCACGCTGGTTTGATTTGGTTATTTGCAAGGTATCTTGGAAAGCCTAGGTAAAAATAAGAGGTCATCTAGGAAAATATAAAGCAACTGACTCAGAGCATCGTGGTTGGGAAGAATCAGCCCAAATTAAGCTTGATCACTCTAGCTATTGGAATGAATTAAAATCGAAGGAAAAAAATGACGCATCGAGTACCACACATGGATGGGAGGCAAGTATAGTGTGAATGAGCTTTGGAGAACCCTAGAGGTTTGTATATGGGTTCAGTTGATGAGAGGAGTATGCCTGGAAGAAAAATTGAGTCTGATAGATGTGATCAATCATATAAACCAGGGAGGACATCAATTGTTCGGTCGATAGAGGGTGATCAGGCCTATATAATCAAGCGATATAGGGTGATGGAAAAGCTAAGCAGGTTTTTTTTTTTAATTATTTGGGCCCAAATAAGAAGGTGCCTAGTGGAAATCCATACAAAGAACACAAGGAGGAATCCTAGAGATCACAAACTAGTAAAATTACAAGCTCTGCGAGATTCAAGAAAAGTGCAAGATGCTTGGACAGATTCAAGCACACTTTCATAAAGGAGGAAAGTGTGTTCTAGAGTCAGTGACGAGATGAGCAGTCATTGAAGGCCAATCAGACAGAGGAGGACCAAAAAAGGAAAATGTCCATTCAATATTTTGAAGAACGGTTAGGGGATTTAATAAAGACTAAAAATGCTTTACAGGGATTATGTGCAAGGATATCCTTTTGCAATGACATCTTAAGTTACGCGACCCTAATGAAGTTTAAGACACCAATGATAACATCGATGTATAACGAGAAGACTAATACAATTCACCATATAGGGAAGTACCAGGATGATTCAAGTATATGTTCCATTCCAAATGAGATAAGGTTCAGGTTTTTTCTAGTACTATGAATGGGTCGAGCCATGTGTGGTATAAGGTGATACCAAGGGGACATATAACCAATTTTAGATAGTTGGTCGACCTGTTCATTAACAATTTATGATTCGACGCCAAATTTGGAAAGAAAGTCAAACACTTGCTCAGCCTCAGATAAAAAAAATGTGAAACGACGAGGGAGTGCATTACCAGGTTCAACACTGAAAAGTTGGAGGTAGTGAATTATGATGAAAAAATGGCAATCAATGTTAATATGAGTGGTTTATTTCCTAGAAAGTTATTTAGTGAACTTATGGAATAATCTTCTAGCACCATGGCCAAACTTTTATCTAAGGCCGAAAAGATCATGAATGTTGAGGAAGCAATGGTTGCCAAGGATTGTGGTCATACAAAATTCGACACTGGAGGAAACTCAGAAAAAGATACAAGTACAAGAAGTCAAAGTAAGATCAATTGACGAAGTTCTATGAATACACACACCTTATTGTAGAATACTCCATAAGAACCGAGGAAGTGAGAAGATCAAATGGATTGAGAAATGAAACACTCCTACTGACAGGTGGGATAACAGTAAGTGGTGAGAATTTCAAAAAGACTACAGCCATATGACTGTCAAGTTCTTGGACTTAAAAGATTAAATTGAGGCCTTGATTATGAAGGGCAAGTTGATGAAGTACGTAGACAAGTGAAGTTAAGCAACCAAGCTTATGACTCATCCTAAAAAGGGGAGATAATCAAAGTATCCTTGCAAGGGGAGGATAACAAGAAGCATGGGCATGATGACGAAGATTCAAATGAATGAAAGGATGAGGACTTGCCAAAAAATCCCAAGGAATTAAAAAAAACATGGGCATGATTTCATTCGATATGTACTTCATTATTGTCCAAGAAGAATGAGGAGGCGATGGACCTGTAAAAAGGAAAGCATACATAAACGTAGCAAATGTTTCTATAGTAAATGGAAAAGATGAGGATAATTCGGTTAAATCTAATGATACTCGCATACACAAGGTGAACAGATAAAATTTAATTGTATATTTTTTAAAGGATGATATGAACGTCTTGCTTTGTCCACATGACGACCAGTTCGTCGTAAGCATGGTGGTCTATGAAAGGACTGTTCAGAGAATTGTTTGGACAGTGGAAATTCAGTAGAGGCTTTGTTTTATTATTGCTTCAAAATGATCAATCTGTTTGAAATAATGTTGCAAACTTATCACCAACTACTCATTGGATTCTGAGGGGAAAAGGTGTACCCCTTGGGAACCATCTAACTAGAAGTTACGGGAAGGACGTGGCCGACTTGCCACACACAGTTGATGAAATTCTCTATGGTGGATAAGAATATGGCGTCAACCTATAATATTATTTTTGGTAGAGTGGGGTTAAATACTTTCAAAGAAATTGCCTCTACGGTGCACCAAGTAATGAAATTCTCCACAAACTTTGGGGCAGGCGTGAAGGGATCCTATATGGTAGAAACATAATGTTACTTCATCTTGGCCAAGGAGCATGAAAAGCTACACAGACCTATCCAATTGAGACTTTCGATCCTCGAGATGAAGTTAAACTAGTTATGAGCGAGGCCGTCGAGCATATTGAGCTCGTATACTAGATGACGAACATTCAAAGTGGATAGTGCAGATGGACTTTCCTTGGACCTATTGATGAAGAAAGAGATTGCATACTTCCTAAGAAGAGGAAAAATGTATTTGCATGGAACCATGAGGACATACCTAGTATTTTTCCATATGTGCTCTGTCAAGAGCTCAGTCTAGTGAAGGATGCTAAACCCATGAAATAAAAGCACATAGTAATCGATCAAGAGAGGAACATGGAAATTGAAGCAAAAGTGGGTAAACTCAAGAAATATTAATTCATCAAAGATGTGAAATACTTAAGTTGGTTGCCAAACATCATGATGGTATAGAAGAATAACGACATCTAGTGTATGTTCGTAGACTTTACAAACCTCAATAAGGCATATTCGAAGGATTATTACCCACTATTCCTAATAGACTAGCTATTCAATGCAACTACTAGGAACTAGGTACTGAATTTTATGGATGCCTATCCGGGGTAAAATCGGATCAAGATGAAGTGGGAAAATAGAGAAAAAAATTCATTCTTAACCAACTGAAATACTTACTGCTATAACATTATGCCCTATTGGCTAAAAAAATGTTGGAGCAATGTATTAGAAGTTGGTTAACCAGGTTATCAAGGAGAAAATTAGAAAGAATATGGAGGTCTACATCGATGATATACTGACTAAGATTAAGACGACAAGCGATCACATCCGCTTGACTAAACATCAGATGTGATAGAGAAGTATCAGATGAACTTAAAGCCTACAAAGTGTGTTTTCAGTGTCTGAGTAGAGAAGTTTCTTGGTTTTATTGTCAGCCATAGGGGTATTGAGGCCAACCCCGATAAAATTAAAGCTCTTATAAATATGTAGTCTCCTAAAAGTTAGAAGGGGATCAATATATTGAAAGGTCGTGTTGAAGTACTCAACAAGTTTATTTCACGAGCCATTGATCGATGCCTTACTTTATTCAAGGTTCTAATAAAACCATTCGAATAGAACGAGGAGTGAGAGAAATCATTATAGTATTTAAAGAAATACCTAGGATACCTTCATTTTTTATCGAGGCCGATCCTAAGAGAGAAGTTGTATTTATACCTAGCTTTGTCTGGGTCTGCTACGATCTAATACCCAAAATTTGATAAACTGGCATGGGAACTGATCGAAGCCTCAAGGATAATGAATTCATATTTCTAGGCTCACGTGATCATTACGTGTACTATTCTACCCCTTTGACTAGCCATTTATAAACTTAAGAAGTCTAGGAGGTAGATGGGTTAAGTTGTGGAGTTAGCATAATACAAAATTATGTACGAGTCAAGAACATCCATAAAGAGGCATGCAATGGTGGATTTTATAGCGGAATTTAACTATGATGAGGAAGTAGTGGAAAGGTGAACAAAGGTCACACTAGTGCCGACCAGTGATAAAGAAGAATCATTTGCAAGACCATTTGAGAGGGCTCGTGATTTAGATAAGATGAAAAAAATATTTAGGTTTGGCTCTTTAATTTATGGAAGTGTCTATGAGGAACCTACTATTTGGAAACTATGTGTTGATGGCTCCTCATGCGATTATGGTAGTGGCATAGGTTTAATAGTTTCCACATTGGAAGGTATTGATTCTAAGTACACCCTAAGATTTAATTTTATAACCTCCAACAATGAGGCCAGGTATAAAGCCTTGGTGGCAGGCTTAGGATTAGCCATATCACTTGGGGCTAAGAAATCATCACCTCATAGGGACTTGCAGTCAATCATCAACAAAGTGTTTCTCATATACCAAGAAAAAAAAGAGACAATGTCCAAGTACCTTGAGAAGGAGAAGGTGTTACTTCCCAATTTCATTATAGTACAGATGGTGAGAATCCCTAGAATAGAGAATTCCTGAGTCATTGTCTTGACTCATTTGGCCTTGACGACATAGGCCGAACTCAGCAAAATAATGCCGGTGGAAATGTTATTATTGTGTGGCATTGAAAAGAGAGTTTGCAGGTGGTGGAGCTATATATGGGACAATCCTTGATGGACCCATTCTAATCATACCTGATAAATGATGCAGTTGCAAATGACACAAAGGAATCTCATAGACTATGCTACAAGGCAACTAGATATGAACTAGAGAATGGAGTGTTATTTAAAACGGGTTTTGTTTTTACCTCTCCTAAAATATTTCCATCCCAATGAAGTACAAGACCTTATTATGGATGTGCATAAGGGATCTTATAGCGCGCAAGATCATTTGTTAAGAGAGTAGAGATACGAGGATACTATTGGTCGATGATGAAAGAAAAGTGCACAGTATACGCCAAAAATTATGATAAGTGTCAAAGGTATGTTTCCATTGACCAAGAACCCTCTACAACGCTAACGCCCATTATTTCCCCATGGGATTTCTTTATGTGTGGGATAGACCTCGTCAGTCCACTGACAAAAACATATGGGAGGTTTAAATACCTAGTCGTAGCAGTGGATTTTTTCACCAAGTGGGTGGAAGTCGATCCCTTAGTAGACATGACATAACCGAAAGTCTTTCATTTTGTATGGAAGAAGATTATCTTCCTCTATGGATCCATATCACCCAATTCGATAAGACTTGGTTTTAAGCGTACTACATGAGGTCTAAAGACAGAAATCTACACTCTACACTAGGTCATCCTCAGTGCAATGGACATAATGGATCACTAAAAAAGCTTTTGCTGGATGGAATAAAGAAAAGACTTCAATACTTGAAAGAAAATTGGATTAATGAGCTACAAATCATCCTGTGGTCCTACGGGACGACCCCTAAAACTATCACCGGAGAAACCCCTTTCATGTTGGCCTATGGATCTAAAGCATTCATACCAACAAAGATTGGTTAGCTAAGACAAGGGATTTGAACTTAAAATCACTAAGGAGAGATATTACTTTGGCTCGACTTGGATTTTGTGGAGGAAGTAAGGGAGAAGGCAACCCTTAGAGTCATAACATGTAAGCAAAGAACAAGTATATTCTACAACAAAAGTGTCAAGCCATGTATAACATAGGGTGATTTTGTTCTAAAAAAGGTGATCCATAATGGAAATAAGTTTGTGCCAAAATATCATGGTCCCTACATCGTCAACACAGTGGTACGACCTGACATACACAGGATAAAAACTAACAATAAGTTCAAGTTATAGGTTACAAGATGGTTGTTCAAAAATCATTACAAAAGGAAAATAATCTAGGTAATAATAAGATCATGTGAAGGACCAACAACTATGGTATTAGCCACCTGAGGGTCTTGGGGGTTCTCTTATGTTACCACCTAAGGGGAAATAGGAGGATTCAGTTCTATTGTGATTAAGTCAGTTGGGGCAGTAGTATTAGCCTCTGGAGTAGGAGTATCGACTTCCTTAGCAGAAGCTTTGGCCAAGGCTATTACCTCTTATCGTCTCATTCCCAAGTGTTGATGACTCCATCAATATGTGTTAATGTACAATAACTATTTTCTTAAGCTCTTCATAACCCTTAATAAAGAAGGAAATCATCTCTAGATCAAAATTAAGTGAGGCGTTATACTTGGCCATAACATCATATTTGCCTTAGCCAATTACTCCCTTAAACTTTGAATGGTGGTCATATCGATATCAACTTACTCATTAGCCTTGGAGAGATCCTCCTCAGCCTTATTGAGTGCATCCATATTTAGAATCAATTGGTCATCCTTTGGTTTCGATTCACCATTCTTCAACTTTATCTAGTCAATATTCTACCCCAGCTCTGCTTGGTCATTGTTAGCTTTAGATTGGGCAATGATCAATTGACCGCTCAAATTAGAGATCTGAGTTTGAAGTTCTTGATTCATCTTCTTCCTTAGTTCCTGTAGCCTCGATTTCTTTGGGCTGGGTTGAGAAATAGAGGGCTTATTTTTCCTTTATGTATGGCAACTATGGGCTCTACATTATCTTTTAGGTCAACCATAGCCTTTGTTATCTTCTTCAGCTATACCCGAGCCTCAGTTCCTAGGCTTTCGTTGTATGCATACACTTTAGAAAAGTGTAAGAGGATACTTTTGGGTCCATCTCCCAAGTCAGTTAAACCTAAAAACCTGAGGTCAAAGGGGTAGAAGTTACAAAAAAATAATAGATAAGAAAAATAAAAATTGGAAAGTAGTTAAACTAACACTTTTGGAAATCTTATGTACCTTGTCAGCATCTAGTTTAACCTCAGCTTCGGTTGCACCTGGGGTTGGAGCATCGACTTTAGATGGACCTAGAGTTGGGGTGTCTACTTTCTCTTAGTTTAGGGCCTCGTAGTAACCAAATAATGTGAGATTTTGTATGTTAAAAATTTCCCCGAAAACTGAAGGATCGGCCACAAAAAAATTTGTCCACTAGTCTCTTCTCGACTGCTAGAGTCTTTAGAGAACCTTTCACTATAAAAAAAGTAAGGCAGGTTAAAAGACAACTCAATTATGAAATAAAAATAGAAAAGTTTAAGTATTATATATAAATTCTGTTCAGCTCACTCCAGTCACGAGAAATCCAAAAATTTTCTTCCTTTCATTAGGGCTGAACACCCAACCACCATCGAGGTAAACAAACGTGTGCTTCCAAAAGTGGTTACTAGTTTAAACCACTTGCACCAACTTTTATTTGGGTTTTCGAGGATATGGGTAGAAATATACACAAGCTTTATCATTGTTTCTAATTCCATGCATGAATAGGAAGATCTCCTCCTTTATGTCGAATCCAGAGGGCTCCCTCTAATAAACTATGGACCGTAGGATCGTCTTGTACGCGTTCAGAGGAATTTGGGTCAGAGAAAATCCATAAACATTCAAAATGCTCCTAATAATTAGGTGAATGGTATGACAAATACCTACAAATAAGGTGGATTGAGGAAAAGAGATCTTATTGGCATAAATCTAATCATAAGCCATCTCGTCCTCGTCAGGTATCCTGCAGCTTATACTTAGAGGGATGTAGTGAAAATCCCTCAAAGCTATCAACTCTTATTCAATGACATCATTGGCGTAGTGATTTGAATCGGTTGTTGATGGATAATATGAGCTATCATAACGAGGAGTTACCTCACTATCTAATGACTCAAAGGGGACCAAAGATAATAGGGTTCAAGGTTGGTCTAGAATACACGACTTCTTAAGTAAAAGGCATAATTACGATCAAAGACTCTTCCCGAATTATTTTTCGCATAATTCCTCCCACCTAAATGGCGGTTGGCATCTCCATCTAAAATATTGGAGGCTAGGAACTCTGACCTTCTATATTGAACGCCATAAGGCTAAGGATTTGACCCAAAAAGGAAGAAATATTATAAATGAAGTTAGGATCTTCAGGATTTCCGTCTATAGGACTAACAATTGCTAATGGGACAAGCCTAAGGGTTTCAAAGGACTGCTCATTTTTTTTTATTAACGGGTCGTTATTAACACTCTTCCAACCCCCGAAGATGGATTTATCAATGATGAAAATCCAAAGAAGAAAACAAAATCTAAAAAAATGCGTAGTCAAAGTAGAATAAAGGGGAAAAATCCTAGAATACCCCACAAACATTTAATGCCTCGGATCAACTAAATCAATGGTTATCTAAATGCTCCAATCTACAAATCAGACCATAATTGATCAACCTAAAGTGAAAAATCAACTCCTATTCAGAATAATTGCAGCAAATACGCAATAGAATCTCAAAAAATCTTAGAAACCTATAATAATAAGGAATAAAGGGTTACCTAGTGTCCTATAGAGAAAAAAGAAAAGAAAAAGATTGCCAAAGTAGACTCCTAAAGAATGGAAAAGGAATTCTTATATGAAACAATGGACTCGGGTCAACTATTGACCAAAATAGAAGAAATTGGTAGCGGGGACTAAGTTCTCTCTAACTTTCATGTGAAGATTTAGAATGTGAAAGGTTTTAAATGATGTGAAAATATACAGTTATACCTAATTAAGGGTAATTATTAGTTTTTTTTTCCAAAAATGCATGATGTAATGCTTGGAAAACGAATCGACATCTCAAATTTACACGCGCAATGCCCAATGCACATATGTATTACTTATTACCTGCCACACCAATCAATGATCGACATGTGTGTGGACACCTCGATCTACAATGGAGGTTTTCTAATAGCTCTTTCGGTCCCAAATAAATCCCAAGCAAGAGCCCCAGAAGAAACCCCCAAAAAACTAACTTTCGAAACCTACACTAAACATTGTGGTGTCAAAAAAACCAAAAAAAAATGTATATAGGTCCAAAATACAAATGACCAAAAAATCAAAAAATCCACAAAATCCATTAAAATAACAAGAAAATAGCCCCTATGTGACCTTTGACCGATCGTTCAAAGGCCTCCTCGGCAATAACCGATCGGCTAATGGTTATAGCCGATCGGCTAAAGGTTCTGACGACCAAATCTTATCCAAATATTTTCTAAATTGTTGATAAAAATCAACGGCCACAAACCTTTAGCAGATCATCCATCTGATCCATTAAAACCTCTATAAACAGAGGTTCCCACCAACCTTAAAACGGATACAAAAATACCGAGAGCCCAACATTGATTTGGTTTTATGACTTTCTTAATTCTGAGTGCCCGAGATACTCGAGTTCATTTCTGAAAAGTCCCAAAGGGCTCATACTTTAGAAAAGGTATGTTTTCAAAAGTTAAAGCTCGTACTTCTAAAGAGTCACCCAAAAAAGAGGTTCGTACACCTAAAAACATCACCTTCGAGAAATAAATAGAATCAAAGCTCTGTAAAAATTCTGCAAAAGTCAACCCTTCTACACAATGCTCTACCCAACTAAAGGGCAACAAAAAGTGGGGCTTCCCCAAGCAAAAAGTCGGCTTTCGCTGCGGGGGTAAATAAACTTTGCCTAAATTTTTGGGAAACACACCACATATATTTTTTCAAACTGTTCATAATTGAGTTCACTCCCTTCCCGGTCTCCGTTTAGGGGACCGATTATGCAACTTACAGCGTTTATATTTTTTCAAACATGGTTTTTAACCCAACACCTCCACTTGTGTCACGAAATGACATACTAATATGCTAAATTGATACAAATCAAATTCCATGGTTCCAGCATACAAACAAGATTCAAAATTCATTCTCAGGAAAGTGCCATTGAGTTATGTTAAGCATATAACTTTACAGACATAAGTCTAAAATTTGGCTACTCTCACAACTTCTCCGAGTGAATTAAGCACATCAAGGTGGCGGCACCTTGAATATGTGTTTTTATTTCATTTGATCAACGTATGATTTGACCATATAAATATACCAATCCAACCCAACGAAAATACTATATTAATTACTAGGCATCATATATACCACATTATGTAAATATTGGTTTTGATCCTAAGTCTCCTTGGGTACATAGGCACTATGTCGAGCTAAATTTGTGAAGCCCAAGCCTTATAGTAGGTCCTTCAGTGTACTATTTCCTAGGGATACTTCCATCTCTAGTGTTGCACCTCTATATATAATCCAAACATCCCAATATACTATCCAACCCCATTGTCGGAACTACATTGTATTTTATCCCAAGTATCCTTGGGCACGTATTCACTATATCAATCTAAACTTGTGAAGCCTTACCCTTATAAGACGTCTCTTGACATATTATCTAATAGGGATGCATTCATCCCCAGTCCTGAATTTCCCCAACCTCTCCTGGACTACCCTAATACCAAAATGTAGTGTTCTTATATGCTTATCAACAATAGAACATGACATCCTTGGTGTAACATTCCCACTTCTTATCCTAAATCCTCCATGTTCTACACCATTAAACTAGTCTACTAGACTACTCATTTTGACTAGTGATCACTTGGTTGTTAAGAGGTTTTGTACCAGTATTAAACATATACAGCTCCATGCCCATTACGATATTCCATACACTATCCCTCCCCTCTCGAAGCCAAGTATAGTACATACATAATGTTCGAACACGTGTTATGTCCGAACTGCGTATACTTTCATCCCAAGTCATGTTGAGTTCGTAGGCACAATACTGAGTCTTTCTCGTGAGCTCGAGTGTCTGCAATATGTCTCATGATATATTGTTTCCGCTAAGATGCATTTATCTCTCAACTTTCATCCATTACACCTAAATAACACAAAACGAGATATCAAACTATCTCAAAGCAATAAGCAAACACGCATATACTAAACACAACAGAGATGACCCATCTTTCACCTTTTTATCTCTCCTCAAGCACGAAATATGATATCAAACTATCTGAAAGTCGAGCATTCTTGCATACCTACATCCATGATAAATGTCCATATGTTATAAAAATAAAAGCACAAAGTCATACACAAGCAATATTGTGTGCATGAACTAGTTAAAAGGACGTTTCTATACCTCTCCCTAATAACATTTTCCAACCTAAGAACCTATCTGAAGTTTTTAGAGGCACCCTCACGCTAAGATATCTAAACAAATTCTAAAATAACTAAAAAGTAATCAACTAATGTAAAGATAAATAATAAGCATAGAATTGAGGAAGCATGCACAACAAGTAGGGTAACTAACACCTTCCCCACTCCTATCCCAGTTCCCGAACCCGTATAATAAGAATCTCTGGACTAACGGTGGACTTTGAAAACCTACCTTAGAATAATCCCAAAAGGTCTAGCCCAAACATTTTTTTTTTATGTAAAATAAACTGTAGACTCTGAACAACCGTTAAACCCCTATTTTCTCATGAAAACCACACTAGCTAGGGGCGTGCACAAAAAGTGGACGTGGTGTCAAACCACATCCATGGGCAAGTCATTAATCCATGTCGAACCGATATCCCAACCTCGAGCACACCTCTCATCCCCATGATGAAGTTTTGCCTGGGAGTAGCGGCTTCCAGCATCACATCTTGCTTGGATCCTACAACATCACAGTGGCGACTCTGTTGGGGACAACTTTCTTTAATCGAAATGAAACATTGTGCATCATAGATGGATATCGCAAGCTACATATTAATGATGACTCCACCAAGGAAAAATCTAGAGAACTGAAGTATCTATATGATTCATTTATACTATGCCTAATATTACTCTCCCAGTATGACATACCTACTTATGTGAGACAGTAGAATTGATTGGTGATGTATATCTAAAATACTTTAAGTGGTGAAACTTAAATAATTGACTCAATAATGAAATGGGAATAAATAAATTATTATTGAGACAGTAGTAACGTATTGGATGGGGATATACGAGAGAACTAGACTTATTGAGAGTAGCCAGATACCTTATCAAGTTGGTAAGGGAATACTAATTTGGTAGAATATGTTAGGCGTGCACAATAGTTTAGAGGCGAGGATCTCAAGTGCGTTTACGTGGATTTTACATGTGTAATATATAACTGATTTAAATTATGATTTAAATACTTGCTAAATATTTTTAAAATGTTTTACTTGGGCTCTGACCCATGTCAAAAATATTTTCAAAATTTTTTAGGTGTCCAGCCACAAGGACGCTAAGATTAGACATCCTATACAAAGACACGTAGCTGCAGTAGTGTGGAGGCTTGCAGGAAACTTCTTTAGATGCATCAACTCTTTCATTTTAGGTATGAGGTTCCTTAGTAGTTCATTTGGGCGTGTTGCCTTCAGACTATTTCTTTTAATCAGTTATGTATCAGGTTGTATTTTGTTTCAATTTTACTTATTGTGGTTTCCTTGTGTACTTAAAACATCGATGGTTTTTTCGGTATCATTTCTTTTATATATCTGTCGTGTGATGGTTCAGACTAAACTTATGTGTGAATGTTTTAGTTCATTTAATTTATTTCTGCATGTGTTCATAATAAAAGATAAAATTTGACACCACCTTAATTTAACATAGGTGATTAGTAATTAAAAAGTTTTTCGATAGTGATGCTAATAATGAAACCATTAATGATTCCTGTTTAATTTAAAAAAAAACTGATCACCCGGGATTAAAATAGATGGGGTGTCATAGTACACAAGTCCAAGTGTACCCCGGTATCCAGCAATGAAGCCTAGCAATTGTCTATGAATTCAAACGTGGATTCCACCGCTTTTTCTTTGCAATTAGCACGTACGGATTCAACAACATGAAAAAAATTGTTCAAGAATGAGGAACAATCTCTGGTGCCAAAATCAAGACCACAATAGCTACGGAATAACTAGTTTGGATCATGAAAACTAAAGAAGTTGGAAAACTAATGGGAACTTTTGTAAACAAGTGCAGAAACGTTTTTCAACAAAAGTTCTTTATTTTCTAAGCAAAATAAATTTTTAAATATGAAAACACCAATTTCGAGGCAGTTTCTCGTTCGAACAACAAACAAGACTCGTTCAAATGAGAAAGTACTCTCGTTTAAATGAATCTTAAACTCATTTCAATGACAGGAAAATAATTTTGGTTTTAAAATCTGCCTCTAATTTTTCCTAACAAATAAATCTTAGAAAATATTTTAAAATTATGTTTCCAAAAATATTTTTCCAAATTCTCAAAACATTTTAATTTAAAACACATCATTGATTAAAATTCTAAATCTCAAAATTCATTTAGCTTTCATACCTAAGTAATCTAAGGTATACCAAGTGTTGAGAAAAACATAAGCATTAAACACGGCAGGAATATGATCTTCAACGCTTTGCCATAATATCTTTAACACTACACGTCATAGACTTTATGGGATAACAACACAATGACTAACCTATGACTCAAATAGTCTTGTATGGAATTATGCCAATTATAAACAAATTGAATCAATTGGAAATTTACCCTTACAAATCTCCCCCTTTGGCTATTCCGGGACAAAATAAAAAAATTGCGAAATTTTAAGTCAGGCCGTCAAGACGAAAAAAGCTATGCCCCATCCCATAAAACCAAAAAGGAAAGATACAGGACACTGACTAATATGGATAAAACCCGCAAAGTATAATCATGTCTGAATGTGATGTAGCTAAAATGTTTAAATCTCTGAAAAATATCACACACACGAAATAAACAAATATATACAAGTGAAGTATGGAGGAACATAAAAATATATAAATGAATATTGTCAGTAATACTCCCCTTACATCACATATATCTACCTATTATTTCCTAGAATAGACAAATAGTGGGACAAATAAATCATAAACAACCATATCTAGTAGAGTATAATGAAGCGAAAAATATCATGGCTAGATAAATATCTCAATATCAGCAAATAGTGTAATCAAATGACAACAGATGACAAGATAGCAGTGAAAAGATATATGAATCATATAATGAATAAAGATATGAAACAAGATACATTAATAACAATTACATGCCAGAACCAATAATATAACTGCATAATGTGAAAATCCAGAAATCTCCATGTCCAACAGATAAAAGAGCTGATATAAATGTAATAGTGGTAAAACAATAAGAATTTATCATCAACTACATTAGAATTGAATACAAAATATCCAAATACATCATAAAAAATAGTGTGTCTCATAATAAAAAAACTGAATAAATTTCAACAATCTCGACAAAATTCATCGTCATCATCAACTGCAGAGCCATCGTCCCCACGTCTTCGAGACATCCCTACTCCTCCTCTCTGCTCTTGTCATCTCATCTCATCCAGAAGAGCTAAAATTTAGGACTGTTGAATGGCCCGTTGTTGTGCCTCTGCATCAAATCTAGCCATCATAGCCGCTGAAACACAGTGATGCTCTGCCATCTAAGCCTACAAAAGTATGCGTTGATGTCTCTCCTCCTTATCCCTACATTCATCATCGTCTCTACTAACTCTAGTCTCAGTATATGGATGCTCACTAGGAGAGGGAACAGATGGGTGTGAAATGAAACCACCTCTTGAAGAAGATGCAGCAGCAGAGGAGACATGACGTGTTGCCTCACTAAGGTGACTCCCACATCGGTGAACAATGTTCGCATCTATCGCTGAAATGCCTAACTGCTCAACATCATCCTCAGAAGAGGAACCTAAGAAGCCTCATAAATGTGAGACACGATTACACCAAAAGGAAGTGTAGTGCAAACAGCAGTTGGTCCAACAAGCTGAACTGAGGACACGACGTGAAGAATGATCATAGGAAGATCTATAGGTCAACCATGGCTCACAACACACATAAGGTACACTATGTCATATTAAATATGGGTATAATTGGTCCAAGAATAGACCGATGATGATGCAAACCAATTAATCACACGATATTCAATACGTAGATGTTGATGGTACATGATAGAAGACCGGGGGAATCTCTCTAAAATAATAACGGATAATGTCGTTAGGATTTGGACTGCCAGGGACATGAATTGAAAAGATAGCATCAGGGACATGGAGAATCTGTAAAATCTGAAAAATGAGATTCGGTGTGACCCTAAATAAAACTCCCCGAACAGAGATCTGAAAACCTCCAGCTGTCCTAATGTCTCTAAAGTAGAACTCTATGACTATATCTGGGTGAATCACATCATACATCTCAAATATAGGGTCCCAATCTCTACCTCGAAGCCAGTCTGGGACACGGTGCTACCTAAAGTCTGCTATCCTAAATACTCTCTCTTGAATAACAGTGCTAATATGGAGATCGAGAACATAATACTGCTCATACTCGACATGACTCACATATTGATCAGCAAAATATCGAGGAGGATTGGTCTATGTGGCCTGATCCCTATGAAAGTTTAGTTGCTCTTCAATATGACCAGCGTGAACGGATCGTCGGTACTATCCATGAGCCATCGGTAACACGAAATAGATAGTGAAAAAATGGGTAAAGTTACAGAAAGGAAATGATTAATCCTAGACCAACACAATATCAAGTTCTAACACCTTATCTCCGTACAACATTCAATCCAACCATCGGGATGAACCAAATACAACAACTCAACATCAGCAAGATAAAATAATATCAACAATAAGGATAACCAAAAATGCGTGAAAAATATGCAACCAGGAACGGTGTATCTGTCTCAAATATACCCAAAAAATAAAAATAAAATGATTTTTTAATAAAAACACATTTTTACAGATATGTTGGGACTCACACAACTAAACATGGGGTCAAAACTCACACAACATAAAAAATTAAAATAATGAACAAAACCACAAAAGCCCCCCACCCCCAAACAAAAAATGAAGGTTTTGAACCTAAAATTGAGAAGAACAATTTTCATATACACACATGTGAAAAATAATGTATAGAAATGGTGGATGTATGCCAAAAGAGGCATTAAAATTTAAATCCAAACCTCTTCATACCCTAACAAAAGAAACAAAATAAACATTTAATACTTGGAAAAAAAGCACTAGGATGGATGAACTAACAATAGAGTCCAAAATAACAAGAAATCGAGCCTTTCTAATCTTTGGGACCTCAATAATGGCGGACAGGGTATACAAGAACGAGGAGGAAGTAATGAGACGAAGAAGCAGTAAAACGGCATAAATGAGGCGATAAAAAACTAAAAGGCAATGTTTAACATCATTCAAATGGAAAATAAGGGTCGTTCAAACAATAAACATATCTCATTAGGACTAAACAAAGTGTCGTTCGATTGACACTGATATTTCGTTACAATGAAAGCACTCTCGTTTGAAGAAACCATCTAACGACCTTCTGACGACCCAACCCTGTTTAGAATAAAACATCGACTGAACCTCATGAGAACCAAACATCAAACGTCATCAAAATATCGTTCGAACGAGACAAGATACTCATTGAAATGACCCCTAAAAACTCCAAACCTCTCCTCAAAACACTAATACTCAACCCAGAAAAGTAAACTCCTGAACAACATCCATCTGATACAAACAAAAACTGTAAAAACTCGACTCAATAACATAAGAGATACACGATAATATGGCATCAATGTTCCTAAACATTTAATGCAATGAATGGGTGTGAACTACAACAAATGAAGCATGACTCAGCCCTAGATATGTTCAAGAATCTCAGAACAAAACATATACAATGCACACAAATCTAGATTTTTAACGATTCTACCAAACAATAGCGCCATGACACAATCGTTAAACCTAGGACTCATTATGCAAACCCCTTCATCTCCGACTAAACTCCCTCAAAAGATAAACATATATGTTTTTCTATTCTTTTCTAATTCAAGATTCTTTTAAAGTTCTATCTTTTCTTTTTAAGACATCCTAATTTGGTCCTTTTTGGAAAAAGTTTCCCTTTTTATAGCCTTGGTTTTCTTAGGCTCTTTTCGATGGTGGCTTTCAAGCAAAGTCAACCTGTCTTTCGCAGCCCTTTCTCGTGTACACTCATATTTTTTCTATAATAAACAAATATTCTCACGGGAAACAGTTCCTACACGCACTACTCCCCCTAAGTCATAAATACGTGTAGATGACAAGACTGAGAGGAGAATCTCTCACCAAACTCAAATGTACGTGAGAAGTTAAACGTTTAAAATAGCTCGTGCATGTATGTGCGGTGGCATATACACAGTCGAATCCAAAATGCAAGTCAAGTTCGAAATAACTCCATGAAACTCATAGTTAAGATAAACCTAAATATCTAAAGTCATGACCAAATGTCCTAATCATATGGAAATTGAGAAGTGAAAGGGATTCAAGCACACCAATATGCCATACCATAAGTGTACACTCAATACATAAAAACTGAAAATCTTTTTGAGTTTTTCAAAACATGTTTTACCCAAAAGAAAAATATTTTTGTATTTTTCTCAAAATGACTCCAGAAAGAAAAAGATAAAAAGATAAAAATACAAAATATAAAACACATAACCCAAGAAAAGTTATATCAAGAAAACACAACTGTAGTAGGACAAACACGGTGAACACGCTCAACTATAAGATCTAACATGGTGAGAACCGCGTGTAAGCAAACGAGAATCACCAAGTCTAATACCTAAAGCCTTTAAATCCGATTTCCTAACCTAAGTTAATGTGTAATGATGAATAGGGGTTTTGGGAACCGAAGTGACTCTATTCTTAGACTTCCTAGAAGCGTTCTTAGGATCGTAGCAAAAATCTCTAAGGTGACCTTTCCTATCGCAATGAGTTCAAGTGTAAATACAATGAGGAGTATTACCTAAAGATTGACCTTTCCTAATGTTCCTAATCAACTCTCTCATATCCATGGTCTTGTCTTTAGGAATGGGAGCAACAGCATCATCGAAGCCAATTCCACACCAATCATCTTTGATTTGGATGGTGCCTAACATCCTATCCAAATTTTTTAACCTAGCCTCCAAATTAAACTTAACCCTACTCAATTCTCTCAATTTTTCCTCAAGCTCACCTATCCTAGACTCGAGTAAATGCCTATACTCCTCAAACTCTAGAATCTCCTTCGTTATAACCTTCATCCAACCACAAAGACTATCTCTCTCACCCTCAACGTATTCTAGTTTCTCTCAAAAAGTGCTTTTACGTACCCTATAATCCTTAATCAATGCATTATTATCATTTCCTTCTTCAAAATGCAAGTTAGCCTTCTTCACCTTTCAAGTTTGTGCATATAATTCATTAAAGGAAACTTGCAACTCACTCTCCTCTATTTCCTAATCCTTACTCATAATGGCCTCAAAAGTGTCATGCAAAGGAAAATATTCATGGGAAGATTTCTCGTCGTCTCTCACATGACTATCCATGAATGCGGTGAAGTTGCGCTTATTGGAGGAATCATCTCCCTCTTTTGGATGACTATCACTAAGGGTGGCATGAAATTCTATCAATTTCATGACCTCTTTCTTATGTTTAATGAGGCACCCAACTACCCTATGGCCATAGACCTCTCAACCATAACATCTATCCGACTCATCCCTCTTAATATTCTCACTTCGGTTCTTAGGGAAGCGATCGACCCTATTGTTCTTATTTTTCTCAAGCCTTTTTGTATATTTCAATTTCTTTCAGAACACAAAAAATTCTTGAACTTCTCTTCTAGCTTGGCCACATCTTCGGACTCGATGTCAGACTCATCATTCGAAACTTTTGTCTTCTCCTTCAGGGCTTTTAATGCCATGCCCTTTTCTTTCTTTGGAACTTTCTTAGAGGTAACCTTGTCAAGCTCATAACTTTGTAGGTTACCTACAAGCTCTTCAAATTTCGTCAGGTTAAGCATACCCAAAGAGTTCAAAACAGTCACCTTTGGATTAAATCTATCAAGAAATGACCTTAAGATTTTCTTTATTACTCATTTGTCGAGTATCTCCTCTCCTAAGTTAAACCATGAGTTGACTATATCGAACACTCTTGCGTAGAAGTCATCAAATGTCTCACTCTCTAACATCTTAATCGTCTCAAACTTGGTGGTGAGGTTTTGGAGTTTGGAAGCCTTAATAACGTTAGTTCCTTCAGGTGTAGGTTCGAGTATATCCCAAGGCTCTTCAGATGTATCCCACATAATAATATGATGTAATTCATCTAGGGAGACAGAATAAAAAAGTTCATTCAAACCCTTAGAATTGTATTGTGCTATTTTGTGCTCAACATCAGTCTACGACTGAGCAGGTTTTAATCGTGTTTGCTCTACTTCTCTTGTGACTGGTGGTGTCCACCCATTAACTTCAACTAACGACACTCGCTCATCTATAGACTTACGTGATGACTTCATACGCATTTTCCAGTATGCACAATTAGTCCCATCAAACATAGGTTTTCAAGAATGAAGAACAATCATTGTTTCCAAAATCAAGATTACAATTGATATGAAACAATGAGATTTGGAACTTGAAACTAAGGACGTTGGAAAACAATTGGGAACTTTTGTAAACAAGTGCAGAAACATTTTTCGACAAAAGTTCATGTATTTTCTGAACAAAAGACATCATTAAATATGAAAATACAAATTTCAAGGCGGTGTATTGTTCGAACGGCAAACAAGCCTCGTTCGAATTAGAAAGTATTTTTGTTTGAATGAATCTTAAACTCGTTTGAAAGATAGGAAAATAATTTTAATTTTAAAATCAGCCTCGAATTTTTCTTAACAAATAAAACTCAAAAAATAATTTAAAATTACGTTTCCAAAAGTATTTTTCCAAATTCTCAAAAAAAAATAATTTAAAACAAATCCTTAATTAAAATCCTAAATCTTAAAAATCATTTAGCATTCATACCTGAGTGATCTAAGATATGCCAAGTGAAGAAAAATGTAGGCACTAAACATGACACAAATATCATCTTAAATGCTTTACCATAATATCTTTAGCACTACACATCATAGGCTTTGTGGGATCACAAAAAAATGACTAACCTACGACTCAAACAGTTTTGTCCGAAATTATTCCAATTACAAACAAATTGACTAGATCGGAAATTTTCCCTTACACAACCCGACGTCCTAGAGACAAATTCACCCTAAACCCTCAGGTCTGGGAAATGATGACACAATGGGACTACTCTCTATTATTCGAGACGACAAATTTAGGATCAAGTACAAAGCCATCGTAGAAGAGCTCGACCAACTAGAGAAACTGAGATATTAGACCCACTACATGAAAAAGAGAGGCTACTTAGTCGACAAACTATAGTCTAGCCTCTCATATGGGGGACCACCTTTCTAGTTTTTTTATTGCTAGGAGCTATGTCATCCCATCATTGATATGTATCATAGCATTCGAGTCACTCGATGAATTGATCTACTGATAGAGATACAACATGTTATGTGCAACTTCATGGAAGTTAAAAACAATCCTCTTAAGCTCCTCCTACCTGAAGAAATCCCTATCAATCCCCAGGATGAACTAGATTTTCTAGTATCAAAGTTGGCCTTTGACCTCTTCGTCTTCGAGATATCACCTTGGTCCAATTATTACACTGACATAGGACACAAGTTTAGGAATGCTTATATAGATACAACCCACACAGTTGGTATTATTAAACTTAAATATGAAATGACCCATCGATTCCATACCCCACTAGAGGATCCTCCTTCATGAAGGTACTCATACACAGTTAAAATGAAACTTTTCCACTCTACTCCCCATGACGTAGCTCAAAGGAAATTTGACAAGCTATAATTCGTAGTATCTGCACTAACTCTGGTCATTTTTGTCTATGAGATCTCACCTTGGGGGTCGGAATACACAGAGTAATGATACTACTATGGAGAAATCTTGTGAAAAATTGCTAACATAGTAAAAAAAATATCTAGGGGAACCAGAACCCTATCCCTATAATAGTGAGCACCAAGAAACTATCTCAAAAACCCCACCTCCTCTGGATGGTGAATAATACCAAGAAACTAACCTTTGGATGATGAATAATACTAAGAAACTAACCTCCCGATGAAAACATCTAGCCAGTATCCTTCATGTCCACATAACAATCACTAAGGGAACTAAACAAGACAGACGACCAAGTCATGGACATAGTAGCAGATCTTGTCACTACCACTCCCAGATTAGACGTAGTTGTACTATTGGTAGATAACTCTGTGTCTAAAGCTCCTTTAAAAATCCAGAATGAAGCTCTTTAGACCCTGAAATTGACCTTTACCATGCATTAGGCCGAAGTCATGGCTCCAAAGCTAGTACCACCTTCCACCGGCCCCATATCCCTTACTGATAACCTACTACGACTAGATAAAGCAAAAAGGAAAAACCACGAAAAACGTATGATCACCTCAGAAAAAGAGGTTGACTTCCCTATAAGGTCAGGATGACACTCCGCTCCTCCAAACCCTACTGAAAAGGAAAAAGGTTCCCCAAAGTAATCATCATACCTCCTCCCTGAGAAAATGACAAAATCTAGGAGAAACTCTAGAGAACCTCAGCTAATATCCCCATATGGGACTTGTACGCTATATCCCATGAACCCAGAGTTGCTCTCTTTCGTACGCTATCTTAAGATTTTGTGCCTACGGAGTTAACTCTAGTGTAACTATCATACACTAATAGCTTTGTGTCCATCCTCGATATCTCTCCTCTCTTCTCTCCTAGTGGGGAAAAAAGAGGGGAAGAAAAAGTTTCACGCCCGCTTTCTCTCAGAGCGCTTTGGTCATCGTCGGTGTGGGTTGAATGTAAAGAGATGGAGTTTCCAGCCTATTTTGCACAAAATGGGCAAAAGAACATGGCGTCGTCTCGAGAGAGTGGCATCGAAGAAAAACTAATGCTTATGAATCCAATAATTCGAAGGTTCAAGAGCTAAGTAATAGAATGGGAAGCTATTGGGCACCCATCCCGCCCTTTTGGTCTCTCATGGGCTTGTGTTATTGTATTACTTTATTTCTATATGAAGTGTGTGTGGATGTATGTATAAATGGAGATCGTAATCTCCCAACTCATACCACGAAAAATATAAAGTGAGGTCATCTATAGGAATGTTCCCAAAATGATGTTTAGAAAATACGACTTATGCATTTATCGAGATATTGATCGTTATAATGAAAAGAAAATATATGTTGGGATAAAATGCCAATAAGGATCACAAATATAATGTATATTAAAAAAATATATAGATGAAAAGGTGACAAATTTGAAAATGAGAAAATTAGACTCGAGTCTTGAGTTTTAGCCCGAAATGCCTACATAGCCTATAAAGGCATCAAAGTCCACATAGATCATATGTAGCATAATGGTTGGGCTTATCCCATAGATTAGAATGGGAATTTATTATATGTGTGTGAATAGAAAATGTATTTTAGTTTTGAGAAATTGTGATGGATAATCCGGTTGGAATTTATAGGTGTAACCCTCTTTTTATTTGTTTTGTTTTTTTTTATAGAAAATAAAGTATGTAAAATATAACTAATAAAAAGGTGAGATATTAATGTGTATGAACTAAAAAAAACCTAGATTAAGGAATTATATAATTATGCAAAAATAAAGAAATTAGAGAGAGAGAGAGAGAGAGAGAGAGAGAGAGAGAGAGAGAGAGAGAGAGAGAGAGAGAGAGAGATTTTGGATCTTTTTTGGAGAATTGAAGCTTGATCTTGATCGTTGATAAACTCCATTGATTGTTGAGATGTATGTTGGATGAGGGAGAATGACATTTTTCTAAATTGGGTATTAAAAGGATGGGAACGAAAGATTGAAAGCAATTTTACACAAGGAAACTTTGTTAATTGCAAGAGAATGTTGCGGAGATCACTAATATTGATTGATTTGAGGTGTGCTTTAGGAGTGACGTCATGTTATTTATTTATAGGGTAGTGGGTACCGATCGACATAGCCCTAGCCCTGCTGACAAAAAGAACTTTTGCGTGTATATTTTTCGCCGTTGCCTGAAAAGCTCTTCTAATCAAAATCCTCAATTACCTACAAAATATAACAAATTCAAGTGTAGAGGTAAGTAAGGGTATCAATCCACATCAAGGGGGTAAACTATAGACAAATTCAATTGTAATTCACTTTTATATTATTTTTGGGCTTTTGCTTTTTCTATTTTTTTTAGCTTTTCAAATATTAAAACAAGTAGGTGAGGTGAGGTGAAATAACACTAAACTAAAATGTGAGATGATAACAACTAACTAGAAAGTGACTAAAAGTGAAAAATAAAGTCTAACACTAAAATAAGAGATAAAGTGAGGTAAATAATTATGAGAACAATCAAGGAATGGGATTACACCATAAATTTCATCTATTCTATTGAATTAATTGAATTAATTGAATTCTCCCAAATTAATATTAAAATTACAAATCAACTCTCGTTGCAAATTTAATTTTAATAGTAACTTTTTAGAAAATTAAGTTTAACCCCCCACAACTCTAGAAAATAGATCTACTTTCCATTTAGTTAATCACCCGTTAGGATCGATTTATCAAAATTTATGTAAATCTAGAAAATGAATTTTAAAATTGAAATTGAAGGAATAACACCACACTTGAGAAACCCATATCTCTAGTTCAAATCTAAAATGGGTATTATAACTTAGAATTTCGATTTTCCCTTGAAAATCATTTACCCTCTCTCGAGGCGTAAATTTAAGGGTAAGGGATCAAAATTTATATTCAAAGGGAATTTTCAAGTAATCAAACTAATTAAATCAAAATAACATCAAATAAAGGTTCACCCCACCCCTTGAAAGGGGATTTAGCCTAACATAATATCAAACATGATAATCAAATAATCAAAGGCTAATAAAATAAAGTAGAAAAGAAGAACAATCAAACCAAATCTCTTTGAGTGAAATTGGACTCCAATCCTTGAATGCAATTTACATCCCTCCAATTTGAGTGATCAAACCAAAATTACATCAACAATTACACTCAAAAAGGGATTCTCACTAATTTATTTTTCTCACTAATCTAAAAAAGGTAAAATAAAAATAAATTCTAATCTAAAAAAGACTAAACTAAAAAAAGGTGTTTGTATCTCTATAATTCTCTCTACTAATTCCTATTCTAAAGTTTTCTTCAAATTGAGTAATTCATTCTTTAAATAGTAGGCATGGAGCATGGGGCTAAAAATGGGAGGATAAAGGTGCAAGAGGTTGTATAAGTTGTGAGTGAGGGTTAATTTAGAAAAATGCACAAATGTGCATGGGTTGTGTGAGGTCATGTGGATGAGGGGTGAATGAAGGTAATTTGGGAAGTTGGGTTAAAATAGGTAGTTGGGGGTATTTTTGAAAAAATTAGAGTAAAAGGTTAAGTGGCATCATTTAACACATGTGGGTTTGTTGTCATTTGGTTTTGTTTTGGTGTGGAGAAATCATGGGAAGGGCTTTTGAGTTGAAATGGCTCTTCATTTTGAAAATGGGTAAGGGATTGGAAAAGGGTTATGCTATAGAAGGTGTAGGGGTTGGTAATGAATGAGGGTCGTTGGGTCGCGTCGGGTCGGGTAGGTGAGCTGGAGATGGTTTCCAGGCAGGTTGGAGTAAGCCGCCATGGGAGTGGAGGTGATTAGAGAGAAAGAGGAAGAAGAAGGTAGGGTCGCGCCTGAACAGAGATGGCCACGGTTATGGGTTTGCCAAAAGGGGGTTGGGGTGGATCTGGGTTTTGGATCCGGGTTCTGGTGGACAGGGGTTTTCGGGTTTGAGTGTGTTTCAGGGGGTCAAGGGTGAGGTTCCAGGTTTTCGACCGGAGGGAGATGATTGTTGGTCACCGGCTTAAAGGAGGTGATCTCTGACGAGAGTGAGGTGGTTCGCAGTTTTGGTATGTTGGGTGAGGGGTGAGGTCCGAAATTGGTCTTGGGTTTGTGGGGATATGGGTTTTTGGTGAGGTGAGAGAGTAGAGAATCTAAGTGATGAGAGCTAGGAGAGAGTGAATAGTAGATGGTTTTTTTTGGTTGTGCGTGGTGTAGTGTATGGTAAGTGTGTGAGAGTGAGGGTGTAGGAAAATAGGGGTGTGGGTGAGTTAGGTCTTGTGTGTGTATAGGGTTTAAAGGTGTGAGGGGTTGTGTGTGTGTTTAACTCATGACCCCTAAAAAAATAAAATAAAACTAAATATAAAATAAAACAAAATAAAAATTTAACTAATCTAAACTAAAAAAATAAAAAATAAAAATGACACGACACGACACGACACACTATAAAAACTCTAAAAAAAACTAAACACAACTAAAATAAAAACTATAAAAATAAAAAAAAATTAATAAAATAAAAATAGAAAATGAAGAAAATATAAAAACTAATACATGATGCGCTAAAAAAATATAAAAATCCATAAAATATATACATGACCCAATAAAATAAACTCTAAAAATAAAATGACACAAATAAAATAAAATGGGATAAACTAAGTACACACGGTTCAGGACAGGTTTAGGTAGGTTTAGGGTAGGCCAAAGTACGGGACAAGGGTAATTACCTCCATAATCCGCACAGTTGCTTTGAAATACGCATTTGAGCACCGCAACGTGCATTCGACCTATAAAATACACAATAAAGAACATAAGACTCAAATTATCGAGAATTAGCAACTAAAGTACGTCTATTTGGCGTATAAATTGTACAGTTTTGGGTGCTTATCACATCACCCCCAAACAGAGCGTTGCTAGTCCTCGAGCAATAAGATAGATAAAAAGAGAAAGATAAGTAACCAAAAGTGTACCACTTTCTCGGGCACTTGCGATTGCACTTAGCATGTGCAACAAGTCTTTAAACCTATAGGTTGCCCTACAGGACGAGTTGTGTCTCGTGAGGGTTTTGCAGGGAATATACCCACAAAATTATTTATTTGCAAAAAGGTAGTCAATCTCTTATTAGACATAGAATGATCTCACAATCCATCACATGAGAAATACAAGCTAGAAGCGTAAAAAGTTTAGCTAAGTGAATACACAAGGCACATCCTTACTAGAACTCAACGTGTGTAGTGTGAATCAGTCAAAACGGGTCGAGTATCACAAGAGTAATTCCTAGATTCCCTCTTCGGAATCAACTCTTCAACTTCAATTCTCACTGGATATATCTATCTCAAAAGAACTCTCGAGATTAGGGTCGGTGTATCGCTCTTGTGTGTGAGGATGTGAGTAAATATTTTCAAGTTCAAACGTCTCACACACATATAAAAACGAACGAACATTTAGAAGGAAAATTAATCTCATAAAAGAATGCTAATCAGTACATTGAGAACGTCGAGTTATTCACCACGTTGACTTTCATTTGCCCGAACACCTCAGGGAAATATGGATATTTATGGGTGAGGGGAAAATGAAATGAGAAAATGTGATGAGGTAGGTATGATAAGATGGGTGATGTATGGATGATGGATGATAGATGGATGCGATGTGTGAGAAGAGTGTACTATACATGAAGAACATATGTCTTTAATTCATAAAACTAACTACAAACTCTCTTTCTTTCTTTTTTTCTTTTTTTTTTCTTTTTTCTTTTTTCTTTTTGCTATTTTTCTTTTATTTTTGTTTTTCTCTCTCTTTTTTTTTTTCCTCTCACTTTTTTTATACTCTTAACACTGAAGACATTTTACAGTTGGAATCAACACTCTTTTATTTGAAAATCAAAGATGATATGGAGATGATAGGTGATGGTGTGGGGAAATATGTGGGAATAAAGAAGAGCTTGGGAATATAATGGGTGAAGTGAATGGTAAATGGTAGGTGTAGGGGCATATAAGGAAGGAGGGTCGGTTGGTCGCGTCGGGAGGGTAGGTGAGCTGGAGATGGTTTCCAGGCGGGTTGGAGTGTGCCGCCATGGGAGTGGAGGTGATCAGAGAGAAAGAGGAAGAAGAAGGTAGGGTCGCGCCGGAAAAGGGATGGCCGTGGGTATGGGTTTGCCAGCAGCTGGGTTGGGGCGTATCTGGGTTTTGGATCCGGGTTCTAGTGGATAGCGATTTTCAGGTTTGAGTGTGTTTCATGGGGTCAAGGGTGAGGTTCCAGGATTTCGACCGGAGGGAGAGGGTTGCTGGTCGTCGGCTTAAAGGAGGTGATCTCTGGCGGGAGTGAGGTGGTTCGTGGTTTTGATTTGTTGGGTGAGGGGTGAGGTCCGAAATTGGTCTTGGGTTTGTGGGGATATGGGTTTTTGGTGAGGTGAGAGAGTAGAGAATGTAAGTGATGAGAGGTAGGAGAGAGTGAATAGTAGATTTTTTTTTTTTTGTGTGTGGTGTAGTGTATGGTAAGTCTGTGAAAGTGAGGGTGTAGGAAAATAGGGGTGTGGGTGAGTTAGGTGTTGTGTGTGTATAGGGTTTAAAGGTGTGAGGGGTTGTGTGTGTGTTTAACTCATGACCCCTAAAAAAATAAAAAAAAATTAAATATAAATTAAAATTAAATAAAAATTTAACTAAACTAAACTAAAAAAATAAAAAATAAAAAATAAAAATCAAATAAAATAAAATAAAAATGACACGACACGACACGACACGACACACTGTAAAAACTCTAAAAAAAACTAAGCACAACTAAAATAAAAACTATAAAAACAAAAAACTAATAAAATAAAAATAGAAAATGAAGAAAATATAAAAACTAATACATGACGAGCTAAAAAAATATAAAAATCCTCAAAATATATACATGACTCAATAAAATAAAATAATAAAATAAACTCTAAAAATAGAATGACACAAATAAAATAAAATAAAATGGGAAATACTAAGCACACACGGTTTGGGACAGGTTTAGATAGTTTTAGGGTAGGCTAAAGTACGGGACAATGGTAATTAGCTCCATAATCCGTACAATTGCTTTGAAATACGCATTTGAGCACCGCAACGTACATTCGACCTACAAAATACACAATAAAGCACATAAGACTCAAATTACCAAGAATTAGCAATTAAAGTACCTCTATTTGGGGTATAAATTTTACAGTTTTGGGTGCTTATCACCTGCCAATTGGCAGGTAACCTTAGGCACATTACCAATAGGCAGGGAAATAGACCTGCCAATCGACACTCTCGTACAGATTTTTTTACAAAAAGGTCGTAGAACGCAATATGTTGATCAAAATCGTGCATGGGGGATGCCATTAGATAGGTTATTCAGAGACCTTAAAGAGTCCCTGGGCCTCTCTCGGGTTCGACCATTGACTTTGGGTCAAATGGGGCACAAAAGCGCTCGTCGGTTCTTTGGACGTGAGATTGTAGAACGAAAACAGTTCGTTCGTCTGAATGGTAAGTCAGAATCACGTACAGGGTGGATTGTTGGAAAGTGTATTTAGTTCCCTTCGAATATTCATTCAGTTTTATTCGATCTGAAGAGTTAACCTTGGTCAAACAGAGCTTGGGAGCACCCGATGGCCTTCGGATCAATTTTTTGGGGAAGGCATATTGTTTGTCCGAACATTAATGTCATTTCGCACATGGGGAAAACCGTTGGAAATGGGTTTCAATGCCCTTTAAATATTCAAAGAGATTTTACTCTGACGATGAAGTTGATTAGGGTCAAATCGGGGCCCAGGAGTGCTCGATGGCCTCTAGATATATTTTCGATAGTAAAATGGTTCGTTCATCTAAACCGTTATGCTGATTCACACACGGGGTAAACCATCAGAAAGGGGATTTAGATCCCTCCAAAGATTCATTGAGCGTTTTCTCTTACGATAGAGTTGATCGGAGTCAAACGAGGCTCGGGAGCGCCCAATAGCTTTTAGATTGGTACTCAAAGTATGACCTAGAGTTTGTAGTGAAATGGGGAGGCACTAAGGACCTAAGGATAGAATTGTAGGGGCTTAGGATGTGGTGTTTACAAGCTCCGTCACCATTTAATAACACATCAACTTCTCGGATGAAGATCTCCTCATGCAAGACTACATCCACCGATTCACATTAGACATCACTATTGAGGCGTGCAGACAGATAGTACCTTTGGTACTGGTAGACAATGGATCCCCTATCAAAGTGTGCCATTTTTGCACTACTATCGTTCTAGGATACACTACCTCTGAATGTACGTCGTCTTCCACAACCATGTAAGGACATTTTTCGATCATTGCCCCTAGAATCTAGGACTTGTCTATAGCATTCTAGATTTCATGAGATATGGCGTATCTCGCTACATAGGTCACGTCTTCACAATCATCCATGGCGTCAATAATTTGAATATCTGGCAATTTGCATCATCAATGTGCACCACTCATCTTCAACGTGCTCTGCGTATATCTTCAATCGTTCTCCACAACTCTAAGTTCTTTATGGTATATTCCTTAGTTGGATTTCTTTGTTTATCATAAATATATTCAGGAGAATTTTACTTTATTTTATTTTATCAAAACGAGGCTGGAATTTATTTAAAATTTATTTTTCACCAGCTATCATTCAAGCGAGATGCACATCTCGTTCAAACGATCAACATATGTCGTTAAAAGGGTTGTTTGATGGCTTACATCAAAAGTACTTCGAACGAGGGCTTACTGTTTTAGTTTTAGTCAGGTCATAATAAGGTCGTTCGAAGCATCCTTCTAAGGAGATACATATCTCATTCGAACGACACTTCGAACTCATTCGAACAAATCGATGTCGCCTCGATTTTCATGTTTGCCTATAAAAACCTGCTTCCTGTAGGTATTTTGCAAGACTTTTCAATCTACGATTTCTGGAGACCTACTCCACAAAAGTCTTATTTTTAAAAGGCCAAAACACCTTTTTATTCACACCTCCTATTTATATTTTGGGAATCTTTATGAAACCCTCACACATAATTCCATACTGGAGTTTCTCTTGTAGATAAGGTGTCTCCAATTCTGATCTTGCGGTTCTTGAGTGAACCATTATTAAAGAAGGATGAAGGGTCGCTTGTGAAAATTTCATCTAAAAACCATGTATGTATTTCTCTATCCACATGTAAGTTGATATTTGCATATAATAGTGAAATAGAAAAATATTTTGCCCCGAAGGGGATTTTCCTTGAAATCCGTCTTTCATGTTTGTCTTTGATTGCATGCTCATATGATTTACTGCTTTCGATCACATAGTTACATGATCACGGGAAAAGGATTTCACTTAACTCCTAGTCTAGAAAGAGTGAGGAGATGTCTAGAAATAGAGAGGAGACGTATAGAAAGAGAAAGGAGGTGTCTTCCAATTCAGAGTACAATTTAGACTTAGATGATTTAGCCCTTTTTGCTAAAAAAAATCAAGAAATTTCTCAAACTTAAAAATAATGGAAGATCTAAAGATAAAAAGAATTTTGAGAAAAATAAATTTGGTAAGAAATTTGAAAAAGATAATAAGGACACCCTAGAGAGAGAGGAAGAGACGTGTTACGAGTATGATGGGATAGGTCACAATTCATATGGGTGCCCAACTAGGTTAAAGCATTCAGGCAAGGGAAAAGTTACCTTAAATGACACCCTTAGTGATGATAGCGAGGTCGAGTCAGTTGATTCAAGAGAAGAATCATCGCATGTATGTAACTTCATCGCATTCATGGATAGTCATATGAGTACGTCTAGTGCACTTCAAAATGATGAGGAAGCTACTTCACAAGGACACCTCGATAGTGAGATAGACATGAGTGAGGGTGAGGATATAGGAAGTGAGAGTGAGAGTGACCTGCAATGCACGTATACTGAGTCATATACTGGGTCCTTTAAAATGAAAAGGCAAAACAAAGGGTTAGCACCTACGATCATTGGGCTAGAGAAGGATTTAGGAGATACGAAAGAGAGATCCCTCCATTAGAAAGTCTTTAAGAGAGAGAGAGAGAGAGAGATTTCATGAGAAAAAGAGAGGGGACATGACTAAACAAGTGGCTAGTCTCACGAATGAGTTCTTTACATCTGTGGAGACTCGAAAGAATGTTGAAGCTGTAGTATCCCAACTCAGGAAAGATCCCTAAAGAGCTCGAGAGGTTAAGGTAAATATTGAGGAAACATATAATAAGATGGGAAAGATGTTCTTTGGCCCCTCTTTAGGGTTTGGTGAGAAACAAGGAATAGGTTTTGACGATGCTTCCACGTCACGTGTCACACTTGAAATAGCTCATGAATTCACTGTGAATCCTTATGGTCCTCAACCAAAACCCCAAAGAAAATTCCAACCAAGAAAAGAAAACCGAAGTAGGACTAACACTGTTTATTTCTTCACTTATTTCAAGAGAAAAAATCAGCTTACGGAGTTTTGCTATAGTTTAGGTCGGACTCAATGTACACATACTCCGTCACACCACTATAGATATTTTTCTAGGCTCAGAGAGCTGGGTTAGTGTCTAGTCGACACTTCTCATAGTTTGGTGGAAGATTTCTAATAGATGACTTTGTCATGAGTGGATACTTCCAACATCCCAACTAGAAAAGAAGGCAGTAAACAGAAAAGGAGACGAGAAATGGAAAAAAATAAAGAAATGATTGTATCTCACTCCGGAGAGCCTTCTTGAAAAGACTCGCCAACCCTTCCACCATCGTATGAGGGTGGTGAGACATCGATACCTGGTCCCTATTTCTCAATCGAATGTGATATGAGGGAATGAAGACATGAGGAAGTGGAACCTCCCCTGCTGCCACCATCGTGCCTCCTTCGATACTATGGACTGGCACCATCAGTATGTTGGTACCTCTCTCCGATCCCTTAGCCGGTGGAGGCATATCCTCCACATCATGTATGGACGATGACATTAACCCGCTGGTCGTAGAGTCCACATAGTCATAGCCTGCGATCATATTCGTGTAATGCATATAGGGCTCACCCTACATCCTCGTCGCCTTATCCTTGTCCATCATCTCCTTCAGCCACCTCATGTACTTAGTGGGTGTCGATGGAGGGACCTCTATCTTTACCTCCATGATCCGTCGCACCACCCCTTATCCAAGTTACAAGATGTACGTAAACTCATTCACCAACAACCTCCTCATCTATGCATGCATACCCATAGCCCCTGCAGCTCCCAAGGGTAGACTCTAGGTGTAGAAGGTCACCTATTTCCCCAGCAAAGAGTCAGTAATCTGCCTCAAAGCAAAAGTTATAGAAACATCGAAAGAGACAAGGATCAAAAGCCTAACTAGGTTGCTCGTTAAGGCATTCATCTCCACCCGTACATCCCTCGGAGATTGGGATTAGTCGAATGCATGTTTGACTTCCTGCATCCTACAGAAGTCTCCCAGCTCGCTCGCCTTCAAGTACACTAACCCCGTGTTATGCCCTATAACCTCATAAAACCACGTCTACAAAAGGCAACACCAAAAGTCAAAAAGACAAAAGGATAACAATGAAATAAAGGATAAATTGAACTTAAATATTACTTCCAAGAGATACGTGGGTCTTGTAAACTTATGTCGGTACCACTAACTAAAAGCATCCAAGGAAGCGTAAAAGGACACCAAAGTAAAGCTCTCTTAGTCATAAATTATCCTCAAAAATGTAAAAAACTACTGATCGATAATGTTGTTGCTCGTTGCCACCACAAATTCCCCTAACAAAAGAAAAATGAATAAAGGGGTTGTCTGTCTCACCTACCTCCCATCATTCTCATCTAACTGACTAGACACTGGAGTCCCTTGAGCACAAACATCCCACGTTTCCACCTCTGTAACCCGTAGAGTTCGGTCCAACACAATCTGATGACCTAAAGACTCCAACCCTGTTAGCTGTTAAACATCCAAGGGAGTGACTGTTATCTCCCTCACATCCAAGTGAAATGTTTATGTCGTGTCCCACTAACTCTCACCCAGCACACATAATATCATCATATAGTGCGGCGTCTCACCCAACGCCCCCGCTAATGTATCAAACCAGTTAGACCCACCATCCAGCGTACTACCTCAGGAAGATAGTCGCAAACCTCCTTTTTCCCGTCCATCCCCAGGACTGAATGCTCAAAAAGGCTAAGTTGAACTGAGCAAAAATCAAGAAAACCCCTTATATTATCCCAAAGATTAAAAAAAAAGCTGGAAAACCAAACAACAAAAACTTACATATCCATTAGGGTTCTTCACCCTAGTAGAATGGTGATGCCACTGGCCCAAAACTACCATATGCATTATTATTGCCTAATGCCAACGACACCATGACTTGCCATTCCAAGAGCTCCTAATTGTCAATGGTCACCCAGTTATTGTTGTTGTTTTCAAAAGTACAAACCATTATAAGACCTTCCTCAAAAATCCCATGAATCTGTGCCCTATGTCGATAAGCACCTCCCCAGCCTTGCCTATCAGCAGTCGCCTTAAAATTTTATTACAAAAATGCTAAAAAAAATGAAAATTTCCTGAAAATTTTGTAAATATTCCCAGAAAATCCTAATAAAGTCAAGAATACCATTACTTTGAGAAAAAAAACTATTGTGGAGCATCGAGCTAGGTATAAGACCTCATAAATCCTATAAAAGATCATCGATACTCATTATTATCACCAACATACTCCCCAGCGAAACCAAAACCCCAAGGTCCTCCTGCACCTATGATAATCTACACTTTCTCAAGTGCATCCACAATCCAAAAAACTCCCCATAAACAACATCTTAGGTCGAAATAATTGACCTCGACCCTCTAAATCGATCATCTAAATCTTTAGGTTTGCAGAATCAATCTCGACCCACGAAATCGATCATCTCAATATTATGGTCCGTAGAGTCGACCTCAACCCTCTAAATCAGTCACTTGAATTTCAGGTCCACAAAATTAACCTCAACCCATAGAATTGTTCATCTCAATCTTAAAGCCCTCATAATCGACCTCGATCTTTTGAATCGATTATATAAATCTTTAAGTTCGTAGAATTAAACTCAGCCCTCTAAATCGTCCATCTCAATCTTTAGGTTCGCCAAATTGATCTTGATACTTTGAATCAGTCATCTTAATATTTGCTCTAAAAAATCAACCTCGACCCTCTGAATTGGTCACTTCAATATTAGGGAAATGGAATCGACCTCGGCCCTCTAAAATGATCATTTCAATCCTTAGGTCCGCAAAATTGACCTTGGCCCTCTGAATTTGTGATTCAACTCTTTAGGTCCACAGAATCAATCTCGATCCACTGAATTAGTTATTTTAATCCTTAGGTCCACATAATCAACCTCGACCCGTTGAATTGGTCATCTCAATCTTTAGGTCCGCATGATCGACCTCGATCCTATGAATTGGGCGTTTCACTCCTTAGGTCCACATAATCAACCTTGACCATCTGAAATGGTCATTTCACTCTTTATGTCCACACAATCGAGCTCGACCCTCTAAATTGATCATCTCCGTCTCGCAAATTCTCAAAATTAACCTCAATCCTCATCTCAAACAATGATGAAGTGTCTATTTTTTGATGACTTCCTTTTATTCCAAGCTCGCCCATCAAGGTGATTCGCCGACACCCTATCCTTGTACCCCCTAAATACCTCCTTAGGTCCCAAACACTCCTCATCTCTTTGTAAAGCCTAGGTCGTACTCTGATAATTAATCTGGAGGACATTAGCATGAATGGGTCCCTTTAACTCTATTCAACTCTTCAAACTGAGCAAAGCTCAACGAAACCTCATAGGGGTATGAATACCCTTCCTAACGGTCCATATCGTGCACATATCAGCCTCGCGGTTCGCACGAACGATTCTTTTTACTATGAGAATTGATCTAGATGCCACCGAGCAATTTTGGGCCTCATTTAACCCTGGTCAACTTTCAAACCTAAGCGAAGTTCAATAAAATATCTAAGGGATTTGAATCCCCTTTCCAAAGGTTTGTATTATGCATGAATCGGCCTCAAGGTTCTCATGAAGGACGTTATTACTCTTAAAGGCCAACGGGATCCCCCAATCCCTGTTTGACCTTAGTCAAATCTACAAACTGATCGACGGTCAATAAAATATTATAGGGATCTGAATTAACTTTCCCATTGTCCTTATAGTGAACGAATTGACCTCACGGTTTGCATGAACAAACTTTTTTTCTTCAAAACTCGCTATCGAGTGACCATCAGGTGATTTCGAGCCCCGTATTATTTCGTTCAACTCTCTATCCCGAGAGTGGCTTAGTAGATTCTTAAAGGTCTCATTTCGATGGTCCTTGTCGTGCATAATTTGGACTTATGGTTTGCATTTTATGCCCATTTTTCCAAAAACTTCATTCCGGACTGCCTTGAGGCACCCTGGACCCCCTACCTATCGGTATAGTGTACTTTCCTTCCCCGACAAGGCAGTAACTGTGCCAATAGACAAGCTATGGGCCATACCAATTGGTACCTTTGTAACCCTAAAATGGCACTATTTAAGGAGCACATGATCTTACTCCTAAATATTTCCCTTTTAGCAATCAGAAACATTCTCTCGAAATCAGAGCACCGTCATTCCCAAAAAACCCTAATTTCTAACATTCTATCCATTTCTCTTATCTCACTTTCCTACAACCTTTAGTCACTTACCTTACCCTACTTTACCACCCTTATGCCACAGTAGAATCAACCTACATACCTTGAAAATTTCGTAATAAAAATCTTTTGGGAGGTCTATTCCTACTCTTTTCTAGTTTATTCATTTAGCATTATTTACTCACTTTATTTCCATTTTGGTATATTTTAGTCTTATTTTTGTTATCTCACATAAACTAATATCCATTTTTATTATTACTATTCACATAACTATTTTTTATAAAAATCTTAAAGACAAAAAAGAGGGTTTACTTATAAACTCCAAAAGTAAGACTTCCTCACTTTGTCACACTTTTACACATAGGCACATTTTCTTCAAAAATATTCAAAGAGGAGTCTTAAATTGGGGTTTTTGATTTAAACTACACCCCTATGATATATCGAACTACGTGGACTTTTGTGTCCGTTGGGCTATATAGGCATCCTGAGCCTATCTTGGGATGTGAGACCACTATTTACATTTTATTCTTTTATACTATATTGTGTCTATGTTTATGAGCCATAAACTCCTATGTCGGATCTATCATTGATGACTAACGAAAGGCATGGTTTGGGTAGAGAAAATGAATCATCACCAATTAATAAAGATTGGCAGACGATGGGGGGTTTGGATTGAACAGGTGACGACTACATATGGGATCCAAAAATATGAAATCCCTCCTAAAGGTTTTACAAATGGAATGGGAGGTATATCAAATGGAGGTAAGATTGCCTTTATGGAAAGCAACTCAAGCAATTAGTCTTCATCGGTAAAAGGATTAGACATTTAAAATATTTGAACCGATTCACGGGGTTGATGTAATGGATGGATAATGGAGAATGGAAATGGATAATAAATGAATACAACCTCTAGAGATGACTCATAATCTTTGGAAGATTGAATTTGGAAAGAGTTGGGATCATTTTCAATGGAATTTTCTTCTTTGTCTACCAAAGAAAAAATCATTTTATTGCAAAATACTACATACATTTCTGCCTCGCTTTCATTCTATATTAAGTATTAAAAAAATAATTATTGGTTTCAAATAATAACTCCAAATCATTCTCCCAACAATGGTTTTCCTCCCGATAAAAGTTATCAAAAATTTAAATTTTTTAACTTTGCAAAAACGCACCAAATGTATGGTAGGCAACTTCACCAAAAAAGAAAAATTTGAGAACTATTATCATAACTCTTTTCGAAATTATTAGTATAATAATTTTGAATATTATCGCCATAATAGTTAGGAGAACTACTATCACAAAATCTTTCAACATTGCCATTATAAGAATTTTGTGGCATTTTGTCAAGAGAATAATTTTTTAAAGTTCCCAAATAATTATTGATTTTGTAAATACTCACTAAAAGTCACAAGATTTTGGAGACTTAGAAAATTATTCGAACAAAAAAATTTTGATCCATTAGAATCACCAAAAGCTCTAGTGTAAGACATACTTACCCAAAATGGCACTTTGATGGAGATTCATCAAACTATTGTGCGACCGAGAATTAAACATTTCTTGGGGCTCAAATGTATATGTCTACACAACAAATTAAAACAAAAGGAGAAATACAAAATACTAAATCAATTAAGTTATAAAACAAAACCCTCCCCAACAATGGTGCCATTTTGATTGAGCAAAAATAAGTGGTTGTGTAAGGACAGTGTCATTGTTCGGTTTCGCACAACAATACAGAAAAAACTAAACTTTTACTAGACTTGTTTTATGAGCATAGCAGAGAGTACAGGTATCGAATTCACAAAAAATATTGCTCGAATTCTATTGATTTATTACTTCTCAAATAAAGTAGTAAAAGATGATTTTTGTTCAAAACATTTTATACTACAATGAACACTACGAAAATATCAAAACTAAATTAAATGACAATAATGAATTAGGATCGTATCTCCACCATGGGTAAACAAAACGTAATAAGAAATTTGGTTCGAAAATAAAATTAACCAAATATATCCATTTTATTATAAACATCCCACGTAAAGAGACCAAACCCAAAAATAAGAGTTGAAAGTATCAATCGAATGTGGTCATAAATATATTAATGTTGGAATATCATTATAAACACTACCGTTAACTGACAAAGGAAGCTAATCACATAATATTACAATATTAATACACAAGGTTTGAATTAAAAGTTTTTCATCCTAAATTATAATATTGATACTAAAGAACCCATTAATGGTGGAAATATGATCCTAACCCATAAACTACCTACAAATCATATTAAAAACATTAATAAAACTAATTAAATATGGAAAATAAGAAATCAGTCAACACCAACTAATTATATTAAATCACTACGTTATAAAGCTAAAAAAAAAACTCTAATCATTAAAACAAGGAAAAACACGATTAATAGTACTTAAAAAAACTCAAAATTGGAAAACCCTAGGAGAGAGTGAGTAGAGAAGATCCTAGAGCCAAAACAACATCTAATTTAATCTGATATATCCCTAAAATACAAGCCCTCTCTTTCTATTTATACTAAAAATAAAATAACAAAGCAAAATAATTCGTACATAGACAATAATGGAACTGAATAGTGACCAATAGTCGATCGATCTTAACCATCGATCGATCACTGATATGACATTCCTCTTCTCACTTTGATTCAGTCTTAACAAGTCGCACAGAAAAGGCTATACAATATTCATATGAACTTGAAATAATGCACGATCGGAATTCATGCGACTATAATTAAGTTCTCTTTATGTTAGTGTTTAGAAACCACCCAAATTATGCATTATGCAATAATAAAATTACCCCTAAAGTAGAAGAACATGTCAAAACTTTCCAAAAATGACCATAACTTCCTCATTCGGGATCAGAATGACACATAGTCGTTGACCAGACTAAAATAATTTGATGATATACATATTGGTAATTTTATTCCATCCAAAATATGGAGTTTAAAAAGACCAAATTGACCTTAAAAATGTATCATGTGGCGAAACTTTCTCAAAACCCATCCAACTTCACACTATGGATCCATAATACCTACAAAACCTCAAATATACCTCACAAAAGATATAAATAAAAAGAATATAGGCTATCCAATATATTATCTTATATATAGGAATTAATGGACACGAGAATACTGGAATGTGAAAGAATAAAGGGTACTAAATGTAATGTTCATGACTAATCAATCATCCTCTCCCTCACCATAGAACCAATTAAATTTGATGCCTAGTTTTAAGTGCTCAATGTCCTAGATAGTTTTGTCTTATTACTTAAGAGGGCCTGGATACACCCCATGGGGGCACTGTCCTCATCACTTCATATGAAAGTAGGGTTCCCATTTGATGTACAGGTCGTCACCATCTAGGGAAACGATGGTTTGTCCACCGTATCTAGTGCAAACAATTACCCTCTACTAGACACTCACTATGATAGGAGAGACATATGCCTCAGCGAATTCCTGATTGTCTCCCTCGATCACATGATAAAAGACGAGCCACTTATCGATAATATAGTCGCTCGGATCATTTAAAATATAGGATACATGCTAAGGTTTGAAATCGAAAAGAACTAGAAGGGAACCTTTGAAGCCATCTTTTCTAGGAAACATGGGCAAAAGGTCATTCTTGGTACACTCCCAATGGAAAAGGCCTAAAAAGAAGCCCCAAATACTCTAATTAAGGGTGGAATTGCCATTTTTGTCTCTAAGGAGAGGACTTACTCTTATCACTAACTCCCAGGACCTTGGTGGGATGAGACACATAAATACCTCTATCCCGAAATGGAGATCGTCTATGAGGAGGGATTATAAGTGAATTATGAGAAAATTTACATAATCGATCGGGAAGAACTGAATGTATCATGAGTCATTGCAGAGGACAAGAAGACATCCCAGTCAGAAGCTGAATGGGGACTGCAAGCATTATTTCCTTGATGAGCCTATCCTTATAGCTATGTTAAGGTTAATCGATTTGACCACGACAAAACTCTTCCATGATTGGTGCACCGTCTCAGCCAATAGGAATGCCACTACAGAGAAATGGATATTGATCAGCATCCATGAGCTCAATCTCTACCTTCCTATGTCAAATACCATAATGTCCCCACCTGAAACAATCCCTTCGGTCGAGCCTTTGGACCTAACCGACGAACTTCCATTAAATTACCAAAAGGATGAGAAACATCACCAGCGATTTCTGAAATACCTCTCTGAGGCACCTCCCCGCACCAACCCTATTGAGGACTTCACCAAAGAACTTAAAGCCTCATCTAAGGTAAGAAGGGCCTAGGCCAAGAAACACTGTATGCCCCAGCTTGAAATTAGTACAAAGGTCACAAAATGTCGAAAGATAACTCCAAATGTACCTCGGCAGAACCCAACTCAGCTCATCTCCAACATCAAGGGAGTTGTAGTACTAAAGAACTAGACCTTTACCAGATCAGACCAAAGTCCTTTAAATCTGTGGTTTTAGATAAAGAGTCCCCCCATCCCCTTCTCTTGATGTATCCATCAATAAATCAGACAATTCTAATATTATCAATGACATCCTTACTCTTTTTTATGGCATACTAATTGATTTTTTCTAGTATTTTGTTGTGTGTTACCTCTGGTGATAATGAATCCAGTTATGGATTATAATTCACCCCAAATAATTATTGGATCGGAAACTCAAGGGTCTGTTGATTATGCATATAAATTGATCTATAAAAAAAATACACATACGTGAAACCCTACAAGGGAAAATTAGGCTTTACCTTCAAGATCTCTTATGTTTGATCTCGTCTCAGTACGAAAGTATGTGATGATGATTGATCAAGAAAGAAGGATCGATCAACCTCACGATATTCTATCATATTCTCGATACGAATAATCATGAGCAGAGTGTGGGCTCTTCCTTCATGACCACGTTCTCTTCTCACTTTTCTCTTCGTTACCTCTCTTTCTAAAAAATATAAATTAGGGTTTTGAGTCTCAAGAATGATGTATTTCTTTTAGAAAAATGATCCTTATATGCATATATATATGCTAGGGTAGAGACCTTTAGGAGAGATAAGGACATGGATCCAAATGGGCCTGAGAAAACCTAATCCAACTTGGATTTTAATTTCAAACCATTAATTATATTAATACCACCACATAATTATAATTGCAAGTCCACTCCTTAACTCAAAATTATATTTCGAGCTTATTCTTATTCTTATTTACTTATTTCTCACCACTTTAAGGTCACACATACCCGTTAATAAAATAAATTACTGATAATTTATTTGATTAACTTCTTTGAGCCCTTGGGTGGTCCCGCTTAACTTATTTGTAGGGCCGAATCAACATAATCAGGCTATACATTTTGAGAATACGAAACTTATAATATTCTTAAGGGGGTATCACCAGTATCTATATTGAGACGTGGATTCCATCCATAAAAGAATTTCACCATACATTAATCATCATTATCCAATTTATCAATATTATTGATCCAATAATGAATCTCACTCGATAGGTCAAAGAGAGAAATAAATAGTGCAGGTTTCCATCAATCATATCCGAATAAAGATCCTTAAGTAAATCTAATAATCATGAGGTATACATTATCTTATAAAATCAGTACAAAGACAATGACCTTAAGGTGGTCCGGTTCATTATACATAAAATATTCTAGCACGATAAGATAAAACTGTACTATTTTTCGTAATCAAGATAGACCTACTAAAATATTTTGTTACAACCCTACTGATAGTGTGTCTAGTTCTATCTACAACTGTGAATGATAAAACTTATGTTTTATAGGAACTGGTGATCTGATCCTCTGTGTGTAAGTCGAACTGCACATAGCAGAACAACTACTAGGAGAATAAAAGACACCAACGATATATAAAATAATGCAAACATTATATCTATATATAATTCTCATTATAATAGGAAAAAGTGATTTTGTTTTAACAATAAATCCATAACTAAAACTATTATATAAAGCATGATTTTACTCTATTGATCTAATAATAATAATAAAATCCATGGACTTAAAATACTTAAAGAATTTGCAAAAAATTTACCAAAGTCAAAATAATCGTATATCTCTCAAAGAGGATGACACAATTATCATAAACTTGGGTGCTCCTAAAAACCCTAAACAGTTACAAAAAGGATCCTCCCTTGATGAGAATGAATAGAAGGAGCACACAAATCCCCTCTCCAGCTTTGTAGATGTTTTCATTTGGTCCCATGCCGACATTCCCGACATCGACCTCTCTATCGTCATGCATGAGATACCTACTATCCCTGACACTAAACTCGTAAAATAAAGGCTCCGCAAGCTGTTACCTGAATAGTAGTTGAAAGTTAAAGAGGAAGTGGAGAAACAAATTAGTGTCGGCTTCATTCGAGTTATGGAGTACCCGAATTGGATAGATAATATCGTGACAGTACCCAAAACTAATGGAAAATTCAAAATGTGCGTAGACTATAGGGATCTCAATTGGACATGTCCCAATGATGATTTCCCTCTTCCACACATTGACTTATTTGTAGAGAGTACAACCAACAATGCAATCAAATCCTTCGTTGATGGATTTGCATTCTACAACCAGATCAAAATGAATTATTATACAGTCATGCCTTTCGATCTCAAAAATACGGGTGTAACTTACTAAAGAGCAACCATAACTATCCTACATGACCTTATACATAAGGTAGTCGAGGTCTATGTGTAAGGCATGATGATCAAATCTAAGTATCATGAGGTACACATCCCGGCACTCTGAAAATTCTTCCAAAGATTATGCCTCTTCAAAATGAGGCTAAACCCGTTGATGTGTGTCTTCGGGGTCATTGAGGGAAAAGTGTTTGGATTCATAGTCAGCAAGGATGGAAGCGAGGTAGATCCTGCCAAAGTCAAATCCATACGAGTAATTCCCCCACCCAGAATAGAAAAAGATGTCTAAGGGTTCCTAGTCCAGGTACAATTCAAAAGTCGGTTCATCAACCAGTTTTACACCATCTGAATAGAAGGAGCACACAAATCTCCTCGCCATCTTTGTTGATGTTTTCATTTGGTCCCATGCCCACATTCTCGACATCGACCCCTCCATCGTCATGCATGAGATACCTACTATCCCTAACACGAAACTCGTAAAATAGAGGATTCAGAAGTTGTTACCTGAATAGTAGTTGAAAGTTAAAGAGGAAGTGGAGAAACAAATCAGTGTCGGCTTCATCCGAGTTATGGAGTACTCGAATTGGCTGGATAACATCGTGATGGTACCCAAAACTAATGGAAAAGTCAAAAGGTGCGTAGACTATAGGGATCTCAATTTTTTATGTCCCAGTGATGATTTCCCTCTTCCACACATTGACTTATTTTTAGAGAGTACAACCAACAATGCAATCAAATCTTTCGTAGATGGATTTGCATTCTACAACCAGATCAAAATGCATTATTATACAGTCATGCCTTTCGATCACAAAAATGGGGGTGTAACTTACTAAAGAGCAACCACAACTATCCTACATGACCTTATACATAAGGAGGTCGAGGTCTATATGGAAGGCATGATGATCAAATCCAAGTATCATGAGGTACACATCCCAGCACTCTGAAAATTCTTCCAAAGATTATGCCTCTTCAAAATGAGGCTAAACCCGCTGATGTGCGTCTTCGGGGTCACTAAGGGAGAAGTGCTTAGATTCATATTCAGCAAGGATGGATTCGAGGTAGATCCTGCCAAAGTCAAATCCATATGAGTAATTTAACCACCCAGAATAGAAAAAGATGTCTAAGGGTTCCTAGTCCAGGTAGAATTCAAATGTCGGTTCATCAACCAGTTTTACACCATCTGAATAGAAGGAGCACACAAATCTCCTCGCCAGCTTTGTAGATGTTTTCATTTGGTCCCATGTCGACATTCCCAACATCGACCCCTCCATCGTCATGCATGAGATACCTACTATCCCTGACACTAAACTCATAAAATAGAGGCTCCGCAAGCTGTTACCTGAATAGTAGTTGAAAGTTAAAGAGGAAGTGGAGAAACAAATCGGTGTCGGTTTTATCCAAGTTGTGGAGTACTCGAATTGGCTAGATAATATCGTGACAGTACCCAAAACTAATGGAAAATTCAAAATGTGCGTACACTATAGGGATCTCAATTGGACATGTCCCAATGATGATTTCCCTCTTCCACACATTAACTTATTTGTAGAGAGTACAACCAACAATGCAATCAAGTCCTTCGTAGATGGATTTGCATTCTCCAACCAAATCAAAATGCATTATTATACAGTCATGCCTTTTGATTTAAAAAATGCGGGTGTAACTTACTAAAGAGCAGCCACAACTATCCTACATGACCTTATACATAAGGAAGTCGAGGTCTACGTGGAAGGCATGATGATCAAATCCAAGTATCGTGAGGTACACATCCCGGCACTCTGAAAATTCTTCCAAAGATTATGCCTCTTCAAAATGAGGCTAAACCCACTGATGTGCGTCTTCGGGGTCACTAAGGGAGAATTGCTTGGATTCAAAGTCAGCAAGGATGGAATCGAGGTAGTGTGACACCCCGACTAATTAAATACTGGGTAGCTACTCCTTTATTAAATTAATACAAAATGTCAAGTTGGTCCAGTTAACAGCATCACTGTCGAAAACATTTTAATCATTACTAACCACCTAGTATTTAAAAAGTGAGATGTCAAATTTTAAATTAAGTCTGATTAACATACAATAAAAGAATTAGGAAAGAATATCATAACCATACACCATAAAGTCTCAATAAAGTAACCAACAAATAATAATAAGTCCGGAGGAAAACTCCTCACAACAATCCCACCACTGAAATAAATAAAACAGTATATCCTTAATTAATTACATGCCAACAATCTGAATAACTGAAATATGAAATGTCTCTAATAGAAATGGGCGACATGCCCTAAAAATGATGAAAACTGAATAGAGTCAAGACAAAAGAAGCGTCTACTAGCAAGGCCCTGTATCTTCCACAAACAGCTACAGCTCGTCACCTGAATGGAAATCCTATGCATGGTGTCCTTGTGGCTTGGCACCTAAAAGGTTTTTACAAAAATAGATTTGAAAGCAAACGGGTCAGAGCCCGAAAGTGGAGAGTATTTTAAAAAATAGCAAGTGCTTTAATAACATTAAAACAATGAATGCAAAATACATGTTAGGACGTGCACTCACATGAAATACTCACCTCTCGACTAATTGTGCACTCCTAACGTACCGTACCCATCTAAGTGACATTCATATTTAACTAAACCGTCATAAGTTCTACCCCTTTCTACTCGATTCCCATTATACATTCTAACGTTATCAATTAAATAGAGGCTTTACTTAAACTCGGATTCTCAATTATTAGCAATACAATTCACTACAGGTTATCCCTTTTTATTTTCTCAAAGAATTACCATAATTATACTCACAATACCAACATGAAAGTTCTCATTATTTAAGCGTATATTATTCACGTCATGAATATACAATACAAGCACCCGAGACTAAGCTGCGGTGCATACATACTCTGCTATCCATCCCGGTACATCACGTACATAAGGATCACGCATTCCGAATCTCTCAGGAATCGTTCTCAGATAACAACAATCATAAACAATGGAGGCGAACACAGTCACATCACATGGGTCACGCACATACCTACGCTCCCATGATCAGCAGACTTATTAAATTCACAATAAGTCCTTCTCTGACCTATGTCCTTGAGGTACCAATCTATATCCCCCCCGTAGGCACACAAAGATTAGATGGTCCTAAACGAACGTAAACCTCCCGTGATAGCAAGTATGGTAGGTATGTCATACACATAAAGTCATACATACTAAACATGCACACATCTTAGTAATTACCATATTTTATTAGTGGTATACTTCTCATTCTTATACCAACTGTTAATGTCACACAAATTATATGCCCCCGGTTTATATGCATTTAAGTCATTAATTATCCTCGCATCATGATTAGTCGCACGCGTCCTAATCCATAAATACCATTTGGTTCAAATCATTATTCTATATTTTACTCCTCAATATATCCCGAATATCCCAACTATATCAATTAGTCATCAAGGGAATGTTATCTCTACAATTAAACAAGGTTACGGGACACTAGAAATCAAATCAGGCCAAAAAGGCCAATCTGTCAACTCGTTAGAAGTCTCGTTCCAACGAGGTCGTTCGAACGAGAGTTCGTTCGAACGAAAGGGGAATCTAACGAACATCCAACTCGTTAGAAGTCAAACTGTTACCTCATTAGAAGCTCGTTTGAACGACCTCGTACGAACGACCTGGGCAGGTCTTCTAACGAGATGACAGTTTCAAGCCCAGAATTTCCTATCTCGTTTTTCCAAATTCTCTTCTTCTCAAAACTCATCCAAAAATCATCCCAACAGTGTTTTAATGTTCCTAATCATTCCTAAACATACTTAGGTCGTACCTCAACATATTTATAGCATCAAATCTTCCTAAACAACATGAAATTATCATCATTCCCCAATTTTACCCAACCCTCATGAGTATGAACCCTAGAAATTTAAAGTCATCAATTTCCCTTAATAAATCCATTTTTGTATCATCAAAGTCGTATTTCTATTAGTATAATCACCCAATAACAATTCTACATGCAATCCCTATATCACAACCTGAATTTACAACTCCAATTTCATGGGTTTTTATAAATCTCCCAATACAATGCAATTATATAAATTTCTAAGCATGGAAGAAACATTCGCTTGAAATTAACGTAATTAAACCACTTGCCTTGGATTAATCTTCAGAATTTGATGTGGACTGTTGAAGGTTGCTCTCTCCTTTTCTCCCAAGGTTGAAGGTTGAAGATGGAGGTTGTGTTTCTCTTTTGGGAACTTCTCCTAACCTCTCCTAAAACTCCCGTTGCCCTCAACTCAGTTAATTGTTGGTAATGGGTTAGTGGGTTATGAAATTCCCTATTTTAAACTCCCAAAATTCGTTGGTCATAATTCCTAAAATTTCAAAATTACAAAAAATACCCTTTTAAGTTGCCGGTATGGCCAAAAAATGCCCGGGACCCAAACTAAACCCCCGGCTAGTGTTTTCTGACTATTTCGATCCTTCCGGACGCGTTGACGCACTCAAAATGACCATACGGTTGATAAAAATAAAATTCACTTTTTAATTAAAATAGTTATATTCCTGACGCGACTGTCACATGCGTCCCAACAAAATTTTCAAATTGCCGTATTTCTATCTCGCGACAATTTCAATATTTTCAATATTCATATATTGCCATATATACACGTTAAAATCAAATACCAGCTCGCATCTCGCTAGTATTTTATCCCGATTAATTCTCAATTAATACACATTTAATTTAATTAATCCCATAAATAAATATCCATAAAAGTACGGGGTATTACAGGTAGACCCTGCCAAAGTCAAATCCATACGAGTAATTCCCTCACCCAGAATAGAAAAAGATGTCTAAGGGTTCATAGTCCAGGTACAATTCAAAAGTCGGTTCATCAACCATTTTTACACCATCTGTGAACCCTTCTTCCAAATCCTCAAACAGGACTCCCTAAAAGAGTGGAACGTTCAATGCCAAGAGGCATTCGATAAAAAATAAGAATACCTCACTCACCCACCAGTACTTGTGCTTTCTCAACCCAAATAACCTCTCCTACTTTACATGACCATAACCGACACGGTTATCGAAGCCTTGTTAGCACAATACGTAGAAAGTTCCCAAAAAGAATGCGGGATCTACTATGTCAGCAAAAAATTAATATCCTATGAGCTCAAATACAATGCCTTAGAGAAGCCTTATGTGTCCCTCATATGTATCACTCATAAATTGCGCCACAACGTGATGTCTTTCGCTAAAAGATTTATCTTAATAATGGACCGTTAGAATAATTATTTAAGAAACCCACTCTCTCTAGTAGAATATCCAAATTTCTTCTCATGTTATCTTGTTTTGAGATCACTTACGTCACATAGAAAGCCACCAAAGGGAGAGATATCTCTGACCTCCTCGTTGGGTAATCCCTGTTAGATGAGGAACAATACGAGATAAAATTTCCATATGAGGATCTATTCGACTTAAATGATAGAAAAACTTGGGATTTATAATTTGAAGGTGCTTCTAGAAAATGCAGATTGGGGATATAAATGCTCCTTATATGCCCTGTCTCACTACGACTCCCCACTGCTATAAAAATTACATATGAATGTACTAGCAACATGGTCGAGTATGAGGATTGCATCAAAGGTCTCAAAATTTCCCTAGAAATTAGGACCATTGACCTGAAAGCTTATGGAGGTTCCATCCTAGTCATCAATCAAAAATTTGCCAAATAGAAGATCTGGGACAAAAAACATCAACCATACCATGCCAACTTAGAAGAAGTATTTTCTCAATTCGAACACCTTGAATTAGACTTCCTCACAAGTGATAAAAACATCTTTGTGGATGCACTTTCCACTCTAGCCTCTATGATATACATATCGGAGGGTACTAAAATAATCACATTCATATTTTCCAGTCAGAACACGCCTTCATATTGCTTTGAGGTCGATACTATGGAGGGAACAATAGTAGTACCCATAGTCTCGTACTATAACATTAGTAGCCTCCTCGATATAAATAATTATCTAGCAAACGCCTCATCCAATGGTTGTCTTACCCTGCGATGACTCGTCGCGTAGTTCATCATCTTCATGGGTCAGCTCTATAAGAGTGGGTTTGACGGAATACACTGATGATGTGTCACAGAGGATGAAACCTTCAAAATCATTGCAAAAATCCATAGTGGCGAATGTGTCCCGCACATGAGTGGGCACACCCAGTCCAGGAAAATACTCTGATGGTCATACTACTGAAGCACTATGCAGAAAGATTGTACATAATACATTAAGAGGTGCGTCAAATGCTAAATATACGCACCCTAATAACATCGACCTCATTGAGAGCTATACTTCATGACCACACCCTGGTCATTATCCACCTGTATTATCAAAATTATTGGTAAAGTAACTCCCAAATACTCCAACGGGCATGAGTTCATCTTAGTCGCTATCGACTATTTAACCAAATGGGCGAGGCCAAATTTTATGCATTCCTGAATAATAATAAAGTGGCCTAATTCTTACGGTGCAACATCATCTATCACTTAGTCATACTTCATGAGATAGTATCAAACAACGGGTCTTACTTAGAGAAAGAGTTCTCAAACGTACTCTATGATTATGGTATCACCCATCACAAATCATCCCCCAACCGGCCTCAAACCAATATAGTAGTTAAAGTTTCTAACAAACATGTCAAACATTATTAGTAAGATGACTGAAACCTAAAATGAATGTCCAGAAAAAATCCCATAAGGCCTCTAGGGATACTATATTACAGAGAGAAACTCCATCGGGGCCACCCCTTACTCACTAGTTTATGGCATGGAAGTAGTCCTACTCATAGAACTCGAGGTAACCTCGTTAAGGATCATGCTTAAAATTTATATATTCAAACCCGAATGGGTTCGAGCTCACTATGACAAACAAGATGTCTGTGATATGAGAAAGCTAAAAGTTTCTTATCACAACAAGGGCTACCAATAGTGCATCTCCCAAGCATTCAATAAACGAGTTAAATAGAAAAACATCCAAGAGGGAGGCCTCATCCTCAAAGAAAATAGCTAACCACCCAGTGAAGCACCCTATATTTTTGACTCACTTGAGTCTATATTATATAGGTGATCGTCTATCTTATTAATAGCGACAAAATTGAGTCATACCCTTTCAAACCAACAAGCCTTCAAACTCTTCATTTTGATTTCCTCTAATAGTCCAAAGGTATAAACACCAACATCACACCTAGGATCATTTATGTGTTGCATATGAGATTGAATTCTCCATAATATGAGGGTGTGTTAGTTAAATCCTTTTAAAATAATTTTTCCATAATTTTTGGGATGCTTTAAATAATTTCTAAGATTTTTAAAACAATTTTTAGAAATTTAAAATTGGCTTTTATAACATTTGTGGGCTATTTTGTAAATTCATTAAGCTGTTAAAAACTTGCTTGGGTAGAAACTATATGCGCTTGATAATTGTATGGCTGCAATTTGTATTTCTGAAAGTTAAAAAACACGCGTTTTATAAGTCATCACAGCCTTACACGTGTTAATCTTAGAATGGTTGGATTTATGTTTTCCTGCACTCACATTCCTGTGTTTGATTGTAAACTGTCGAATCATTTTAATCTAAGGCTTGCACGCGTTCTTACCTGATCCTTGTGTTTTCATTTAAACAAATCAGAGGCTTTATAATTGTAGAGAATTATTAGCCATCATATTTACCTTGATCTCTTAAGACTTAATCATGAGCATTCATTTGCTTTGAAGTTCTAGAGGCTTCCATGGCTTAGTATAAATACATGCCTTATGTGTTGCGATTACAATATTTTGCTTACCTCACTTCTGAGAGAAAAAAGAGAGGAGAGAGAGAGAGAGAGAAATAAAAACCTAAACTAAAACCGGCCAAATCTCACCAAAAAAATATTTCTGAGAGTCTTTTAGTTCGAGAGTTGTAAATATCATTCCTCTTCTGTCCTTAATCTCTTTTCCAACTTAATCACAACAGTTTGATCTCATTTTCTCTCATAGAAAATTGAGATTGACGTTCTATGATACATTCCACATTTATCTCTCTTTTGTTTTGATTTCTTATTTCGAAAAATCATAGTTTTATTAGTTGTTTTCAATTGTTATGTTTTTAAATCCTAAAACCAACAAAACAATTTCTGATTTCAGTTTCTTTGAACATTCAGACTCAGATCTAGTTTAAGATCTTGATTGTGGATTTACACTTTCATATATTTCACATTTTGGAAAATAGTTGGTATATTTTCAAAATAAGAAAGTGTTTAGGATCTTGGCTCGTGTTTATAGCAAGATTCCCTCTTTATTTGTGGATATATTGAAACATCCAAAGTTTGATAGTTTCGATTAAACTAGTTTTGGAATCTTTACATATTTGTGATTTGTTTGTAATTTTATTAGCATCATGTCTGTAATTAATTGTGTGTGAGTTGCATGCATGTGATTTAGAGCACATCACGATTTACACCTTCACACTACTACACTGAAAAGTGTTGGTATTAAGATCTTAGACTTTTAACTCGACGTAAAGCTAAAAGGAGTGGAGTTACAAAGCTGAGAGAACATCAACAACATTAGAGCCTTGGGAGAAGACAAAAAATTCAGAGGAGTTGGTACATTTCTGAACTTAGAACTAGGTCTGATTGTGTGTCGTGATTGTTATATAGTTTATAAACACTGTTACTCTATTTTAGTGGATTTTTACTTTTCAGGTGTAGAGACCTCCGTGGATCTTTCCCCAATTGGGTGGGGTTTTACCACGTTAAAATTGTACTTGTATACTTCATCTTCCTCTCATCACTTTCTTGATGTTGTGTTGATTTATGTTCTTTATAAGTTTTGGTTTTCAAAACTGGTAAACATATACCTTAAATAACTCGTTCATACTGTTTTACACATCTTGTGTTAAAAGTTTGTTTTAAGAAAAAAGTTTCCTCAACAAATTGTTCGAAGCCATTTAGATAGATCAATCTCGAATTAAACGACTGAAGTGGTACTTTTTTCAATTGGTATTAGAGCATTAGTTTTTCAAAATTCTTTTGATCTTGAGTTTTTGAAATTGTTTTCTCAAAACAAATTATGAATGAGAAATTTGAGAGACTAGGTAACTTGTCCAGGCCCCCTCTATTTGATGGAACCAACTTTCCTTACTGGAAGGTAAGGATGGTTGCCTTCATCGAAGGGAAATTGGGAGATGAAATCTGGGAAGTTATTGAAAATGGTTACAATTTTCCTACTAAAACAACCGCTAAAGGAAATACTGTGAGGATTAGAAAGTTACTAAGTGAATTCATAAAAGAGGAGAAGCAGAAAAAGGCAAAAAATCCATATTCATGTCTATTCATGAACATGGATTTGAGAGGATATCATTTTGTTCTTCCTCTAAAGAAGCATGGGACACCCTAGTGACCGTACATTAGGGTGATACCAGAGTTAAAGCTGCTAAAACTCAAATGTTAATTCAGTAGTACAACTCCTTGATCATGATTGACACTGAGTCATTTAATGACTTCTATATTAGACTGACAGACATTGTGACCAAATTGCACTCTAATGGGATTGTTTATGATAGAAACGAAATTGTCTCTAAAATACTAAGGTCACTTCGATAAAAAATGATAATAAGAGATATGCAATTGAGGAGATGGGTGATCAAAATCTCACACCTGAACTCCTTGGTAGCAAATTGAGAACTGTGGAAATGGAATTAGAATTTAAGAAACAATTTACCCAGTCCTAAAAGAAACTGTCTTCCTCTAATATTATTTTTGCATCTAAGTTGACCACATCTGAACTTAGCATACCTAATATTGACTTAAACTTTAATGAGGACTGTAATTTAGATACTTTGGATAATCAGATCGCCTTAATGTCAAAACAGTTTAAGAAAATTGTGAACTATGGAAATAAAATAGTAAAAAGACAAGGCAAACCTACTTATCCAAACCAATCTAACAATAGGCCTCATGAGAGAAGACAAGAGAAACACCAGATAAACAATCACAAGAGACCTGAGAGAGACCTTAAAATATTGAATGCTATAGATGTGGGAAGTTAGGACACATGGCTAGTGACTGTTGAGTTAACTTAGACAAAATTCACAAACATAATAGGGCTCATCTATGCAAGACTTGGGATGACTCAAGTGACTCTGAAAATGATGAACCTGAGTCATCTAACACTTTTGACCCTTGTATGTCATTCTTAGCAAAGATAATCTACATTGATGATGAGGAATCTGATCACTCTATGTTAACTATTACTATGCCTACTAGTTTATCTGTCTTATTGATTGAGAATGTTGATAATGCTTCAAACACTGTGTGTGTGAGTCAATGGGAACGCTCTATTGTTGATGTCAATAGGTGTGTGAGTCTTAAAAATGAACCTCTAGGCGACACTGCACACTTAGTGACTCCGACAACGATGACCTTCCTGATATTCACACACTATACACAAAAACTCCCAAGAAAAGAACTAGGCTTGAAAAGATTGTCAATGATCTTACCCAGAAGATAGAAACCCTAAGTCAGATGATCAAGCAAAATGCTGAAGAATACACTACTCAATGTATAACTCCTGATAATGAAGCCAAAAATTTTGAACAAAAACTGAAAGAGTTGTCTAACTCAAATGAAATTCTGGAAAACAAATACAAAGGAATGTTGTTAGATTTGGAATAAACAAAAGAAAAGACATCCACGGTCTTCAAAAAATTTGCAAAATTTGAAAATAATTCCAATTGTTTTAAAGATTGTGTTGTAGAAAGTAAAACCAATTTTGGTGATAGAACTGGAATAGGATTTTATCCTAACTTTAAGACCCAAACGAAAAACGTTGAAATAATAAAGTTTGTGTCTGGTGGGAAAAGACCTATTGAAACTTGTCCAGACTTTCAAAGTTTGAAAATTGAGTTTGATATAAAACAACTCGAGTTAGGCATTGGTGAATCTAGTAACTCTAAGCATAATATTGAACAGAAGGCTAAATACGCCTGTCCCCCTATTTGACAAGATGATTCGACATTTCATCCTGTGCCACCTAGAAACAAGGCTAGATCTCAAAACCTAGACAAACCTTTGAATAATAATTTTCCTAAGGTTGTGAGTTCTATGTGCCATCTTTACTACTGCTATTATGATGTCTATGGACATTAACTTGATGGTTACTATTCCAAACGTCTATGTGATCCAGTTTATAACTCTCGTATTTGCCATAACTTCAACTATTCTAGGAGAAGCCGAAACAACTATCTCCTTCTAAGACAGCCAGACAAGAATTCTAACTATCATAATAGAAAGAGAAGGACTAATACTAAAAGACCATCAACAAGAAGGAATCCTAGATTATTTTCTAAACAAATTGCTCAAACTATTTATAATACTAATAAATATGCGTAAAAATCTTTTAAAGAAAAGACAAAAGCTTGCAAGTTTTATCAAATACGAGCTAATAAGTGCAAATTGCAAACTAGAGCAATTTGGGTTTGAAAAGATGATCTATTACCCCACTAGAAATGAAACATTGTCATAAGTTCTTTTAAAGTTGAACACACGAAAACTGGATGGTATTTAGACTCAGTTTGTTCCAAACATAAGACCATGAATGATTCCAAACTTTCAAACAAAACTAACTTCTTCAGAGGAAAAGTCTTGTTTGGAGATGGTGCATCAGCCTGGATCATTGGTAAAGGAACACTTAATAAAGAAGGATTACCCATTCTTGAAGATGTTCTTTTGGTAAAAGGTCTTAAAGCCAATTTATTTAGTATATCACAGTTTTGTGAGTCAAACCATACTGTCACTTTTTCGAAGAACAATTGCAAAATTTTAAATGAAAAAGGTGTTTGCATTATTATACGACTCCGTACTCCAGATAACTGTTACACAGTCAATCCAAGTACAAAGGTTTGTACCATTGCTAGAATGATTGATAATGAGATATGGCATAATATGTTGGGTCACATTAATTATAATAGTCTTGGCAAATTGTCCTCCCAAGAGATAGTTAGAGGTCTTCCTAAGATCAAAACAATTTCAAACATTATTTGTGGTCTATGTCAAGAAGGGAAAATTATTAAAGCTCCCCACAAGAAAGTTAAAGAAGTTTTATTCACTAAACCTCTAGAACTCATTCATATGGACCTAACGGGTTCTTCTCGTACTGTTAGTCTTTGCGACAATAGTTACATTCTTGTTATGTTTGAGGAATTCACTCGATTTACCAGTGTTGTTTTTTTAAAACAAAAATCAGAAAATTTTCGTAAGTTTTTAAAATCTTAGTTCGTATGGAATATGAAAAGGACTCCCAAGTAGATAGAATTCGTAGTGATAGAGGAGGAGAATTCATAGATTCAGGTGTCATCGAATATTATGACTACAATGGTTGCAAACAAGAATTTAGTGCTCCCAAGAAACCTCAACAAAATGGAATTTTTGAGCATAAAAATCGCACTCTTCAAGAAATGGTCAGTGTGATGATTCATGCGAAGAACTTACCTAAATATTTTTGGGTAGAATCCATTCATACTGCCTGTCATATAATCAATCGAGTCTACTTAATGAAAAATACCAAACAAACATCCTATGAGCTTTGGTATGGGAAGAAACCTAACCCAAAATACTTTAGAACCTTTGGTGGCACCTATTATGTCTGTAAGGATAGAGAACATTTGTCTAAATTCGAAACCAGAGGAGATAAAGCCATTTTCTTAGGATATTTTCCAAATAATAGAGCCTATCATGTCTACAATATTTATACCAAAACTATGATGGAATTAATTAATGTGGTTGTAAGTGACACTAATGTAAAAGGTAAGACCAATAAGCTAATTATTGTCGATGAGTCCGAAAATATTTTAAATCATGACACTCCATAAATAGCTGCATCCTTATCAACTGAGACCCCTGAAGTACCTAACAGGGTTTTCAAAGATCATCCTTTAGATAGTGTGGTTGGTAATCCTACTGAGCCTGTTCGTACAAGATCTCAACTTCGTAACATTACTAATTTTTCTTGCTTTGTGTCTATTATTGAGCCAAAGATTGTAAATGAAGCCTTGAATGACACTTTGTGGATTAGTGCTATGTATGAGGAAATTCTTTAATTTATCATTCATGATGTATGGTATCTTGTACCCAAGCCTGAAAATAAAAGGGTTATTGGCACACGTTGGATTTTTAAAAATAAGACTGATAAATCTGGGATGATTATTCGGAATAAAGCTAGATTAGTTGCCCAGGGCTACTCTCAGATTGAAGGAATAGATTTCGAGGAAACTTTTGCTCCTCTCACTCACCATGAATCTGTTCGCTTAGTTTTTGTAATAGCTTATCACTTTTACTTCACACTATACCAAATGGATGTTAAGTCAGCCTTCCTTAACGGAATTTTAATTGAGAGACCTATGTAGAACAATCCAAAGGGTTCATTGACCCTAATTACCCAAATTATGTCTATCGTCTTAAAAAATCTCTTTATGGGTTAAAACAAGCTCCTAGAGCTTGGTATGAGCATCTATCCACCTTTATTTTAGACAATGGATTTAGGAGAGGAGGGAGTGACCAAACCTTATTTGTCAAACATTTTGACAACAATATTACTATAGCTCAAGTTTATGTTGACGATATAATTTTTGGAACTACCTCCCCTTTAGAAGTTAAGACCTTCTCGGAAATTATACACAAAGAATTTCAAATGTCACTTATGGGGGAGTTACAATTCTTCTTAGGGCCCCAAGTTAAAAAAAATCAGATGGATTATTTGTATCACAATCCAAATACGCTTTAGAGATTGTCAGGAAGTTTGTCCTAAAAACAGCTAAAGAAGCTAGGACTCCTATGAGTACTTCTGTCAAACATTCGAAAGATGAGAATGGGAAATCAATTGATTCTATCTTGTACCGTAGTATGATAGGAAGCTTACTTTACCTTATTGCCTCCCTGTAATACCCCGTATTTCTACTTATTTATAATTTAATTAATGGAGCGATTAAATAGAAAATATGGACCTTATATTTAAGAGTAATTTAATGTGACAATATATTTAAATTATGTGAGTAGCGTAATTTAATGTGACCTTATATTTAAATTACGTGAGTAGAGTAATTTAATGAGACCTCATATTTAAATTACATGACTAGAGTAATTTAACGAGACCTTATATTTTTATTACGTAAGTAGAGTAATTTAAGATGATATAAATGTTAAATGGGATGATTTAATATTTTAAGTCGAGTTACTAAAAATGACTTGTGAATAACTCATGAATTTATCTTACATCATAACGAGTGATATGGGCGTATATGATTTAAATCTTAACCGAGAGACAAACATGGGCTAATGAGAGGTTGAGATAAGAAATATTATATGAGTGACTCAAATGATAATTTAGAGGTCACGGGTAGCTCCGGAAGGGTCAAAATTGTCAAAACAGTACACCCAGGGGTACTAGTTGGGTCCCGGGACATTTTTAGGCTAAGTCGGGACCATTCAGGGGCATTTTGGTATTTTAAAAGATAGGAGTAGGAAGACCTACGAATTTTGGAGTCTTTTGTCATCAAATTAAATAAGGGATTAGGGGTAGAAACCTCATAACTCACGGAAAGTCCATTGGAGAGAAAAGAGAGTCATTCTTAAAGCATAAAAAGAGAAGTGTGAGAGATTCAAAGGAATCCTTAAAACTCAACCAACTGAAGAGTGATGATTGAAGGAGACAAGCAATCAAACTCTACAATAACCACAAAATCAAATCATCTCTGAATCAAGGCAAGTGGTTATTTACAAAATCTAAATCTGAGTTATAATATCCATGTATAAGATGTGTCGAATAAATGGTTTTAAATAATTCTTGAAGAAAGATTTGATACATGTTTGGGATAAGATTTGCATGAAGTTAGATTTACATCTGTAGAGGATTGAATTACAGAAGAAATATGATTCCTATCATGAAATATAAATCTATATATATGATGATTTAAGAAAAAGAAACCATATGTCTAGGATTTTGAGAAGTTAAGAATAATTGTGGTCCTTGGATGATTTTCGTGAAGATTTAATGATATATTAACTTTAGGAACAGTCTATATCCACTTAAAAACTAATTGGTGATGTTGGTATAGAGTTCCAAAAGGCTTAATGGAGTTTTGAAGGGTTAAAACTTAAGAAAAACGTAACAGGTAGAAGCTGGACAGAACGATCGATCGATCGACTATGAAGATCGATCGATCGATGTTCATCAGTCGATCGATCGAAGATGAAGATAGATCGATCGACCCCTGCTGTTTTCCTAAAAAATCTTATTGAGGGAATTTTCTTCGATGGTCGTCACTTATTGGGAATTTTAGAGTGGTTTTATCCCTATCCTAGGACTTGATAAAGACCAGTATGTAGAGGGTTGAGACCCATCATAGTCATTGAGAGAAAGACTTAGAAAATGGCCAAATAATCAAAGAACGAACAGGTCGAGTATCGGAAATGGTGAATTTAAGTTACGAAGGGAGTTAACATGAATTCAAAATAATTATCAGTAGGGTAAAGATGAATTAACTACTGAATTTATTGGAGGGGTAACAAGGGCCCTTAGAGTAGTGCATATACTCAATTAAATGCGATAGTGAAAATAAATTGTAAAATAACAAGTACGGTGAATATAAGAGAATAAAATATTACGTACGAACATGATTGATAGGTCGGGTTTGTACCTACTGAATTGTATGAACTTTTAGGTTAAGAGAATCATACCTAAATTGATTATGTTAGGGTCGATGAGATATTCCCAACTAACATAGAGTTATTATATGTTTGGGGTTTATGAAGAATGCCGAACCAAACCTTAAAACTAGTGTCGTAATGAAAGAGTTCGAGCCAGAATATGTGTATATATAATAATAGTTGGGGTTGATGTATCATTCCGAAACAACTCTTACTTGGGGTCAATGAGTTATTCCGAACCAAGAGTCCTTTATGTGTGTTATAAGGGCATATTAGTGATAACTAATAATTAGTATATGTCGTGTGATAAATGTATGTGGTATGGATAATCTACTGACACGAGGTAGTAGATAAAAAGATGGACTGATAATACTTTAGTAATAATTAAGTAGTGAGACTTAATTATAAAAAGAACAAAGATAATAAAGAGATAAATAAGTTATCTACCTATATAACATATGAGTTATGAACCATTAAAGTACTGCGTGTATGATATGGAGACTTAGAGAGTAGATAAGTCCAGTGGAGTATTCTAGTCTAGTTAGCATGGGTAGTATAGCTAAATGGACTAAGTACCAACGTTAAGCATGCACTATAGGAGAGGGGTTAGGTAACTCAAGATAGTGTACGAAATCTTAACATGTATAATCAATAACTCATATTTGTGATAGCTTCTTGCAAAATATTTTTAAAATGTTTTGAGTACTAACTCTTGCTATGTAAAATCCTTTTAAAAACCTGTTAGGTGCCCAGCCACAGGGACACCCAGCATGACTTCATTCCAGAGATTTTGGAGCTGCAGCACATGTGGACATTGCAGGGCTTGCTTAGACGATTCTTTTGTTTCAGATCTAGTGTAGGATCTCAGTTTTAGTACTCTCAGTTTGGGGACATGTTGTCCAATCTTTACTTTTGTAGTTATTCTGATATTTTCGATTTGGAGTTAGTTTTATTTCAGCCATGGTTTTCAGCGATACTTTATTTCATTCAGTTATGTATGATGATTGGTTCAGTACTGCTTAAATCATATTGTTCCGCATAAGTTGTTTTATCTGTTTATTGAGGATAAAATTTAGCACTAGCTTAATTTCACTTAGGTGATTAGTAATTAAAAAGTTTTCGACACTGATGCTAAGAATGAACCATTTAAGAAACCTATTTTCAATTAAATTAAGGCTTGATCACCCAAGGTTTAATTAGGCGGGGTCTCACACTCCCATCCTGATATCATGCACTCTATCTATGTGTGTGCCTGATATAAAAACAATCCTAAAAAGAGTCATTTATTGTGCGTTAAAAGAATTATCAAATACATTAAAGGCATTCTAAACTTAGGACTTTGGTGCACTAAAGACACTTAAAGTACTATAGTAGGTTACACCGATGCTGATTGGGGCGGATTTACCGATGATAGTAAGAGTACTTCAGGTGCGTGTTACTACATTGGTAATAATTTTGTAGGATAGAGTAGTAAGAAACAAAACTGCACTTCCTTATCTACTGTCAAAACTGAATATATTACAGGAGGAAGTTGTCGTCCTCAATTACTTGGGCTAAAACAAATGATGAAAGATTATGGTATAAGTGAAGATAAGTTACATCTCTATTGCAACAATCAAAGCATGATTAATATTTCTAAAAATCCAGTTCAGCACTCTCATACCAAACATATTAAAATCAGATATGATTTCATACGCGAGTTAGTTGAATCTAAGGATTAGAAATTAATTACCTACCTATTGAATTGCAATTAGCTCACCTGTTTACTAAACCATTAGACTTTTTTCGATTTGAATCTTTGTGTAAATCTATTGGTATGGTTATGGAAGATTAATGATTTATTGTTTCATACTTGTTTACTTTGCTCTTTGTCCATTTCAGACAAAATGGGGGAGAAATTTGAGTCCTCTTGGACATTTTTGTGTATTCTCAACTAAAAAGCTTGATCTTAGTTATCTTATTTTCAGGAATCAGTACCTTCATTTAAAATAAAAAAAATTTAGGGTGTTGGCCTGTATGTAGTTTAGTTATGTAATTTTCTCTTTCTAGGTTATTGGGTAGATAGAACTTTTATAGGTGAAGATTTTTATTATTCTTTTGTATTCCTACGAGTCCTAGATGACTCAAAGGAGATTTTGTCTCATATTTCCAAAGGGGGAGATTGAAGCACCCTATATATTTGACTCACTTGAGTCAATACTATATAGGTTCTCATCTAGTTTGGAAATAGTGATAAAATTGAGTCATACCCTTTCAAGCCAACAAGCCTTCAGACTCTTCATTTTTATTTCCTCTAATAGTCCAAAGGTATAAACACCAACACCACACCTAAGATCATTTATGTGTTGCATATGAGATTGCATTCTTCATAATATGAGGGTGTGTGAGTTAAATCCCTTTAAAATAATTTTTTCATAATTTTTGGGATATTTTAAATAATTTTTAAGATTTAAAAAAAATAGAAATGTAAAATTGGCTTTTATAAAGTTTGTGGGATATTTTGTAAATTCATTAAGCTGTTAAAAACTTTCTTGGGTAGAAACCAAATGCGCTTGATAATTTTGTGGGTGCAATTTTTATTTCTGAAAGTTCAAAAACACGCGTTTTACAAGCCATCATAGTCTTACACGTGTTAATCTCACAACGATTGGATTTGTGTTTTCTTGCACTCACATTCATGTGTTTGATTGTGAACTGTTGGATAGTTTTAATCTAAGGCCTGTAAGCATTCTCACGTGATCCTTATATTTTTGTTTAAACCAATCAGAGACTTTACAATTGCGGATCATTGTTAGCCATCATATTTACCTTGATCTCTTAAGACTTAATCGTGATCATTCATTTTCTTCGAAGTTCCATAGGCTTCCACGGATTAGTATAAATGCATGTCTTACGTGTTGCGATTACAATATTTTTCTTACCTCACTTCTAAGAGAAAAAAGAGAGAAGAGAGAGAAAAAGAAAACCCTAAACTAAAATCCAACCAAATCTCACAATAAAAATATTTCTGAGAGTGTTAGTTCGAGAGTTGTGAACATCATTCCTCTTCTATCATTAATCTCTTTTCCAACTTAATCACAACAGTTTGATCTCATTTTCTCTCATAGAAAACTGAGATTGATGTTCTATGATACATTCCACGTATATCTCTCTTTTGTTTTGATTTCTTATTTCAAGAAATCATAGTTTTGTTGGTTGTTTTCAACTATTATGTTTTCAAACCCTAAAACCAACAAAACAATTTTTTATTTCAGTTCCTTTGAACATTCAGACTCAGATCTAGTTTAAGATCTTGATTGGGGATTTACACTTTCACATATTTCACATTTTGTGAAATAGTTTGTATATTTTCAAAATAAGAATGTGTTTTGGATCTTGGCTCGTGTTTATAGAAAGATTCTCTCTTAATCTGTGGATATATTGAAACATCCAAAGTCTGATAGGTTTTATTAAACTGATTTTGGAAATCCTTACATATTTATGATTTGTTTGTAATTTTATTTTCTTCTCGTCTATAATTAAGTGTGTGTGAGTTGCATGCATGTGATTGATAGCACATCACCACTTACACCTTCACACTACTACACTGAAAAGTGTTGGTATTCAGATAGACTTTTGAGTCGATGTGAAGCTAAAAGGAGTGGAGTTACAAAGCTAAGAAAACATCAATAACATCACAGCCGTGGGAGACGTCAGAAAATCTAGAGGAGTTCGTACATTTCTTAACTTAGAATAATGTCGGATTGTGTGTCGTGATTATTATATAGTTTGTAAACGGTTACTCTATTTTAGTGGATTTTTACTTTTGAGGTGTAGAGACCTCCGTGGATGTTTCCCCAATTGGGCGAGGTTTTACCACGTTAAAATTCTAGTTTTATACTTCCTCTTCCTCTCATCCCTTTCTTGAGGCTGTGTTGATTTAAGTTCTTTATAAGTTTTAGTTTTTAGAACTGGGAAACCTGTACCTTAAATACCATACTGTTTTACACATCTTGTGTTAAAAAAAAAATTAGAAAAGAGTTTCTTCAACAAACTGTTCGGAGCCATTTAGATAGTTTAATCTTGAATTAAACGACTTAAGTGGTACTTTTTTCACCCGGACTACCGACGGTAAATCTGCACCCAACTGGGGAGGACCCTACATCGTCACCAAAATGAACTTAGATAGGAAGGCTACCTTAGATTATCTCGATGGAGTCACATTTTCTACAAACTTCAATCTCTACCGGTTGAAGAAATTCTTTCCTTGGGCTTCCCCAAGGTGGAAAGGATAAGTCAAAAAATAATCAATCGTAGTAAGAGAGGAAGACTATGAAAGCCAATAAACGTTCCTATCCCTTCATCAAAAAGACAACTTGAGCTACCAACCTTTCATTTGAAGTGAACTAAAGTCTTTGGGCCCCCAATATTGCATTCGACAGAACTACGTAGACCTGATTATCTACTATAATTTTATCATGGACATTCAAATACATACACACCATTTTCTTTTAATTGGAGATACATAGGCAACCTGAGATATCACTTAGGGCTCGGTCAAATGCCAAAAACTAAACACAAAACCCCAACTCAATTTCCAAAGAAACATGGTCATATCATCCTAATCAAGAAATATTTGACATGGTCTAATGGACAACGGAAAGTAATAAAAGGCACTCTAAAGTGTTATCACTGTAAAGAGTTTTTATTACTTAAAACATAATAGAAAGTTCGGCACACTATGACCGCAACTTACAATGTATAGTGGGAAAGCACGTTCCCCTCTCATCAGTTTACCAATTTAAAAATTATTCTCTTCAAGACAAGACCTAAAAAATCATACACCACCAACATTCAGTTCAGATGAAATATAAGCAACCATACCCTTGGAATTACATTTGACTCGATTTCCCCTTAAGGGATGTGTGGGCAGTCCACTCAGAGACTAGGTCATTCCATAAAATATATCCCACATTTCTTTGAAGCCCTTCATCCTTGGAATATTTAAATACTAGGGAATAAGTTCACATCATATAATGAGAATCAGAAAATATTTCAAAAATCTTACTTTAATGTAAGATTCTAGAAAGGTCTTTAAAGTTACCCTAATGTAAGATTCTAGAAAGGTCTTTAAAGTTACCCTCCTTTTTTATGTAACCATTCATCCTCTGCACCTATAATTTCAACCCAAAAATAAAAAAAATATTTGTCGATTCTAATCACATGAGTACTCCTTTTTGTTAAAACAAAAAAGTGATCGATGACTCCTAATGAAAAATAATTAAAAAATCTCTAAGATCAATCATCTCATGGCCCACCCAAAGCACCATTTACCTTTTAAGTGCATTTTCCTCATGAAGAGCAATCACTTCTTACATTCTCGTTGTGTTAAATACACCTCATCCACCTTAAATATATCAGATAGGCATCAATCTTTGAATACCTACATCAATAGCATAGGAATCCATTTCCTCTAACCAAAATGAAGCCTCATATTGAGCACCTCCCCTAAGCCTCGGACCCTACCCGATCAAATAAAAGCCACACTACCTTAAGCACCCCACTAAAGACTTAGACAACACCTGAGAAAACCATAACAAAGCCTCAAACACTGCCAAAGAAAACCATTACAAATCCTCAAACTCCTCAGATAAAACATATCCAAAGCCTCAAACATTACTTGAGCAAACAAAAGCCTCACTACCCAGAGCAAGCCTCAGACACCACCTAAGAAAATCACTATAAAGCCTTAAACTCCTCTAAGCAAACCTATCTAAAGCCTTGGACACTACCCAATCAAACAAAAGCCTCATACACTGACCACCTCCTTTAAGCCTCAGACATCGCCTGAGAGAAACACTACAAAGCCCAGACTCGTTTGAGCAAACCTCTCTAAATCCTCAAACTCCACCTGAGAGAACTTAAGCCTCAGAATCTGCCTGAGTAACCCATGACAAAGTCTTAGACACCTCTTGAGAAAACCACTGTAAATCCTCAAAAACAGATTGATAAAACCCTTACAAAGCCTCAGACTTCTCTTAGAAAACCTCTCCAAATCCACAGACTCAGGGGCGGATCCACATGAAAGGATGGTGGGGCAAGTGCCCCACCCTAAATATCAAATTCAAATTTTTACCCCTAGAAAACTATAAATTTAGAGTTGTGCCCCACCCGAAAAAAGAAAAAAATTCAAAATTTTACCCCTAAAAAATTTCTAACCCTAAAAAAAAATTCAGGGATTCTCGCCCCTGAACCCCCAGCAATGGTTTGTGCCCCACCCAAAATAAATTCCTGGATCCACCTCTGCACGGACTACACCAAAGCAAAGAAAAGACCCACTACCATATGAACCCTACTTAAGCCTCAGACACCACCTGATCAAGCCACTACAATGTTTCGGACACTACATGAGAAAATCCCTTAAGCCTAGGATACATCTTAAGAGAACCTCGAAAAAGCTTCACTACCCTGAGCACCTCACTTAAAGCCTCGAATACCGCGTGGCAAAATGTTTTAACCAAATCCTCAAAATTTTATCAGCAAACCACAAGAAAGCTTTGTGCTTCCCCAATAAATATCATAAAATAACTCGAGTAAATCTCTCATCCTAAATTTATACTCCTCTAACAAACCCCAACCATGGCCTCAGACCCAAAGGGCACACTGTAACGGCCCGACCCAGATTTATAAGATACGTCAATTCGGTTCGACTCGAGCTTTAGTTGTGAAGTGCAATAAGACAACCTAAATGATGTTACTAGTCTAGATTTATTTAATTAACATTTCACTTTTTTATCACTCGATTCCAATTTATATCAAGCTACATGTGGGACTCATGGTAATCATCCCCAAAATTCAATCATATAGTGCTACTAACGTAAAATAAAATAAAAATATAGAATCAAACGAATAAAATTGGAATCGCGCACATCTTGCGATAACAAAGGAAGGGAATGAGCCGAATGCCTAGTGGAAAATACAACAGTGCAATATAAAATCTAAGAAAAAAAATACTCTATAACATACCACCTACGTGCACATGTAAATACCGTATATCTATATATATACATACACTGATGCATGAATCAATTTGTTCCGACACGTTACTTGATTTGATTAAATTAAATTAATCTTATAAAAGACCCATTTTTACTTGACTTAATGTTATTTACCAATTTATATCACCCTATTAAATACTTAAATAAACTATCAATTGTTTGGGGAAAAAACACTTCATTTATCGAAATTTTTCATTTACTCACACAAAATCCACTTTCGTATTTTCCTTGAAAACCAGCTTTCAACACATGCACACTCAGTGTTAGAAAATACCTATTTCCCTTTTGAAAATCATTCACAACATACACTTGTGTTAATTATAAGTTAAAACCACCTTAGTTTTCTTAATTATCCATTAGCCATTTCATTTATGGCATTAACTCATGCTTTACTTGGACTTAGTCATTTTCACATTTCTTGTCCAAATTATCCTTTCGAAACAGGAACATTTATCAATTTCATTTCACAAAGGTTGTATTTTTTCAATTTCATATCACAAATAATTTTTTATTGTATTCCATTTTTATTCATGATCTTTTTCTCTAACCACACTAATACCGCATACTTTAACGAGCTACACACCGTTGGCGAAGCTACCATATGCTATGGCTAGTGATTTTGGGTCATTCACCCTAGGGCTTCGAGATCTTCTTAATTATTCCCGGTCATATTGAGTCCTTTTATTATGCACTTTAACACTTTTTCATATCCATGCTATTCCACTTTTATTGTCTGAGTCCAAACTTGGGGACTACTTGCCCATAACTGTGTTACACTTGAAAATCATCATTTATTGTCCTTTACACATGTACATTGATTTCATTACGAAAATCACTCCCATTTAGTGTAACGCATTTTTTAACTTTTTTATTTCATAGAAATGTTCCATTTCACGTAAAATTACCATTTTACCCATTTATTTCCAAACTTGCAATTTCTTCCACTTTCACAAGTGTTATGTTTCCAAGATATTGTTAAGTTACACACAATAACTTCTTTAATACTTTTAACTCATTAACACTTTGGAGTAACACACTTCTCAATCTAGAAATCTCTTATTTTCATTATTGTCTTTATTAGAGAAATCAGTTGGCATTTTGAAGACTACTTTATAAGAAAAATATTATTTTCTTTTATTAACACATGTAGTCTTGAAAACACATACTTATCACATTTTTCACACTTATTAACACACTTTAAGGGCTGAAAATTTTCTTTTTTTTATTTAATATTGAAACTCATTAAAACCTTTACTAAACTTGTTCATATGCTCATCTCCAAATTACTTCAAGTTTATATATATGGGAATAGGTATTTTTAAGTCCAAAAATCCAATAAAATGAGTTTAACACATGATTTATTCAAGAAAATTCTTAATACTTAATAAAAACATGCTTTTCAAGATTAAAAGTTATTTTCATTCTTTAAACTTGAATAAATGCCCAATTTCATAAAAATTCCATTTTCTAAGGAAACTTCAAGACTCTGTTTAAAAAATATCTCAACAAGATCAATAATATTTTAAAACACTTTATTTCATAAAATTCTTAACACCAAGTTTTCTTGAAAATATACCATTTTCTCAAGACCTTGAAACCATTTTACATAAATCATGATAAAATAGCCTTCTAAAACATACATGCATTTTACTCTACGTAAGACCAAATACTAATGAAATAAAGTTCCTAAACTTAAAGAGTAGAGTTTTCCACCTCAAAGGAAGAATCAACAATGGTGGATGAAGTGTAGAAGAAGATTTCAACCTCCCACCTCCTAAGGTAGCCTTAAAGAGGTTACTTAGCTCCACTAAGCTTGCCTCCAAGAAAGTTCCATAGAATGCCTGAACAAAACCCCCTTCAAGATCCTTTATTCTTCTTATTTTCGTCTCCAAAATCCCCAACAACATCTTCATAAATCAAAACATTGCCCAACAAATGGTGTAGATGGGTTTTATATGCTTAAATTGGGCTAAAACGAGTTAAAGTATTATGGTTTAGGGCCGAGGAGTGGTGTTGCTAGGTTGGTGCAAGGTGATCGGGTGGTGGTGATGCTCCAAGATCTTAGAGAGAGAGAGAGAGAGAGAGAGAGAGAGAGAGAGAGAGAGATTCCCTAGAATGGTCCAAAGTCTCACTTAAATACTCCAAAAACCTTAGGGGTTAAATTTTAAAAATTCCCCAAAGCTTAATCCCAAGTTGATATGTTGTGTGGGAGTGTAACACGTGTCAAATCCAATGGTCTATATCGTGATCATTTTCTCGTTCGAGCGAGATTTGAATCTTATTTAAATGAGAACCACTCTTCATTCAAACATACTTCAAATGATGTTCTCATGAGGGTAGGTTCTCCAAACAGGTGAATGCCGTTGGATGGTCGTTCGAATTTCGTTCGAACGAAGGAGGCATATCCTTCGAATGACCAAGGGTCTCATTCGAATGACCCTAATTTCTTCCAAAATAAATATAAGCCATTCTAAATTCAATTAATTGCACCGAGGCCGTGATATTACCCAAATTTGACCCATAATTCATCTTACAAAGTATAAAGCCCAATTACATCACATAAAGTCAGCATTTCATATGGGTGAGGTCAAAACTACGAGGGTGGAGGATATTTATTCCCTCTTAATGAAATTTTGTCCTAGAAAGTCTCAATCCATTAATTCCTCAAGTTCGTAAGGGGCTCGACATGCAACGCATTCTAAAACCCACTATCGGGCTAGCCATAAAAGTCACACAATAGTCCTCGAGTCTCCACTCACTCGATGATCACACTCATCAAGTCCTATGTCTTCTTTGCTAACACCCAAGGCATATCGACACATCAACTAGGGCAACACTCTCTAGTGATCGACACTCACCCAAGACTAAATGAAATATAAGTAACACCCAATCCATCATCGTAAATTATTTTAATTCTTAGGACTACATATCTTGAGTCTCCTCGAGTTCTCGGGTCATCCTGACCACACACTTTCACTTGACTTGATACTGACCCCTCATAACTAGTTGCTTACTCTCATAAGAGATATAAAAACTATGTCACAAGTCATTTGTCCCACTAATACCTTCCACAAGATCCTTCTATGAACCTAGGACCACTCTAAGTATCCAACTCTAGAACACTCACTTGAGTATTACATCAATCCACACACCGTGGCAAAATAACACTATATGTGCTATGTTTCCTCGAATTCTAACACTTTATAATATCCTCAAATTACAATCATTCTCTTTACACCTAGAGCCAATAATCGCCATGACAGCCAATCCATAAGATCGCTAATCCTAAGTAAAGTGGAGACTATGAGCAAATCGTGGGGCAAAATGAGCAGCCACATGCACACGAAACTTGTGAAAAATAAAAGGATACTTCAAATAAGGGCGCACCCAGTTATTGAGCTGTGTTAACCACGTTAGGTCCGACTGCCCTCTCATTGAGCCAAATCGTACCATAACCAAAACAACAACATAATACAATCCCAAGCTATTGTAACCAATCTAAAGGAACACAATGAATTAGAATTAACGAATAACCGTTTCAAGGGAATCCCATCTATAAGTAGGGGATATGGTTTATAAAGGGCAAACCTACGCCATATAATTTGAAGTCTACAACTCTTCCTAGATGCTCTCATAACATCTTAGCCTATCCATACACCCTGGCTTGGATCACCAATCGTAACAAATTGGATCATGAACCATTCATCTCCACGAGACGAATGCAACATACGAACCTATTGTCCTTTTGGAAGTCAACACTGGGCTTCCCTCTTTAGGAGTAATGCTTCCTCCTTTAATCCTTGAGAAATACGAATTGCTCCAATTGACGAATGCCAAAGACTTTTATCAATGCTAACCTTGTCCATTTCTCTTGTCGATGTGACTTCTTGACCAACCTAACACACTTAGGTTACTATCTACTTTATCGTGCGATGATTGTATCCCAAAATCTCCAATGCAATGCCTAACTAGGTGAAACACTCACCTTATTACAACCACTAAAGACACAAGGCCATCACTATGCCTATCTCCAAATTTTACCCAAAATGGATCTACACGGAGGCCTCACCCGTCATCATTAGCACTATAAGTATAGTAAGTACTATTAGGTTTACACCTCCTAATCCGTACAAGTTTGTCAAGACATGCCAAGAACTAATCCAGCCTCTACCAAGGCTATTTTGACTTACACTATCGACACAGTTCGATACTCTAATCGTACTTTGATATCCCAACTGGGGTGCTATTATCAAGTACTTAGCATGGCATCATCAATCTCCCGATGCATTTCCTAATATTTATTAAAATCAAGTACGACGCTTTCTACACTAGTCATCTTATGATAAACGAGTATCATGCCCAATTGTGATCCTAATCTCCAATCATCACCTATTTATACCAAATTTGATGACCTCACCAAGGACTACATGATTCGATTCTTTTGAACTTAACCAATAACTTTGTGATCATCACATGACCCTCAGTACAACCATCATTTAAGAACTTTCATTATAAAACACCGAACTTTACTGGTTCCTTAACGATACCATGCATACTCCAACGTAATTATCACCACAGACCTAACAAGATTTCATCACCTATGATCCTCTCATAATAGGTATGCCCTACATATTTTCCAATATCCATCCCACTACTATTGGATACTCACAAGGACTCTAATATTTTATCTCAATTTATAAGGAAATTGGTTGCAAAAACATTAGATATTTGGATCGGATCAAATAAAATCAAATAATTTTTCGAGCTTTCATTCGAACGACTATGATCCTTGTTCGAATGGCGAGTTATTCAAACCAATTTCCATCGATATATCAAACGACATTCTAGACAAGGATGAAAAATTGACTCGTTCGATGGTGGGGACCTTGTTATAATGAACCCCTGTATCTCGTTTAAATGAGCTTTGTATCTCGTTTGAATGACTAGCCTACAAGTCTCTACACATGGAAAACTATAATCATTGAACAACTCGAGGTGTCACAATGAGTCGGCTCCTTTTCCCAAGGACGCCACATGCAATAAGCCTCAAGGGTGCTCCAAGGACTTCCTTTCAAACAACTAATATCATATACTGGGTATTAAGCCACAAGCTGACGCCACTAAGGATTCTCGCAGGATATAAGATTTTTTATACAACCCATAAGCCTCTAAGTTCGCATGACTGACATCATAAGGGATCCTATTCCTCACACGTTGGATCATAATTTCTAAAACCACATCATAGGAGGCGATTAGAGTTTACTCCTATGTCACTTCAATCATCATCGTTATACGTCTAACACACTCACCGCCAATGGCTCATAACTCTCGTCATAGTTTAAGAGATACGTCTTTAAATCGACAACTATCAAGACACTCACCTATAATGATAGTATCCTATTGACTAAGGCCCAAGTTCACATCCTCAAGTAATGACCAAAACGAGTCTACATGCCTACTGAATTGTAATTACCCACGATATGAAATACCCCAAGGATCAAGTTTTCCTAATCACATCACCATTTTTAACCATCCACGTGTTTCTATCTAAGGAACTTAATGCATCCTTACAAAAAAAATCAATATTTCTTAGGCATGCCACTTTACATAACTAACTCCACAGTTGGACCTAAACAACTAATAAGCCTCTAATTCAAGAGATGTTATTTACTTTTATTTACATCTTAACAGACCTCTCAGATCATCGAGAGTTGACACAAAAGCACCTCACACTAGAGAATGCAGTGTCGCCACCAATGTCCTACGCAGACACTCGCAAACTACTAATATGTCTACATCAAAAATGCCGAAAACCATTCATGGTAACTAACTTTACACTTCCTACTTGTTAATGTCTTACCCGTCATTCTAATCTCCTTGACTCCATCGTCGAGAACATGCATCGAAACTGTCACCTGTCTAGCGTGACCGACCAAAAACTAACACCAATGTCAAAGATCCACTATCGACCTCAAAATATTACTCCTGAAAGGAACCTTTAACCTAGTTTTTTGATACCATTTGTAATGCCTCGGCCCGAATATATGGGTTACCGGTAATCGACCCGGTCCGACCTAAGCATTAGGTGTGAAGTGCAATGAGACAACCTAAATGGTGTTTATAGTCCATTTTTATTTAATTAACATTTCACTTATTTAGCATATGATTCCAATTTATATCAAGCTACGTGTGGTACCCATGGGAAGAGTCCCTAGACTCCAAGCATATAGATTAACTAATGTAAAATAAAAAGAATACTTACCTTTATAATTGTCTTAAAGTATGGATTTGCGCACGTCCTTCCGTAACAAAGGAAGGGAATGAGCAAAATGCCCAGTGGGGAATACAACAGTGCAACATAGAATCGAACTACAGAGAAGAAATTATATAATGTACCACCTATATGCACATGCAAATACCATATATCTATACATATATATACAATAATGCATGAATTCGTTTATTCCAAAACGTTCCTTGGTTTGATTAAATCTCATTAATCTTATAAAATACCTCATTTTATCCCTTTTTACTTGACTTAGAGATTATTTCTCGACTTAATGCATCTGGTTAAATACTTAAACAAAATAGCGTTTGTTTGGGAAAAAAATACTTTATTTACTGAAATTTCCCATTTACTAACACCAAATCCACTTTAGTATTTTTATTGAAAACCATCTTTCAACACATGCACACTCGGTGTTAGAAAATACATGTCTTCCTTTTGAAAACCGTTCACAACCCACACTTGTGTTAATTATGGGTTGAAACCACCATAGGTTTCTTAATTATCCATTAACCACTTCACTTATGTCATTAGCTCACGCTTTACTTGGACTTAGTCATTTTCACATTTCTTATCCAAATTACCCTTTCAAAAGAGGATTATTTTCAATCTCATTTCATAAAGGTTATCTTTTCTCAATTTCTTATCACAACCAATTTCATTATTAGGTTCTACTTTTACTCATTATCTTCTGCTCAGAATGTATTAAACCCGTTGTGAAACCCCGCCTATATTAAGCACGAGTGATCACTTCTTTATTGAAATAACCAGGAATCTCATTTAGTTTATTCTTAGCATCACTGTCAAAACTTTTAAATTACCAACCACCTTTGTTAAATTAAGCGAGTGCCAAATTTTGTCTTTCATTATGATGACAACATGCTCAAAATAAATAAAGTAAAAAACCATCCACAATATATATATATATATATATATATATATATATATATATATATATATATATATATATGAATCCAACACACGATAAATAACGGAATCAATAATGCCAAATAAACCATCAGTTCATAAAATAAATCCAAATACAAGTCTGGAAATAATAAAATGAATCCCCAAAGTCTAATAAATAAACTGAATTACTAAATAGTCTGAAGGGGAAACACGCCCAAATGAAATGTTGAATGAAACTCCCAAATTATGAATGAATAACTGAAGTGTCTATGCTAATCATGCAAGCCTCCATAAATACCGCAGCTACCCATCCCTGGAATGAATCATCAAGCTTTGCGCCCTTATGGCTGGAAACCTAAAAGGTTTTGGAAAATAAATTTGACATGGGTCAGAACCCATGAAAACCTTTCGAAAATATTTTTGCAAGTATTTAAATCATAGTTTAAATCAGTTATTAGATACACACGTTAGTACAACATACACTCCCTTGAGTTGCTCACCTCTCGTTAACGTCTCCTACCTAACTATGCTACCTAGCCTAACTAGACCACGTATCTAACTAATCACAAAGGTTTAGCTCCACGGTACCACCCATACGATACGCTACTGTACTCACCATACTTAAACTTTATCACATACTGTTAATGAATCAATATTTAAGTTACTCTACTTAATTTACTTTTAGATGTACACAACCTATTGATTTTACCATCACACAAAAGTAGATAAATCACACTTGTATATATTTATCACATATATAATATATACAACCATAGCATCTCCTGGAATGACCCCCCGTGATGCAGGCATACTATTCTATCATGTCCATGTACCTCTCGTACCAAATCAAGGACTATCGGTTCGGAATGTCTCCCTGAACCCAAAATCAAACAACACACAATGGAGGCCAACATAGTTCCAAGACTTTGGACTACGTACCTACCTAATGTACCTAAATGACCAGCCAGTCTCACTAATACATAACACATAGCGAGCCGCCCTAAGTTTTATGTTCTGGGGAACACATCTAGACCTCACTAGAACCGTCAAGGTAGGATCGCCCTCAATATGGAAACCTCCTAATAGCACGCAATGTAGGTATGTTCACACACATAACAAATCATATCATAGGGATTCACACAACCTATATATATATATATATATATATATATATATATATATATATATATATATATATATATATACATACATTATTAGCATAGGTATACAAACGATCCACAATAAATACAGTACGTAGTATTTATCTCTCTCGAATACTCAACGTACTAATAATTCTCACATAATGTTTATTCCATATTTTTCGAGCATAGCTCACTACCCAAAGGTTCCGTCCATCCCTTACATTAATTTAATAGTTATACATCTCTATACTACTAATTTAAGTCTTAGGTTATCATTCACTCTTCCTGTAACCTAAATCATAAATTTTTTATACATCCCTCAATTGGTTTAGCATTTTCGGTTCAAGTCCCAATTTACCGTCATTAAGAATAACTGAGCCTATATTATGTACCTACTGACCTTCCCTAGTCTTGTACAATTATTACACTGACCCCAAAGTATCCCCATAATTAATATCATAAAAATTTAGACATTAACAATTTTGGGTGTAAACAGGTCACCCGAACCGGTTCTGGTATAGGGTCGAACCGGTTCAAGGCCGAATCGGTTCTAGGGGTAGCTGAACCAGTTCGAAACCCCTGACAGTTCACCTTCTTTATGGTTACGAATTTCCACCAATTTTACCAACACTACCTCCATGACTCGTACCCAAGAATCCATATAATTTATCCCAACATCAAATATGAGTATATAAACAAGTTTTAACGAATCTCTATCATTACAACATCATTAAATCCATAGTTCTCAAGAATTCATTGAAGGTTTATCTACATAACCTTAGTTTTCTGTTTTCATGCATGTTCTTTATAAATCCCAAAAATAATTCTCTCCTGTCATCTTAATCATCAGATTTCGTATTTCTTAAACTCAGAAATCAAATGCCTAATGTTTAATCTAATTAATACATGAATTAGTTCCATTATTTTATCACAAAAGAAACATGTTCATTCTAGATTTCATCAATTCTACCATGGGTATTATAACCTCTTTAAAACATGCAAGATAAACACTTTCCTTTTACCTAGCATGTCTGATTTCATGTTATGTGTGATTAGGATGCCTTCCTTTCCTTCCGATTGCACTCTGATGGTAAAGGTGATGCAAGAAAGAGTGAAATCTCCAAGAACTCTCTCTCTTTCTTTTCTCTCATGGCCTCCTCTTGATTTCTTAGGGTTTAAAATATGTTTAGTTGTTGTACCAACTAATTAGACTAAGGTTTATAATCTCAAATACCAAAATTAGGCTAACGGGCCAAGCCCAAATGACCCGAACACCCCTATGTGGGCTCGATTATGACTAAAAAAGTCCCAGGACCCAATTATTACCCTCGGGTACACTAATCTGACTATCTCGACCCATTCGGAATCAATCATGACCTCGAAATCACCATCTAAGTCACTATACAATAATTTCCTATCTCGACCCCAAATAGTCTACACGCGACTGCTAGTTGAGATAAAATGCTACCATGTCACCATCACTCGCTATGACGTAAAATAATCATTTACTATTCACTTAATAATTTTATTCCATAAATATTAACCATTATCTCTCCCGATTAATATTTTTATGAACACATAATATTTTATTCCATTAAATTATGACACACATGTGATATAAAAAAATACACGAATTAAATAAATTTTAAATACCCAGAAATACAGGGTGTACATAATTCCCCCTTACAAAGGAATTTCGACCTCGAAATTGGGGCGTACCTGTGGTGAATTACTCTAGATACAGCTAGCACATGTCATTCACCCACTTCCACGTTGACTCATTCATATTATGGTGCCCCACTGAACTCGAACTAAGGGCACCACCTTGGATCGGAGCTTATGCTCACTACGATTAAGTATAGCCACTGATCTCTCCTCATAAGAGATATCTGGCTGCCAGTCGATATCCTCTACTGGGACATGACAATAAGGCCTCTCGCTCGCCTATTTTAACCACGAGTGATCAGTCCTTTATTAAAATAACCACGAATCTAATTTGGTCTGTTCTTAGCATCACTGTCTCGATGGCTGGAGGAAAGTATTTTCTATCAAACTGCACCCAGAACTCAGCAATGGACATAGTGTCCCTCCTCGATAGTGGTAACATATTCCCACCATTGTAAATTTTCCACAATAAGTCTAAAAATGGCTAACATCTACTTGTGCACGTCGCTACAGCCAACCATGCGCGGGTGGAGCTGAATATCTTTTTTCCACTAGCATGCTAAAATCACTTCTGAGCTACCCTGGAACTCGAGTGGGTGGACTTTCTGAAACACCTCCCCCACTCTCTGATAATCTGAGGACCTCGGGTTGGCCTGGGCAATCGGTGCCACTGGTTGCGATGGCTACCGAGCCTGAGGAAAGTGGAGAGCCATGGAAATCATAGCGGTGTTAACTGCCTGCACTACAATCACTTCCACCTCTGCTACTGACACTGACCCCTATGGTGGTTGTGGTTGCGGTGCCTATAGCTCCTGCTGAGCCTCCCTCATATTGGCTCTATCCGCTGCCCTCGCTAGTCATCCACTCTTCGATGGCATCTGAAAAGAGATCGGATTGTATAAGTTTATAGTCAAAGAAAATATAATAGTAGAAGAACTTAATCTCAAGTATGTAATCATGAATGCAACAGCCTTAATAATAGGGTTCTATGTCAAATAATTCTACGCTGAAATTGTAGTAAGCTATACAGACCCTATGGACACTAAAACCTGATGCTCTAATACCTTCTCTGACACCCTGCCTATTTTAATCACGGGTGATGATTTCTTTATTAAAATAATTAGGAATGTCATTTGGTTATTCTTAGAATCACTGTCGAAACTTTTTAAATTACTAACCACCTATGTTAAATTAAGTCGGTGCCAAATTTTATCTTTCATTATAATGACAACATGCGGAAATAAATAATGTAACAAACCATTCATGCTATAAATATCTGAATCCAACACACGATAAATAACTGAATCAATAATACCGAATATACCATTGGTTCCCAAAATAAATCCAAATATGAGTCAGAAATAATAAACTAAGTCCCCAAAGTCTAATTAATAAACTGAAGTATTAAATAGTTTGAAGGGGCAACACACTCAAATGAAATACTGAATGAAACTCCTAAACTAGGAATAAATAACTAAAGCTTCTACATCAATCCTGATAGCCTCCACAAATGTTACAGCTATACATCCCTGGAATGAATCATCAAGCTTGGCATCCCTATGGTTAGACAGTTAAAAGGTTTTGCAAAATAGATTTGACATTGGTCAGAGCCCAATAAAACCTTTTGAAAACATTTTTGCAAGTATTTAAATCACAGTTTAAATCAATTATTATATACACATGTTAGTACAACTTGCACTCCCATGAGTTCCTCACCTCTCATTAACGTCTCCTACCTAGTTATGATACCTAGCCTAACTAGACCATGTATCTAACTAATTAGAAAGGTTTAGCTTCATGGTACCACCCATACGATACGCTAATGTACTCACCATACTTAAACTTTACCACATATTATTAATGAACCAATATTTAAGTTTCTCTACTTAATTTACTTTTAGATGTACAATATCTATCGGTTCTACCATCACACATGAGTAGATAAATCACACTTGTATATATTTATCACACATATAATATATACAGCCATAGAATCTCCCAAAATGACCCCTGTGATGCTGGCATACTCTGCTATCATGTCCATTTACCTCTCGTACCAAATCAAGGACTACCGGTTTGGAATGTCTCCTCGAACCCAAAATCGAACAACATATAATGGAGGAGACCAGAGTTATAAGCCTTTAGGTTACGCACCTACCTAACGTACCCAAGTGACCTGTCAGTCCCACTAATACACGACACATAGTAAGTCTCCCTAACTTCTATGTTCTGTAACCCAATCCATTCCTCACCGGAATCGTCAAGGTAGGATCGCCCTCTGCGTGAAAACCTCCTGATAGTAGGCAGTGTAGGTATGTTCACACACATAACAAATCACATAATAGGTAGTCATACAACATATATATACACACACATCATCAGCATAGGTATACACAAGACCTATAATATATCCCGTACGTAGTATTTATCTCTGTCGAATACTCAATGTACTAATAATTCTCACATAATGTTTATTCCATATTTTCTGGGCATCGCTCTTTACCCAAAGGTTCCATCCATCCCTCATGTTAATTAAATAGTTATACATCTCTATACTACTAATTTAAGTCTTAGGTTATCATTCACTCTTCCCGTAACCTAAATTGTAAGTTTTTGATATGTCCCTCAATCGGTTAAGCATTTTCGGTTCAAGTCCTAATTTACCGTCATTAAGAATAATAGCCTAGATTGTGTACCTACTGACCATCCCAAGTCTTTGTACAATTATTAAACTTCCCCCAAAGTTTACCCTCAATTAATTTCATAAAAATTCAGACAATAATAATTCTGGGTATAATAGGTCACCTAAACCGATTCTAGTATAGGGCCAAACCGATTCTAGGGGGTAACGGAATCGGTTCGAAACCCCTGACAATTCATCTTCTTTACTGTTATGGATTTCCACCATCTTTTACCAACACAACCTCCATTAATCATACCCAAGCACCCATACAATTTATCCTAACATCAAATATGAGTATATAAACAAGTTTTAAAGAATCTCTATCATAAAAACATCATTAAATCCATAATTCTCAAAGGTTTTTCTACACAACCTTAGTTATCTCTTTTCATGCTTGTTCTTCATAAATACTAGAAATTATTCTTTCATATCATGTCAATTATTGGATTTCATATTTCTTAAACCCAAAAATCAAATCTTTAATGTTTATTCCAATTAATACATGAATTAGTTCCATTATTTTATCACAAAACAACACATGTTCATGCTAGATTTCATCAATTCTACCATGATTATTATAACCTCTTTAAACTATGCAAGATAAACACTTACCTTTGCACTAGAAGGTCTAATTTCGTGTAATGTGTGATGAGGATGCATTCCTTTCCTTACGATTGCACTCCAGTGGTAAAGGTGATATAAGAAAGTGTTAAATCTCCAAGAACTTTGTCTTTCTCTTGTCTAATGGCCTCCTTTTGATTTATTAGGATTTAGAACGTATTTAGTTGTTGGATTAACTAATTAGACTTAGGTTCATAATTTCAAATCTCACAATTAGGCTAATGGGCCAAGTTCAAATCACCTTAACACCCCCGTGCAGGCTTAGTTATGACTAAAAAGGCCCCGGGACCCAATTTCTACCCTCGAGCACACTATTACAACTATCTCGACCCATTCAAAATTAGCCATGACCTCAAAATCACCATCCGAGTCACTCTACAATAATTTTCTATCTCGACCCCAAATAGTCTACACGCGACTCCCAGTTGAGATAAAATACTTCCACCTCACCATCACTCTCAATGTAAAATAATCATTTATTATTCACTTTGTAATTTTATTTCATAAATATTAACCATTATCTCTCTTGATTAATATTTTAATTAACATATAATATTTAATTCCATTAAATTACGGCACACATGTAATTTAAAAAATACCCGAATTAAATGAATTCTAAATAGTTTGACATACGGGGTGTTACAACCGCGTACTTTAATAGGCTCCACAATGTCGATGACGCCACCATATGCTCTGGCCAGTGATTTTGGGTCTTTTACCCTAGGGCTCTTGGCCCTTCTTTATTATTTCCGATCACATCTAAGCCCTTTTATCATGCATTTTAAAACTATTTCGTGTCCACATTATTCCACTTTTACTGGCCGAGGCCAAACCCGGGGACTACTTTCCCATATTTGTATTACACTTGAAAATCACTATTTCTTGTCCTTTACACATGTACGTTGATTTCATTCTCAAAATCACTCCCATTTAGGACCATTTACTATAACACCTTTTTCAATAATTTTATTTCATAAAAATATTCCACTTTACGTAAAATTACCATTTTACCCATTTATTTTCAAACTTGCAATTTCTTTCAGTTTCACAAGTGTTATCTTTCCAAGACATTGTTCAGTTACACGCACTAACTTCTTGAATTCTTTTAAATCATTAACACTCCTTTACACTTTGGAGTAACACACTTCTCAAGTTGAAAATCTCTTTACTTCATTACTTTCCTAATAAAAGAAATCATTTGACATTTTAAAGACTATTTTCCGTTATTAACATACGTAGCCTTGAAAACACATACTTATCACATTTTCCGTACTTATTAACACACATCAAGGGCTGAAATTTCTATTTTCTTTATTTCATGTTGAAAGTCATTAAAACCTTTACTAAACATGTTTGTATGCTCATTGCCAAATTACTACAGGTTTATATACGTAGAAAGAGGGATTTTAAGTCCAAAAATCAAGTAAAATGAGTTTAACATATGATTTATTCAAGAAATTTCATAATACTTACAAAAAATGGGCTTTTCAAGATTAAAAAGCATTTTTATTCTTCAAACTTGAATAAATGTCTAATTTCACAAATGTCCCATTTTTCCAAGAAAACTTCAAGACATTGCTCACAAAATATCTCAATAAGATCAATATTATTCTAAAACATTTTATTTCATAAAATGTTTACCACTAAGTTTTCTTTAAAATATATCATTTTCTCAAGGCCTTGAAACTATTTGTAAAAACATTTTATATCAATCATGAAAAAATAACCTTCTACAACATACATGCATTCCACTCTTAAAATCCTATACACAAGACCAAATATTAATGAAATGAAGTTTTTAAACTTAAATAATATATTTTTTCACCTCAAAGGAAGCTTAAATAATGGTGTATGAAGTATAAAATAAGATGGCAACCTCCCCCTCCTTAAGTGGATTTAAAGAGGTTGCCTAGCTCTAGTAATCTTGCCTCCAAGAAGCTCCATAGAATTCTCAAACAAAACCCTCTTTAAACTACTTTATTCTTCTTATTTTCTTCTCAAAAAATCCCCAACAACATCTTCATAAATCAAAATCTTGCCCAATAAATGGTGTAAATGGATTTTGGAGGCTTAGATGTGATCAAAAATGGTTAAAGTATGGTGGTTTAGGGTTGAGGAGTGGTGGTAGTAGGGTGGTGGAAGGTGTTTGGGGGGTGGTGTTTCTCCAAGATCTTAGATAGAGGGAGAAATGCTATAAAATGGGCCAAAGACTCACTTAAATACCTTTAAAACCTTACGGTTAAATTCTAAAAATGTCTCAAAGCTTAATACTGAGTCGATCTACTGTGTGGTAGTGTGAAATGTGTCAAATCCAATGGTTTATATTGTGACATTGTCTTCTCGTTCGAATGAGAACCACTCTCATTCGAACGTACTTTGGATGAGGTTTTCACGATAGTAGATTCTCCAAATAGGTCAATGTCATTGGATGGTCGTTCGAGTGTTGTTCGAATAAAGGAGGCCTATCGTTCAAATGACCAAGGGTCTCATTTAAACGACCATAATTTCTTCCAAAATAAATATAAGGCCATATTAAATCCATTTAATTGTACCAAGGCCTTGATATTACCCAAATTTGACCCATATTTCATCTTACAAAGTCTAAAGCCTAGTTGGATCGCATAAAGTCACCAATCCATACGGGGGCATGTGTTACACACACTCGACCCAAGATAATATAAACAAAATCTCAAACTACTCTATGCATCCCATAGTAGCCTAAGGCTCCACCCGAGAAAACAAAACTCAAGCCTTTCCTGAGAAAAACCAAAACAATCATCTCAACCAACTCGATCCCCTACGTGTCCTTAAATAGGAAGTAATGTGCTTTAAATAACTTGATGTCCAATGTGACCTTAAAAAATAAGTCCTGCCCTTTTAAACACTCGGAGCCCTATATGACATAAAATCGGGGCCCTATGTTCCAAATAAACTCAGTCCCCTACATGACCTTAATTAAGGATCCTTATTCTCCAAACGAACTCGATCCCCTATGAGGCCTTAAATAGGAAGCATGTACATTAAACAGCTAGGTCACCTACGTGGCATAAAATATGGAGCCCTACTCTCCAAACCAACTTGGTCCCTTACGTGACCTAAAATAGGGAAGCATGCGCTCAAAAACCACTTGGGCCCCTACGTGACCTAAAATAGTAAGTCCCGTACTTCAAACCAATTCGATCCCCTACGTGACCTTACCCTATGCTCCAAAACCAAATTAGTCCCCTACATGACCTAAAATAGGAAGCCATGCGCTTCAAACAACTAGGTCGCCCACGCGACCTTAAATAGGAAGACATGTTCATCAAACTAACTCGATCCTCTAAGTGACCTAAAGTGGGAAGCCATGTGCTCTAAATAATTCGACACCCTACGCCACCTAAAATAGGGAGCCTCGTGCTCCAAACTAATTCGGTCCCCTATGTGACCTTAATAGTAAGCCCTTCGCTTCAAAAAACTCGATAGCCTACATGACCTAACCAAACCAACTTAGCTCCCTATGTGGACTTAAATAGGGAGCCCAATGCCCTACTAGATCCCCTACATGACCTTAAAAAAGGAGTCCTATGATCCAAAACCACTCGATGCCCTACGTGGCCTTAAATAAGAAGCCCAATGATCCAAACAAACTCAGCCCCTATGTGAACTTATATAGGAAGTTTTGTGCTTAAAATAACTCGATCTCCCATATGAACTTAAATAGTAAACTTTGGGCTTCAAATCAACTCGGTACCCTATACGACCTAAAATTCCCTTTGCTTCAAACTAACTCGGTCCCCTACACGACCTAAAATAGGAATCCTTGCACATCAATCTAACTCGGTCCCTTACGCGACCTAAATTATGAAGCCATGTGTTCTAAACAAATTTGGTCCCCTACGCGACCTAAAATAGGGAGGCTTATGCTCCAAAACCATTAGATCCCTTATGTGACGTAAAATAGGAAGCTCTGCGCTTTAAACCAACTCAGTCCCCAACGCGACCTAAAATAGGGAGCCTACGCTCCAAACTAACTTTACTCCCTACATGACATTGCATAGGAAGTCACACGCATTAAAAAATTCGGTCCCTCACGTGACCTTATATAGGAAGACCTAACTCAGTCCCCTATATGACCTTAAATACGAAGTCTTGCATTTTAAATAACTCAATCTCCCATGTGGCCTCAAATAGGAAGCCCTCCACTTCAAACCAATCGGTCCCATATGTGACCTAAAGTAAGGAGCCCAATATTCCAAACCAACTCGGTCCCCCACGTGACCTTAAATAAGAAGCCCTATACTTCAAACCAACTCGAACCCCTAAGCGACCTAATATAGGAAGTCCTGCGCTTCAAACAAACTCGGTCACCATAGAGAAACAAAATGAATATGTTGAATCTTTTCTATGACCAAAGTTTAAAATTAAGATAACCTTCACCCCTATAGAGCTTCCTCCCTCTCGGTGTTCAACTCACCATACATTCATACTTAATCTCTTAAACCTCGATTTCAGCTAACTAGGAAGGATAACCAGTCGGGAGGCGATATCACACCAGGAAAATGCTATCGAATCCCTATGTTTCTACTTTTGGTCCGCTTAGCGACCCGAAATAGAAATAGGTTTGACTATTTTAAATATTTGCAAGACCAAAGTCTAAAATGAGGATACCCTACACCCCCGAGGATCTCCCTCCCTCTCTGTGTTCAACTCACCATACATTCACACTTAATCTTCTAAACCTCGAATCCAGCTAACTAAGAAGTATAACCAGTCATGAGGTGGTATCGCACCCCAAATACACCATCGAAACCCTGTGTTTCTACGTCTGGTCCTCATAGAGAACTTAAATATAAAGAGGTTGGAATATTTTAAATCTTTGCTAAGACCGAATTCTAAAATCGTGATACCATGAACCCCTTTGGAGCTTCATCCCTCTCGGTGTTCAATTCACCACATGTTCATACTTCATCGCCTAACCTTCGAATATGGATAACCAAGAAGGATAACTAGTCGTAACGTAATCTCGCACCCAAAATACGCCACTAAAACCTAGTATTTCTGCGTCTGGTCCCCGTAGATACCTTAAATAGTAAGAGGTTGAGATATTTTTAATTTTCGCTAAAACCAAATTCTAAAATCAGGATACCTTTTGCCCATGCGGATCTTTCTCCCTAATGATACTTACACCTCGTATTTCATAATCAGAGAAGGGATACGCGTGCGACATGCATGATTAACCTATCACCACGGTATCCCCTAACTAATTTATCTCAATGGTTATATGTAACTACACCTCGTGTCCTATATCTACGGACATCTAAAGGCATGAGTTCCCCTCCCTTTAGGTCAACTCATACTCATCACCCATCTATTTCTCCCAACTCTTATGGCTTATTATAAATACCGTTAATATCATAATATTTACTAAATATTATTAATAGAATCATTTCTTATTATCATTACTAAAATTGTCATTATTTTCACTATTTCCATACTACAACTCCAATTGAACCATATTTCTCTTTTTCAGGGCAATCCCCTGAAAATGTACCTCCTACCCATAATCATATCTATTTTTATACTACTATCATCTTCATATTTAACAGGATTACTACACATATCATATCATTATCATAATTACCAATATTTTGTCGCTATTTTTCTATTAATATCATTTTTACTTACATCACACCCATATTCTTTTCCTATTTTAAATCATCATTACTATCCTACTATCATTATTATTATTATTATTATTATTATTATTATTATTATTATTATTATTATTATTATTATTATTATTATTATTATTATTATCATTATCATTATCATTATCATTATTCATTATTTTATCATCATTTTTATACCATATTATCACGCCACCCTCATTGTTATTATTACTATTTCCCCAATCATAATACTATTTCCCCTATCATTTTCTATTATTATTATTATCATTCTAAAATAAATAGTAATTTCCAATTTTCATCATTGCATTCTCATAAAATAAAACATCATTTTATCATTATCATCGCATTTTCATAAAAAAAATTCATATGCCCCTCTGCTCGATCATACTTAAACAGGTCATATTTTTTGCCACACCCTATTTTTACCCAAAAGCAAACCCCTATCGTTAATATAGTTCGAGTTGTGATTTACTATTATATCATTTCACACACACACACACACACACACACACACACACACACACACACACACACACACATATATATATATATATATATATATATATATATATATATATATATATATATATATATATATATATATATATATATATATATATATATATATATCAAGGTTCTAAAAAATGCGGGGCGTGATCGAGGAGTGAAGGCCAAGCCTTAAGCCTCAGAAGCCTAGGAGGGCCTTAGGCGTAAAAAGGTGTGAAAAGGGATTTAGGCCTTTTTCAATATATTTTAACATTTTTAACTATAACAAGGCTATTAAAAATACTAAAATGGTACATACCTTGAAATATGTTTGAATATATGCAAACTAAAATACTATTTTTTTAAATACTAAGGAAAAAAATGCGCATTTTTTTGGACGAGAGGTAGAGAGGTTTGTCATACCATTTATCTTTTAATTGTTTTGAATAAGATATTGGTCCAGTTTTTTAAAAAGAAAAGTTTTTAAAAAGCGTCGTTTCACTAAAGCATTTTTGTTTTAAAAACAGTGTGCCTTAAGCCTTTTACCAAGAATAAGGTGTAAAAGGCTAAAGGCGGGGCATTTTTTTCAAGCCTCAAACTTAGGCGTGTCTTATATATATATATATATATATATATATATATATATATATATATATATATATATATATATATATATATATATATAGAGAGAGAGAGAGAGAGAGAGGCCCCCTCGTGTAAGGACTTCTTATGGTGATACATACCATTTTTTTAAAATAGTAAAAAAAATTAATTTTTTGATAAAACTTCATGGATATGATCTCGACAGTAAAAAGATCATATCCAATTTGTATCATCAAAAAATTCAATGAAAAAACCGTTGAGATGAGATGATATGTAAAAAAGTGGTATAAATATGCATTTTCGACCATTGAAATGTTGGTGATCATCTCACACACTTTTTGATTGAATTTTTTTATGAAACTTAATGGATATGATCTCGAAAGTGACAAGATCATATCCATGAAATTTCATAAAAAATTCAATCAATAAAGTGGTTGGCGCCGACCCAACATTTCAATAGATGAAAATGAATATTTATACCATTTTTTACATGTTACCTCATCTGAACGGTTTTTTTAATTGAATTTTTAGATGAAAAAAATTGGTGATGATCCTGTAATCGTAGAAATCATATCCATGAAGTTTCATAAAAAAATCATTTTTTTACTATTTAAAAAAAATGGTATGTACTGGAGTATGCACCATAAGGAGTCCTTACAGGAGACTTTATGTATATATACATATATGCGATAAACACCAAAAACATGCATAAAACGTAAAACTTACCCGTAGAGCATCGTAAAGACGCACCCAAAACAAATCATGACATCCCACTCCTTTAGGATTACCAGCATATCATCAACATCCATAGGAGGAGGAGCCTCATATGTCAGCATTCGCACCCTAGGAACGATATCCTCCCCTTTCTAGGAAACACCTGTACAATCATCCTCGAGCGGGGATACTCCCTAATGACCCCTCAGTCCCAGAACAAAAACATGCAGCCATGCTCTGGCATCCGCCACGCCTTCGGCTCAACTTTTGCATCAACACCTCCCACGGCCTCCATAGGATCCACCACTAAAACATCCTCATTCTCCACCAAAATAGGTTGGTGCGGGTCCATGGACATGATTAAATATCAAGAAAAAATCAAAGAAGAATTTAACACTTAGGAGAAGAGAGAGAAAATTAAGTTAGAGAGAGAGAATGTGAGAAAAGTGAGGAAATAGACCACTGCCAGTCGAATTTACAGGTTTGGGCAGACGAAACGTTTAGACAATCGACTAATCATTTCCAACAACTAGTCGGTCGACTAAACTATTCCTCTCCTCCCTTTGGTAGATTATCTACCCCTTTGTATTTATCAAAAATCCCATTTTCCTCTCCTAAACTTCCTAACCATTACTTATAGACCCATATCACTTTCAAAATAGGGAAACCTATTTTATTGGGCTCTTATTTCAACGAAGAGTATCCATAAGCACCCACTCTTAGTCGACCTCCTTTGTGGACACCTCGATATGCAATAGAGTTACTATATCGCCTCGTCCTATCCCAAGCAAACCTCGGGCACGAGCCTTAAAACAAACCTCGAGAAAACCAACTTTTAAAACTTATACTAAATTTTTGGTATCAAACACATAAAAAGAAAAGTATATTTATAGGGAAAAAGTGAAAATAACCAAAAAAAATCCAAAAATCCACTTAATCCATTAAAATAACAACCAAACAACCCCTATAGGATCTTTGCCTGATCGGCCAAAGGTTATAGCCGATCGGCCAAAGGTTTTGGGAACCAAATCTTATTCAAATATTTTCCCACACGTTGATAAACAATCATCCTCCACAAACCTTTAGCCGATTGGCCATCCTATCTTTCAAAACCCCTCTACATATAGGTGCCCACCAACCTCAAAATGGATAAAAAAACTAAAGCCCATCATTGATTCGGTTATATAATTTTCTTAATCTCGAGTGCCCGAGATACTCAAGCTCGTCTCTGAAAATTCCCGAAGGGCTCGTACTTCAGAAAGGCAATTTTCCAAAAGGGAAATCTCCTACTTTCGTAGAGTCGCCCTAAAAAGATGCTTGTACTCCTAAAATGTCACCTCCGAGAAATAAATAAAGTCTAACCTCTATCAAAATTCCGTAAAATTCAACACTTATAGCCGAATTTTTGCCCGGCTGAAAAGAAATAAAAAGAGAGGTCTTCCCCAATGCAAAAAGTTGACTTTCATTACGAGGGTAAAGAACATCAACCCAAACTTTGGGGTAACACCCCACGTATATATTTTTCATAAACTGTGCATACTTGTGTACCTTCTTTAATCCGGTTCCCATTTAGGGGACCGGGTATGCCACTAACAGTGTTTATATTTGTTTAATCCCAATTTAACCTAGCACCACCACTTGTGTGACGAATTGACATAATCATATGCTAAAATGATACAAATCAACTGCCATGATTCCAAAAAATAAACATGAACACATATTTTTCAAGATATGCTCTCAGGAATGTGCCATTGGAGCGAGAAACTTTATAGGTCAAAGTATAAAATTCGGGTACTCTCACCACTTATCCGAGTGAACTAAGTCCGTAAAGGCGGCAGCACCCCCCGAATATGTGTTTTCACTTTAATACTTTTCAAACATCTGAATTTTATCAATGTAATAGTTTGACATATAAATATATCAATCCAATATAACGAAAATGTTATACTAAGGACTAGGCTACATAAATACCACACGATTGTACCTTGTATACCCGGTATCCTGTTGCCTACACCTATAAATATGCCCCATTTGGGTGAATTGTGTTAGCTTGATCCCAAGTCTCCTTGCGCATGAAGGTTTTATACCGAGTTAAACTCGTGAAGCCGAAGCCTCATAATATGTCTCTCAGTGTATTATTTCTTAAGGATGTCTCCATCTCTAGCTTACACCTCTATATAGAATCTAAACACCCCTATATATTATCAAACCCCATTGTTAGAACTATGTTGTCTTTGATCCCAAGTATCCTTGGGTACTTAGGCGCTATACCGAGCTAAACTCATGAAGCCCAAGCCTTATATTATGCCTCTTGAGGTATTATCGACTAGGGATACATCCATCTCCAATCCTGAATTCCTCCAACTTCTCCTGATCCACTCCAATACTAAGATGTAGTGTTTTATATGCTCCTCAACAATAGAACATGACATCCTTGATATATGCTCCCCACTTCTTGTCCCAATGCTTCCCAGTTCTACACCTCCAAACTAGTCTGATGGACAACTCCTTTCGACTAGTGATCACCTGGCTATTATGATTTTATACGCCAATATGAAACATCTTCGAGTCCATGTCCATTTTGATATTCCATGCACCAGTCCTTCCTACTTCAAGCCAAGTCCTTCACATGCATACACATCATGTTCAAACACGTGTTGTGACCGAACTACGTAAGCTTTGATTCTATGTCCCCTTTGGTATGTAGGAGCAATACCGAGTCTTTATCGTGAGCTCAAGACTCTAAAATATGTTGCCTGATATATTATTTCCACTAAGATACATCCATATCTCAACTTTCATTCATTACACCTAAATAACATGAAACGAGATATCAAACTATCTCAAGGAGAGCAAACATGCATATACTAATCATAATAGAGATGTACCCATCTCTCACATTTCTATCTCTCCTAAAACACGAAATAAGATATTAAACTATCTCAAATCCGAGCTTTCTAACACATCTACATCCATGATAAACGGCCATACCTTATATAAATAAAAGCACGGATTCATACATAAGAAATCTTATGTACTTGAGCCGGTTAAAGTGGCAATTCTATACCTCTCAATGATACCATTTTCCAACCTAAGCACTAATCGATATTTTTTTAGAAGGACCCTCGTGCTAAGGTCTTTAAAAAAATTCTAAAATAACTGAAAAGCAATCAATTAATGTAAAAAGCAATAATAAGTATAGAATTGAGGAAGCCTACAGAACAAGTGAGGTACGTAACACCCTCCCCACCTGCAACCCCGTTCTGAACCCGCATAACAATAATTTATGCACAAACCGCAGACTTTGAAAACCTTCCTTAGGATTATCCAGAAAGGTCTAGCCCAAACCTATTCATTCTTATATAAAACAAACTGTCGACTCTGAAAAAATGACCAATCTCCCTTTTTTCCGCATGTAAGCCACACTAGATAAGGGGCATGCACTAAAAACTGGACATGGTGTCAAACTACATCCAGGAGCAAGTCATCGACCTACGTGAAACTGATAAACCAACATCGAGGGGACGCGACGAAAGCAGGACAAGCACTCCTCATATCCCCATGACAAAGTTCCCCCCCGGGCGTAATGGCTTCCAGTATTGCAGTTCGCTTGGGCCCCGCAACACCACAACGCGACGCGCCCACAGCTAGAGAACTTTCAAAACATACATAAGAAAATGTCATCGGCAAGTGATGAGCCAATTAAAGTTTGAGCCGACAACATTCTGCTAGGGGTGTGCACGAACCCGATTGGACCGAATGGACCGAAAAACCGGACCGAACCGAACCTACTTTTACGGGTTTTTTTAAATTCGGTTTTAATTCGGTCTTAAAATATGTAGAACCGCATTATTCGGTTCGGTCTCGATTTTGGATATTAAAAAACGATTTTGGACCGGACCGGACCGCATTTTTAAAATATATATATATATTTTTATACATATATATATACATATCTACCCCAATTCCCCCCCCCCCCCCCCCCCACACACATTTTCACCCCAACCCACACGTACAGACACAAGCCAAGCCACCCATTTCTTCTCTCTCTCTCTCTACACAATTTTCAACCTAACAGGCGTGCGGGTTAGTAACAGCAGCCGCCGGCCATTTCTTCTCTCTCTCTCTTTACATACACCAAGCCACCCATTTCTTCTCTCTCTCTCTACACACACATATTTCTTCTCTCTCTCTCTCTACACATCACAGCAGCAGCCCTTCCCATTTCTCTCTACATACACCAGCCATCGGCCAGCGCATCGACCATCGGACATCGACCAGTCCGCTGCCCAACCATTCGACTATCAGCCACCGCAGTCACCACAGCCAGCCAACGGCGCCACCGCGCATCGCCCATCTGGTATTCACTTGTTTTTCTAGATCTAACTTTTATAAGAAGAAGTAAATGGATTATAATCCCAAAAGTCTTCATTTATGAAGAACCTAGTTGATAAAGTGATGTGTTTTGATGGTGTTTTAATGAATCATGCCCTACTATGTATAGCAAAACACAACACTAGTTGATAGACTTTAGCAGGTGATTTGTGTATATCTGCAACACTCGGTCTTAACTTTAGGCAACTCTATATAAATACTATTTATTATGGACCATTTTTTATTTTGAATATTAATAAGTAAAATTTGATTAATTTTATTAAAAATACATCATGATGTTGATTAAATTATGCTAACAAACTGTATTGATATTAAATTATTAATATTATATGATTATCTCACGCATTGAATCATTTAAAGTGATATATCCCTAAATAAATTAAACTATATCTTCAACGTATAACACCTTGAGAAACTCATAGACTAATTGTATAAATTGGATTGGAGCTCAATTCCATCTTTATCTGCATCATCATCATGATGGTGCTATACTAGGAAAATCTTGATATTTATAAAATTTGGATATATGTGAAGCTGTTTTTATAGTAAGGGACATGTTTGTAGAATGGTCAATTGCATGCAATGAACTGCTTTTATGATACTTGTATGGTAGTGCTGCTTTTATCATTATTAGACTTTGACTACATTTTTCGTCACTAAATTATTTGCTTAAGTAGTAATTATTTGTTTGTTTTGATTGTAGGTTGAATTTCGATCTCACATATATTTTTTTTATGGCGGAACCACCCTCAAAATCCCAGGTATGGTAACTTTTTAGGGAGATATTTTTTTAGGGAGATATCTTTTTTTTTAATTATATTATTGTTTTTTATTCTTTTTCGATCTCACATATATTTTTTGATTGTAGGTTTATGATCCAAAGTCCGTCAATGCTGTCATGCATGGACTAATTGACCTTGATACGTCACAACAGAAAAAGAGAAAAAATGGCTCTACGGTATGGGATCATTTTACAAAGAACAATGATAAAAAAAATCCTAGGGCATCATGTAACTATTGTGGTATCACGTATGCTTGTCATGCTAGGAAAAATGGGACTAAAAATTTATTAAGCCATACTCCCTCGTGTCAAGCGTATCGAAAAGCGTGTTTGGATGTTTTAGATGACAATAAAAATGGACAACAAAAACCATCTTTTATTCCAAAGAAAGATGATGGGGGAAATGGTCCAAGTTTAAATCTTTTACCCATGTCGTTTAATGCCGAAGCTTGTAGGCAAGGACTTACGGAAATGTTGATGATTGATGAGCTTCCATTTAAGTTTGTTGAGAATGAAGGTTTTAGGAGATTCATGGCACTCGTGCAACCGAGGTTAATTATACCGAGTCGTACCACGATTGCGCGGGATTGCATCAATCTTTATAAAAAATTGAAAAAAGAGTTAAAAGTTGGATTGAAAGGGAAAAGGGTTTGTCTTACAACCGATACTTGGACATCGATTCAAAAAATAAATTATATGTGTCTTACGGCCCACTTTATTGACAAGGATTGGAAGCTTCACAAAAAAATACTTAACTTTTGTCAAGTTAAAAGTCACAAGGGTGAGGAACTTGGGATGGTTGTTGAGGATTGTTTAATTAATTGGGGAATTGAAGGTATTTTCACAATCACGGTTGATAATGCTAGCTCTAATAACGGTACGATTCATCATTTAAAAAGAAAAATAAAAAATTACAAAGGCACCGTATTAGAGCATGAGCATTTGCATATGAGGTGTTGTGCACATATCTTAAATCTAATTATAGGTGATGGTTTGAGGGAATTTGATGAGTCAATTGCGAAGGTGAGGAGGGTCGTGAAATATGTTAAGTCTTCTCCATCTAGGTTGGATAATTTCAAGAAATATGTTGAAAAGGTAAAAATAGAATCAAAAAGTCTATTATGCCTAGATGTACCAACTAGATGGAACTCGACTTACATGATGTTGGAGTCCCTTTAAAATTTGAGAAATTCTTTGAGAGAATGGATGAGGATGACGAACAATACAAAAAATATATTGGTGAGGAAGATGAAAATGATGATGATATTGGAGGGAGAGGGGTGGGGGCACGAAAATTGGGTTCGCCAAATAGTGAGGATTGGGATAAGGTGAGAAGTTTTGTGAAATTTCTTTCAATATTTTATCATGCAACTTTGAAATTTTCTGGAACTTTATATGTCACCTCAAATGCCTTTTTCCACGAGCTTATAATGATTCAAAGCAAGTTGATATCTTTGAGAAATAATGGAGATTATTTTTTGTCTACTATGGCGGCGAGCATGCAATTAAAATTTGACAAGTATTGGAATGTCGAAAAAATAAACTTTCTCTTGTTTGTTGCGGTGGTTCTTGATCCTAGATATAAGTTGAAGTATGTTGAATACTTTTTTGGAGAGTTTCATGGGTTTGTTTTGGCAATAGACTTGACTAGGAAGGTAAGAGAGACTTTAGTTCGACTTTTTGATTGGTACCATGGAAATAGTTCTTCTCGTACAAATTCGAGCAATATAACTCCAACACCAACTTTTGTTGTGCTTAATGATGATGATGATATGGATGGGCGTGCGTTTTTGTTATCTCAATATAAAAAACATTTGGAAGCGGAAGATAACTTTGGTGCTAAGTCAGAAGTTGAAAAATATTTGTTGGAAACATGTGAGATGGAAAGTATAGATTTTGATATTCTTGGTTGGTGGAAAAATAATCAAAATAGATATCCAATCCTCTCTCTTGTTTCTCGTGATATATTAGCTATTCCCGTGTCTACCGTAGCTTCCGAATCCGCATTTAGCACGGGAGGTCGTATTCTTGACCCTTTTCGTAGCTCATTATCAACAAATACGGTGGAAGCACTTGTTTGTGGTCAAAATTGGCTACGCTCCTCAACAAAGCCAATAAATATTCGAGATTCGTTGGATGACATTCAACAACTAGAGAAACTTGATTCGGGTAACAATTTGTTATTTTGTGATATTCCATCTTATTTGATTATTTAAATTCTATTATTGATAAACTTGTTTTTAATAATTTATAGAGTTGTTGGGAACTACAAGTGGAGAAGTTTAATGCGTGGCGTGGCGGCATGGATGCATTGGATGTTTGAAAAATTTGTTGAATTTGTAATACTTTAGTTAAACATGATACTTTGTTATGGGTTGTATTAATTATGTGGTGGACATATTTTTGTATGTGGGTATTAGTTGTTTGTTATTTTTCGTGGATATAACAATAGTGTGCTGTTTTAAATAGTGCTATTTTAAAAAAATAATGTGCTATTTTTTTTTTAAATAGTGCTGTTTTTTTAAAATAGTGTGCTATTTTTTTTTAAATAGTGTTGTTTTTTATAAGAAAAGTGTTGTTTTTTTAAAAGAAAAATAGCTATTTTTTACAAATAAAATAGTTGTTTTAATGCAGTTTTTAATAAAAAAAACCATATGCTGTTTTTAATGCAGTTTTACATGTGTTGTTTTTTAATAAAAAAATGTAGTTTTACAAAAAAAAAAGTGTTGTTTTTAATAATAAAAAATGTGTTGTTTTTTATTGGTATGGACCGAATAGAACTGAGACCGAACACGGACCGTTTGAAAACCGAATAGGACCGAGACCGATAATTCCGGTCCGGTCTCGGTCCGTAATTTTTTAGGACCGATTAATGCGGTCCGGTCCCAAAAATGCCCCAAAATCGGACCGGACCGGACCGCGAACACCCCTACATTCTGCAGTTAAAACTTCACTCACTCAAGTCACCCAACATCTATCTAGAAGATATCACTCTCCAAGGAACTTACCCCTGGCTCAAATCGTGAACAAGTCATGGGGACTATTGTTATACTATAAATATGGAGCGACCCATAGACTAACTAGAAGATAACACCTGACCACATACGCATGTTGAGGATGTCGTCAGCCAGAGTTAATAGTATGGTTGGCTCGCAATGTGATTGGCTCGACCATCCTTAATAGGACATCTTGACTCCGTTGGTTGACATTGCTAGTTAACATCGTCAAAATAAACATGTACTCCATGAATATATGAAGATATGCAAATATTCTCCCATAAACCACTAACTTGTGATTATTCTCTCATTATGATTGTAAAGCATGTACTCACTTTACGTGTAAGGTGAGCTACATGTTCCACTCTCTCCCATAACAGCATACAAATAGTATACACTCACCTTATGTGAGTATCTTATGAACTTTACCTTACTGTTGTGCTGACCAATTCTAAAGAGTACATGATAGTCTTAAATAGCGTTTGCCCAATAATCAATGGAAATATTAGCACCAGTGGACGTAGGCACCAAGTTGGACCGATCGACGTAAATGCGTTTCTTCTCCTTTCTCTCTAGTTTATTAATATATTAGCATTTCAGTAATTCAGTTTCTATGTAGCTAAGATAAATCATATATTAATTTCTAGCTAAAACATTTATGGTTATATTAATTCTCAGTCCTGAAATCGATTTATCTGGATCTTGAATACAAGCACACACATATGAAAAGGTAAATTTGATTGAAAATCAAAATTTAAACCCGGATAAGCAAAATAAAATGCCCAAATCATTTCAAATCCCCACAAATCGTACATGTTTATTTGTATACAAGTACACACATTTTGCCTAATCATTTCAATTCTTATTTGAGATTGTTTATACTTAAGATAGAGCGTTTTCTTTGGTGGTTTGATGAAAACTTTAAGCCGACACCTTCAATTCAACATGAACACTTGTCATGTGTCCCAAAAATATCTCCTAGCATTGTCCAAAAACTAAAAACTAGCAGGCTTCACGACCATCGATCAGAGGATTTACTTGAACATAAACAAGCGGCGGGTATTATTCATGCAGTGAGACATCAAATCAGCAATCAGCTCCAAGCCCTAGAAAGGCCTTGGTATTATCCTTTATTTGCAAAACAAAATCATTGAAAGAAAAATTACGATCACATTCTTCAGATATTTTTCGTTCATTAACATATTTGTCAAATTACCGGGAATAATTCTTGCGTGTCGGCGCCGACACTTATCCCACCGACTGACTAACCGGGTGCAGCACGTGATAGCAATACTACGTCGGTGGCGGTAGTATTTGACTCTCGTGCTCCATTTGTTTCCTTTACTCCCCGCAAGTTTTTACAGTTGGCATCGTACGTTAATAACAAAAGGATTATTATGGGCGAGTTCTATTTGAAAAATATTTTTATTATTTAAATTTTATTTATTTATTTATTAATTTTTAATTTTTAATTTATAAACATTTTTTTAATTAATGTATCATTCTTCCTATATTTTTTTAACTTTAGAATGATAGTTATTTTTTTTATTATTAAACTTAAAAAAATTATAAATTTTAATATACAAATTCAAAATTTATAAAATTGATATTTTTAAAATCTATTAATGGATCCCTATAAAATAAGATCCGTGTTTAATAGAAAATAGTAAAAGAATAAAAATTACATGTTTTTTTTCATTTTTTATGTTGATATTAAATATCTACTGTATGTGTAATATTAGCATAGTAAAAATTTAATGCCTGTGAAAACATCATAGATATAAAACAATTTTATTTTTCGCTGAATACAGTAAATATATATTGTATGTGTAATTATTTTTTCTTCAGGTTTTTATAGTATTCGTGGATCATAGATCTCTGTGAGTAGATTTCAAAAATAGTTATTTTGTGAAAAACAAATTTGTAAATAAAAAAAGTTATTTGAAAATTAAAAAATAAGGAAAAAAAAAGTTCAACGACTTGAGTAATTTTCTTCCAACAGTTACGGATGGTTAAATTAAAAGTGGTAAATTTTTCAAATAAGAATCCGAGGAATAAGATATATTTGATGGTTGAAACGTTAATGAAACTTATTTATAGAAAATCTCTTCAAATGTGACATATATGTAAAAATCCTTGTAATAAATTTGTGCTTCGAAGAGGGTATATTGAAATAACTCTAAAAATAGTATTCTCCCTTTCTCAAACTTAATAGTAGTTGTTAAAGAATAAACATTTGGAGAATTGTAATATCGCCCATGAGTTTTGGGGAGCATTAGAATGTCGGGCCAATTCTTCACATATTTGTAATGTTGCTTGTGCAATTCATATCGGTCGTTAAGCTCGTGTGTCGGTCCAATAAATAATTAACACATGGTCTAAAAAACTATTAGGAATATTTTTAAAAAAAACTTTTAAGGTTTGGAACTCTCTCTCTCTCTCTCTCTCTCTCTCTCTCTCGCCTTCTCCTTCCTTACTCCCCCACCCACCATCGTGGACCACTACCAACACCACAGGGAGTGAACCTTCTCTTTCTCTCATTATACACACACACACACACATAATCACACACACAGAGTTAGGTTATTCAACATACCTCTTATGAACATACCTATTTTTTGGAAATAGTAAAAAAGTATGTTTTTGATCAAATTTTGTATACGCAGTGTCCATAATGAGGAGATCATGTACAAGAATAATCATTAAAAAAATTCAACTCGAAAATGGGTGAAATGAAAAGTGGGTATATATGAGCATTTTTTGCCGTTCAAATTTTTGCCATCATCTCACCGACTTTCGGGTTGGATTTTTTGATAATTTTTTTATAGATGATCTCCTTGCTATGTAGATTATATATACCAAGTTTGGTTAAAAAAATTCAGTTTCTCTCTCTCTTTCTATCCCCCTCTCCCTCTCTCTCTTATATGTGTGTGTGTGTATAATGATCTGTGTATATATACATAAATTGATGTGTACACGTGTATATGTGTGTTCATGTGTTTATATGTATATGTATATATGTGCCTACGTATGAATGTATGTGAATATGTGTGTGAAGGTATGCAATTTATATTCATTGAGGTAAGTGAGAAACCCTAAAGGTTTGAGAGTGTTTTGCTGATGGTTGGTGGGACGGCGTTTTGGTGGTAGTGGCGCGGTGTATGGGGGTGATATTTTATTGTGATAGTAGTGGTATTTGTGGTATTTTGGCCTGATGTGGTGTCTGGCTACCAGCGGTTTATTGCTAGTGATGGTGGTGGTTATTTACTTAGGGGGGGGAGTATTAATTATTTTATTATTGGTTAAGTAATTTGAGAATGCGGATTATATGAATTTAGGCCAAACATACAAATTCCAATTTTAACAAATTTCATCTTGATTTAATTTAGTGTATATGTAATGAGGAAGTCAAAATTAAATAAATCAAATCACATAAATAATCTTGTAAGGACATATGTTTATAAGTCTGTTATCAATTTATTATGTCATATACCGCTACACCGTCAAAGAGCTTTCAAGAACATTCAAGCATCAAAGACGGATCCGAATATCAAGTTCTTTATAAAAAAGACTCCGCGAAGTTTACTTTAGTAAGGTTTTGTTTTAAATACCTTTACTTTCCACTTAGAGGTTTTGAGATATTTTTACAAAATATTTTCTAAGTGTTGGAGCGGACCTTTTCGTCAAATTTAAGAATGAGTAATTTTTTCTAAGTGTTGGAGCGTACCTCGATTTTGACGCCCAGGTCGTTCAAGCGAGATAGCCATCTCGTTCGAGCGACATTATATGTCGCGAGATGTCGTTTGAACGACATATGTAAGTCGTGCGCAAGACTGCTATCTCATTCGAACGAGCACATTTTTCGAGGCGGCGCGATTTTGTATAAATACTCAATAAATGGTTTCGTTTTCATTAAGAAGTCTCAGCGTTTTACAGAACAGAAAAATTGCAAAAGCAAAATTCTTTTGGCTTCTTCCTTTTAAGGTTTAATCCGCTTTCTATTTTCAATTCACAAAACTCCCATATGCTTTAGTGAATTGTTTTGGTGTTCAAGAACAATACTTTTCTTATGTCCAACCTCTGTGGAGAAGGGATCTCCATATTTGATCGATGGATACCGAGCGTAGTCACTCGGCGTGTGGACGAGCCAAAGATGACAAACCGAAACCTGGAGGGTATTTCGCTGTCTCTCGTATCTTTGAAGGTTTGCTGAAGGCATCATACATTACACACTTGTGGGCGATTATCAGGTTGTATGTAAGCCAAAGGTCTTGTGAATTCTTCAAAGTGTTATAAAAAGTTTTACCTGAAAGAGATTTTTTTCTAAATCGGTCGTCTTTATTTTTCATGCATGGTTTGAATGATTTATGACATTTAGATGCATGTTTAGGGGCTGAATTAAGTTTGTTTAAAAATAGACTCTAATTAAATAAGGTTTAATTGGAAACTTGCGAATTAATTCAAATCGATATCAAACACCGCGTTTATTATATTTTTCAAATTGGTATCAGAGCGGGTTATGCTAATTTATCACGTGATCCTGAATTTTCAAGGATTTATTTTTTTGATACAATTTGACTTCTCACGTCGTCAAATTGGTATCAGAGCGGGTTGTGCTAATTTATCGTGTATTCCTATTTTTGTCAAAATTTGTGTGATATTGATTTTTTTTTAAAATCACTTTTGTGAAAAATCGTAATTTTTTCGATGGAGCACTTATGTAATCGGATGCCCCCCTTTGATGACACGAGTCTGAGTTTTGATGATATAAATCATTTGAATTTGACGTTTGCTAAAATTATTAATTTTTTTGTGAAAAGAAAATTCTCGTTTTAAATCCGCGATTGATCTTTTGCAAACAGTTCAAAATCAAAGAGATTTTTATCTTGAGAAACTTGTTTCTTTGGACTGAGACTTTAATAATTTAAAATTTTCCAAGAAGGAGATTGACGATAGAGTCCTATTTTTAGAAAAAGAATTAGAGGACTTTAAAAATTTGAGTGGTTGTGTTTGTGCCAAAGAGGACAAAAATATTTTAATCAATGAGTTTGTGGCACGTGAAGAGACTCTTAGGGAAAGGTTTGCTTTAATTGAGGGGGAGAGATATACCCTTTTAAAAATTGTTGAAAATTTGAAAAAGAAATCCCTGTCTTTGGAAGAGTCTAATTTTTTGCTTAAATCAAATATTTTGAAGTTGAAAAATGATTTAAACGATTCAAGTAGGTTTGATAGTGATGGTAATGGCTCATCCTGTTCTCATGCTTCTAGTGCTAAAGCCAAAACCATTATTTGTTTTAGAGGATCAACCAATTTCAAGGACATTATAAAAGGTTAACCCGTAGGTGTCGTTCCACCCATTTACACATGTTCACATTGTGGTATGAAAGGTTACCTTAGGAGATTTTGTTTTGATCTTGTAAGAGGTCCTAGGAAGTTGAAGTCTAGTGTTTTGTTGGTTCCCAAAATCCCTTGTTGACATGTTACATCCGTTTGGGTTAGGAAATCACTTTTGGATACACTAGATTTTAGACAAGTTGATTCATGTTTGCTTGCACACGATTCTTCTCTTGTCATATCATATAGATGATTGTGTTCGCATGTTTGTCATACGCTAGTTTTTTGGTTTAATGATATTTATGTTCACTAGCGTTGTGACATATACTTTTTGTATAAATTTTTGCTTTTGAGAAATTTTGAAAAATGCAAAAAGATTTTATTTTGATAAAATTTTTGAAAAATCCAAAAAGAATTTTGTACTTTGTTTACACCTTTTATGGATAGACACTTAGGATGACCAAGTCATAATTCCATTTTGCATGTGACTATTTGATAGTGTTTTGAGACAATATATCATGTCACCTTTGTGCTTTATAATGTTTGGAGTCATTAAGATGTAATTAAGTGTTATTTCCTACATGTTTGACTCATGATTTCCTTTATTGCACACGTGCACGGATTTGTTTGATTATTGTGCTTGTCTTATCACATGTTGGTTGGGTGTTTCACTTCAATCGTGTCCTTAAGACGAACCAAGTGCTATAAAACTTGAAAGAAAGTTATGTATATAAGATCCGTTTGTGAGTTTGCTTTGTTTGAAAATGGTGAAGGGCTACGAAAGATTATTTTTATCCTTTGTGATTAAGCCGCTGTTCAAATTGGACCTAAAAAATTGAGAAATTTTATTGTCCGGGGTCCAAAGAGATTTAAAAGAGCCCGAAAAAATTTAAAGGCAATAAAAATAAATTCATGCCAATTATGGGCCATTTAGGTTTTTGCACCAATTATCCAAAGTTTGAGAATTTAGTTTATACACCTCTAAAAGAAAATATATATGAGGGAGTTTGGATGGAGAATTAAAACGAGTTTGCATGTTCTTAAAAGTCTTGAAAAAATAATAAATAGTTTTGGACGTTATTGGGGTGGAAATCACTTTGACTTTGATTTGTTGATTTACATAAGACGATGTCATCTAACTTCAACAATTTTAACACCTAAGGATACTTTTGGTGTTCATTCGTTAGGAGTACACGTATACAACGTGCACATATGATTGATTGAGTTTATTTACCTATCGAATGTGTTCACACCCATACATTCCATTTCCATGAGTTGATTGTTTGAGTTTAAGTCCATAGTGTGATTTTTAGTATTTTTTTTCTTATTTTCGTATAAAAAATTGAAAAAATCCAAAAATTGTTTGTGGGATACTCCTTTGCATGCGCTTTGATTGATTCATATTTGCTATGCATTTTTATCGTGGCACTTCATGTTTTGATTGTTTCTTCTTATCTGTCTATTTGGGGACATCATAAAAAGGGGGAGAAAGAATTATCATGTTATGGGGAAGTTTTTGAATTTTGGGGGAGATTTGATTATTATTGTTTTACTCTTATATCATTTCAAACTCGATGCATCACGAAGGTTTTTGTTTTATCTCATGTGTGTAGGTACAAAGATTGATGATCACATGTTGCAAACCCTGATGAGAAAATCTTTGAGATTTGATGAAGATTTTTGAAGAACAGTTTGAGATCTTGAAAATTTATTCATGGGAGGGTATATTTGTTTAGGCATTTTGGTTTTTGATAATTCGAATTTTTTATGTATGTACCGGCTTAGACATAGGGGGAGATTTGTATCGACATAAATTTTTATAAATCAATTTATTATGTCATATATCGCTACACCGTCAAAGATATTTCAAGAACATTCAAGCATCAAAGACGGATCTTAATATCAAGTTCTTCATCAAAAAGACTCCGCGAAGTTTACTTTGGTAAGGTTTTGTTTTAAATACCTTAACTTTCCACGTAGAGCTTTTGAGATATTTTTACAAACTATTTTCTAAGTGTTGGAGTGCACCTTTTCATCAAATTTAAGAATGAGTAATTTTTTCTAAGTGTTGGAGCGTACCTCGATTTTAACGCCCAGGTCATTCAAGCGAGATAGCCATCTCGTTCGAGCGACATTGGATGTCACGAGATGTCGTTTGAACGACATCTGTAAGTCGTTCGCACGAGACTACTATCTCGTTCGAACGAGCACATTTTTTTAGGTGACGCAATTTTGTATAAATACTCATTAAATGGTTTCGTTTTCATTAAGAAGTCTCAGCGTTTTACAGAACAGAAAAACTATGAAAGCAGAATTCTTTTGGCTTCTTCCTTTTAGGGTTTAATCCCCTTTTTGTTTTCAATTCACAAAACTCCCATATGCTTTAGTGCACTGTTTTAGTGTTCAAGAACAATACTTTGCTTTTGTCCAACCTCTGTGGAGAAGGGATCTCCATATTTGATCGGTGGATACCGAGCGTAGTCACTCTGCATGTGGACGAGCCGAAGATGACGAAGCGACACTTGGAGGGTATTTCTCTGTCTCTCGTATCTTTGAAGGTTTACTGAAGGCACTGTGCATTACACACTCGTGGGCAATTATTAGGTTATATGTAAGTTAAAGGTGTTGTGAATTCATCAAAGTGTTATAAAAGGTTTTCCCGAAAGGGATTTTTTCCTGAATCGGTCGTCTTTATTTTTTATGCGTGGTTTGAATGATTTTATAACATTTAGATGCATGTTTAGGGGCTGAATTAAATTTTTTTAAAAATATACTCTAATTAAATAAGGTTTAATTGGAAACTTACGAATTAATTCAAATCGATATCACACACCGCGTTTATTACGTTTTTCAAATCCAAGCAGGGGAAGAAGTAAGGAAAAATCCCTTTCGATAAAATCACTGTTTTAGCATTGTATCTGAATTGACAGACACTAGATGAGTTACAAACTACTTATCTCACTAAGCATAACATGTAATTCTTCAAGTCTTCAATAGACACGGCATAGTCCAACACTGTCTACATGAAGTGATATTACCTCTGTATCCAACAATCAACCTTTTTCTTTAGCAGTACAGCCTCAACTCCACAAATTAGCAATAGACTAAATCTTTACAAGGGTCTTTGAGCTAGTAATTTCTTATTCTTGATTTGGTAAAGTGATCTTTAAAGTTCCAAGGGTTTTGGATTAAAATTTGATAGAGTTTTATCACAAAAATATTTATAAAATGGATTCCCAAAGAGTCTAATCATATATCTCTATTTATAGGAAAGTTTGTTGTAAAGAGATAGGCAATAGAGATTTGGATCAGATTTGTTCAAAAAATAAAATTTTGCCTGCTCGTTCGAATGACCTGGTACCTCATTTGAATGGCGTACCCTTTTTCGTTTAAATAGGTTTCCAATGAAACTTCGAACGACATTATAGAGCTGACTAAAATGTGTCACTTCAGATTTCGTTCGAACGTGGAAAACTCGTTCTAACGATGTAACCAATCTCGTTTGAACGACACCCAATGAAACTTCGAACGACATTCCATAACTGACCAAAAAGCTTCATTCCAAATTTCATTCGAACGAAGGAGTCTCGTTTTAATGACACTGTATAACTTTTTCGAACGACATGTAAATCTCGTTCTAACGAGTTAGCGAGATTTCAAAATTTTCTTTTAAAAATATTTTGAAATGCAAAATCTTTACTAATAGCCCCTAGTAAATTAAAGTCGTTGCCAAACTTCCTCATAGCTCTTCTGGGTAAAGTTGCACCGAATGATCTTCAATCTTGCAAATGCCATCAACTTCTTATCTTTGAATACGTGGAAGTAGTCATGAAGTTGCAGTGGTTTGTAACGGGATAATCCAAATAAAAACTAAATGGAACAATTATAAAACTTGCTCTTATAAATCTCCCCCTTTGGCTATTTCGATACAAAACACAAACCGAAGTCAAATTGATCCTTAAGACTAATACAACTAATGCCCTTTTAAATCAAGAAATGGAAATGCATAAATGTATAAGTCTTTAACTGAAAAGTCTTCATCTTGTGCAGTCCAAGAAATCATCATCAAGATGAAATGACCTACACACATGAGACAAAAGAAATACCGTGCCGTGTATGAGTTTAAAAATATAATAAACACCCCCTTTTTATCCGTAATAGACAAAGGATTAGAATCTAACATAAATAATAAGCATCACGTGAAGAAGGAAATATATCATCACAAAGATAATCAATAAGTACAAGTAATGATAATCCAAAAGGCATTATAGGTTCTCCCCTTATCAAACAACTATTTTTGAAATGTTTTAACTTTTCAATATAATGTATACAAAGTACATATAGGTACAAAAATACATAGTCACCATGTAATAATACTAAAATATCTTAATAGTGAAAATGGAATGTAAATGTGTGAATATTTTCCATAGAAATATCAACATAAGCATTCATAATATAGGTGCACAAAGTCATGAGACACTTCTAAAGAAAGAACTCAATTTCTACCTTAGATGTAAAATGTTGAACCTAGATGAAATTGACTCGACCTATGCAATATGCCATGAATTTTAATGATTGTCAAAACAATAATGCCAAACTATTGATTTTTTTAGAGAGTCCGTTGGGCAAGCCCATTGATCTTCTACTTTATAACTCCCTCCCAATCTCATATATATAAGAATTCACTCTCAAATATTTTGAAGAAGTGTTAATGCTTATATGTAGTGAAGCATCAACGAATATAAAATAAATGACCTTAGTACTGCTCTTTTTATGTGTCGTTAATATTTTAGGCTCTTTTCGCAAATGGTGGTTTTTAACGCAAACATAATTTTGCTATTATGTATCCCCTTTTCATTGCTTAACATTTATCAATACTTTTCGAGAAACGAAACCCATACAATAATTCTTACAAGCACAACTTATCTCTTTTTATATTTAGTTCGTTCTTAAGCAAGACTGAGATGAGAACATCTTATTCGACACATGATAAACGAGTAAAATATTCAAAAAGCTCGTGCACATGTGCAATAAAGGTGACAAAGAGTCTAACATTTAGACAGTAATCATCAATGATCAACGAAATGTTATTCACACATTATTAAGTGCACTAACGAACAAAGTCATGTCTCAAAATACTATGAAAAAGTCAGGGGTGATCCGAATATCTTTAATGTTCATCCATATATGGTGAAAAATCGAAAATACAAAAATCTTTTGTCTTTTTCGAAAAATTTGTCAAAATAAAATCTTTTTCAATTTTTCTAACTTTTTGTTAAAACCAAAAATATTTTTGAAATTTTCAAAATATATCAAAAAGAAAAACATATGAATACATTGATAATACAATCTAGAATTGGGGATATAAGATGTGAACATGATAAACATTTTATACTAGATTAAGTATCCGAACTCAATCAACAGAGGAAAAGCCCAAAGACTTCCCAAGATCCTCGAATCTAGGTGCCTCTAAAGGTTTCGTGAAAAAATTTGGTTAATTAATGTTAGGTGCTCACAAAGCTCAAGGACATGACCTTTTCCTCAACAAGATAACGAATAAAATGCTCTTGTATCCTAATATGCTTTATGCGAGAATGTTTGGCCATATTATGGGATATATGAATCGCACTCATATTATCACAAAAAATAGTCATTCTGCCTTATGAAATCCTATAATCTCCCAACATTTGCTTCATCCATAAGAGTTATGTGCAAAACTCCCAATGGCTATATACCCAGCCTCTGCCATTGACAAAGATATGGAGTTTTACTTCTTGCTCAGTCAAGAGATAAGATCACTTCCAATGTAAATACACCCACCCGAGGTGCTCCAATAACCATCAACATCCCATGCCCAATTAGCATCCGAATAGACAAACAACGGTCATCAGTATCAAAGAATTACAAAATAACACAGGAAAGAGTGTCACTCGCTCATTTAATAATACATTTAAGTGGAAGAAAGTGAGACTCTTTCGGAGACGCTTAGTATCGCACACAAACTCCAATGCAAAAAGTAATGTCGGGACGACTAGTTGTCAAGTAGAGAAGACTACCTATCATGCTCCTATAAAGGATTTTCTCTACGTCATTGCCTATAGTGTCTTTGCTAAGCTTAGTCTATGTACTCATATGGATTCATGAGTGCTTAGCAGATTCTAACCCAAACTTCTTCACTAGGTCCCTAGCATATTTGGATTGAGATATAAATATCTCATCCTCAATATGACGCATGTGGAGACCTAATAAGAACGTAAGCTCACCAATTTTGCTCATCTCAAACTCGGTCTTCATCTCCTCCTCAAAAGGGTGAGCATATCGAGAGGACGTGGATCCAAATACTATGTTGTCCACATAGACTTAGGCAACCAATATAGCACCACTCTATCTCCTCAAAAATAATGTCTTATCCACTCCCCATCTCTTAAATCCATGAGCTAAGAGATAGGAAGTGAGTCTCTCACACCCAACACGGGGTACTTGCTTCAAACCATACAGGGTTTTCTTAAGATAAAAGACGTGTCACATATACTTTGCGTCCTCAAACCCTTTTGGTTGTTCCACGTAAATTTCCTCCTGTATAATGTCATTTTGTAAGTCACTCTTTACATCCATTTGATATAACTTGAAGCGCAGATGACATGGTATGGCGAGTAATAAGTGGACAGACTCAAGCTTAGCAATAAAACCCAATGTCTCGTCAAAGTCTACACCCTCAATCTGTGTGTAGCCTTGAGCTACCAACCTAGCATTATTGTGAACTATGGTGCAATTATCATCTATCTTATTCTTCTAAATCCACTTGGTACCTATCACATTAGTCTCGCTAGGCCGGGGGACTAACTCCCATACATCGTTCTTGCAAAACTAAAGAAAATCATCTTGCATAAAGAATATCCAATGCTCATTCGTGAGTGCTTTTTTCATATTTTTTGGCTCGACTAAGGAGGTGTTGTAAAGGTAGGAATCCATATTCTCAAGTTGAGTGCAAGTCTTGACACCTAGTGATGGATCACCAAGTATAGCGGAAGGGTCTTGGTTTTTTCAAACCCAAGAGGGTATATCCTCTAAACCAAGAGCAGGGTCCATCGGGGTAGTATGAGGATGGATGGAATTGTCACTAGAAGGTTCATCTTCCTCACACTTAGGGCTGTAAATGCAGTGGAATGAACTCGGCTCAAAAAACTTTGATACTAATTGGGGAGTGCAATGAAACAAAATATTTCAAAGTGTTCATAAAGTAATCTTCAATTAATCCCAAATTTTAGTTAAACCTTAAACATACATCTAAGTGATTTGAAAGCATTAAATCAAGAAGTATGCAAAGGAAACCAATTTTCAGGAAAAAATCCTCGAAGGGAAAAAAATCTTTTTATTTCACTAATAATTTGCAAATCACAACTTACAAGATTACAAGTGAAATCTGCAATGAATATCCACAAATACCCACAAGGTCGCGACCTAAACTAACAATGCATCAACCGTAGCAAACCCATAAGAACACATAGTTCTATCTTCAGCAAGGAACACCCGCAAGCACTCCCAATGACCTCAGTCGTAGTCAACCAACACCTCCCTCAAGCAGTACCAATTCAGCCGTGGATTTACCCTCTATATAAGAGAAACTTTACCAAATATGTATCTTGGGTTCCAAAATAATTCACTAAACTATTGGAATTTTTGTGAATTAAAAAATAAAAGTTTAACCTAGAAGAAGAAGACAAAAGTATTTTGCAGATTGCAGTTTTAGTGTACTGAAAAACTTCAGGTCTTCTTAAGAAACAATGACTCATTTAACATGTTATTTATAAAAAATTGAGTCGAAATATCGCTAAAAAAATATCAAGATGTCACTCGAACGAGAAGCAATGTCGCATGAATAACATCGCGCGACATGCATATGTCGCTTCAACGACGTAGCGTAGTCGCTCGAACGACCAGAACGTCAAAAATTCCTTTTATCAAAACAATGCCTCAACAATTAGAAAAAAATCTTTTGATGAAAAAATAACGCCTTAGGTGTTTAAAAATAGTTTAGAAAAATATCACAAAACTTTAAATGAACCGTAAAAGGACTTAAACACAATCTTACCAAAATTCATCGTACAGAGTCTTTTCTGTTGAAAAATGTTGATATTCGGATCCACCTTGATGAATGATTGAACTTGAACAAATCTTTGACGGTTGCAATGATATACAACATACACTAATGTAAATAGGACATTGTAAAATATATCCTTGCAAATCTCCCCCTATGTGTATGCCGGTAAAAACTAAAAACATATGAATTATCAAATCAAATGTCATATATAAATCTAATACCCTCCCATAAACCCAAAACTGAAAAGGTACTAAAGATGCAAGTCTATAAACTTACTTCAAAATCTTCAACATGTTCATATTGCAAACGTTTCTTTGTCATTATCAGGCTGTGCAAATTAATGATCTTCAATTTTGTACCTACACACATGAGACAAAAACAAATACCTTCATGACATATCGAGTTTGAAATGAGATAAACACAAATCAATGCAAATCACATAAATCTCAAATCTCCCCCATAATTCAAAACTTCCTCCATTAAATCATAATTCATTCTCCCCCTTTTTATTTGCCCGAAATAGACGAGGAAAAGAATAAAAAAAATAAACATGGAGTGTCACGACAAGCAAAGAAAACAACTACAATCATCAAGGGTAAACTTGAAAGAATCCACCAACTATTTTGGTGTGAACAAATTGGATAGAAAAATCAATGCAATTAAGCATAACATATGTGCATAATGAATACGGATACTCCTAACCAATGATCTTAAAATCGTCCTTAGGTGCCAAATAATGTGAATTCATATGTTATTGACTCAATCTAATCGACACATTAAAGTCTAAAATGATTTTCACCCAAATAATGTCTAAAACTATGTAATGCTTTTTTAAGACTTTGTCAGGACGTGCAAACCCATTGATTACTTTCCACCCAAACTCCCTTATAAATAATAATTCTTTTCATTATTCTTTTGAGGTGGCCCTTTTTGGCATATTTATCTTTTTATTTCCTTTAAATTTTTTCGGGCTCTTTACAAATGGTGGCTTTCATGACGTGATTATTATTCACTCGCAGCCCTTTCCGTGCACTCATTATTTTTTCATATTAACAAAATTCCTCACGATAATGGTTCTTGCATGCACTACTTTTATTGTCGAGTTTTATCGCATTTGGTTCGTTTCAAAGACAAGATTGAGATGAAAACACTTCGACCAACATATGATAGACAAGTACAACAATAAAAAAAAATTCGTGCAAGTGTACATTAAAGGAGACTAAGAGTCAAACATGTAGGTAGTAATCTCAAATTACATCTTAATGACTCCAAACATTATAAAGCACAAAAATGAAATGATGATTTATATCAAAATACTATCAAATAGTCACATGGATATGGAATGAAATTGTGACTTGGTCATCCTAAATGTCCATCCATAAATGGTGTAAACAAAATACAAAACTCTTTTTGTCTTTTTCAAAAATTTTATCAAAATAAAATATTTTTGGATTTTTCAATTTTTTCTCAAAAAATTGAAAATCTTGTTGTATTTTTTCAAAAAATTTCAAAAAAAAAAATCTTTTTGGTTTTTCAAAAAATTGAAAAACTATAACACCATGGTAGTACACATGTCATAACACTAGTAAGAATATATCATAAAGCACAACTAGCCTATGACAAACGTCAAAATCAATCACCCGAAGGATCTAACATGGGGTGAATCATGTGCAAGCAAATGAGATTCATGAATAATCAATCCAAAAGCCTTTAAATACGATTTCCTAATCCAAACAGAATTGTAACAATACGTGGGGGTTTTAAGAATCGAATTTATTCTATTTTTAAACCTCCTAGGAGTATTTTGAAGTTTGCAACAGAAATGCCTAAGATGACCTTGCCTACCGTAATGTGTGTAAGTGGAAATATGGCGGTGAATGTTACCTAAAGGCCTCCATCTCCTAAAGTTTCTATGTGGTGCTCTCTTAAAATTCCTAGGTGGCTCTCTCACAATGTTCCTAGGTGGTTCTATCTTAACAAACCTTGGTGCCTCTCTCTTAACAACCCTAGGAGGCTCATTCCCACGTGTGGGGTTGGCTTTGGTAAAGGGTTCAACACGATCATTGAAGCCTATACCACACCTATCATCCTTGATTTGGACAGTGCCTAACATATTATATAGATTTTTTGACCTAGACTCCAAATCAAACTTCACCTTGCTTGACTCTCTTAAACTCTTCTCAGGCTCACCTATCCTCGACTCGAGTACTCTTCTAAAATCCTCAAACTCTAAAAGCTCCTTTTTTATAGCCTCCATCATCCCTCGAAGACTATCTCACTCACCCTAGACATATCCTCTCATTAAGCGTATTCTTATTTAAGGCACGTTCTTTCAACTTATCTTTTAATTTCAAGTTCTCCTTCTTTATCTTTACAGATTCTTCATACAAGTTATTATAGGTAACTTAAAAATCACACAACTCTTCCACTTCCTCCTCACTCTCGTCATTCTCACTCTTCTCACTAGTCACAAGTGTGGGAAGCTCTCGCTTAGTGTCATAAAAGATTTTTTTTTAGAATTACTATCACTATGGGAAGAAATATGAGATGTCGGTTTATTAACATTCTTCCTAAGATTAGTGGGACACTCATCTATCGTGTGATGAACTCCATCACAACCAAGACACCTCTCAGAGTCATTTTTAATAAAAGATTTAAAATAAGAATTTATGTGAACTTTCCAATTAGACCTTTTAAAAAGTTGACATCTAAAATTATCAATACCACCAAAAGTCAAACTTAAGAAAATTGGGGTCACAGATAAAAAATTTGAAACAATATATATCTCAAAATAAAATCTACGAAAATCAAGATCACGCGATAAATTAGTGTAACCCGCTCTGATACCAATTAGTAAATGCGGTGGTACGGACCCGGCTTTAAAAGCTTTGATACTAATTGGAGAGTGAAGTGCAGCGGAATATTTCAAAGTGTTCTCAAATTAATCTTCAATTAATCCCAAATTTTATTTAAACCCTAAATAATACATATTAGTGACTTGAAATCATTAGATCAATAAGTATGCAAAGGAAACCAGTTTTCAGGATAAAATCCTCGAAGGGTAAAAATATTTTATTTCACTAATAATTTGCAAATTACAACTTACAAGATTACAAGTGAAATTTGCAATGAATATCCACAGATACCCATAAGGACGAAACCTAAACCAACAATGGATCAACCGCAGTAAACTCATAAGAACGTGCAATTCTATCTTCAGCAACGAACACCCGCAAGCACTCCCCATGACCTCAGTTGTAGTGAGCCATCACCTCGCTCAAGTGGTATCAAGTCAGCTGTAGATTTAACCTCTCTACAAGACAAACTTTATCAAAGATGTATCTTGGGTTGCAAAACAATTCACAAAATTGTTGTGATTTTTGTGAATTGAAAAACACAATTTTAACCCTAAAAGAAGAAGACAAAAGTATTCTGCAGATTACAGTTTTCGTGTACTGGAAAATGTTAGGTCTTATTAAGAAACAATGACTCATTTAACACATTATTTATAAAAAATATTGAGTCGACAGATATCTCAAACGATATCAAGATGTTGCTCGAACGAGAAACAATGTCACTTGAACGACATCGTGCGACATGCATATGTCACTTGAACAACATAGCATTGTCGCTTGAACGTCCAGAACGTCAAAAATTCCTTTCATCAAAACAACACCTCAACACTTAGAAAAAGTTCTTTTGACGAAAAAACAACGCCTCAGTCATTTGAAAAAAGTTTATAAAAATATCCCAACACTTTAAATGAACCGTAAAGGGACTTAAACACAACCTTACCAAAATTCATCTTACAGAGGATTTTCTATTGAAGAATGTTTATATTTGGATCCGTCTTAATGCATGATTGAACTTAAATAAATCTTCGACGATTGTATACACTAATGTAAACGGGATAACGTAAAATATTTCCTCATAGGGGTTAGGGTTAATAGACGTCAGCGGCTCGTCGTCTCTAATCGTGATGTTTATTAACTCCATAACATTATAGCTTGAGAGGTTAAACACCCTATAAACCCTACTCGAAGATGAATAACCTAACAATATCCCCCCATCGCTCTAGGAGTCGAAGTCTACTAAGTGCTCTCTATCTTTCAATATGTAACAAGTACTCCCAAAGACACGAAAATAAGGTAGGTTGGTCTTTTTACCTGTCCACAACTCATATGGCATTGTAGCGTAAGTGGACGAAGATATACCTTATTAACCATATGGAATGTGATACTTACCGCCTCTACCCAAAAACCAGCTGGCATGTTTATCCTAAAAAACATGGATACTGCCATCTTTTGTATTGTTTGGTTCTTTCTCTCAACTATCCATTTTGTTGAGGAGTATGAACGATTGAAAACTCATGTTTGATGCCCAATCCATCACAATAGCTATAAACTCTGGTTCATTAAAATTCAGTGTCGTTGCTAACTATATATTCAATTAATAGTGACACTATGTTGGCTCTGTAGGACACGACACTTAGTTGTCAGGAACTCAACCACATCATACTTTTTTATAATAAATCCCATAATAGAGTATCTAAAAAAGTCACCGACCATTAGGAGAATGTATCTCTTTCCACCTAAACTCTCCAAGAGAGTAGGACCCATAAGATCCATGCAAATCAACTCCAAAACACATGTGGTGGTAATGGTATTCAACTTTAGATGGGGACTTCAAATTTATTTTTCTTATTATTAAAGTCCACAAACCGAGGAAGTTGGTTTCCTAAGCGATGGCAAGCCATGAACTAGGTCCTTTTTCACTAATCTCTAAAGATCTCTAAAGTTCACATGACCTAGTCATTTATGGCTAACGTCCATAGAGGAGATCGTGGCATTGTTACACACAAAGGAGTCCTTTGGAATAATCCCATAGAAATTATATTCGGTCCTCAGTCCTTGTAGTAAAAGTTCATCAGATTGATTAAATACGTTACATTCGGATCAGTCAAACTTTATCACAAAGTTTGCGTCGTACATTTGGATTGTGCTGATTAAGTTCTCTTTCAACCCTTTTATGTAACAACACATTGTCTAGTTTATGAAATTCGGTTATCTCAACACATACACTGCTTAAAATATTAGACCTACTTTCATCTTCAAAGGTGACTTAGCCCTCCTTGCGATCCTCAAGGTTAGTAAAAAATAATATGTCACCAGTCATGTGCCTAGAGCAGCCACTATCAAAATACCATTATGAATTATTTTGAACCTTAAGAGCAATGTGAACAACAAGGGATTTATCTTCTTACTTAGGTACCCAAGTGGAGGTAACCTTTTATTTGCCTTTATCATTGTTAGCTCTAGTCGTAGCATTATGAGCGTTTTCAAATGGCATAGACATCCGTTGAAATTCTTCTATTAAGCTTTATGACGTCGTGACTAGGAACTCAACTTGCTTTCTAAGACTTGCAAAGTCCCTATAGCGGTTCGTGGGAGTATGTGTACATTGAATTCTTACTAACTTATAGAAAAACTCTCTGAGGTCGAAGAAAAGATTTAATGATAAAATCTTATTTACAAGGTAAATAAAAAACTGTTATAAATTGTGTAAACTCCAAATAAACTTTTTGGGCAAAACTCTTTTTGAAAAGAACACAAGATGTGTTATACAAACTTTCTGAATGTATGGTTTAGATTTGATAGTTGATTACCTTTCTTTTAAACTTTAAGAAACATCTACTAAAGTTACCATGCAATCACAACCACAACAACAGTTAAGAATATTCAAAGGAATAAACACAAGAATTTTTAACATGGTAAAACCCTTAATCAAGGGAAACATCCACGGTGCCCTCTACGGCACAAAATAAAAAATCACTAGAATAAAGAATCAAGTTACAGCACTTAAGCAAACACACAAGGATCCTAGATTTAAGTTTAGAATTATACCTACATGACCTACTCCACTCCAAAGGTTTCTTACTAGAACTAATCTCTTCTTTGTTGCTCTTTTGCCTTTTCCTTGACCTCTTTCTTTTTGAATTCTGACTCCATCAACTCTTTCAACTTTTAAGTCTCAAACAAACCACTTTGTATAAGTGTTTGTGTGAGAAGTGTTTGTGATGTGCACTATATGAACATATCAAACTCACCCTCCCTGAATTATTTATACAGACGTTCCTATCAAATTACAAACAGATCTAGAATGAATAGGATATTTCCAAGTCTGTACTTTACAAATCAAGACTTCTTAATCTTTCTATTAATCCAAAGATCTCAAGGTTACCTTGCTCAGAAGACGACCAAGGTCTTAAACAATTTTAGAATTTTAAAAATATTTTTTGAAATTATAAACCACTAGCTGAGATTCAAACTAGGCTAGAAATCTGTGTCGTAAAAATAGAATCAGAAATAACATGCAGAAATTGATTCAAATGATTTTGTAAAAGAAACTTCTAACTCAAGACCAGATCTAAAAGAACAACCTTGCTTTCAAAAATTATTTTTGAACAAGTTTATTTCACAAAATGTGACATAAAAACCAAGAAACACAAACGCTCTTAAGGATCTGGTTTTTCTTGAAGCCCTAGAAGTTTATTTTTCAAAAGCTTTGGAATCAAATGGATTTGAAGATAGTGATCCAAAAAAGAGAACTGAAAAATACGCGTGTGATGTTCTCTTTAGAAAATCTCAAGTTTCAATATATGAAACTTGCAATTTTCTCAAAGATGTGTTTTGAGAAAGACTTAAAATGAAAGAGGTCTTCTACAAGACGTCAACCCAACTACCAAACCCACAGAAACCCTAGATTGGTTCTATATCTTGTAGGTTTTAGTTTTTGGTAAAAGTGTTTGAAGTTTAAAACTATTTGGGTTGAAGGGATCACTCAGAGGTGATGAAGGACGAAGATGGATTGATCTTCTTCCTTTCTCTCTCTTCTCTTTTCTATTTTCTCTCTGAGACGATTTGAACAAGATTCTCAAAATACTGAGGGTAGGTTCGGTTTTATAGTAAGAGAAGGAAGGATATGGAACATCGTTTGCAATCAATGGCTGAGATTAAGTCGCATAGTTTGACTAATGATCCAATGGTTTATAACCAACACGTGAAATGAACGAATTTCATTGGATGATAGTTAAGCACTGGGATTATAATACAACACATGCAGGCCATTAATAAAACTAATCCAAGGGTTGAGATTGGTGATTAAGGTTGAGTCTATGAGGAAACACAAATCCACCCGTCTGGCTACCAATATGTGTATGGACAAGATGAAAGAAAAACGCCTGTATATAAAATAATTACAAAGACACCTTATAGTCTGTAGTGCTTTTATATTCTACTCAGGCTAACTTTCAGCGAACAAAATAACTTTATGAAATCCAAATTTCAACCACACCACTTTTATAATCAAGTTTTAATTGATTCAAAAATTATTTTAAAATTGTATAAAATGTTTTGAACTGAATTAGTTTGATTTTGAAAGGTCTTAAAGTGTTGTAAAACCATTAATGCAAGTAGGAGAAATATATTATGCAGTAAGAGTGTTCTATTAGTGGTTTTAAGGTTAGAAACAACTTCCCTATAAGGATCTCTTGGATTTGATTGTTTCTTCCTTTACCTTCTTCTTGAACCTTTGGGTATAGAGCAACACATAAAGACTAATCCTACTTTGTCTCAATATCCAAACTAGTTGGAACTCCTATATAATGTAGACTCAAGTAAGTAAATTATATAGTGTGTTCTCAATCTCCCCCTTTGGATATTAGAGACAAAATTCTCTTGCTTATTCTGAACTCGTGGGTGAAAATTGAAAAATCCTAGTTGTCCTATACAAAGGTTCTAACTACTAATTCCCATCCTAGAACTAAAAATAAGATAAAAAAATACATCACTCAACTATATACAGACCAATACCCTACAAAAGAGTAAGAAGTTATACAATGGGTCTGAAATGCCTGTTACAAAATAAACACTGAATGGCATATTAGTTGAGTTAGAATCGGGAATAGATAGAATAATTGCTTAGGTATACTCAAGATCTTCTCCCCAAAATTTTCTCTAATATACAAGGGGTATAAATCACAAAAAAAATATAGTCGATCATAGAATATATCATGAACATGGCAGAATAACATAATATAAGCAAGATACTATTTATGTTATGATAACAATTAATTGAGAGTTAACATGCCTGTAGCTGTTCGCAAATACTCAAAACTTATGTAGTCTAATGGTTTGGTAAAGAGATCTGCGAGCTGCTTTTGAGTGTTCATATATTCAATGATGAGATCTTTGAATTCGACAAGGTTACGGATAAAATGATGTCTAATCTTAATATGCTTAGTTCGGGAGTGCATTACAGGATTTTTGGAAATATTAATATCACTTTGGTTATCAAAAAACATGGTTAATTGATTTTCGGTGAGATCATAATCACTAAGCATCCGTTTAATCCATAATAATTGTGCACAACCACTACAAGCTGCTATATATTCAGATTCGGCGCTAGATAAGGAAATACATTTCTGTTTCTTACACGACCAACCTATGAGATTATTGCCTACGTAGTAGCAAGAACCATAAGTGGTTTTACTATCGTTAGAACAACTGGCCCAATCGGCATCGGTGTACCCTACAATAGAACAAGTCGTATCATTTGTATACTAATAACCAAATTTTAGAGTACCATTAATATATTTAATAATTCTTTTCACACTTAATAAGTGGGATTCTTTAGGGTTACTTTGATATCTAGCACAAATACAGACAGCGAAGGATATATCGGGTCGAGATGCGGTAAGATACAACAAACTCCGTATCATACTTATATAAAGAGTGGGATCAACACTTTTCCCATTATCATCCTTAGAAAGTTTAGTAGAAGTACTCATGGGGGTTCTAGAAGGTTTAGCATTTTCTAAGCCAAAATTTTTAACTAAATCTGTAGCATACTTGGATTGAGAAATAAAAAGTCCATCACTACATTGTTTTACTTGTAAACCCAAAAAATATTTAGTTCACCCATAAGTGACATCTGAAATTCGGTATGCGTGATATCAGAAAAATTCTCGATGTTTAGAACAGGGGGAACCAAAAATAATGTCGTCCACATATACTTGTGCGATTAAAACATGCTGATTTTCTTTTCTAACAAAAAATGTTTGATCGTTTACGCAAGGACAAATTTGTGAGACACTAGAAAAGTAGACAATCACTCATACCAAGATCTAGGACCTTGTTTCAATTTATATAAGGCTTTCTTAAGCCTAAATACGTAGTTCGGGTGTACATGATCAACAAATCCTTTGGGTTGTTCTACATATACTTCTTCAGATAAAATTCCATTTAAAAAAGCAGATTTAACATCCATTTGGAATAATTTGAATTGCATATGACAAGAGATGGCAAGAAGGAGACGGACTGATTCCAGATGAGTAACAGGTGCAAAGGTTTTGTCGAAATCAATTTCCTCAATCTGGGAGTATCCCTGTGCTACCAACCTAGCTTTATATCTAATCACCTCCCCATTTTGATGAGTTTTGTTTTTAAAAATCAATCTTATGCCAATAATCTTCGAATCTTTTCGTCTAGGAACAAGATTCCACACATTGTGACTCTGAAATTGAACTAGATCTTATTGCATATCATTTATCCAAAATGAGTCAGAAAGGGCATCATTAACATTTTTAGGTTACTCAAGAGAAACAAAACAAGAAAATTTTGCCACTTGTCGAAGTTTGGATCTAGTTCGAATTGGTTCCGAAGGATTACCAACAATGGTTTCAGTGGGATGATCTTTAGAAACCCAAGTGGGTACTGAAGGACTCTTAAGTGGCAGTGAATCAGTATCATTTTGAGGATCAGTGGATAAATTAGGTCTGTCCTCATCAAATGCTACTAGTTGACTATCTCTTCTCCTTATAATAGTGTCATCTACAGTTACATTAATTGATTCCATAATAGTTTTGGTTCGATAGTTAAAAACACACAATGCCCTACTATTTTAGGAATAACCAAGAAAAATTCCCTTTTCCCCTTGGGTATCAAATTTTGAAAGTTGCTCTCTATCTTTGCAGATGTAGCAAATACTCCCGAAAGTTTTAAAATATTTTAATTTTGGCTTTTTGTGGAACCATAACTCATAAGAGGTTTCTTTGGAATTTTTTCTGAGGTAGATACAATTAATAATGTGACATGCAATTTGGATAGCTTCTTCCTGTAACAACCCATACTTTTGGAGCGACTATTTTATATTATTTTACCTGATGGGCGAATTCTATAAAATAGAGAAAGTTGGAGTAAATAATATTTCCCGTGAATTAAGGGATAATATTTATCGTGTTTCGCCTATTTACTGATATGAGAAGGTAAATAGCATTACATTGTGTTTTATTGCGTCGTTGTACCTTAATGTACTTCAAACGACGGTTATGACTTATATTAAAATTTGAGCATAATTAATGAAATAACATGACGTAGGAACATAAAAACATTGTAAGTTACTCCGAATGCCAAAATAGGGGGTACGGTTGGTTTTAGAATAGTCGAGATAGTCAAAATATGTGCCAAGTTGTATTTTTGAGTTTCGGGCACTTTTGACTGGTTATGACTCAATTATATAGTTACGAGTCATTTTAATGGTGTATTAACCTTTAAAAGAGGGAAATTTATGTTTAGAACCTGTTTAAGTCTCCTAACCCTTTTATTTTCCCATTCTTATGTTAGAAGCCAAGAGAGAGAGAGAGAGAGAGAGAGAGAAGAGAGAGTTGGGAGAAAAAGGAGAAAAGAGAGAAAAATGGAAGATTGGAGCTGGAATTCGTTGCTTCGAGAAGAGAATCTGAGACTACAAACTTGAGGCAAGTTTCTTACTTGCTAGATCAGGATTTAATGTGATGAATTGCATGTATAGTTAGTTTTTGGAGATTTAAACAATTTATGGGTTTTGGAAATTTTTGGTGTTTAATCCTTTACTCTTGATTTAAATTTGATTTGAAGAATATATATTAGTTATTAGTTGTGTAGAAATGATTTGGGAGAGTTAATTATTGTTGTTGTTGAGAGAAATGGAAGATTTGGGTTTTGGGATTTTAGGGTTCATACAACCCATAGCCCAAACTTGGGAATTCTGCAGGGCCGAATCGATTCGTCCCTAGCGAATCGATTCGCCAATGGGGAAGGATACATGTCTGAATAGGGCGAATCGATTCGGACTATCCGAATCGATTCGGTGTTATGTAGAATGGTTGGGTCCTCTTGACCTAATCGATTCGGCCTATCCGGATCGATTCTCTTTCAAGACCGAATCGATTCGGCCAGGGAGAATTGATTCGAAATTCCTGCATTTTTAGGATGTTTTTCCATCTAAGTTTTATCCTTTTTATTTTAAGTTCGAGGTTTAGGAACCTCCCTTTGGGAAGTAATAAAGAGTTCTAGAGGGTTGTTTTGGGTAGACAAATGTCCTAGGCTAGCATGGGGATATTTGGACTTATCCTAAGGGTTAGCTTATAATGGTTAATGTTTCGTTTAGTATAGGAAGTTAACCTAAAATTAATAAAAGGTAAAATGGTAATGTTGGATCATTTGGGAGACTATTATTGAGGGAGACTCACTTTGATGATTTATGGCATTGTTTTGGACTCTTGGAGATTAGTTTCAGGATAATGGCACTTCGGGTCTTAGGTCATTAATAAAATATGACTTTAAGAATAAGAAATACATATTCTAAAATTGGAATTTAATCATTAAGAATAAATGATTTTTGAGAATGTAAAATATGAATGTTTTCAAAGGGAAAAAGAAATGATTTTCGTAAATGATAATTTATGTAAACACACCTCTCTAAATCTCTATCATAAGGGAAGTTGCGCGCGTGAGGTGAAGTCCCCTGGCTAATGAATGCAGGGCGAATATAGTCCTCGACCATATAATTGTTTATTGTATGTTTATTATGCGCTAGTGGGGTAATTCTGGGTGTGGTTATGACCACTCGCAAACATATGGCCGCTTCCCGACGTCTTGCGTTGTAGGATCCCAGGTTTTCTTGGTGATAGGCCCTGGAAGATGATAGCCATTAGTGGGGAAACCCGGACGGGCGGTCTTAGAAACGTTATATGATATGAAATATAACTATTAATAATAATGTGGGACATTATTGATGTTAAAGCATTTTATGATAATAAAATGGCTTTAAAAATATTTCTTGTATGGAAGAAAGGAAATTGAGAAGTTATGATATGTAAAAGCATTTTTATGATAATAAAACTTGCTTTAAATATATTTACTGAATGGGAGAAGGGAAATAGAATTGGTAAAGAAAGAAATGAGATAAAATTGAATTGGTAAACATTTGATAAAATGAATTGCCATTTATATATTTCCTGAAGAGAAATAGGAATTGTGCATGTAGATTGTGAATATTTGAAATGATGTCTCCTTGAGTATATGTAGATGAGTTCTCCCATGCTTATATGATCATTGAGCATTAGCATTGATGTTGCGATAGGTTGTGCTTTTAGAATGAGAGGTGAGAACCTTTATGTTAATTGCGAGAGATAGTTACGTTCATAACTGTCATGCATTTTAGTCACATGGTAATCATATCAAACCGGGCCCTGACCCGTCTATATTTCTTTATTTGCATGCAACTCTTTATCCGTTTAGGTGCTCCTCCGTAAGGGCGCCCGTATTGACCTTTCTATTCCAGTTGTCTCGGAGCTATAGCATTTTGCGGATGTTGTAGGATATTTGTTATAGATGATTCCTTCCATTGTACTCTAGTTATGTTCAATATATTTATTCGGGCGTGTTGCCCATGCTTTGTACTCATTTATTTTAATGTGATATTTAATTTGTAATACTTGGTGTAACCTGTTTGTATTAGTCTGTTAACCGACAGCTTATTCGGTTATAGATTTATGCATATTGTTATTCTTTTACCCGTTGATTTTTGGTATCCACCGTTTTTGCAAATGGGATTGTCTAAGTGTTTTTTTTACTTATAAAAATTTAATTTGACAGTCCATTTTCTAAAATAATTGGTGGTTATCTCGTACTATTATTTTAATGACAGTGATGCTAAGAATGGACCATCTATGATTCCTGTAATTATTGGAGTATCGGGTTGGCCACCTCTTATTTTAGTAAGTGGATTATCATAGATGGTATCAGAGCATCAGGTTCTAGAGTCCTTAGGAATTTGTGCGGACGTACTACGATTTTAGTGCTATTTTTGGTTTGATGTAGATCCATAGGATTGGGATTGTTGATATCTCATGTGAGATTTCGTTGTCTTGTCGTAGTGTAGGAATTTAGAAAATCTTTTGTGCGCTCACTTGAGACTCGTAGGTCGACTAATGAAGGGCGTCAGAGAAAGTCGTTATGAAGGCATCACGAGACGGGACTACTAAGAACTGTAAGCTGTAGTTGGGGATGAGGGCCACTTTGGAGGTCTCTCCCTTCGTAGCATTATCTTATATTGCTTCCACAATTACTAAGTACAATAGATATAGTTTCCAAGTACCTCTATAAATAGAGAGTGGTAGTAAGCTTGCAATTTTAAGCGATGTTGATTTGAAGTTGAAAAGGCCCTTGACAAGGACCACGTGTTGAAGTTAAGCCAGATGGAGGAAGTGTAACCTCATTCTGTAGAAGTATGAGGCCCAAGAGCTTTGGTCTAGAGAGGGGTATAGAAGTGCCCAGATGTGAAGATTGGAGGAAAATCTTTCACCCATAGGAGTAAGGTCGAAATGGCGAGAAAGGTAGTCGCCATATTTTGGTGGAGCAGGAAGCTTTGCCCATAGAGAAACCCGTTGGATATTTTTAACAGCGAGTTTCTCTGGGATAACAAGAATAAAGAGAAAGTAGATTCTCAAATATTCACCCGAGGTTTGGTCAGAGGCCGACCGTGAATAAGGAGTGATACGGGTAAGGAAACCGTGCACCGAAGTAGGTAGGTACAAGGTAGAAAGATCCCTTCAGGGGAATGATAGGCTCACGAATAAGTGTTGTTAACACTTCAGGAGAACTAGTGTTCATGAGACCCCATTGGTGGATATCCACCCGGGGAAGATTCGTTGAAGTAAGGCAGGGGAGGCCGGCAGCATGATCTCTTTTATCGAGGAAGTTATTAGAACTACGCGGTTAATCGCCAGGGTAGCTAGAGATGGAGAAACGGTTTTGACGTGGAATATAGAACCACGCATTTTAACCTTGTTGATTGGAGAACAAGGGAAAGAATGGGATGCCTAGTCGTGACATTAAGGGAAGTAGTTTGGTTCAGATAAGACTAGAATACTATGTCTAGGAACCATTAGTGTTGGCCAGTGGTGATTGGCAAAAAAAATGTTGGCGAGAATTCCACCTTAGTACAGGGTGGTGCATTCCTTGAGATAGATGGAGTAGCATGGTATTAACCCTAGATTCGGGTGTGTAAATTGAGCTTGTGGTGATATCGATATTATTATAGTGAGTGTATCTATATGACTTCTATAGTAGGGAAGTTCTATATTTTTTCTTCGCTCGTTATAAGGCGAGTGATGATATTTTAAAAATATGTGTGTGGTATGTGCTACTCGTATTATATGTGTTATACGAGTAGGCATATTCTTGGTTTGGGTGGAGCGATAGCAAGCGAATAAATTGTGAGGCTATCATATTTGTAGTTCCATAATGGAACTAGTTATTCTATAACATCTCACTTGTATACATGATTGAGACTTTATAGATATGGTTTAAGGTATGTAAGAATTTTCTTTTTATTCTATTTCATTCATTTTGCATGTATGATGTTGCCTTATCTCCACGACCAACAAAGTTAAGTAGTAATGCATAAGAGGGGTTCCTTATTTGGATTTCGCTTTGCGAGACGCTCTACGCGTGAACCTTAATGACGTTGGAAGTGGAGAGATGTTGTATTTATTTCTTTCTTTCTTTGTTTTCTTTCTTTCTGTTGGTAGAGTGCTGGGTTGGAAGGTTTATCCGAGAATCACGTGATTGAGTGATTAAAGGGCTACTAAAGTGCGATATAGAAGCACTGTGAATAGTTCTCTCCTCTGATCGATGTGAGGGAGACTGAGATAAGAAAGTCGAATTGAGACTTATGGTTATGCCTTGATGAGAAGGCTATTTAAAAAATGTATGTATACATATGAGGATAAAGTATTTGTGAGACTTTACAGAAAGTAAACGTCGGATTAGTTGAAATTTTCAATTATTTGAAATGATAGAGCATAGAAGTAGAAGCGCATTAGTAGAGTTAAGAGTTAAAAGTTTAGCATTCCCGATCATGTGTCTTAGACCGTTATATCTCGATGACCGACGATGCAAGGTAGTAGTGTAATGGGAGGGTTCCTTATTTTGATTTCGCTCTACGAGATGTCCCACGCATGAAACCGAGCGAATGTCAAAAGTTGAGAAAGGTCTTGGACACTAGGGATATAGTTAGTATAATACTTATACGACTTGATTAGGGTGTATATCGACCTTAGGATTGTTAGGATGTAAGGCCTTTAGGGCATGCATCGTTATTTTAGGATGATAGTAGGTAGTTGACCACGCATAGGTTTGTGGGTTAACTCTAAGAGGGATTAGGTCCCTAGAAAGAAGAAGTATGGAATCTTGAATGATTTGGGTTGCTAGGCCAAATGAGGTGAGGCCTCTCTTAGATAGAGCGTTACGTCGGTAACCTAACTTTTGGGGAGTCAAAAGGATGAGCTGACTTTTACTCCTGCACTCTTGTTGTTAAGATCGAGAGTGGATTTAGCGAATGAGTCTCTACCAGGAACGGGACGTATTGATACTGGAGCATGGACCCGTTATTTATACGTCTCACAAACTTAAACTTTGTGAGAAGTATTATCCCCCGCTTGATTTAGAGTTCGTAGCGGTAGTATTCACCTTAAAGAAATAGAGGCACGTCTTCCTGGGTAGGAAATTTGGTCTTGTCACGAGCAATAAGTTGTATAATATATTATTGTGGTGACAGAGTTGGTGTTTGGAGTTCGTGAAGGACTATCGATTGGATATTCCCTTTCGCTAAGGGAATGCGAATGGGGTAGCTGACGCGCCGAGTAGAAAACCCGTCGGAGAGATTAATGAAGGCATGGAAAGCTGAGTAAAATGAGCCTAACTAGGAGGATGTTACAGTAAGAGCATTCATGTCCGAGATTGACCATTTCACCACTAGTGTGAAGGGACTAGTGGGGGAACAAGGAAAGGTTTATTTTTGGACATTTTCTTTGAATTGCCAACACCGCAATTGTCATGATCCTATTTGAGATAATTGTTGATAGTTTGACCAAATCATTGCTTTTTCGGCCAATGTGGGCAGACTATTTATGGAGGAGTACGCCCAGTTCTTTATGGTGGAGTATGGAACTGTATGAGATGCCTATCAATATAGTGTTGGACCGAAACAAGATTCTCGTGTCAAGTTTTTTAGTAAAGTTTCCAGGAAGAAATGGCAACTGTATGGAAATGGGGTATATCCTACCACCCGTAAGTGGATGAATGAATGGAGAAAGTTAACCAAATGATGAAAGGCGTACTTCGAATGGGCATGTTTGACTTAAAGGAAGGATAGGAGCAATAGCCTTTATGGATCAAAATTTCATACAATAATTCGGATAATTTTTTCTCTAAGGATGCCACCGTTTGTGGCCTTGTGTAGCCAGCTAAGTAATTCGCCCGCTCGTTGGTTGGAACCAACGGACAATATATTCCTTGGACTGGAGTGGTACATAAATATTTCTCTAATGATTGATCTCATTGAGCCACATACTTTCAAAGGCTACGCCGACTCGAATAGAGGTCATGTAGTATTGGAGGTAGGGAATTAGTTTTAATACAGTATTTCCCTAAGAAGGGTATAATGTGATTCAGGAGAAAAGGTAACTTGTGCCGAGTTATGTAGGCATCTTCTTCCATCGAAGAATGGGAGGATCAATAATTCTTGAGGAACGACTAGGTGCAACATTAGAACACGATGAGTGTAGACTAAAATTGAAAGTGATGACCTTAGTCCGAGTCCAATGGGGACGCCACAATACGAAGAAGTTAGCTAAGGATGAAAGAACGATAGTTTCGAATAGTATACCCTTAACATGATTATAGGGTACGCCTGAATTTTGAGGGAAAAATTCCCTTAGAAGGGGGGGGGGGGGGGGAGAGTGTAACAACCCAGACTTTTGGAGAGGCTCTTTTATATTATTTTGCCTGAAGGGCTAATTCTATAAAATAGAGAAAGTTGGAGTAAATATTATTTCCCGTGAATTAAGGGATAATATTTACCGTGTTTTGTCTATTTACTGATACGAGAAGGTTAATAGCATTATATTGTGTTTTATTGCGTCGTTGTACCTTAATGTACTTCAAATGACGGTTATGACTTATATTAAAATTTGCGCATAATTAATGAAATAACATGACGTAGGAACATAAAAACATTGTACGCTACTCCGAATGCCAAAATAGGGGGTGCAGTTGGTTTTAGAATAGTCGAGATAGTCAAAATATCTGCCAAGTTGTATTTTTGAGTTTCGGGCACTTTTGACTGGTTATGACTCAATTATGTAGTTACGAGTCATTTTAATGGCGTATTAACATTTAAAGGAGGGAAATTTATGTTTAGAACCCGTTTAAGTCTCCCAACCCTTATATTTTCCAATTCTTATGTTAGAAGCCAAGAGAGAGAGAGAGAGAGAAGAGAGAGTTGGGAGAAAATGGAGAAAAGAGAGAAAATTGGAAGAATGGAGCTGGAATTCGTTGCTTCGAGAAGAGAATCTGAGGTTACAAACTTGAGGCAAGTTTCTTACTTGCTAGATCATGATTTAATGTGATGAATTGCATGTATAGTTAGTTTGTGGAGATTTAAACAATTTATGGGTTTTGGGAATTTTTGGTGTTTAATCCTTTACTCTTGATTTAAATTTGATTTGAAGAATATATATTAGTTATTAGTTGTGTAGAAATGATTTGGGAGAGTTAATTATTGTTGTTGTTGAGAGAAATGGAAGATTTGGGTTTTGGGATTTTAGGGTTCATACAACCCGTAGCCCAAACTTGGGAATTCTGCAGGGCCGAATCGATTCGTCCCTAGCGAATCGATTCGCCAATGGGGAAGGATACAGGTCTGAATAGGGCGAATCGATTTGGACTATCTGAATCGATTCAGTGTTATGTAGAATGGTTGGGTCCTCTTGACCGAATCGATTCGGCCTATCCGGATCGATTCGGCCAGGGCGAATCGATTCGAAATTGCTGGATTTTTAGGATGTTTTTCCATCTTAGTTTTTAGCCCTTTTCTTTTAAGTTCGAGGTTTAGGAACCTCCCTTTGGGAAGTAATAAAGAGTTCTAGAGGGTTGTTTTGGGTAGACAAATGTCCTAGGCTAGCATGGGGATATTTGGGCTTATCCCAAGGGTTAGCTTATAGAGGTTAATGTTCCGTTCAGTATAGGAATTTAACCTAAAATTAATAAAAGGTAAAATGGTAATGTTGGAACTTTAGGGAGAATATTATTGAGGGAGACTCACTTTGATGATTTATGGCATTGTTTTGGACTCTTGGAGACTAGTTTGAGGATAATGGCACTTCGAGTCTTAGGTCATTAATAAAATATGACTTTAAGAATAAGAAATATATATTCTAAAATTGGTATTTAATCATTGAGAATAAATGATTTTTGAGAATGTAAAATATGAATGTTTTTAAAGGGAAAAAGAAATGATTTTCATAAATGATAATTTATGTAAACACACCTCTCTAAATCGCTATCATAAGGGAAGTTGCGCACGTGAGGTGAAGTCCCCTGGCTAATGAATGCAGGGTGAATATAGTCCTCGACCATATGATCGTTTATTGTATGTTTATTCTGTGCTAGTGAGGTAATTCTGGGTGTGGTTATTACTCACTCGCAGACATATGGCCGCTTCCCGACGTCTTGCGTTGTAGGATCCCAGGTTATCTTGGTGATAGGTCCTGGAAGATGATAGCCATTTAGGGGCGCGCACAGTGGGGAAACCCGGACGGGCGGTCTTAGAAACGTTATATGATATGAAATATAACTATTTATAATAATGTGGGACATTATTGATGTTAAAGCATTTTGTGATAATAAAATGGCTTTAAATATATTTCCTGGATGGAAGAAAGGAAATTGAGAAGTTATGATATGTAAAAGCATTTTTATGATAATAAAACTTACTTTAAATATATTTCCTGGATGGAAGAAGGGAAATAGAATTGGTAAAGAAAGAAATGAGATAAAATTGAATTGGTAAACATTTGATAAAATGAATTGCCATTTATATATTTCCTGAAGAGAAATAGTAACTGTGCACGTAGATTGTGAATATTTGAAATGATGTCTCCTTGAGTATATGTAGATGAGTTCTCCCATGCTTATATGATCATTGAGCATTAGCATTGATGTTGCGATAGGTTGTGCGTTTAGAATGAGAGGTGAGAACCTTTATGTTAATTGCGAGAGATAGTTACATTCATAATTGTCATGCATTTTAGTCACATGGTAATCATATCAAACCGGGCCTTGACCCGTCTATATTTCTTTATTTGCATGAAACTCTTTGTTTGTTCAGGTGCTCCTCCGTAAGGACGCCCGTATTGACCTTTCCATTCCAGTTTACCTAGAGCTATAGCATTTTGCGGATGTTGTAGAATATTTATTATAGACGCTTCCTTCCATTGTACTCTAGTTATGTTCATTATATTTATTCGGGCATGTTGACCATGCTTTGTACTCATTTATTATAATGTGATATTTAATTTGTAATACTCGGTGTAACCTGTTTGTATTAGTCTGTTAACCGATAACTTATTCGGTTATGGATTTATGCATATTGTTATTCTTTTTCCCGTTGATTTTTGGTATCCACCGTTTTTGCAAATGGGATTGTCTAAGTGTTTTTCTTTTACTTATAAAATTTTAATTTGACAGTCCGTTTTCTAAAATAATTGGTGGTTATGTCGTACTATTATTTTAATCGACAGTGATGCTAAGAATGGACCATCTATGATTCCTGTGATTATTGGAGTATCGGGCTGGCCACCTATTATTTTAGTAGGCGGGTTGTCACAATGTCCAGAAATATCTAGGGAGATTCTTAGCATGTAACATAACACTAGTCATTTCTTGTAAAGTCCTATTCTTACGTTCAGCTATACCATTTTTCTATGGGCTTTTGGGAGCCCTAAACTCATGTTTATAGCTATTATCTACACAATACTCAGAAATACCAGAGTCCTTGAACTCTCCACCTCTATCACTCCTAATTCGACACACCTGGGTGTCCTTCTCATTCTCAATTTTCAATATGATTCTTAAGAATTCATTGAAGGTATATGATTTTTATTTCATAAAAGCTACCCATTTATATCTCGTATAGTCGTCCACTACAACTAGGATGTAATAGTTTCCATATAAACTAACAGTTCTTGAGGGACCCATAAGGTCCATGTGTATAAGTTCTAGAGGCTTAGTGGTCAGGACATCTTTAACTTTCTTGTGAGGAGATTTACTTATTTTACCTTCCTAACAAGGTCAACATATAGGATTAAAATAATTTTTAATTTTAGGTAAACCTCTAACTATCTCTTGGCAACTCAATCTTTTAAGATTATCATAATTCATGTGTACCAATCTATTATTCCATAGATCAGAATCCTCTAATCTAGCAACATAGCAAGATTCATAATTGGGAATTACTGTGTAATAACTCTCCAGGGTTCTGTTTCCTATTAAAATACAATTACCTTTTTCATATATAATTTTTCAATCATTTTTTGAAATGGTAACTGAGTTATTGGAGTCAAAAAAATTAAGATATACTTAAGAGATTAGCTTTAATGCCTTTAACTAAGAGAACATCATTCAGTTAAGGAAGCTCACTTAATGTTCCCTTACCTATGATCTGAGATGAAACACCATCTCCAGACATGACACTACCTCCGAGGAATTCTGTCTTGTTTTTTAATTTGGTTTCATCCCCGATCATATGTTTAGAACATCCAGAGTCTAAGTACCATCCAGTTGAACTTCTTTGTGCCTTTAAAGAAGAAATGACAATGTTGCACTTGAGTTGGGGTAATAAATCATCTTTTCTAATCCAAATAGGCACAGTTTTAAAAATTTTGTTGCCTTTTGATTTAAAAAAGGTTTGAGGGGTCTTTCTGAATGATTTTTTCTTAGTCTTGGACCATCCATTTTCTTTTTAGAGTTAGAGTTGTTTGTGTCCTGTCTAGGGAGTACATAAGTATTTCTCGATTTCCTAGAATAGTTAAAGTTTAGGTAGGTTGGGGTGTATAACCTTTTCTGGAAACATTCATCAAGTGTATGGTCGAAAATATGGCAGTAGGAATAGTACTGATGAGTATAGGTCTTGACTTTATTTCTAAAGTCTTTGAAAATTGGCTTGGATCTATTAGGTAAAGTAGTCCAGTTGTCATTATATTTAGGTTTCTGTCTTTGGTCTCTGGTAGAAGTAAAAACATATTTGGTCTGAGTGTTTGGATTCATCTGTTGATTGTACTGATTATGTGTTTCTTGAGATACATTGAAACAAGATTCACCTTTTTGAACATTTTGACAAGTTTGACCTTATTTTACAAACGTAACATTTTGAGGAGAAACTTTGGTCTTACTTGTGTGCACTATTTCTCCAAAGCCAAGGCCAGATTTATCTTTAGAGTCAAATTTTCTTCCAGTAATAATTTTTTCATAAGACTTAGTTTGTGTTTCAAAGTGTTGGAATTTTTTAAACACATTTGAAACCATTTTCTTTGACTCTTCTAGTTCAACAAGGGTTGCCTTGTATTTCTATTCAAATTCATGGTTCTTTTGAATCAAATCTTTTATTTTCAAGGCATAGTCTTCAATCGCAGTCTCGTGAGCAACACATTGGGTAGTATAATCTTCAGTGTTCTTTCTAATGGTCTGGTTAAGCAAATCGATATGCTCACTTAAGGATTTTATCATTTTTCTATGAGAGCACTCTTCTTAACCATTTTAGTGTATAACTCATGTTTATCAGGCAGATCATCATTAGACTCGCTAAGTGCATCGTGTGAAGTGTCCTATATTTTTTTGATAGGATCTTTACTTACACACAGGTTCAATTCGTCATCGACATTATCACTTCGACTCACATACAGTCTTTCAGTAGTAATATGAACAAAATTATCAGCAATATCATTAACAACATCAACATGCATAGTAGGTTCAGGAGCAGGTAAGCATGCATCATCACTATATACTATCTTAGCAAAGAAGGACATGCGATACTAATTATCTAGGTTGACTCTATTTCATCCTCATCAGAATCACTAGAGTCATCCCATGTCTTACACATATTGGCCTAGTTTATTGTTATTGTTATTAAGACTAGTTGGACATTTACTAGCATAGCGACCTAGTTTACCACAACAGTGACATTTAACATCTTTTATGTCAGGTTTAGGTCTGTTAGGGTCATAATTCTTCCTACTGTCATAAGTGTGTTTGGTATTGTCTCTGTCATGAGGTCTGTGAAATTGATTACCTTGATAAATTGATTTTCTTTATTTAGAGGCTGTAACATTTCTAAATTTCAAAATCTTTTTGAAATTCTTACTCATAAAGCTATATCATTGTAAAAATTTTCCAAATCACAGTTTTTAAGACAAACATTGTCAAAATCTAGAGTGTTCAATTTAGGCACTGGGAATTTAGAATAAATCATAACATTTGAATTAGAGCCTTTATTAGTTTATCTGATCAATTGCTTTTTAAATTCTGGTTCTAATTCTACAGCCCTCAGTTTACTGCTAAGTAATTCATGAGTCATATCAGAGTCATTCATTTCTTCAATAGCATATCTCTTGTTGTCAAATTTAGATGGAAATGACCTTAGAATCTTTTGAACAATTTCCTTTCTACTATAATTTATGCCATTAGCATGAAGTTTTGTAAAGATAATAGTTAACCATATATAGAAGTCGCCAAATGATTCATTGTCATTCATAATCAGGGTGTTATATTATTGGATGATCATTTGAGTTTTTCCAGCCTTGACACGTTCATCACCCTCATGAGAAATGACTAATGTGTCCCACCTCTTTTGAAGTAGAACATATGGATATTCTTTTGAATTCATGTTCGTTAATGGACATAAAAATGGCATTCTTTCCTTTGTTATTATCTAGAGTTGCTTTTTTCTCTTCCTTAGTAAATTCACCGAGAAGTTTCTTAATTCTTGTTGGATCAATTTCAGAAGTAGGTTTAGTAGGATGTTCAAACCCTGTTTCAATCATTTCCCAGACTTCATCACCAAGGGTTCCTTTAATGAAAGAAGTCATTCGTACTTTCCAATATGAAAAGTTATTTCCATCAAAGAGTGGTGGTCTGGATAGGTTACCTAACTTCTCAAAACTTTCTTCCATATTAAAAAAAATTTCAGAAAGAAGTGTTGAAAACAATTTCTTAAGTTTCAGGATCACAAAAGGTGTTCCTACTCTGATACCAGTTGAAGAAAAGATTTAATGCTAAAGGCTTGTTTACAAGGTCAATAACAAGCTGTTATAAATTGTGTAAACTCTGAATAAACTTTTTGGGCAAAACTCATTTTGAAAATGCGTTGTACAGACTTTCTGAATGTATGGTTTAGATTTGATAGGTGATTACCTTTCTTTTAAAATTTAAGAAACATCTACTAAAGTTACCATGCAATCACAACCACAACAACAGTTAAGAATATTCAAAGGAATGGACACAAGAATTTTTAACATGGTTAAACCCTTAATCAGGGTAAACATCCACGGTGCCCTCTACGACACAAAACAAAAATTCACTAGAATAAAGAATCAAGTTACAACACTTAAGCAAACACACAAGGGTCCTAAATATAAGTTCATAATTATACCTACATGAGCTACTCCACTCCAAAGGTTTCTAACTAGAACTGATCTCTCCTTTGCCTTTTCCTTGACCTCATTCTCTTTGACTTCTGACTCCAGTAACTCTTTTAACTTTTACGTCTCAAACAAACCACTGTGTATAAGTGTTTGTGCGAGAAGTGTTTGTGATGTGCACTATATGCGCATATGCAACTCACCCTCTCAGAATTATTTATACAGACGTTCCTATCAAATTACAAACAGATCTAGAATGAATAGGATATTTCCAAGTCTGCATTTTACAAATCAAGACTTCTTGATCTTTCTATTAATCCACAGATCTCAAGGTTACCTCGTTCAAAAGACAGCCAAGGTCTTAAACAATTTTAGTATTTTGAAAATATTTTTTGAAATTGTAAACCACCAATTGATATCCAAACTAAACTATAAGTCTATATCGTAAAAATAGAATCAGAAATAACATACATAAATTAATTCAAATGATTTTGTAAAAGAAACTTCTAACTCAAGATCATATATAGAAGAACAACCTTGCTTTCAAAAATGGCCAAGGTCCTATGTGTCTCTTTTTATTTTTGAACACGTTTATTTCACAAAATGTTAAATAAAAACCAAGAAACACAACGCTCTTAAGTATTTGGTTTTTATTGAAGCCCTAGAAGTTTATTTTTCAAAAACTTTTGAATCAAATGGATCTGAAGACAACGATCCAAAAAAGAGAACTGAAAAATAGGCGTGTTATGTTCTCTTTGGAAAATCTCAAGTTTCAATATATGAAACTTGATATTTTCTCAGAGAGGTGTTTTAAGAAAGTCTTAAAACAAAAGAGGTCTTCTACAAGACATCAACCCAACTACCAAACCCACAGAAACCCTAGATTGGTTCTATCTCTCGTAGTTTTTGGTTTCTGGTAAAGGTGTTTGAAGTTTAAAACTGTTTGGGTTTAAGGTATTCCCTCAGAGGTGATGAAGGACGAAGATGGATTGATATTCTTCCTTTCTTTCTGTATTTTCTCTCAAATTTCTTCCTTTTGTTTGTCTTCTCTCTGGGATGATTTGAACAAAATTCTCAAAATGCTGAGGGTAAGTCCGATTTCATAGTAAGCGAAGGAAGGATCTAGAACATCGTTGGTAATCAATGGATGAGATTAAGTCACACAGTTTGACTAATGATCCAATGGTTTATAGCCTACCGGTGAAATGAACGAATTTCATTGCGTGATAGTTAAGCACTAGGATTATAATACAACATATAAAGACCATTGATAAAACTAATTCAAAGGTTGAGATTAGTGATTGAGGTTGAGTCTATGATAAAACACAAATCCACCCGTATGGCTTCCAACACGTGTATGGACAAGATGAATTATAATTGGGATTTGGATTTGGGATTTTAATTATTTTCCCGCATAAGTTTAACTAAAATGAGAACCTTGGGATTTGGCTAATTATAATTGGGATTATATTCTTATTTGACTGTTTTTAGAGGCTTGAAGATAATTAGTGGAAGTTATGGGTTAAAATTGGAGAAAAATTAAGTAAATAAAAAAGAGTCATTCGAACGAAAGTTGAGTCATTCAACCGAGAATCAAGGCTCATTCAAAATAAAGTATTAAATGAGCTTTGAACGAAATCCCATTGTATAAGTGATCAGGTTCGTTTGATGGTCATTAGAATCAAGGGATTGAACAACACGTCCTTCTCTTTCAAATGAGGGGCGAATCTCATTCGAACGAGGTTAATCAAATTTTCAAGCCAAGCTGCCCTTGTGCATTGTCTCATTCGGGGTCGTTCGATTAATGAGTTGTAGAGATCTGTTGAACCCAAATTGGGTAAAAATAGGATTTTAACGCTTTTAATTATTTTTACAATGGTTTTTTAGTTCATTTGGGCCATGGAGAGTTATAAGGATATATATATATATATATATATATATATATATATAGAGAGAGAGAGAGAGAGAGAGAGAGAGAGCGAAGGGTGGCCTTCCACCATTTTTGAGATTCTCTCCACCACAAACCACCACTCCACCACCATATATCAACCTTAAATCATCATATTCTTCTAGTCTTCGCCATATCCAAGCTTTAGATACCCATTTTCTCCAATGTTGGGCATAGTTATGAATTTGTAGAGGTGTCGTTGGGGGATTTTTAAAGAAGATGAATATGGAGCTTTCATGGAGTTTGAATAGGGTTTTTGAAGGGTTGTACTTGGAAGCAAAACAAAGCATGGTTTTAAGTGGGGTGACCTCCTTAAGTCCACCTTAAGAGGTGGGAGGTTGTCATTTTCTTATATTTTCCATGCATTCCATTGTTAGTGCTTCATTAAGGTGGGAAAACGTAATCTTACATTGAGACTCTTTTTGGAGTAATTAATAGTCTTGTTGTTAGAATATAAGAGTAGAATGCTTATGAACTTGATGATGAGTTTTCTAATAAAATTATTAATAAACATTTTAATGAAAATAAAATGTTGAAAAAATGTCATTTGGTTGAGATTAAATGATGAATGCATATTTCAAAGTTTTTGAAATAAAGATTGAGATTTTCATGAAGTTGATGCGTTTTCTAGAAGCTTGATGTTTAAAATTTTATGAAATAAAATGTTTGAAAATGATGTTGATTTTGCTAAAATAAATGTTCATGTAATGATTAACTCCAAATTAAATAAGTCAAATCACATAAACAATCCAAGCATTCGAAGAAATAAGGAAAATTCCCTTCGGGGAAAAACCACTATTTCAGCACTATATCAGAATTGATAGACACTAGAAGACTTATAGACTACTTAGCTCACTAAGTATAACGTGAAATTATTCAAGTCTTCTATAGATACTTCACAGTCCAGCACCATCCATAAGAAATGGTATTCTCTCCGTATTCATCGATCATTCTTTTTCTTTAGCAATGCTGCCACACCTCCACAAATCAGTAGTAGAGAAAATATATACAAGAGTATTTAAACAAGGAATTTGTTTGTCTTGATTTGGTAAAGTGATATTTAAAGTTCCAAGGAGTGTGGATGAAAATTTGATAGCGTTTGATCATAAAAAGGTCTCTAAAATGGCTTTCTAAAGAGTTTAATCCCGTATCTCTATTTATAGGGAAGTTTGCTGCAAAGAGATATGCATTAGGAATTTGGATCAGATTTAAAAAAAAAAAAAAAAACTCGCACGCTCATTTGAATGACCTGGTATCTCATTCGAACGAGGTATCCTTTTTCATTCCAACATGTTTCCAATGAAACTTTGAATAAAATTTCATAGATTACCAAAAGGCGTCACTTTAGATTTTGTTCAAATGTGTAAAGCCGTTGTAACGATGTACCCAATCTCATTTGAATGACACCCAACGAAACTTCGAAAAACATTCCAGAATTGACCAAAAGGCGACAACCCAGATTTCATTCAAATGAAGGAGTCTGGCTCTAACAACACTGTGTAAATCATTTGAACAACATGTCAAACTCATTCTAACAATTTAATGAGATTTCAAAATTTCCTTTAAAAAATATTTTCAAATGCAAACTCTATAAAAATGACCTCCCTCAAAAATTAAATTCTATACCAAACTACCTCATGGCTTTTTTGGGTAAAGTTGTGACGAACGATCTCCAATCTTGTAAATGTCATCAACTTCTTATTTTCGAATACATAGAAGTAGTCTTGAAGGTGCAGTGGTGTGTAACGAGATAAGAAAAATAAAAACTTAATGAAGCAATTATATATTCTTGCTCTTACATAATTTGTGACACCCCGCCTAATAAAATACCGGGTGATCTGTCCTATACCAAATTAAAACAGGAATCCCAGTTGGTTCATCATTAGCATCATTGTCGTAAACCTTTTTAAAACTTACTAACCACCTAGTATTCCAAAAGTTGGTGCAAATTTTTATCTTATCAATTAAACCAAATAGTATATGCGGAAATAAATAAAATCCATTCACACAACTGAATTAAATCAACTGAATAAATAATGATTACATGCTGAATAAACCATCGGTCACTAAAGTAAATAATTCAATACAAATATTCAACACCAGAATAAAATAAATCTAAAAACTGAACTGAAAGCCTGGGCAACATGCCCTAAATAAAACTGGAACTGATAAATGATTCCTACTCTAGGAAGGAAAGAACGATGCGTCTAATCCAAGCTACTGTTAGCTTCCATATATGCCGTAACTCCGTGTCATTGGAATAGAATATCAATCATGTCGTCCCTGTGGCTGGAAACATAAAAGGTTTTGAAAATAGTTTTATACCAAGGGTTAAAACCCAAAACATTTTGAAAATATTTAGCAAGTGAATTAACTGCAGTAATTTAAAATGCATGAATGCACTTCATATAAAAATTAGTGTCGCACTTTCTTGAGGACATTCTTACCCCTCCGCTATTATGCACACCTAATGGTTACTGTAACCCCACCTAGTTGTACTACCCCATCCAACTAGTCCTGGTATAATCTCCCCTTACCATACCACTCTAACCCGAGTATAATAATTCCTCGATTAATAATTTATCTCACTGATTAACTTAATTAATTTCCTTTAGATGATAATCATATAACTGTGTCACAACTTATATAAAACAATTACATCACACACTGTATTATTACCCGCATATGATATTTAATACCATTATATACGTACCTTTACCACAACATCCACACATATATCACATGTATATCCATCCCTTCGAGTATACCCTCTCCGGATGATTCCCTCTAAAGTGCTATCTTACTAGGTGTGCTCACATAACCTAGATACCCGAGTTGGAATCTCTCACCAACTTGGCCCAACATATAAACATAGTGTAGGCGGTCATATTCCTTCCCTGAAAGTGAGATAAACCCCTCACCCATATACCGGACGCTATGACCTGGGGATATACTCACCCTACTCCTCAAGCTAGGGGATTCACCCACATCACGCAATCTCCCTTGGCATCACTAGACTATATAACTTAAATAAATATCTAGTCCCAGATATTTAGTAGCACACACAAAGTACACACATGTATATATATACACTATCACTACACCGTATATATATATATATATATATAATATAAATTCTGGCTTTACCATGTACTAAAACCCGTAACACTAGCCTATATATTCCCGAGTCTATGGTACGACTCTAAATTTATTAATCTATCATTAATAAATTTCATTACCTTCCCGAGTCTACGATCCGACACTAATTTAATTAATTAACATATTAATAAATTTATCACTTTCCCGAGTCTACAATCCGACTCTAATTTAATTAATTAACACATCAATTAATTATTACCAATCCGAGTCTATGGTCCGACTCTAATTTAATTAATTTACAAATCAATTAATTAATACCAATTCGAGTCTACGGTCTGACTCTAATTTAATTAATTTACACATTAATTAATTAATACCAATCCGAGTCTATGGTCCGACTCTAATTAATTAATTTAACACTTGGTGTCGCCCAACCATTATACTCGGACTCGCTCACTTGGCCCGTACCGTCGTTAATACCCGATTCTATATTTCGCCCCATAACTAATTAATTACACCTCAACTCCTTTAATAATGTAGTGCCTCTCAACTACAATACCCGAATATTTTCCCTCAGTCCAAAATCAATAGTCACAAATTATTTCCCAAAATTTATTCATCTCATGGCATACAACCTCCTAAACCCAATTATATCACCTTATAACTGCTAAGGAATATGTGTCACATATGAATTTATCACTAAATAATAGTAGGGATTAATTCCTAAATTAATTTCCCTTATATATATAAAACTAGCCGAATTGCCAAAATTCTGGGACCATCGACCGATCGATCCCCCTGGGTCGATCGATCAATCGAGTAGGTATTTGTCTTCTCCGGCTTGCTGTTTCAACCATTATTAACCCATCCAAGCTTCTACCTTCTCCCATAAAAATCTCCGATCATAATCCACCATATTAACATATGAAAAGAGGTTTTACTCAACCTAGAAGCCTTAATTCAATCACCAATTTCCACAAATCATAACGCTTTACAGATTCGGGTTTTACCCGGGTTTCAAACACCCAAACACTTTAAATTTCTAATATCAGAATTTAAATGTTCATTCATGCTGGATTTAAGCATACGGTTCATATTCCTAAACTACAGAATCATGAAACCTACTAATGTCATCCCAAATCTCATCATGATATACCATTTCCCAAATGCCGATTTCACCCGAATACCCATTTATTCCCAAAATGGATTTTGGTTTACACATCACAAAAATATGAATTGATTATCAACAATTTAGAATCATAACAGTTAACCACTTGCCTGGAATCGTTTGTAGGGTCTGATCCGTTGGTGTAGTTAAGGTGTTGATGAAGAACACCCCAATTAGTCCTTTAATTTGGCTCCAAAAATCCCCAATTGGCTCTTGATTTTCTTTCCTTTGTGTCTATCTCAAACCGTAGGTTTAGAATTTGTTAACTGTCGTTCAACTTTTCCCCCAATTAGGTTTAAAATCCCTAATCTTGTTTTAGGCCATACGGGCCTAATTTAAATGGCCCAAATCACTTCGTGTGGGCCCGAGTATGTCCAAAAATGCCTCGAGACCCGATTACTACCCCCCGAGTACTCTTTTCTATCTATCTCGACCCATCCGGACTCAACCGTGCACTCAAAATCGTCATAAAAAATACTTTATAGCATTCTCCAAATTTGACCTCGAAACTGCGACACACATTAATTCGAAAAATTTGCTTAAAGTCGCCCAATAATAAATAATTCCTCCCACTCAAATAAATTCTCCAAATCATAAATTTAAGTTTCTCTAATTTAAATATTTCTATTTCTCCCAAAAATAATTAAATTTTAAATCGTCAGAATTACGGGGTGTTACATACTTCCCCATTACAAAGGAATTTCGGCCTCGAAATTAAGATGAGCCTAGTGCTCCAAGCTTTGAATATCACTTTCTAGACATATGCCTCTAAGCTCGCTATATCTATCTCTCCCGCTTCTAACTATAAATTACAGAAATATGCATTTTAATTAACCAGGGCACCCATACACCCTTACCCGTTCTTGACCGCACAAAAGTTTCCTGAATTAACCCGGGTGACCATACACCCTATCCCCATGCTTTACCGCACAAAAGTTACCCGCCTATACTAGCCGTGACCCGTAATATAACTTCCAACCCGTAGTCATATCACATATATAAATAATAATACCCGGGGTACACAACCCACGTACTAACGACCGAACATATCCCCACTTCCAACGTTGTGCTAAGTTTCATGCGTGGGACGTCTCGCAAAGCGAAATCCCAAACAAGGACCCCCCGATACACTACTACCTAACATTGTCGGTCGTTGAGATCTGTTAGATCCTCAGTCCATAGTACGTACCCCCAAATACTTGTCTATTAACACAAAATCATACACGCCCACTCTTATGCTACAAAAGACAACATAAAATACCGCACCCTTACTATCACTTGCTCTTGCGCAAAACAAACCCCGAGTTATCTCTCACTGCTCGAAAATAAATTTAGCCACACTGATTCACTTCAGTAGACTCCCTTACTTACCGGGATAAAATATGAGAAGAAAAGACCTCATTATGTGTCTATCGCACCACACAATACAACATATATACACATATATATTGGCTAGACTCCCTCTCAGGTCATACCTAGTAAAAATCATTCATACCCTGGTGTTGCGAACACCAAAACTTACCCCCACTATTCACAATAGTTCAAATCCATCGCTAATCAACCAATAAAAAAAATTATCTACCCTACTTCCATAATTCTCGAAAGTAGTAACCACTCTCATATTTCAAACCTTCTCTCTGCGTACACCCCAACTCTCTCCTGGCCAACGCTAAAGAAATCCACTACCCCACAGAAATATATATAAATAACATGGCTGTTATAGCCAGTGCACCTACTAAATTCGACTTACCCGAGAACTCTAGTGAAAATAATTCTTATATTGTTACACCCTCACTGTCACTCACAACATACCCCATGCCCATAGGATAAAAAGATAATTACCTCCATACTCTAGCTCCAATAGTTGATCCTCGGGTTCCTGAGCAGCTTCCCCCTACCTGAACGCACCCATGACTTGTTGTAGCGGTTGTACATCCAGGACCTCGTCCTGTAGTTGACCCCTTGCTCACTGAGGACAATCTCTCTTCACGTGTCCCGTTTCCCCACAAACGAAACACCTCTTAATAAATTCACCCTACCACTAATACCTTCCTTGTTGTCCTTGTCAGAAGTCCTGGCCATCCTGTCAATTGCCTCCAGATCTAAATCGCTTGGTTTGATTCTCCTGCCGGGAATCCTACCCCTGATATCCCCTGTCTGCTGCTAAGATACCCCACTGGTACGGTTCCCTCCCACTTTATCCAATTGACTGGGTTCCCCTCCCCTCTTGATTCCTCTCATGTGGAAGCGATATTCCTGACAGTGCAGGAATGCTGCATTTACGACGTTCATATAAGCTACTAATGCGGGATTACCAATCAAATATTACCTGATTCTCCAGACTAACCCATCTATGAATGGTGACTTCTTTCTTTCTTCATCGCGTACCTTATCCGATACAAAATTTGCCAGACGAGTGAATTCTTCCTCCTAGTCGACCACTGAACGGTCACCCTGAGTCACCTCTCAGAATTTTCTCCTCATTTCGGTCTCAACTGCTGGCGAAAAGTACTTGCGATCAAACCGCACCCAAAACTCTGCAATTGGTAATGTATCCCTTTCCTCAACTATGGTGATCGACTCCCACCACTATAGCGCTGCTCCCACTAATTTAAAAGTGGCTAGCATTTGCTTCTGCACCTTATTGCAATCTACCATGTGTAGGTGATGCTGGATATCCCTATTCCACTGACACGCTAGCACCACATTTTAACCCCCCTCGAAACTATATTGGGTGGCCCTTTTGAAAGACCTCTCGTACTTGCTTCCACTCCGACTGCCCCTAGTGGAGCTGAACATCCGGTACCACTAACGCCTATGGATAATCTCGTGTAAAATACCTTGCCATTGCGATCATCATCACTTGAACTGCCTGTGCTACTAATTCAGTTACCTGTGCAACTGAAATCATCCCTGGCAGTTGCTGCTGTAACTCTGGCTCCTGGTGAGCCACCCTAGTCTCATCTCCCTCTGCTGCCCTAGCTGCTCTCTCTCTCTCTTGGGCGACATCTAGAATGAGAATCGAAACGTATGAGTTCACCCTCAAATATAAAATAATTGACAGAAGAACGTAAATGCGCATAGGTATGAGAATACAACAATCCTATAATAGGGTTATTCATCAAAGAACGCTAAGCTGAAACGTGAAAAGCCGCACAGATCCTAAGGACACTAGAATCTGATGCTCTGATACCATCTATGACACCCCTCCTATTAAAATACCGGGTGATCAATCTTGTACCAAATTAAAACAGGAATCCCAGTTGGTTCATTCTTAGCATCACTGTCGAAAACCTTTTTGAAACTTACTAACCACCTAGTATTCCAAAAGTTGGTGCCAATTTTTATCTTATTAATTAAACCAAAAAGTACATGCAGAAATAAATATAATCCATTCACACAACTGAATTAAATCAACTGAATAAATAATGACTACATGCCGAATAAATCATCGGTCACCAAAGCAAATAATCCAATACAAATATTCAATCTGAAAACTGAACTGAAAGTCTGGGAGACATGCCCTAAATAAAACTGAAACTGATAAATGGTTCGTACTCTAGGAATGAAAGAACGATGCGTCTAAACCAAGCTCCTGCTAGCATCCACATATGCCGCAGCTCCGTGTCCTTGGAATAGAATATGAATCCTGGAATACCTGTGGCTGGACACCTAAAAGGTTTTGAAAATAGTTTACCAAGGGTTAGAACCCAAAACATTTTGAAAATATTTAGCAAGTGAATTAACTGCAGTAATTTCAAAATGCATGAATGCGCTTCATATATAAATTAGTGTCGCACTTTCTTGAGGACATTCTTACCCCTCCGCTATTATGCACACCTAACAGTTACCTTAACCCCACCTAGTTGTACTACCCCATCCAACTAGTCCTGGTATAATCTCCCCTTGCCATACTACTCTAACCCCAGTATAATAATTCCTGGATTAATAATTTATCTCACTGATTAACTTAATTAATTTCCTTTAGATGATAATCATACAAGTTATATAAAATAATTACATCACACACTGTATTATTACTTGCATATAATATTTACTACCATTATATATGTACCTTTACCACAACATCCACACATATATCACATGTATATCCATCCCTTCGAGTATACCCTCTCCGGATGATTCCTTCTAAAGTGCTATCTTACTAGGTGTGCTCACATAACCTAGATACCTGAGTTGGAATCGCTCACCAACTTGGCCCAACATATAAACGTAGTGTAGGCGGTCATATTCCTTCCCTAAAAGTGAGATAAACCCCTCAACCATATACCGGATGCTATGACCTGGGGATATACTCACCCTACTCCTCAAGCTAGGGGATTCACCCGCATCGCGCAACCTCCCTTGATAGCACTAGAGTATATAACTTAAATAAATATCTAGTCCCTGAAATTTAATAGCACACACAAAGTACACACATGTATATATATTTATACTATCACTACACCGTATATATATAAAATATAAATTTCGGCTTTACCGTGTACTAAAACCTGTAACACTAGCCGATATATTCTCGAGTCTATGGTCCGACTCTAAATTAAATAATCTCTCATTAATAAATTTCATTACCTTCCCGAGTCTATGATCCGACTATAATTTAATTAATTAACACATTAATAAATTTATCACTTTCCCGAGTCTAGAGTCCGACTCTAATTTAATTAATTAACACATCAATTAATTATTACCAATCCGAGTCTATGGTCCGACTCTAATTTAATTAATTTACACATTAATTAATTAATACCAATTCGAGTCTACGGTCTGACTCTAGTTTAATTATTTTACACATTAATTAATTAATACCAATCTGAGTCTATGGTCCGACTCTAATTTAATTAATTTAACACTTGGTGTCGCCTAACCATTATACCCAGACTCGCGCACTTGGCCCGTACCATCGTTAATTCCTGATTCTATATTTCACCCCATAACTAATTAATTACAACTCAATTCCTTTAATAATGTAGTTCCTCTCAACTAAAATGCCCGAATATTTTCCCTCGATCCAAAATCAATACTCACAAATTATTTCCCGAAATTTATTCATCTCATGGCATACAACCTCCTAAACCCAATTATATCACCTTATAACTGCTAAGGAATATGTGTCACATATGAATTTATCACTAAATAAAAGTAGGGATTAATTCCTAAATTTAATTTCCCTTATATATATAAAACTAGCCGAATTGCCAAAATTCTGGGACCATCGATCGATCGATCGAGTAGGTATTTGTCTTCTCCGGCTTGCTGTTTCAGCCATTATTAACCCATCCAAGCTTCTAATTTCTCCCATAAAAATCTCCGATCATAATCCACCATATTAACATATGAAAACAGGTTTTACTCAACCTAGAAGCCTTAATTCAATCACCAATTTCCACAAATCTTAACGCTTTACAGATTCGGGTTTTACTCGGGTTTCAAACACCCAAACACTTAACATTTCTAATATTAGAATTTAAATGTTCATTCATGATGGATTTAATCATACAGTTCATATTCCTAAACTACAGAATCATGAAACCTACTAATGTCATCCCAAATCTCATCACGATATACCATTTCCCAAATGCCGATTTCACCCGAATACTCATTTATTCCCAAAATGTATTTTGGTTTAAACCTCACAAAAATATGAATTGATTATCACCAATTTAGAATCATAACAATTAATCACTTGCCTGGAATCGTTTGTAGGGTCTGATCCGTTGGTGTAGTTAAGGTGTTGATGAAGAACACCCCAATTAGTCCCTTAATTTGGCTCTAAAAACCCCCAATTGGCACTTGATTTTCTTTCCTTTGTGTCTCTCTCAAACTGTAGGTTTAGAATTTGTTAACTTCCATTCAACTTTTCCCCCAATTAGGTTTAAAACTCCTAGTCCCGTTTTAGGCCATACGGGCCTAATTTAAATGGCCCAAATCACCCCGTGTGGGCCCGACTATGTTGAAAAATGCCTCGAGACTCGATTACTACCCCCGAGTACTCTTTTCTGACTATCTCGACCCATCCGGACTCAACCGTAAACTCTGAATCGTCATCCGAAATACTTTATAACATTCTCCAATTTTGACATCGAAAATGCGACACACATTAATTCGGACAATTTACTTAAAGTTGCCCAATAATAAATAATTCTTCCCTCTCAAATAAATTCTCCAAATCATAAATTTAAGTTTCTCTAATATAAATATTTCAATTTCTCCCAAAAATAATTAAATTTCAAATCCTCAAAATTACGGGGTGTTATATAATTGATTAATAAAAACATATTAATTTGATTTAAAATTGTGCTTAGTCGATGTTTTCTCTCAAGCCTATTAATGGAGCTTGGCAACTGGTGTGACTTGCACACCTGAAAGTACATTAGGGTCAACGCTGTAAAATTAGAAGAATCGGCCTAAAGCTGCAAAAAAAAAAATCTCAGAAAAAAATTGAAATTTACGCTAAATAATTTAAGAAAAAGATTATATTATATTTTTTAAAAATATTGAATACTTTTGAATATAAGACGTGCACTTTGATCATTATTCTCTTATGAGTAATGTTTATATGAGTAATTTTAGAATTTTGCCTAGTTTTATATCCTATTTTTAGAAGTATGGCTATTGGTCTAGGATAGACTAATAAAATAAAGGATAACTATCAATTTGGGATGAAGAAAGTACTATTATATTTTTTTTAACCATAAAAATTTTCCTTATAAAAAATAAATATATTTGAAACAAATCTTTCAAATAAAGCCAACTCGAGAACTTTTCCATTTGATTCAAATAATTACGAAAACTTCAAATGTCGTACGCCTAATTTAAGAGCGGGGATTGAATTTTAATAACTAAAATAAATAGATTTTTATATATGTAGGGACCTAATTATAAAATACCATATATTAACCATAATTACTATTGTGTTTTCAACATCACCTAAATTTCATTTGATTATTTGCAATTTGGGGTATAATGTTCTCCATATTATGAAGTAAGAGTCTAAAATATCAAAAATATTTTTATGATATATTTAGAATCTTTATGATATTTTCAAATATTTATGACTCTTTTATGACATAAACTTATAATAAGAAAACATCAATTTCAACCTTATAATACTATGACAAGTGGACCTCCAAAATATAAATAATTCAATTTTATAAAAATTGGAGATCTCGTCACTAGTTTGGTAAAGGAGAAGGGGGAAATTTACATTTATCACAAATACTTACACGACATGCATGTACTATTAGAACATAGCACACTGACCCATCTCTAAATTTTGTGAGACATTACATACTATTAGTGCACATTCAATTAACTGGTTTAGTCCCATTATAAGTTTCATCAAATTTAAGCTTACCATATAGTTGAGGGTGTAGAATATGAAGGGGGTGAAAAAGGAATAAATTGCGCCCCATTATGAGATACTTTTTTATTCATGACGTGTGATTCCATTATAACTCACATCATATTCATATTTTTTTAATTCGTGAATAACATAGATCTTGTAGAATTTGGGGAGGATGATGAGGGTAGATTTACCTTATATAATTATTTCCTACATTATTGAGATCATCAATACCAAAAAATGATTTATCTAGTTTGGTTCACTCTTAACACACTTATCCCTAGCAATTAGAGTTCAAAGTCACTTGGGACATGGCATGAGGCCTAACATCACTCCTCTTGACCAAAGTATTATCCCAAAATTAAAAGGAACATGAAGAGACATTGAGTTGGTTATACAAATCTAGCGAAAGATAATGTGGTTAATGGTGATAATTTTTTAATGCTTACGACCATACCAAGGCTTGAAAGAGAAAAATATACTGCCTCAAAATGGGAGATTGCATTTTTGCCTCCTTAGTTTCATGTTTTAGTCCATTATAATAGCAGAGTGGTTGCTAACTCGAAAGAACTACGGACTCATAAAAAGGATAAGAACATTGAGTACAAGTATCACTTGATATGGGAGATCATGAGAAAAGGTGATTACATTGTGACCAAGGTTTCATCTTAGGATAACCTGGTCGAGTTTTTTATAAAGATCTTACCAGTTAAGGATTTTGATAGTCATGTGAGGGAATGGGTGTCAGATGCATAGGAAAATTTAAGACTAAGTGGGATATTATTGGGGTTCAATTCTTAAAACCATATGACATTTATATATTAATAAATGAGTGTCGAGTTTATTTTGAAATAAGAATCATGTTTATGAGAATGCCTTATATTTTTTTAAATGTATTGTATTAATTTCGATTCATTTGAACTTAGTTGAAATTATGGTGATTTGGGTTTGGCCTTATTACCGAAGATTTGAATTCTAATTCTATTTCAATTAAATAGTTCTCAATCTAGATATGGAGTTGACATCCTATTGGTAAAGATACGATCACAATATTAATAGTTTATCTTGACTATGGGAATATGTTTGATAGTTCAGGAACTTATCTGATAGCTTAAAGTGGTTCATATCATTACACCAGGAATGTATTGAAAAAGATTGTATGTGAAATTTAAGTCTAGATGTTTACTAGATTGTATTGCACAATGTCACAACATTAGCAAAGGGTGAATAGATTCTCAATCCCGTATATTATGAGGATCAGAATGTAGACCCAATATAATTATCTCATAGTGAAATAATTTCACTTTAATTAATTGAACTCCAATTTAATTATCTAAGAATTACTTGATTAATGAGATTTTTTTACGAAGTTAAAAAGTGCGTAATATGATTCCCCGCGTAAAGCATAGAGTACTCGCTTAGTGAAATTCAATTTGTTGCTAATTGTTTCAAGGTTCTAAATAAATAAAGGTTAATAAACTTAGTGAATTTGAAGGAGATGATCAATGAAAACTCTTCAATTAGAGTTTTTAAAATATTTGGAGGAGGTAAAAAAGTATGGATTCAAAATTTGAATTTCATCGATGTTTAAATGTATTGGAAAATGATGGGGTAAAATTTGGTTACTTGGGTTAGTGGATAACTTCTTGTTAACCTTTTTATTGATTAGAGATGCTTTGTCAATTCTCATATCAATGTTTATTCATAGTTGTCTTTTAGCATAAAACGACACATCTTTAATAAATTCTAAAGTTCATTATCTCCAAGGATAGCAAAATGCTTGATATGCTTAAGATTAGTTACGATCAATGTCGTTTCCTATCTGAATTGAGTTGAGATTGGATAAAATTATTTAACATGAGGTGGGTAATATTAACAATGTAATTTTTATTTAATTTCATATTTTATTTATTATTTAATAGGATTAATTACACTTACCCCTGATACTCCCATTTTCACTTCACCGCTTAAACTTTTATTTTTCATACTTTACCCCCTCAATTTATTACACACTTCATGTTATACCCTAATCCTAACACCATTAAATATTTGTATGAAGAAGTGGTAATGTGTGTGTTACGTGATGGTATTTTTGTCCATTCGCATATATAAGGAAAATTTGTAAATATATAATATTTTATTTTTATTTTTTCTCTCTCTATTCTCTTCATTTTCCCATCTCCATTTCTATTTTCTTCATCTTCGTCTCTCTCTCTCTCTCTCTCTCTCACGCACACACTCATTCACACACACATACACACGCAAAAAAAACATACTGTAGTAACCCTGGGATTTTGATTATATCAATTATAATTAATTTATAATTTCCTTTTATAAAACTCAATGCGATGCGGAACCGGTGTGATGGTTCAACTTTAAAACAACAAATTTTAATTTCTTAAACAAATTAAAATTACACCAAGTGAAGTAAAATTAATCAATTAATATATTTACTTAAACCAATGTTAATTAATCCAAGCCCTAGAATTTGCCTAAGTCATAATTATCAATATATCGAAGTTAGGCCAAATCAATTTTAGTAGATGACTTGAATTAAATAATTTTACCCAATATTTAATTTAGTGCCAAATTAAATCGAGTGTGATAATTTAAACCAAATTTTATCTTTATTTATCCTAAGCATGCGTTCTAAATTATTTTGCAAGATAAAATAAATCAATCACACTACGCCGCGATGTACGAGGAAAAACCCAAGACGGGAAACAACCTCGGACGGCCCTAGCCACAAATCCACTAGATACGGAATTACAAGTACAAGACAGAAAGACTTACAACACACGAATCGATCCCTTTCAAGCCTCGACGCTTCTTCTTGTAGACACCTCTTCCTAGCGGATAACCTTGGAACACCACCGCGGTATCAGAATCCCCCGATAGGACTTTATATGGTCACCATCACCCGAGCAAGGAGCCTTTATCCAAGTGGGTAGAATCGCAACAAAACGTCTTCTTCTCTGATGGGTGTAGAAGAAAACCAAAACTTCTCTTTGAAACGGAAGAGATAAATCGGTGCCAAACTCCAAGCAATTGATATGTATATATGTGAACTTGGATAAACAATATGGGTGTAAAACTAGAGTGATAAAATATTTTCTCTTGAAAAATAGCACTCAAAACTTGAACATTTTCCTTAAACAATTTTAGCTCTCAAACTCTCTCTAAGAGATGGAATGGAATGGAAAAGTTAGATTAGAAAAATGGTTTCCCGCATATACATATTCAGCAAAAAGATAGAGGGGTAAACTAGTGGGAAAATGGGTAAAAATTGCCAAAAAACGGCCATTTAACTGTTCCCTCCAAATCTCGTTCGAACGACATTTTCGTTCGAACGAAATCTCGTTCGAACGAGATTTCTAACGAAGTTCCAAATGTTTAAAGAGGGAACTCGTTAGAAGTCTCGTTGGATATCTCGTTCGAACACAGGTTCGTTCGAACGACATATCGAACGACATTCCAGTGGCCTAATATGGGAACTCGTTGGCAAGTTCGTTCGAACGACATTTTCGTTTGAACGACAATCTCGTTCGAACGACTCTATCGAACGAAAAACCAGAAATTTTGAATATTCTTGTTTAAGCCCAAAAAACTTTATAAACATTTATTTAAAGTTTTAATTAATTCTTTCTTCAAACAAAACGCAGTTTTTATAAAACCTAACACCCAATAAACTTGTTCCAAGCTCCTATATATATAATATTGCATTCATACCTTGGGATCATGGAACTATGGTTGATGACGTAGAAACGAGGCACACAAACAGTCACATTTGATGAAGCTTTATACTCTTTGCCGCTACGTCTTCAACAAACACTTCATAGGCTTGAGAGTATTACGATTACATACTATCCTATGAATAAATGTTTTTGTCTGGAATTGAGCCAACAAAATACATGGACTCAATTGGAAATTTGTGTCCTTACAAATCTCCCCCTTTGGCTATTCCGGGACAAAAACCAAACAAAAATCCTAAAGGGCCATCAAGCTCTAATAGACTCAAAACATAACCCACCCAAACTTGACTCAACCCAAGGATAAAACACTTTTCCATTAAATAATGCCGCTTTAGAAGAAATCCTGCACACCTAAGCAAACTCATCAAATGCATAGGGAATATCAAAGTATTAAATGTAAAAACGAAACAAAAATCCTAAAGGGCCGTCAAGCTCTACTAGACTCAAAACATAACCCACCCAAACTTGACTCAACCCAAGGATAAAACACTTTTCCATTAAACAATGCCGCTTTAGAAGAAATCCTGCACACTTAAGCAAACTCATCAAATGCATAGGAAATATCAAAGTATTAAATGCAATTTTAATTAATTACTCCCCCTAAATTAATTCTCCCCTTTATCAAACACATGACCTACTTAGAAAGACGTCTCCCCCTAAGATAAATCTCCCCCAAACTAGGACACGATAATAATAGGATTAGATACCATTTCTCCCCCTATCATTTTTCTCCCCCCTTTAGTTCAGGAATAGGCAAAGGATAAAGAACTAATAAACCCGTTGAAGCTTAAAGTGTTAAGACATTACATCACATGGGCAACAAAACCATAACTATTCCAAGATAGATACCAATAATGAAGTATAAGTATGGATGGACTAGAAATCAAGGCAAAGACAAAAAAATATCATATATATATATACTAGAAATATACCAATAGAGTACTTGCATATATAAATAGATATAAACTCACACATGACACAAAATACAATAAGTTTGCACACTCGTATGGCAAAAATGTGTCATATGGAAACGAAAGTGTTGGGGTGTGAACTAGTAACGATTAAATTTAGACCCAAACACTTAATAAACATTCACGGAGTTCTCATTTGATTGCAAACTTCATCACATTTAAATATAACCTCATGTGACAATATAAATTGAACTCAATGAACAAACATACACAATGCATACAAGCCTAGCATATTGATGATTCTACAAACCAATAGAGTCATGACATGAAATACGCAACTAGGATAAACAGACATCGTGCAAACCGTTGATATATCATCCAATCTCCCTCAATATGCATTTATATTAAATTTGAATGAATATATCAATCAAACATAGGCCTTGACAAATTATTTTCTTTTTAATGCCATATTTTCTGTTTTTAGGCCTTTGGACCACGTATTTCTTTTAGGTCCATTTCAAACGGTGGCTTACAATCGCAAAGGATCACTTAGTCCTTTCGGAGCCCTTCCCCGTGCACATTTATATTTATCATGTTTTCGTTTTTCACACAAATCTCACATGCAATGGATTTTGACATGCACTAGTCCTCCTAAGTCACAAATATGTAGATGACAAGATTGGTAGGAGAACACCTCACATAGCTCAAATATACATATGACGTTAAAATTTCAAAAGAGCTCGTGCATGTGTGAATAGAGGCATATAAAAATAGAATTCATTTAAACAACACAAAATCCAACTACTCCATATAAAACATGGTAAAGAACATTTTAAGGATTGAAAATCTAAACCAAAAGTTCTAGCCACGTGGGAGCGTAAAAGATGGGATTCAAACACAAATATATGCCACATAAAGTGTGTCAAACTAAAATACACACAAAATAAAATCTTTTTGAGTTTTTGACATTTTTAACCAAAAATAAAGATATATACTCAAAAGACAAACAAAAATCATTTGAATTTTTTTTTATTAAGCTTAAATTACCGAGGGATAAAATCCAAATGATAAACAAAAATCTTTTTGTATTTTTCATTTAATGCAAACAAAATGAAGGAAATATAATACAAAAGACAAACAAAAATCATAATTCTAGCATGTGATAAGCATGGAGCATAGACTAGAAAATGACTAAACATGCATACATCTAGCAATGATATATAATATGAAGCACAAAAAACTAGAGTATTCATAAAACACTAACACATTCAATCTTTAAATTTAGCAAGGGAGGTTTCATGTGATAGTAAAGGAGAATCAAAAACCCTATTTTGCAAGGCAACCAAGTCGAATTTCCTAACCCAGATTAATGAATAATGACTATCTTGGGGTGTTGGAACTTTAACTACCGTGGTTACTTTACTATGGGGTTTTCTAGGAATTCGTTTAAGATCAAAACAAAATTTCCTAAGATGACCTTTTCGACCACAATGTGTACAAGTGAAAACATGTCGAAAAGATTTACTTAAGGAGTGATCTTTAAATTTATTCCTAGTAGATTCTCCTAAAACATTGGTTTGGGCATTATGAGTAAATTCATTACAAGTATTGAAGCCTAAACCACAAGTGTCATTTTTAATTTGGACCGTTCCTAAGATTTTATCTAATTTTTCCGAACGACACTCCAAATCAAATTTGACATTACTAGAGTCTTTTAATTTATTTTGCAATTCTAAAATGTTAGACTCTAATAAAATATTTCGCTCTTCAAAAGCAAGAAGCTCCTTTTTTAAGGATTCCATTAAACCCTTAAGGCTATCTCTTTCGCCTTCTACATATTCTAGCTTCTCTCGAAGAGTCCTCTCACGTGTCCTAAGGTCTTCTATTAAAGCATTTTCATCAACGACCTTGACACTCTCACTTAAACTAGCTTCTAACTTCAAATTAGCTCTTTTCAATTTAATAGATTCTTTATAAAGTTCATGAAAAGCATTTTGAAGTTCACTCACATTAACCTCTTCTTCATTTTCACTCACTCTCTCTTTCTTCTCCACTCTCACTATCATAAAAAACAAGAGAATCATAAACAATGACCTTGGAAGTGTCATGTGTTAAAGTTTCATCAATCGATGAGTTCTCACTATCACTCACATGACTAGCCATAAAACCCACAAAATTTTTCTTAGTGGGGGAATCGTGCCCCTCTTCCTTATCACTATCACTAAGGGTCGTATTATATGCAGTGGGTCATTTACCTTCTTTCCTTAGTTTAGTGGGGAACTCATAAGCCCTATGGCCATAACCTTCACAACCAAAACACTTATTAGACTCGTCCCTATCTAAATTTTCATTACTAGGTTTAGGGATCTTCACGGCTTTAGGGATCTTCTCGGCTTTAGAAATCTTCTCACCTTTGTCATGCTGAGAAGATTCAAATTTCTTAAAATCATTTTTAAATTTATCTTTGTTAATTTTAAGAAATTTTCTAAATTTGCTAGCAAACAAAGCCATGTCTTCCGAGTCACTATCACTCTCGCTCTCTACTACTTGTTTGACCTCTTTTCGGGCTTTTAAAGCAATGCCCTTTTCAATTTTAGAGGGAAACATATCTAGTTCATAGGTTTGTAAATCACCTACAAGCTCTTCTAATTTCGTAGAGGCTAAAGTGGGTAAAGAATTTAAAACGGTCACTTTTGGAATAAATCTATCGGGTAGGGACCTTAAAATTTTCTTTACAACACGGTCGTCAGGTATTTTCTCTCCCAAGTTAAAAGATGAATTAACAATATCATAAAGTCTAGCATAAAATTCATCAAAAGTTTCTTTTTCATTCATTTTGATAGTTTCAAATTGAGTGGTGAGGTTTTGGAGTTTTGAAGCTTTAACGACACTAGTTCCTTCATGAGTTAATTGTAAAATATCCCAAGCTTCTTTAGCGGTTTCACACGTCATAATACGTCGGAATTCATCCGATGTGACAGCGCTAAACAAGGTATTCAAACCACGGGAATTGAAATTAGCAAGTTTAAACTCATTTTCAGTCCATCTATCGGCGGGTTTGGGAACACGTTCATTTTCAACTAAGTAAGTTGGTGGGGACAACCCGTTAACAACAGACATCCAAACTCTCTCGTCGATAGATTTTAGTGCCGATCTCATACGCGCTTTCCAATACGCGTACTTTGAACCATGGAAAATAGGAAATTTTGAAAATGGGGAAAAATCCATTTTAGCCAAAAATTATTTAAGGATCTTTAACGAAATAATTTATCATTTTTGGTTGTGATACCACCTGTAGTTACCCCGGGATTTTTATTATCTCAATTAAAATTAATTTATAATTTCCTTTTATAAAACTCGATGCGATGCGGAAGCGGTGTGATGGTTCAACTTTAAAACAACAAATTTTAATTTCTTAAACAAATTAAAATTACACCAAGTGAAGTAAAATTAATAAATTAATATATTCACTTAAACCAATGTTAATTAATCCAAGACCTATAATTTGTCTAAGTCATAATTATCAATATATCGAAGTTAGGCCAAATCAATTTTAGTAGATGGCTTGAATTAACTTATTTTACCCAATATTTAATTTAGTGCCAAATTAAATCGAGTGTGATAATTTAAACCCAATTTTATCTTGATTTATCCTAAGCATGCGTTCTAAATTATTTTGCAAGATAAAATAAATCAATCACACTACGCCGGATGTACGAGGAAAAACCCAAGACGGGAAACAACCTCGGACGGCCCTAGCCATAAATCCACTAGATACGGAATTACAAGTACAAGATAGAAAGACTTACAACACATGACTCGATCCCTTTCAAGCATCGACACTTCTTCTTGTAGACACCTCTTCCTAGCGGATAACCTTGGAACACCACCGCGGTCTCGGAATCCATCGATAGGACTTTATATGATCACCGTCACCCGAGCAAGGAGCCTTTCTCCAAGTGGGTAGAATCGCAACAAAACGTCTTCTTCTTTGATGGATGTAGAAGCAAACCAAAACTTCTCTTTGAAATGTAAGAGATAAACCGGTGCCAAACTCCAAGCAATTGATATGTACATATGTGAACTTGGATAAACAATATGGGTGTAAAACTAGAGTGATAAAATATTTTCTCTTGAAAAATAGCACTCCAAACTTGAACATTTTCCTTAAACAATTTTAGCTCTCAAACTCTCTCTAAGAGATGGAATGGAATGGAAAAGTTAAATTAGAAAAATGGTTTCCCGCACATATATATTCAGCAAAAAGATATAGGCGTAAACTAGTGGGAAAATGGGTAAAAACTGCCAAAAAACTGCCATTTAACTTTTCCCGCCAAATCTCGTTCGAACGACATTTTCGTTCGAACGAAATCTCATTCGAACGAGATTTCTAACGAAGTTCCAGAATGTTTAAAGAGGGAACTCGTTAGAAGTCTCGTTGGATATCTCGTTCGAACACAGGTTCGTTCGAACGACATTCCAGTGGCCTAATATGGGAACTCGTTGGCAGGTTCGTTCGAACGACAGTTTCGTTCGAACGACAATCTCGTTTGAACGACAATCTCGTTTGAACGACTCTATCGAACGAAAAACCAGAAAGTTTGAATATTCTTGTTTAAGCCCAGAAAACTTTATAAACATTTATTTAAAGTTTTAATTAATTCTTTCTTAAAACAAAATGAAGTTTTTATAAAACCTAACACCCAATAAACTTGTTCCAAGCTCCTATATATATAATATTGCATTCATACCTTGGGAGCATGGAACTATGGTTGATGACGTAGAAACGAGGCACGCAAACCGGCACATTTGATGAAGCTTTATACTCTTTGCCGCTACGTCTTCAACAAACACTTCATAGGCTTGAGAGTATTAAAATTACATACTATCCTATGAATAAATGTTTTTGTCCGGAATTGAGACAACACAATACATGGACTCAATTGGAAATTTGTGTCCTTACACATACACATATCTAGATTTGGTGATGATTTGGAGAACATTTAGGGTTGATTTGGGAAACATTTGAGGCTATTCTTTTGTGAATACTTGGGGTTTATTTGGGATTGATTTGATGAACATTTAGGAAAGATTTTTTTATGAACAATTGGGGTTTATTTGGTTAACATTTGGGATTGATTTTGTGAACATTTCGGGTATTTTTAGCAAACATTTGTAGCTCATTTGGGGTGATTTGATTAACATTCTAGGCTTATTTGGGAAAAATTTAGATTATTTGATGAACATACTTTTTGGGCCTTTTTGAGTTTTGTAGATTTAGATTCTTTTTTCTATGATCTCCATATATTCTATATTATTAAATATTTTTCTATGATGTCCATATATTCTATATTATTTAATATTTTTAGTTTTTCAATATTATTTCTGTAATTTTATTATTCTTAGTAATTTTTATATTTGTTAAATGTTTTTCATAGTTTTAAATATTGTCAGTATAATTTATTTATTTTTGTAACTTTTTTTATATTTGTAATACAATTTTCAAATTTTTTTAGAATTTTGGATTTTATTTCAATAATATAATTTTTCTTCAGTAACTTTTAGCTTTTTAAATGTTATTTCTATAATTAAATTTTTTATCTATAATTTTTAGATTTTAAATGTTTTTTTCTATTGAAAACCATGTATTCAATTGTATTTATTAATGAAAGAGTAGGAGGAAATTTCTAGAGATAAAAGATATGCCTTCTCTTTAAAATCTTCATCATGTTCTAAGCCTTGTTCTTCTAAATTCGGTTTGATCTTTAACAATCCTATGGTGCCATAGCTTTCATCTTTCGATAAACCCCTTTTTACTACTATTCTAAAAATGGCTATTCAAGAGCTTCAAAATAGAACCCCAAAGTTTGTTTTAGACTTTATCTCCTTACTTTTCTAAGATTTCATCACCCTCTTTATTTGAAGATACATCACACATAAGAGTCTATGCATATCTCTAAAACAATTCACTTAAGTTATATAAATCAAGGTTGCTTGGGAGGTCGATACTTGCAATAGGTCAAAAACCAAAATCAACAGAGGAACTTAAAGGGAAACTTACTGTGGCATGTAAAGTTAACCATTCGTGAACAATCACACCAAATGGTAAAGGTTTTTTCATTCTTTACTTTAATTAAATAAAAAATATGAAGAGGTCATAGATGATTGGGCCTCTTCCAGACAAGGTTAGTTATTTTAAACCATTTTAACAGTGATAAAATTTCTCTTCGTCAAATTTTATTTCATCAAAATCTCATGTTTGGGTTAGACTCTTGAATTTTCCTTATGAGTTTTGGCATCCTAGCCTTCTTTTTGAGATATCTAAAGGAGTAGGCAATCCAATTTGCACTGATCCAGGAACATTAGATCAAAAGTATGAGCTTTTTGCTCGAATCCTCATTGAAGTAGATTTTCCATATACCGTATCCAAAGTAGTTTGGGTGGAATGTGAGGGGGTTAATATTTCAATAAAAATTGAAGGAAAACACCCACCCCCTATTATGATTTTTTTTGGGTGGGGGGGGGGGGGGGGGGGGGCACTCTATTTCAACATGAAAGTTAATTATTAAAGATAAACAACTCAATCCAACAAGTTCTGATGAAGGTCGTTTGATGAATTCAAAGAAAAATCTAATGGTTCAACCAAATTTTTAAACCACTAATCGTATTATAATTTTGGTAAAATGGACTTGATCCTAAAAACCAAACTGATACCATTTTGCCAGATCCAAATATACATTATGGTGGTGTTGTTTCCCTCCCAAGGGAGCCTCTGATCCGCAATAATGTTGCTGGAGAGATTCTTATTAATATGGAATAAAGAATATTGATTAAGAGTTGAAGTTAATATGGGACCGATAACACATTACAATAAGCTCCTAAAAATCAACATGCTCCTTATATTCAATAAGCACGCATATAAAATGAGAAATATCCAACCTCTTGTTCATTTAATCCGTTTAATGGTGAGATAAATGTCCACGTGGAGACCTATGGACTTTTTGATAACTTAGATGGGCCAAATCAAGTTGAAACAAACCAAAACTAAACCCAAATTAGAAACTTGGGTACATTAATTATGTAAAATGATCAATTGGCCAACTTACCCTTTTAAGTATTGTGGCCTAAGCTTTCATTATGTTATGTATAGTTGTAAGTAAATATATCACTACTTATAATAAACTACTCATTATTACAAATGAATCAACTCGATCATCCACAAGAACTACAACCTTTGTTTTAGATTATCACGGTCCTTGATTGTGACAAAAGGGAGTTATCTCGATCAAGGACCATGATAGGTCCGTGCATGATAACTCTGTGTGCCACGGTTATTGATCGTGACAACATCCTTTTATCACACTCTTTTTTACACTAGAGTATCAGGGACAAAGGTGGGGGTGACCAAGCCTTGTCATGGTTAACAATCGTGACAACCCTTCACTTATCACGGTCTTGTCAGGGTCCACGACTCTGACAAAATAAAAAATTGTTGTGCGCACGGGTAACTTTTTTCCATGCTTACATTTTTAGTCAGTGGTGAAATGTATGGGCATCCATTCGGATGGTCCGAATTATGATCGTACGAATGGTCCCTTCTTTTTATAACTCTTTTGTCATGGTTTTGGACTGTGAGACACTTTGAATTATCACGAATTTGTCACAGTCTTGGACCGTGACAACAGTGTAGAATATGAAAAAAATTATTCCTACCTATTTGAAAAATGTCTTATTTTTTTTCAAACCAGCATCAACACAATCAATAATATAATACAACGTAGCAATGAAACAAAACCAAAATACATCAATTTCATATACCAAACCAAATTAAATATATTTCAAAGTAATTACATCAAAACATCACAAGTTTAATTACATCACCATTTTTTATCAAATTAAAATCCTTTAAATGCTTAATAAGTCTTGAGTGGAAAATTCATCCAAACGATCTAAGTTCATAACGTCTTGTCAATATGCCGAACACCAACTTGCTCATCCAACCATAATACATAGTCTTCTTTCCCCAGAAAATCTCAATAACCAGAACTCGAGACTCAAAATGCTATATTGGATGTTTATACACTATGGTACCTGGAGCAATGCACGTGTCCTTCCATCCTTTGGTAATTCGATTGCCTACACGTATCTCACGGATATATACTCTCTCCCCAGCTTGCTCAAGTGAAGTTTGGATAGTTAGGTTGGGGTTATTCCATGTTATACGGGGATAATGAGTCGACCAAATTTGGTGAGGTGGATGCAGTAATGAACCACTCACCCGCCGTTTCCTTACCATTTCCTTCGTCATTCGCCTTTTCCCTTACCTATATCTATGACTATGTGTTTGACCAATTTGAACAATTGTTTTATCATTTGTAGAGATTTTCCAATTTCGAGTCCGCTTCTTTTTTATACATGTAGACCTTGGAGGACAATCAACTGTTAATGAAAAGAAATTCCCATCAGCATCGATTTTCTTATCCGCAAGATGATACTCCGAGTACGGCCTTTTTAATCTTGGCCCAGCACTTGGTTCAATGCATCTATACTCATAGGTTATGTATGTGATATTTTCGAATTACTATTTCATTTTATATCCATGTGCCTTTCGATGAGTAGATAGTTCTAACTTCGTCTCACTTATGAGCTTTGATGCTTGTTTATGATATAGTATTTTGGGATTGCCTCATATCATTGCCTTTCATGCACACACCTATCATGTAATCTTTAGGATGTCTATGTCGCTTTACATATGCTAGGTGAAGTAAGGTGTTATCTTATCAATTTTGTCACCTAAACTTATAAGCAATAGACATTACAATTGTGCATGTAAAAACCATTGCCCGGATTAAGAAATATAGAAAAACATTTATGTAGTAAAGTTTTGTTTATAACCTTGAAAAACATTTATTCGAGTATTTCTACACTGCCGAGGACAATTGAAAATAAAATTTTTTTGGTTTTATAACCTTGTTAGGAATTTATACTCTTTAGTTTTACAAGAAATTTCATTTTATTTGCGTCTGAATTATCTGAAATCTCATTCAAATTTTGTTTCAAACAAGATTCTATCGACCCTATGACACAAAAAGTCCCGAAATCTCGTTCAAACTCTCATTCGTATGTGGTTCCAATAATGTCGTTCGAGTGAGATTCTCGAATCGTTCGAACGATCGGGGTTTTAATAGGTCGGTTAGGTCAAAATTTTATATCCGTTTCATTTTTTCCCTCTTTCTCTCTTCTCCAAAAATGATTTCTCTCCCTTATATTTCTCAAACACTCAACTCTATTTCTCCCACACTCCATATTCTCAACCCTTTATCTCCATATTCACCCATATAAAATCCTCCACCTACTAGAGCCATTTTCCATATTTCCTAGTGGAGTTGTGGATTTCTAAAGCTTCATTTTTGAGGTATTTTTTTCGTCCCTTCTCTGGTATATTTAGGTATTTTGGTTGGAGTATATATTTTGGGTCATTTTTTTAACATGAAACACTTTAATGGTGTTTATTTCTCATCATTGACCCATTTCATATGAACTCAACATTTTTTCTTTGGGGCTATGGCTATATATATATATATATATCTTTTCATGCAATTTTTTATTATAAAAATATTTATGTTTGCCCCAGTTAGATAACATATCATGAAGTTTTAACCTTTTTTTAAAATTTTTGTTGTCAAAAATTCAAGAAATTTTGTTTAAATTGTTTTATTAGTTTTATCTTCTCTTATTTGTGATATTCTAATGGAGGATAGGATTTCTTGTTGTTGTTGTTGTTGTTGTTGCTGTTGTTTTTTGGCCTTGTGGTGGTTTAGTTGGTTAATTTTGGGTAGGTTGTAGTCATCTATTCCATTTCACTCATTGCTAGAAGTCACCGACCTAGGCGTGCCGCCCCTTTGGATGATGAACATTCTTCTGATGAAGACGTTGACATTCCAAATCTTTGTTTGCATTAGGGCATGCATGCAATTCACACACGCTTCCATACCCTTGGTTTCCCTACTAGGTATATTATTAGGGAAAAGATTATAAACCTAGTTTATTTGTTAGGAACCATGGTTCTCACTTGGCTAATCACCCGTTGTTGAGATACCATGTTTAGTCTTCGGAACCCCATCTCTCCTCATCTTATTGGAGAGATTTATTTTCTATGCCCGTAGAGGAAAGAAATATTGTCTTTAAAGTATGTGGTGGGGAGTTTATTATAACCGCTGACTTTATAGCCTACCTTGTCGGTTTACCTTGAGTCGCCAACCCTTCTTTTCCTTGGCCCAAAGATGCTAGATCTTCCTATGATCTTATTTTAGAGACCATTTTTTAGTTTATTCAGCCGAGTTCTGCCATCTTGTATCATCAGAATCTCAAGTCTAATTTATGATCCTTAATTGGATTGTTTGTGCGTGCCTCTTACCACATGCAAACCATACTCAGATTTCATCAGAAAATTTGATGTATGCAATCAGTGTTAGGAATTCGATTGATCTTCCTGATTTTATTTATGGAGTTCTTAAAGTCGTTCGTATTTCACCTTCTAAGCCTCTTCGATAGGATTTCTCATTTGCAGTTATAGTCACTCGTTACTATTTAGATGTAGATTTCCCTCTTCTTTCTTCGGATATACCCTCGACTTGATATCAAACCATAGATAGTTCATCCATAGGTCGGTCCTATGGTCTTCTTCCTAAGGATACTCCTCACCTCACTCCATATCACTTAGAGTCATCCATAGGTCGGTCAAGTAGATAATTTATATGGATAAAAGATTGAATCTAATTAAATAAGTTTAAAATTGTAAATTTTCGAATTAAATTTATAATCAATATCACGTAACATTTTCAAATTGGTATCAGAGCGGGCCGTACTAGGTTATTATGTTTGATCTTGTTTTCTCGCTATTTTGTTAGTGTTGTTGTTTTGTTTCTCTACTCTCGATGGATTCTCATAGTTTTGATGACTTAAATCGTTTGAACTTGAAGTTTGCTAAAAGAATTGAAATTCTTGAAAAAGAGACTACATGTTTTAAAACTGTTTTGGAGCTTTTGCAAACTATTAAAGATCAAAGAGATTTAATTTGCAAGAGACTTGTCGACATGGACCGTGAATTTAGAAAATTAGAATTATCCAAGAAAGCGAGTGATGATAGAGTCCTATTTTTAGAAAAAGATTTGAAGGACTTTAAAAATTCAAGGGTTTGTGTTTGTGCCAAAGAGGACGAAAATATTTTGATTAATGATTTGGGGCACATGAGAAGACTCTTAGGGAAAAAATTTCTTTTATTGAAGGAGAGGCGATAACCTTTTAGGAATTGTTGAAAATTTTAAAAAGGGGTCCTTAAAATTGGAAGAGCCTAATTCTTCGCTTGAGTCTAAAATTTTGAAGTTAAAAGTTGATTTACAAGACTAGAGCAGTTTGAGTAGTGATGGTAATTGGTATTCTTGTTCTCATGCTTTGAATGTTAAAGTCAAAATTATTATTTGTTTTAGAAGTTTATCGAAAACCAAGACAGTAGAAAAGGTCAACCCATAGGTATTGTTCCACCCATTTGCACATGTTCACATTATGGTAGGAAAGTTCACCTTAGGCGTTTTTGTTTTGATCTTAGAATAGGTCATGGGAAGTTTAAGGATAGTGTTATATCGGTTCCTATAACCCCTCGAGTTAGGTATACACCTATTTGGGACGCTAAATGTTAGATCGACTGATTCTCACATGCTTGCACATGATGTGTCACATGGTATTTCTTATGGATGGTTACTTGCATGATTTGTTTGTCATACTCTAGTTACGCTTCATGGTATATTCATGCTAGTGTTATTATGTGTATAACTGTTGTATTATATTTTCCTTTTACTGAGTCATATTTGAAAAATACAAAAATATTTTGTTTTTGAAAAATTCAAAAAGATTTTTTATTTTTGTGTATTCTAGTTTTACACGTTTAGTTTGGCATATTGGTGTGTTTGATTCCAAATTCATTACGTAATTTCCATGCGGCTAGGACATTTGGTTATGACTTTAGATGCTTACATAGATCTTAACCATGTTATGGAGTTGCTTCAAACTTGATTTAATTAATTTATTCTACTTTGTATATGCCTATACACGTACATGCACGAGCTTGTTGAATTTTGACTTCACATGTATATTTGAGCTCGGTGACATGTTCTCCTATCAATGTTGTCATCTACATGTTTATTTGACTATGGAGGATTTATGCATGTAAGAACCGTTACCTGTGTGGAATTTATTTAATATTGGAAAAATGATAAGTGCACAGAAAGGGCCTACGAGAGAATAACAATCTCATCACGAAAGCCACTCTTTAATAGAGCCTGAGAAAAATTAAGGCAATAAAATGAATTATATGCCAAATAGGGGCTAAATTTGTTTATGTTGATATATTCATTCAAAAGTTAAGAAACAAAATAATTTGAGGGAGTTTGGATTGAAATATTAACGGGTTTGCACAATGACAATGTATCCTAGTTGAGTTATTTTGTCATGACGTTATTGATTTGTACAATCATTAATATTCTAGGCTTGTGTGCATTGTGCTTGTTTGTTCATTAAGTTCAATTTTATTTATCACGTAAGGCTAAAGCTTAGTTTGATAAAGTTTTGTGTCCAATTAGAACTTCTTGAACATATTTGAGTGTTTGGATTATAATTATTTTCTTACTAGTTAATGCCTATTCATTCCATTACTCATGTTTGGACACATCGATACTATCCTAGTGTGTAAAGCTTCATTCATTACATTACACATGTTTGGGCACATCGATACTATGCTCGTTTGTAAAGCTTATGTATTTTATGTCATGTTTGGCGATCATTTATACCTATATATGTGTGCTGAATTTTCTTTGATGTATTATGCATATATTATATATGTTATGTTTGTTGTATTTTTGAAATTTCCATATTTTTGGAAAAATTAAAAATTTTCAAAAATAGTTGGTTGTGTTTGCTTTTCAGATATTCATTACACATGCTTGAAATCTTTTGTGATGATATCTTTTCTTCGTCGTGATGCTTTGAACTTAATGGAGTTTTGATGAGTTTGAATTATGGGTGAGTATTTATTCTTGAATTATATTCTGTTTCGAACTCGATGCGTCAGTAGGGTATATGTTTGTTGTCTCATGTGTGTAGGTACTTAAAGAGGAATTCAAGACACACAGATGAACACAAAGTTTGAAAGGGAAGAATAAAAAATATTTTAAGACAAAGAGACTTATGTTATTTCGTTCTAGGGTTGCGAAGGGTACTAATATCTTTGTAATAGGAAATTTTGATTTTAATTTGGTGTTCGGTCTATTTGTTTGTTTTATATCGAAATAGCTAGAGGGGATGATTTGTAAGAATAATTTTTCTAACATTGTTCATGTAACACCCCGTATTTTTTAGAACCTAAATAATTATGTGATTTATTATTATTGTGGGATTAATTAAATTAATATGCGAGAATTAATTGGTAATTAATCCGAATTTAAAATAATTGTTAACTAGCGTGACAAGGGTTAATACTTATTAATGAGAATTATTAAATATTACTGAGTGAATAAGTAATATGGAATTACTGAATCTGATAAATTGTCGACGGTGAAATATACGACAGTTTGGTATTTTAAGTCGGGACACGCGTGTGAGTCGTGTCGGGACTAATTGAATGGAATATAAAAGTAAATTATTTTTAAGTAACTCGTATGGTAATTTCAAGTGCACCAATGAGTCTAGGAGGGTCGAAATAGTCAGAAAACACTACACGGGTAATTTATTTAGACTCCGAGAGGTTTTTAGGCAAAGCCGACACCCGTAGGGGTAATTTTGTAATTTTGATTTTTGGAGGAATTAAATAGACGAAAATTGGGAGTTTATTATTCAGTCACAATAGGTCCATTAGGGTTTAGAGATACAAAAGTAAGGAACGGCCACAGAGGGTGTGAGGGAAAAGCAAATTCCAAGAGGGAAGGCCTAATTAGCACCATCTTGCACAACCATCACCACCATCATGTAAATCAGAACAAGAGGAACACACACATACCAACAACATCAAGAAATTAGATGATTAATTCAAGGCAAGTGTTTATTACTTGCGTACTTTTGTAATAATTGTGTTCATGTTAGAGTAGGTGATAATCCATTAATTATGAAAGTTAATTTTGATGAAAATTGATGTTATGATTCATATATTGGGACTGAGATTTCAAGAGGTTAAATCACTTCATGTAGATAGGAATACATTCACGAATTGATGATAATTTTCCATGAACAAATCTGGGTTTAATTTGGAGTTATGCTCTTAATTTAAGAACTAGGGTTCTTGTTAAATAATTTGGGGATTTAGTATTTAATTTATGTATTGTGAAGATTTAATGATTATATGTTGTTAGAAATCATCTGAATATGTTAAAGTGTAAGGACATAAATTTTCAATCGCGTCCCCGTATTGTTTTGACTTAATTCCGTGAACAAAACTGTGTTTGTAATATGTCATAGGGAGATTTTTATTTTGTCGAGATCCCACTTGGTCTATGACGTATTGAAGAAAATTGAAGACGTTGCGAATAAGCTTCAAAGATTTAGTTATGCCTAAGTTTAATTGGTGCAAGTTTAATCTTCTTCAAAGTTAATTGCATTCCGAGACCACTCAAGTATGAATGCGTATAATTAATGGTGCTCGGAATTAATTTTATAAAAGATAAGGATGTATTTTTATAAAGAAAATATTTTAAAATGTTTTAAGTGTTTACATTACGTTTTAATTCTGATATACTCGAAATAGAGTTTGACTTATTTGGATCTCCTTTAAAAGAGACGTTTTGAGCTAAAAGTCAAAAATTCAAACTGACACGTCAGCTCATTCAAACCACTTAAGGATCTCGCTCGAGCAAGATGCCTAAGTCACACGAACAACCTCCAATTGTCGTTTAAAAAACACGTTTTTTGAGGCGGAATTTAAATCTTATTTAAAGCGTGTTTCTATCAGAGTTTCGTAAGTGTGCATCTGGAAAAACCAGAATACATTCTGGTATGTTGTTTGCACATGTTTTCTAAGGTTTACAAAGTATAAACACATCCTTAGAGTTTGCAAAGATCCTAGTTATCATTCTTATATGTTTACGTGATTTTGCTTCACCAAAGAAGTTTGTTCTATCATTAAACATCAAAGGGTTTTGCGGTGAAGAAAAGAAAAGGACTTCTTGTTCGACATCGGAGACGAATCAAAGCCATTCGCTGGACACTGAGACATACGTGGACGCGTGTGTTGTGGACATGTATCGTGGAAGAAGGACTTTCTGCGTGGGCACTGTGAGAGGAGTGGTTGAAGATCAGAAGAGCGTTAAGACCCATGGGGATCGAGTCGTTTAGTGAGTCTGTCTCTATTCATCGTAAATCTACATTCATAGTGATTATTTGGCTTGGGTCGTCTGAGGTTGTTTTCCCGTTTTGGGTTTTTTCCTCGTACATCCGGCGTTGTGAGTATTCTTTAATTTATTTTACTTGATTTAATCACTAGATGCATATTTAGGATTAATCAAGATAACATTGGTTTAAAGTAAGAATTGGGTTTTCACAACTTGGTTTGGTGCATAATTAAAAGTTGGATAACTTTTGGTGAAAAAATTGGTTTTGTTTAAAACACACATATTGGGCACTCATCATAACGTATCAATTGGGTTGTTGTTTGGGTGTTGGGAATGAATAGTAGAGATTTTAGGGTTAAAAATGGTGGAAAAATGCTGAAATTCTGGGGGAGAAGACGAAACAATTGGTCTCGCACAAAGTCGTGCGAAGGTTGTTCAAGAGATATAGGTATCTCGCACAAATTCGCTCGAGCGACATGTGACAGTCGTTCAAATGACATTTCCATCTGGTTCGACCGACAAGGTGAATTTCTGGGAAAATTCTTAGGGGAAGTTTTGGAATTTTCCAGTTTATTCGAGTGAGAGAAATTTCCAGTTAACAGATTTGAAACGAGGCAGGTCTACGAGAAAGTATGTGAGTTTTATACTTTAATTATTCCGGAAAAAAGAGTTACTTCCGAAATTACTAAAGAGTTGTGGTAATTTAGTAATACTATATAATACGTAATAATGAGAATAAAATACGTATGGTAAGTATACAGATAGGTTGGGAGAATACTTATAAATTTTATTAGGATGTGTGTATGGCTATTACTTGATATTTTGTTAAGTGCACTAATGGGTGATAACCCGGGGGTGCAAGGTTATGTTGGTTAATACACTAAAGAGTGATAACCCGGGGGTGTAATATTTTTATTTAGGACACTAATGGGTGATAACCTGGGGGTACATGATTATTTTATTAATATCACTAATGGGATTTAAACCGAGGGTGCATGAATGATATATATATATATATATATATATATATATATGCATAATTACGAGATATTCTACTAAGAGAAACTAGTAGTTATGGCAACGAAGATAAATGAATTTAATCTTAAAGAGATAAAGACTTAAATAGTCATATAATAAACGTGATAGGTAGTAATATGTGATAGACTACTTATGGAGTATTGTATGGGCGATACGGGAATCGTAGACACCCTATTCTGTTACCCCCTAAACTCTCCGTAGGTCCCCAGCACCTCCCTTCATCACTACAAACCCAGGTCATACCCCGAGTACTGACTTAGAAGCCATTGGGCACTCTGAGGCTCCATTTAACCAAAAGTCAAAGTCTTCAACTCGATCGAGACTGAATGAATCTTTGAATGGCACTGAAACCCCTTTCCAATGGTCCGTCCCGTGCGCGATTCCGACTTACCATGCGGACGAACGACATGTATTCCCTCGAAACTCAATCAGGAGGCCACTGGGCACTCTCGGGCTCTGTTTGACCTAAGTCAAAGTCTTCAACTCGACCGAGACTGAATGAATCTTTTAAGGGCCTGGAAACCCCATTCCAACGATCCATCCCGTGCTTGATTCCGACTTACGGTACGGACGAACGATCTGTTTTACTTCGAAAGGTCACCGAATGCTTCTTGGGATCGATTGACCGAAGTCAACTCCCCGAACCTGATCAAACTCTTTGGAATGTCGAAGTACATCTCCTAACCTTTCCAATGGTCCACCCCGTGCACGATTCGGACTTACTATGCGGACGAACGATCCATTTGCGTTCGACGATTCCCCGTCCAATATACTGATGAATGATTTCGAGCCACATTTGACCCAAAGTAAACTCTCGAACCCAAGACCAGTCCAAAGGACTTTTGAAGGTATCTGAATTATCATTCCAACGGTCTATCCTGTGCACGATTCTGATCAACTATTTATGTTCTACTCCGATTTTCTGAAAAGGCCTGAAAGACAGCGCTAAAAGGCAGGTCCCACACCCTGCCTATCGGCAATGTGCCAAAACGCACCTGCCGATAGGCAAGAATAGGGATATGCCGATAGGGAATGTTGTGGGCCTATAAAAAGGAGGCTTGACCTCACTTGCAAGAAGATCCCAAATCTGATAGATATCACTCTCAGCAAATCCTGAAAACCTCTCTCGAAGTCAGCCTGAGTTTCACACCCAAATCCCTTTCCAACCTTCACTTTTCATCATCCTTTTCATCAAACTGGTGAATTCACTACCCACCATCATCATCCAAGTCTAAGGGCTGCTCTCCAACATTCAAGATCAAGCTCAAGATCTTCAATAAAGTCCAATTTTCTCAACTCTCTCCTTAAATTCTCATAAATTCGCAATAACTTATTTTATTACTTAGCACTTTCATTATCTCATCTCACACATCCTAATATACTTTTTATTTAGTATTATTGCACATCTCTTATTTTCATATAAATAAAAACCCAAAAAACAAGAAAAAGAGGGTTTGCTCATAAATTCCAAACGGGAATTCTCATACTTTTCTTACAACTAAAACACTTTTTCTACACACACACACACAAATAAGAGAATCTCACGGTTGGATTTATGGGATAAACCCCACCCCTCATTTTGCAAGCGAACTACGTGGACTTTGATGCCTCTATAGGCTACATAGGCATCTCGGGGTAAAACCCGAGACTCGAGTCCTATTTTTACTTTTTCTCTCATCTCCTATTCTCTTTAAATTTAATCCTCCTAGATTACATATATATACATATATTTGTCCTTAGTGGCGTATTATTCCACATGCCTTATCATTCCATCATAACGGTCAACGTAAGGATAATCGCGTAAATCCTATTTTCTAATATTTTTATACCTTCCTACGGATGACTCGATTTACCTCTTCCATGGTGCAAGTCGATGATTCCTATCTCCACTATATATACACATGCACACATATCACGAGGAAAATAAAGGAAAATAACAAAAACCCATGAGAGACCGAAAGGGCGGAATGGGTGCCTAACACCTTCCCATTTTGTAACTTAGCCTCCGGACACTTTTCGAATCATTTTGTTTTCGTATGCATCAGTATGTATTTGGATGTTGTCCTTCGTGATGGATCCATTTCTTTTGTCTGTTTTGAGTAAAATAGACTGGAGACTCTATCTCTTTACATTTTTTACCTCACCCAAATGATGCCGGTCGAATCGCTCCTGAGAGGAACGCGCAGGACCTAGGATCCTCCCTCACACCGGCCGTCGTGAGGATCGGGTGATGGCCACAGTGGTGACTCCGATGGGGACTTTCATGAGGGCTAGACTCAATTTACATGGATGTTATACTTGTTCATGTTTTCCCCATTTTTTCATGTTACCCTTTTCCATGTATCTTCCATACTTATGCTTCTATTCACACACTTGTAGAAAATTCTCCATGTAAACTTCACACCACATGAACCTAAGGTCACATATATCCACATGTTGCATTCATCATCCATCCATACTTGGTGAACCATTGGTACTTGTACTTTGCTCCCTGTTTGGCATAATCAAGAAATACATTCTCATAAGATACTAATAAGATAATCATGCATGATTCACACAACATCACCAAAGAGCATTGTTATTGACCAAATTTTTACCCAGTAATGGAGGGTCACTTCGTGATGGGCGCTGGTCTGGCAGGGCGTAGTTAGCCTAAGAAATATGACTCCCACCTTCCGTTGGACAAGTACCTTCGACGTATATCGGATGGTTCCCCCGCATCATACCTCTTGACCGAAGTCATGATGGGAGGTATATCGCAGGGAACTTTCTCATGTACGCCGAGTATATTGAATTCGCTCTCACAAGTACCATCCCCACGAGGTATATAGTGAGCCGATTCACGTACACTCAGGTGTATAAGATGTCTTGTCAACACGTACCGATTGCCTGCAAGAGCAAGACGTATATCATGGAAGTCACGCCAAAGGGGGGAACCCTTTTTGATTCACCCAACCAACTGCATACCCGCATATAGATGTCAAGCCTAGGACAGATATATAAGATTATTGGTTTCAATTCGAAACTCTGCTGAAATTTTGGGTCGGCCTGCCGCCCGAATTCTCGTGCATTTTTAAAACGGGACCCTGTTCGTGAGCTTGGTCACAAGTCCAACCATAGCTTTGCATATGTTACAAACCCAATTTTCCATTCTCGGGTTCCGTCGACATTTCATATTGCATTTAGGAGAATTAATACAAGTGAAAACATAATAATTGTAATAATCATGCTGAGGCCGTCTCTCTTTTCTTTATCAAAAAAATCCAAAATTTTTTTTTCCTCTCTTTATCAAAAAGCTAAAAATATTTTGTCTTCCAATCTCAAAAAGAAAAAAGAAAAAAAATGCCAAAAATATTTTTATCCTTTTTTTCTCAAAATAAATCCCATTTTTGCGCCTTCTCAGGTCGATCGCAAACCCTTGGCCTGGATCCCAATTGGCTTCGGCCTTCAGTAAAATCACCCCGGAGTTCCATTTGTTCCCCTGTTACTCCTTTCGAGTTCGGAATCCATCCACTTTCCATGGAGAACACATATCAAGTACCCGTTGTACAACCAGATGTGACGGCAGTCCTAGCTCAGCTTATGTCCAAGATTGATAACCTCCAAACTGAGGCCTGAGAGATGCAACGAAACTAGGTTCCCATTCCTTAAGAACTTGAGGCCCTATTCCCTCATGCTATGGATCCATCTGAGCCCATCTGGGTTCCCAAATAGTATCATCATGCTCCACGTGACCCTCCTGCTAATGGGTCGTCGCCTGCCCAGCTTTTAATGCCGAATCTTGCCCAGCATGGGGCTAACTTGTCTATGATCATTGATCCAAAGGAAGAAGAGCTGACAAAGTCAAAAAAGATCTCAAGATGCTCGCCAAGAAGTTTTACCAAGTCAGAATCTCAGGAAATTACATGGACTACACCCACAAGTCTCCTTATCCTAAAGCGAGGTTACTCGAGAAGTTTAAGACGCTGAATATCAAGAAATTCGGAGGAAGTGGACCCTCGATTATTCATCTCTAAAGTTATCACCGTTCCATGACTCTACTAGGAACTTCAGAAGAAGTAATGGCCCAATTATTTCAATAAACTTTGAAGGATAGCGCCCTATGATGTTTTTTGTCTCTCGAAGAGTCCAGAATTCGTAGTTGGGAGGATGTAGCCCGAGAATTCATATCATAGTACAAATATAATGAAGAGCTTGAGGTCACCCACCGTGATTTAGAGCTGCTCAAACAGAACTCTGGGTAATCAGTCAATAACTTCATAGCCCGATGGAGGGAAAAAGCAGCTACCATGACCAATCGACCTTCCGAGGAAGAACAAGTTAGCATAGTAAAGAAAAACTTCTTACCCCATGTCCGAGCAATAATGGGAGGATAATACTATCCCCATTTCCGAGCTCTCTGAGAAGCAGGAGTAGAAATCGAGGAAGGTCTTGCTAAAATAGATGTCGAACCGAAGAAGGTGTCCGGACAGCTTACCCCCAGACAATATGATAAGCCTGCCAGTGCTGCAGTCTCAACCATCAACAACATCTCTCAACCAACCACCTCATGGGCACTAGAAAGCCGCCTTGTCCCAGTTCGAAATGAATACACCGAGCTCCATGCTCCCCTCTCCAAAGTTTATCAAGCCTTGTTAAGATGAAACCTTATCAAACCTTTGGATCCCCATTCATTACCAAATCCACTCCCAATAAACTTCAAGGCAAATGCCCATTGTGCTTTTCACCAAATTGCTGGCCATACCACCGACCAATGCTTTCACCCTAAAATATAATCCAAGGTCTAATTGACCGGGGTACCATCGCCCGACCATTCAATCCTAAGCAAAACACTACTCACAACCCACTTCCAAATCATGCCAATGCCATATTTCTAGAAGAGAACCCAGAATTCGATGCCTTAACTCAAATCACACCCATATACTCTCCTAAACCTCTCCAAATTTGCACATATTTCCTCCTATACCCTGCTAGCCTCGTTGATCAGGCACTGTCACTCCTTACTAGAGCATGCATCGTCATTCGTGTCCGTTTCGAAAATAGAAATATGGAATTATCATAAGTATTAAACTAACTCCTAGATTTTGGCCTGAAATTGCCCTCACAGATGATCATTGATTGCCAAAGGTTCAGTACGTTGTTCTTCGAAGCATGAAAATGGGCCCTAGAGTCAGGTAGTTGGGTAGTACCAACCGATGAAGTCATCCTGTATGATGTCGTCCAGATCATGGCAGAATTATTCAGGCAAACCAACAACATTTGTAGTATGACCGAGTTACTTGATGCTCTGAAGCTACAGGGGCAACTAGTCCATGCACCCTTACACATCCCCATAGAATGGGATGACCTGTATGAAGAAGCCGTTGAAGTTGTGGAATGCATCGACTTTACATAGAAAGACAAAATTGTTTCCACCGGATGGGGGGAAGAATTCGAAGATTCAAATGAAGAACAAGCTTTCGAGAAAACTGTCCCGATATCCGACATGTCTGGAATGATATCATTTGAAGAACTCCTCAGAGAAATAAACAAGGTGGCAAAACAACCTGAGATCGATGAGGAAATGAAATTCATGTTTTTCCCTTCTTCAGTGAATCACATAACTAGATCAGGGAGGCATTATCGGATCACAAAATCACTACCAGTCAATGACAAAGGGAAGGGCATTGAAAACATTCCTATGCCAGAAATAACCCTCGAGGAGAGAAAGATCCTCGATCAACAAAAGAAAACTCACGCTAACATCACTCTGTAGGGGCTTTTCATGTCTTCTCAGCTACACATAAATGCTTTGATCAAGTTGCTCACTGGACCCACAGTTCCTCCTTCTACCATACCAGACGAAGCGATAAATTTGGTCGGATCCTTGACCTCTACCCAATTGCTATCCTTTGCTGAAGAAGAAATCCCCAAGATTGGGCCAAACCATAATCATGCACTCAACATCTCCGTCGAAGTTATGGGGAAGGTTGTACCACTCTCTTTTATCGATAATGGATTCGCCTTAAATGGCTTCCCACTAAGAACCTTCAAATGTTTAGGACTGAAAGAAAGTGACCTCGCTCTAACCTCCGCTGCTGTACGTGCCTATGATAATACCCATCTGGAGGTGATGGGACCCTTAAAGCTTGTAATAAGGGCTGACTCTATAAACCCTGTCGTCAAATTCCAAGTTATTGACATCCCGGCCTGTTTCAACCTATTGTTAGGACGACCTTCACTCCACAGTATCAAGGGTGTGTCTTCCTCACTCCATCAAAAATTAAAGTTCTTCAACGACGGACGGGTCATTACCATCTTGGGCGACGACGACAATGTCGATGGTGCAAGTACCAACAGTCCAATCCTTGAGATGCATCACGGGTCAAATAATATGCTCCTATCAGGATTCCGAGTTGAAACACTTCTACTCCCAGCAGGGGACAACTTCAAAGAAAGGGTTTGTCCAAAATATGACCCTCATGGCAACGTCAATGTGATTCAGATGTTCAGAAACATATACTTCATGCCCGGACTGGGGCTAGGGCAAAGACAGCAAGGGATACTTGAGACCATTGAACTGAAGAAAGCTTTCCCTCGTTGTGGTTTGGGGTATCATCTGTCAGAACAAGATCTCATAATGATACACCTGTCTCGACCAAAGAGAAGACTAGATCGCGTCCAGACTATCCCAGGTGACTCCTTGAATGGACGATTCATCAAAGAGGGTGAGGACTTCCCCTTTTGCGGATTTTCCAAACCATGGTATGACCATACAGACAAGAAGATGAAGCCTAAAATGGAAATCATTTTCTAATAAAGCTACCCATAGGCCGAAGGTTCCCAACACCAAGTACAACCACTCATTAAATATGCCGAAGAGATTGAGGAAAGTGATTCAGAATATTCCTTCAACTTATAGACACTAGGGCTGACACTCTGCATGGTTCATTCAGTCACTATATCACTGGATCCATCCTACCTGATTAAAGATGCTGATACACCTCTCCTCAACTGGCATGCTATGCTAGTTCTACCTGTTGAAATCTCCCCTAATCCTAATGTTTACCCCTTTTCTTCTTCGGTTGTCCATCCTTACTCAAATGTAATCGAGTCCTCTTTTGACGAGGTTCTCAATGTTGTTTTTCCCATCAATGAAATAAATGAAGATTTTGAGTGTCTTGTTGTGCCCTACATTAACTATTTAGATTCTAATCAAACTTTTGATGACGATGATTTTTAAAATGAACAATTCTTAACTGATATAAATAAGGTTAAAAATAAAGAACATAAACGCGTTCAAATTAATGAAGAAGAGACTGTTGTTAACCTCGGTTCTAGTAGCCAACTGCGCGAGATTAGGATAGGGGCTACCCTTGACGAGCATGAGCGTGCACAACTCAAATAATTGCTAAAGGAATTCGTGGATGTCTTCGCTTGGTCTTATGATGATATGCCCGATATTGATCCTGAAATAGCTCAGTATGAGATTCCCACTCTCCCAGATTACAAGTCGGTTAAACAAAAGTTAAGATAGATCCGCATCGAATGGTCACTCAAGGTCAAAGAAGAGGTGGTCAAATAGTTGAATGTAGGTTTCATTTGTGTGATCGAATATCCCACGTGGCTAGCCAACATAGTGCCCGTGACAAAAATAGGAGGAAAAGTTCGGATGTGTGTAGACTATCGAGACTTGAATAAAGCATATCCAAAGGATGATTATCCATTACCCAATATCAACATGATCATAGAAAATACAACCATTCATCCTCTCAAGTCATTTGTTGACAGGTTTGTCAGACACAACCGAATCAAAATGCACCCAAACCACCAAGAAAAAACTGCATTCATCATCCCATGGGGAACCCTTTGCTATGCCGTCATGCCATTTGGTCTTAAGAACGCTGGGTTTACCTACCAGAGGGCTTCCAAAACCATCCTGCACGATCTGATTCACAAAGAAGTTGAGGTCTATGTGGATGATATGATTATCAAGTCCAAAACTAGAGAAGGGCATGTTCGTTCTCTCTGAAAACTCTTCGAACGACTGCGAAAGTATCAGATGAGACTCAATCCGCAGAAATGCATCTTCGGCATTACAAAGGGAAAACTCTTAGGATTCATGGTCAGTGAGAAGGGGATAGAAGCAGATCCTTCCAAGCTGAAAGCCATACTTAAGATGCCACCTCCCCGAACAGAGAAAGAAGTCTGAGGTTTCCTTGGGAAATTGTAATACATCAGTCGATTTATCAGGAAGTTGACCTCCATCTACGAACCTATCTTCAAACTCCTCCAAAAGGATTCAACTCAAGTTTGGAACGAGGCATGCCAAAAATCCTTTGACCGAATCAAACAATATCTGACCTAACCCCCAGTACTCATGCCACCACAGCCTGGTCTCCTTTTTCTCCTATACCTAACCATAACTGACACTGTAGCTGGGGATTTTCTAGCCAATATGTTGAAGATTCATGCAAAGAAAGAGCCATCTATTATGTCAATTGCAAATTGGCCGGATACGAGGTCAACTACACTTATTTGGAAAAGGCATGTGTTGCGCTTGTCTGGGTCACCCAATAGTTGCGGCATTACATGCTCGCCTTCTCTATCAAACTTGTATCCCGAATGTACCCCATCAAATTCCTGCTTGAGAAACTAGCCTTATCCAGTTGAATGGCCCGATGGTTGATGCTCCTAGCCGAGTTCGATATCATGTACATCACGCAAAAATCCATGAAAGGAAGAGCCATCTCTGACTACCTCGTTGATTACCCCGTAAAAGAAGATGATGTCTGGATCTCTGAATTCCCAGATGAAAACATCCTTTGCACTGCTTAAGATAACCTTCGATGGTGCTTCCAATAAGAAGGGATATGGCATTGGGATACTTCTGGTCGCCCTAGATGACTCCCACACTCCCATTGCCATCAAGTTGGATTTCCCTTACACCAATAACATGACTGAATACGAGGCGTGCACAATAGTCCTTAAAGTTGCTCTCAAGAAAGGTATTTAATGTTTAGACGTCTACGGGGATTCCGCCCTCATCATCGGTCAAGTGCTCAGAAAGTGGAGAGTCAAGGACAAAAAACTCTAACCCTTCCATGCCCACTTAGAAGAACTATCCTCCTAATTCCAATATATCACCTTCCATTACCTACCTCGAGCAAAGAATAACCTAGCCGATGCTCTCGCTACCTTGGCCTCCATGGTTGACATGACCAAAGGAATAACTATGACCACCTTCCTAGTTTAAAAGCAAGACAAACTAACCCAATGCTATAACATTGAGCTCGTCACTACAGAAGATCCCGAGCTAGCCAATTATTGATACTATGATATATGGAACCTCCTCAAGCATGGTAGGTATCCCGAGGGTTCCAATAAGAAATATCGAGCAACTCTTTGAAGACTCGTCGCCCAGTACTCTATTTGTCACAAAGCACTGCTCAAAAGGAACTTCGATGGAACTCATTTGCACTGCATCGCAGGGGCTGACATTGAAAAGATAATGCAAAAGATCCACAATGGGGAATGCGAACCCCACATGAGCGATCACATGCTTGCCAAAAAGATCATCCGACAAGGCTACTACTGGACCACCATTGCACCGCCTATGTACAGAGATGCCTCAAATGCCAATAGTTCTCCAACCTTCATCATCTACCTCCGTGAGAATTATACAACATGACCTCTCCCTGATCGTTCTCCACGTGGCGCATCGACATCATAGGAAAGGTTACACAAAAGGCTTCCAACGGGCATGAGTTCATCCTAGTTGCCATTGATTACTTCACCAAATGGATCAAAGCGGAGTCATACGCAGTGCTGAACGCTAAGAAAGTGGCCAAATTCATCAAGAAAAACATCATTTGTCGGTATGGGATCCCGTATGAGCTAGTATCAGATAGAGGGTTGCATTTTGAGATAGAAGTCATAGAGGTGGTCAACGAGTATGGGATTCAGAGACACCGATCTTCTCTCTACCGAACTTAGACCAACGGTGCAGTTGAAGCCACCAACAAGAACCTCAAATCCATCATTAGCAAAATGTTCGAAAGCTGTCGGGATTGGGACGACCGGATCCCGTACGCCCTCTAAGGATATCGAACCTCAATTCGAACCTCTACTGGGGCTACCCCTTACTCTTTAGTTTATGGTATGGAAGCAGTCCTACCCGTGGAGCTAGAAATACCCTCATTATGCGTTATGCTTAAAAGCAAGGTCAGTGAAGAAGACTGCTGCCAAATCTGTCATGACGAGATGACCCTCCTAGACAAAAGGAAATTAAAAGCACTATACCACATACAAGGGTATCATCGTCGAATAGCGCGATCATTCAATAAGAGAGTCAAGGACTGCGATGTCCAATAAGGGGATCTAGATCTCAAAGAAATAATAGAACCCATATGGGATCCCAGAGGGAAATTCAAGACCAATTGGAGCAGCCCCTACATTATTAAGAAGATCTTGTCTGGAGGTGCTGCCATGCTCACTGATTTAGATGGGGAAGAGATGGCTCATCCAGTCAACTTGGACCATCTCAAGAAGTTCTACCTCTATTCCAAAATCTCGACGCGCTACAACTCTTCTCATCTCCCTTCTATTCTTAAAAAAAATCTCTTCATTTCCCCCTGTACAGAACTACGTGGGCCTGATCCTCTGTAAATAACCATTTTCAAACAAAGTATAAAATTTCAAAATCCCAGAGGTACGTAGGCAGCTCATACACCTTACATAAGAACGACCCTTTTTTCACAAAATACTATTCTTTTCTTACCTCCGAGAATGACAGTTCATTCTAACATATATTTGAACAAAAGGATTATCTATGCCTTAGCGATCGGTATAGATAATTCAAACAATACAAAATTGATCGAAAGGCACAGCTGGATGATCAGAAACTTGTTTATTTCACTAATAAGAGATTACGGTACAGATTACATAAGAAAAGGAATGGATAACTCTCTTCCCCATACCTTCCTAAAAAAGCCAAATAAAATACCCACATTTACCCCCATTACACAATAAACTCTCCAGAAGTCCTATCCACAGATACCAGAGGAGCCTTGTTCGTCATCATCATCTACATCCTGGGGTCCCCAAGTTTCCCCTGCCTGAACAGAGTGTTGCAGACACTCAATGGACCGATAAGCTCGAACTAGCTTCGAAAAAAACCACAAGACCTCCTTCTATGGTGTTAGAAGAGACAAGGCACTATTTTCTAGTCTCCACTGCCAACATCTTGCTAACTACTCTCCTCTATAACCACTTCATATAATCCCTAGGGATATGAAAAACTCTCCCAATAGACTGAGAGGGATGAGTCGTTGAATGTCGACTCTCCCACAGAGAGCCAAGACGCAGGCACAGACGCTCGGTCAAATCCTTTACCGGAAAGAAATTTAGTGTTCGAGGTGGCACGACCTGTGCCCAACCAAATTGACGCAGAAGCCGCCAAGGGAAATAAAAAGAGGTTTGGCTGAGACCAAGCAGTCGCACATAAGGGTATTCTCCTAGATCCAGAACATGCAGCAACTGTCCCCACCAAGGCACTGACCAGTACAGATTTTGAGCCCCATGCTCTTGAAGCCAATTCTCCTAGCTCTCAATATACAGGGCAACACTAAAGAAGTGACACAAAAAGAAGTTGGGTACAACCGATAAAGGATATTCTGGAAGAGTCACCAGGCGGAGTCTTTTAGACAACTACATGAATAGCATCACGGGGCTACCCGCTGGAAGTTAAAACGACCTTCTCGCCAGGCATCCAGACCGTTCAGGGTCTCCACCAGTATCAACGCCGCAAGATTATGATGGTATGACATCCATGAAGTTAGGGCTGCAAGTTGTGGATCCACCAGCAACAATTTTGAAACCAGGCCCAGAGCAACGGCTCCAGCATAGCCAGCATCACCTACTTCTCGCAAATTCACAGACTGTAACACTGCCAGGAGGGAGATCATTCCTCCAGCAACTAGTGATCTAGTCGCCGAAGGCGAAATATAAAGAAGCCCGTCCAGCAAATCCCTGGGAGAACGAGAAAATTCGGGTAAAGCTGTAGCAACACTAGCATTTATCCCCAGATGGTAAAAAGTTCCTCGTAGGTAGGACAAACTTCATCCAACCCAAAGCGGAGTATATGGTATTCGGAGTACCAAAATTGTACTGTCGCCACCAACATGTTCCACTAAATGGTTCGGTTCCTCCATAAAGAAACTTGACGCATATTGAAAGCATCATAGTCGACATTATAAGAGCACATTGCTTCTAAGGCTTCGAGGTAGTTAGCAAACTCAATGCTACCAGGGAGAGCCATCTTAAAAAACTAAGAAACAAGTAGACAAGTAAAGGTGTGATGAAAACACCCCACCCTTACCCCTTTTTATACTTGATAACCCTCACAAAAGACATGACCCCTGCAGAAATCGGAGGAAATTCTACCCCACAAAGTACAAGAGGCTGAAGAGGGCACTAATTAAAGCTTTGAATTGATGGTACTAGACTTGAGTGCCGATAGGCAGGACAAGGGTCTTGCCGATCGGCAACCCCCTATTTTTGGAAATTTTCCTTTTTCCTCTTGTGTCAAAATCGAAAGCTCATTAAAAAATAAATTGATGTTCTCAACAAAATTTCAAAAATCCTTTTCCACCCCTATATAATTTCTAATTTCTAAAACTTTCCTTCAAAATCCCAAAAATGTCTCTTTTTACAGTCTCAGCAACAAAGTAAAAAGCACATGTGCATGTATTCACTCACCATTAACAAAAGATAATAAAAAAAATCCCATTGCATTGCATATATATACATTCTTCTGTGTTACATCAAATTTTGCAGGAAATTAAAAAAAAGCAAAAAAACAAACGGGACTCGGCCCAAACACATATTTTCTCTCTCTCTCACCTACCCTTCACCCTTCTCTAAGAGTTTCCACCCCTACGACGCGCTCTCTTTCCCCTACGGCGAGATAACACGCCATCGCTACCCGAGATAGAGTTCTCCTCGGACGAAGCAGACAACACCAAGCAAGAAGGAATCGGGACCGCATCCCGAATATGGGCAGTCACCGAAGATATCTAGTCTCTGATGTCCCTCAGCCAAGTGGTCGACACACAGACTTACTACAAGTAAAAGGCAAATTCAGTATCAAAGAGGGATCAAAACAGAAAAGGAACTAAAAAGAGGAGGAAAGTATACCGCAGGATGAAGAACATCCTCTATCAAACCCAGGTCCTCCGGATCCATCGCATGAGGACGATGCAACATGGGGACCATCCCTCCATCAGCTCGTTGAATGTTGTACGAAGGGGTATGAGATCGAACAAAAGGAACCTCTGAAGTCGTCGCAGACGCTGACGGACCACCATCGCTGTGGGAAGACCCCACCGCCTGACTCGAACTCACAGGAGGGAAAGGCAAGGCATCATATATACTAGGTGCCATTAACCAGATCGTCACAAAGTCCATATAGTCATACGATGCAGCCGTATCAATGTACAACAAGTAGGACTCGCCGATCATAGCCGCGTTCCTCGCATCCTTCGGTAGTAATCGCTCCCACCTCATAGACATAGGAGGCTACGCAGGTGGCACCACCACCTTCGCCTCCGCAATCTGTCGAACCACCCACTCCCCCATATACCAGGAATGGCTGAACTCATGCGCCAGAAAATGCCTCATCTGCGCATTCACCCCAATCGCCCCCGTATCCTTAATGGCTGTCCCCCAAGGGTAAAATGTCACCTAAAAATCCCCAACAGACATAAGTCAATACAAAATCAAAACATGCCAAAAACCAAGGCTAAAAAGGAAAGAGTCTTACCCTACCACTATCAGGCCATTCAAGACCTAACGGACCGCCACCAGAGAGAGATACCTTCGACTACCGATTGACCTTGCACCATCGATACAATCGGCAGAAGTCCCCAATAGTCTCGTCCTTCAAGGCAATTAGCTGGGTATTCCACCCAATCACCTCATAGAACCACGTCTGCTATAGACGGGAATTCATAATAAAAAAGAGACGTATAAGGAAAATGTGAATGCATGAAAGGAAAATGCACAAAATTAAAGGATACCTCGAGGAGATACATGGCTCCAGAAAAAGGTTACCGACAACACCGGCTGAATGAATCCAAAGGAAAATAGAGGGTCGCCAAAGTCAGACTCCCCCAATCATAAAGAGGGATGTTCAAAACCATCCTCAAATATGGAAAGAAACACAAATGGATGACGTCATCACTCGACGCTATAATGAAACCTCCCAGCACCAGCAAAATGAACAATCGGGCCATCTGCATCACTTGTAGCCCGCCCTCCACATCAACCACCCAACTCAACAAGACATCCTTCAATAAGGACAACCGGATGGAATCCCCAGAAACTATCCTCCCTACATCGCCGAGCGCCGCACTCATCGCCTCCAGCCTCAGCCACAGAGAGTGATCCACCTCTATATTCTCCCCATCGCAATCTAGCCCCAACAGCTGTTGCACGTCTATAGGAATCACGATTATCTCCCCAAAGCCAAAATGGAAGGTGTGGGTAATATCCCACCATCTCGCCCTCAAAGCGCATAAGACCGCTGTTGAACGAAGCATCTCATCCAGCGCAAACACCAACCTCCCAAAACCCACTGATGATACCACCCAATGCACCACGGGTGGAAGATGCTCCCAGACGTCCTTAAGCGCTATCGTCCCATGGGCACGCCTGTTCTTCAAAGAGATATCAGACTGTCAATAGAAGAAACCTTGTAAAAATTCAAGAAGGAAGGAAAAATCACCAAAAAGAGAAGAATGTCAAAAGTCAGGTTGCTTACATAACCACCGAGGCTCGCCACCTTAAAAGAACGATGATGCAATGAATCCCGCAGCAAAGTTCGCTCATCCACAACCGGCTCGAATGCGTCAAAGGAGTTCTCACTCCCCAAAGCAAGAGGCACCTTGGCCCTCTACTCCACGTTCACCTAGTCATCAACAGTCAACCATTCCCTATACGCTGCAGTGCTCACAAAGGCAGCCATTTCTTAAAGATCAAAATGCTAGAATAATTTGCAGAGGAAAATCGTAGCATGAAAGAAAATAAGAAGCTATGAAAAATGAAGGGAATTCTCCCCCTTTATATAGGATGTCAAGGGTCATGTCGATTGTCATTGACCCCCCACCCACCGATCGACACTGACCCCTTACCTTCCCGAGGCAGTCCAAAAGTCCGTGCCACTACCGAATGGCACTGTCTGAACCATGTCGATCAACACCCCCTTTAAATTTCGTTCAAAAATTCCCAGAAAATACCAGATAGCCCTGAAAAATTCTCATAAAATTCCTAAAAATCCTAGGAAGGATTTAGAACATTTTCACCAAGAAAATTTCGCACTCCCTCAAGTAAAACCCCTATTTCCCCAACAGAACTCTAAAAAACCAAGTAAAACTCCTCCCGGAAACATCCCCGGGGGATCTCTAAAGATCACCCCCTATGCCCCAAAGGCCTCAATTTTCCCCAAGCAATACATCCAAACCCTGGGCCACCTAAATCTCCCCTGTGGAATTTTGGATATTCCTTCAGAGGATGCAAAAGATTTCCCCAGCAGTCAACTCTCCAGCCCAAAACAAAACCACAAGATAAATCTCCTTGGAAGAGTTCCCCAAGAACATCTCTACTTATGCCCGCAGAATTGGCTTCGACCTGCAGAATTGGTCATCCCTACATAAGCCCATAGAAATGGCTTCGAACCGCAAAATTGGTCACCCTCATCCTCAAGCCCGCAGAATTAATCATCTCTACTTAAGCTCGCAGAATTGGCTTCGACCCGCATAATTGATCATCTCTACATAATCCCACATAATTGGCTCCGACCAGCAGAATTGGTCATCTCAACTTAAGCCCGCAGAATTGGATTCAACCCGCGGAATTGGCTTCGACCCGTAGAATTGGTCATCTCAACTTAAGCCCGTAGAATTGGCTTCGACCCGCAGAATTGGTCACTTCCAACTTAAGCCCGCAGAATTGGTCATCACTACATAAGCCCGCAGAATTGGCTTCGATCCGCAGAATTGGTCATCCCTACATAAGCCTACAGAATTGGCTTTGACCCACAAAATTGGTCATCTCAACTTAAGCCCATAAAATTGGCTTCGACCTATAGAATTGGTTATCCCTACATAAGCCCGCAAAATTGGCTTCGACCCTCAGAATTGGTCATCTCAACTTAAGCTCGCAGAATTGGCTTCGACCCGCAGAATTAGTCATCCAACCTTAAGCCCTCAGAATTGGCTTCGACCCGCAAAATTGGTCATCTCATACTTAAGCCCGCAAAATTGGCTTCGAATTGCAGAATTTGTCATCTCAACTTAAGCCCATAAAATCGGCTTCTACCCACAGAATTAGTTATCCCCAGCACACTCCGTAGATCCTCAAAACCAGCTTCAACCCTCTGAATTGGTCATCCTCGCTCCCTTAGGTCCTCAGAATCGGCCTCGACCCTCTGAATTGGTCATCCTCCCTCAAAAGTATCATGCGGTGTCTATTCGACGGTTATCGTTTGTTCCAAACTCACCCGTTGAGAGGCTCTGTAGACACCCCATTCTAGTACCCCCCCTAAACTCTCCTTAGGCCCCTAGCACCTCCCTTCATCACTACAAACCCAGGTCATACCCCGAGTACTGACCTAGAAGCCATCGGGCACTCCCAGGCTCCGTTTGACCAAAAGTCAAAGTCTTTAACTCAATTGAGACTAAATGAATCTTTGAATGGCACTAAAACCCTTTTCCAACGGTCCATTCTGTGAGCGATTCCGACTTACCATGCGGTCGAACGACCTGTTTTCCCCCGAAACTCAATCAGGAGGCCACCGGGCACTTTCGGGCTCTATTTGACCTAAGTCAAATCTTCAACTCGACCAATACTGAATTAATCTTCGAAGGTCACTTAAAATCCTTTCCAGCGGTCCATATCGTGCGCGATTCCAACTTACGATACGGACGAACGATCCGTTTTACTCCGAAAGGTCACCAAATGATTCCAGGGCCCGAATGACCGAAGTCAACTCCTCGAACCGGATCAAACTCTTTGTAATGTCTAAGTACATCTCCTAACCTTTCCAACGGTCCACCCCGTGCACGATTCAGACTTACCATGCGGACGAACGATCCGTTTGCGTCCGACGATTCCCCATCCAATATACCGACGAATGATTTTGAGCCACATTTGACCCAAAGTCAACTCCTGAACCCAGGAGCAGTCCAAAGGACTTTCGAAGGTCTCTAAATTACCTTTCCAATGGTCCACCCCATGCGCAATTCTGATTAATGGTTTGCATTCTACGGAAGATTTTCTGAAAAGGCCTGAAAGACACTACCGAACGACATGTCCCAGACCCTGCCTATCGGCAGTGTGCCTAAACGCACCTGCCGATTGGCAAGAACAGGGCTATGATGATCGATAATTCCATGGGCCTACAAAAAGGAGGCCTGACCTCACTTGTAAGAAGATCCCAAATCTGATAGATATCACTCTCAGCAAATCCAAAAAACCTCTCTCGAAGTCAGCGTGATATCCGCACTCAAATCTCTTTCCAACCTTCACTTTTTATCAAACTTGGTGAATTCACTACCCTTCATCATCATCCTAGTCTAAGGTCTGCTCTCCAACATTCAAGATCATGCTCAAGATATTCAAGAAGGTCCAATTTTCTCAACTCTCTCCTTAAATTCTCATAAATTCACAATAACTTGTTTTATTACTTAACACTTTCATTATCTCATGTCACACATCCAAATATACTTTTTTATTTAGTATTATTGCAAATCTCTTATTTTCATATAAATAAACACCCAAAAAATAAGAAAAAGATGGTTTTGCTCATAAATTCCAAACGGGAATTCTCATACTTTTCTTACACTTTTCTCACAACTAAAACACTTTTTCTACACACACACACACAAATAAGAGAATTCCCTGGTTGTATTTACGGGATAAACCCCACCCCTTGTTTTGCAAGCGAACTACGTGGACTTTGAGGCCTCTATAGGCTACGTAGGCATCTCAGGGTAAAACCCGATACTCGAGTCCTATTTTTTCTTTTTCTTTCATCTCCTAATCTCTTTAAATTCAATCCTCGTAGATTACATATATATACATATATTTGTCCTTAGTGGGGTATTATTCCACGTGCATTACCGTACCATCATAGCGGTCAATGTAAGGATAATCGCGTAAATCCTATTTTCTAATATTTTTATACCTTCTTACGGATGACTCGTTTTACCTCTTCCATGGTTCAAGTAGATGATTCCTATCTCCACTATATATACACATGCACACATATCACGGGAAAAATAAAGGAAAATAACAAAAACCCATGAGAGACTGAAAGGGCGGAATGGATGGCCAACACCTTCCCATTTCATAACTTAGCCTCCGGACCCTTTTCGAATTATTTTGGTTTCATATGCATAAGTATGTCTTTGGATGCTGTCCTTTGGGATGTCTCCCTTTATTTCGTCTATTTTTAGTAAAATAGACTGGCGACTCTATCTCTCTACATTTTTCACCTCACCCAAATGACGCCGGCCGTAGCTCCCGAGAGGGACGTGTGGGACCTAGGATCCTCCCTCACGCCGCCCGCCCATCGCGAGGATCGGGTGATGGCCACAAGAATACTATTGTTAAATGTAGAGAGTGTTAAGTGACTGTCACTAGATAGCCCGGGTAGTGTTACTAGTACTAAATAAAAGATGCGCTAAGAGTGCACAATAGAAGAGAGGTGAGATCTTCATCTGAGAGCACAGATCTAACATGCACATAATACTTGCTTTAAAGCAGTTTTAAATACTTGAAAAACATATTTTTACACATCGGGATCTGACCCGTCTCTTGCATCTCTTTTCTCTCTTGCTATACATATATACTAGGGTGTACCCGTGCCGATGGCACGATGATAAATTTATTCCCGAGTATTTGGAGTTATAGAACTCTTACCATGCTACCAAGTATTTACAGTTATAGAACTCACACACTCCCGTGTATGGTATTATTCATTGGACACTTTTATAACACCACACATTCTATTTGATGTTGTAATATATGCAATTTGAACAATAATGTGGTTATAAATTTTAATTTTAAATTAAAAATCAATTTTTCCTTCAAGAATATTAAAAAAAATTTTATATCCCCGTACTATTTAAATTGAATTTTATTGTTCGCAAAATTACACGTTTCAAATTATTTTAATAGCGCTTTCAAGTATAATAATGTTTAAGGGATTTGTTTTCATATCTTGTCCTGTTTTTACATGTCCTATTTTTACTATTATTTTCAAGTATAATTATGTTTAATGAGTCTTATTCATGTTTAAAAAAATACAATTTCTTGTTTTGTGCAATAATAATTCTTTTGAGCAATGTTTCGTTTCAAATGTATAAATTAATTAAATGTTTAGTTGTCATACTTCAAAACCAAACGACAAAATCTATATTTTGCAGTCAACCAATTCAAAGTATAGTTCATAAAAATAAATACTGCCCAAAAATCTTTGTACACTTTAAAAGCACCAATCTAAATTTAATATCGACTAAACTAGATTTTGTGGAACTTTATTTCTTAAAACTCATTGAACCATGTGCCCAAGCCTTTTTGCAGTAGGTTAGGTACAAAGATATATATTGAATTGACCACCACCATTTGGTCTCAATTAAATTACCTATAAACACCACCTCATAGGAATAATTAATAATATTAAAATCAACACACATCAAAATGTTACTTATAAACACCACCTCAATTAAATATTAAAATCAAGATGTAAAAATAATTTTTAAAAAGAAAAATAAGAAATAATTAATAATATTTTATTTAATTTCTCCATGTCTAATAATTCATGTTCATTATTGATGTCTTCTATTTCAACACACATGAGAAAGCCTACAACTCACAATTCCTTGTTAACATGTGAAAGGAGAGTTAGATTTCATTTATATCTCATTTAATTACGCAAATACATGTTGAACTTATATAAACATTCCCCCCTTTAGGATACACTGAGATCCATATCCATATTCTATAAAATTCGTGATAAAAATTTTCAAATATAAATAGAGATAAAAACTAATATTATTGATTCTTTTTGTTTTTGTAATTTAAATAGTTATCATATAACTATCAAATTTTAGAAAATATTGCTTTGTACCATTCAAAAAAATATACAAAAAAACACAACTTGAACGTTATCTACTCCATTATTAATAAAGGTAAAAACATTTTTAAAAAAAGAACAAATAACCATATGTTAAACTATAACCATAACATCTGGGTGAGTAAAAAGACAAACTCAATACATCTTTCTTACATCAAGTCATAAATATTAATAGTTGAGAAAACTCATATTAAATCTGGGATACCAACATTAACATAATAAAATGATTAAATAACATTTACATTATCCCTCCATCATGATTATTTTAAAACATTTCGGAACACAATTGAATTCTTGACTTACAACCCACATAAATGACCGAAACTAACCGAACATCCATCTCCTACCTGCTACAACCCAAACCGAACTGCCTCCTACCTGCTACAACCCAAACCGAACTGCCTACCAACACCCATAACCCAAAAATAACCCAACAACCATCTCCTACCTGTTGCCACCAACAAAAATAAATTGTGCTTTCTCGAGTCAGCCTGCGTTTTCTTATCGAACATTGGCCATAAACTCACATGAACTTGGATTCTGCAGTAATCAGAATGTGACACGGTGACTACAAATTGTAAGCTGGGTTTTTTTGTCACCAAAAAACCAAAACTAAAATACCATAAAACTAAAACAATCTAAACATATAGAGTTTGTATTTGAGATTAGTACGTCTTAAGATGAAACCTAACGCATAACCGATATCATATTTCTCTTAATCTGCAACCCAACCCCCGGAGCCTACGGCGGCTAAGAAAACATCATACCATTTTGAAATAGGACCCAGAGGCACCTTCATATAAAATACTCAAACCTGCAAGTACATCAAACACCAAACCAAACCCATCATCTCCAACATCCCAAACCCCACTCAACCTGATCCGAAAACCCACCAAACCCCAACCACCCCCTCATCTACCCAGCTCTCTTCTCTCCCCATTTTAATTCAACACTCCGTACTCTTTTTCTCTACTCACAACTGCCCGGACTCGAGCCCTCGACCCACCTTACCACCCCCACCCGTTGGCAACCCAACTCAGAGAAGATCCGAAATGGTTGAAATCGATGGGAATCGGATTGATCTGACTCATCTCCGCAAAGTACTTTATGATGGAAATCGATAGGAATCGCTGGAAATCGCTGTTAAAAATGGGTGTGTTCAAAACTTATTAGTAAACAAATCAAAACATACGATGGGTGTGTTCAACCATGATTAGTAAACAAAAAATATTAAGGGAGTGATGGAGTGAGAACGGAGGTAGAGGTGAACCTCTCAAAGAAAAAAATGGAGTTATACTCTTTCAAATCCATGAAGTTCTAGTAAGAGAAAGAGGAAGAATCGTAGAGAGGGATAATGTAAGGGAGTGGGTTTGTAAGTACCAAACAGAGTAAAAAGGTCTTCATTTCATTGAGAAAGCACATGGGATCTTGGCTCAAGGAATGCAGTGTTCAGGTCGGTTCTTGGCTCAAGAAAGAAAGGCTTTACTTTTAGATTTCTTCATGTGCACTATCCTAAGCCCTTACAAACATTTAATCTCAGCCAGCAGTTGATAAAGACCAAACTTATCAACTTTCGATCTCAGCCGTGAGTTAGCCAAGACCAAAAGTCCCTCCCCTTTTATTATATATATATATATATATATATATATATATATATATATATGTATTATATCAGGTGCTCAGCCACAGTGTCACCAGATTTAGAGACTTGGGTCGCTTGGCATGCTACATCTGATGTGGAAGTTGTAGGTCTTTGCATTAGACGCTCCTATCTTTCCTCTCAGTTTATCTAGACTTTTCATTTAGGGCATGTGTCACCCATTCCTTAGACACTTTATCAGAGATTGTATTTAGTTTACTTTCTACTCTTTCTAGTTGGATTTAGTTACTGTGGTTATTTGGCTTAAGGTTTTAAACTGGAATGTTTAAATCCAATCATATTTATTTCAGTACGTGATTCAGATTTATTATTTATCTTTGTTGAATGGGGAATGGTTTATATTTAAATTCTTGGGCTTATTAAATAAAAGATTTTTGGTTATAATTTAAAAGGAAAAAAAGTATTTTGGCACCAGCTTGATTTATATTAGGTGATTGTTAAAGTTAATGTTTTCGACAGTGATGCTAAGAATGAACCAACCGAATATTCTGTTTTAAAATTTTATAAAGGAATGATCACCCGATATTTAATTGGGTGGGGTGTCACGGTTGGTATAAAGGAATGATCACCCGATATTTAAGGATGAAAATTAATGTTATGATTCGTATATTGGGACGAATTGATGATAATTTTCCATGAACAAATCTGGTTTAATTTGGAGTTATGCTCTTAATTTAAGAACTAGGGTTCTTGTTAAATAATTTGGGGATTTAGTATTTAATTGATGTATTGTGAAGATTTAGTGATTCTAGGTTGTTATAAATCATCTGAATATGTTAAACTATCAATTGGGTTGTTGTTTGGGTGTTTGAGAATGAATAGTGAGGTTTTAGGGTTAAAAATGGTGGGAAAACGTCGAAATTATGGGGAAGAAGATGAAACAGTTGGTCTCGCGCGAAGTCGAACGAAGATCGTTCAAGCAAGATAGGCATCTCGCGTGAAGTTGCTCGAGCGACACGTGGCAGTCGTTCAAACGACGTTGCCATCTGGTTCGAGTGATAAGGTGAATTTCTAGGAAACTTCTTTGGGGTAGTTTTGGAATTTTCTAGTTTATTCGAGTGAGAGAAATTTCCAGTTAACAGATTTGAAACGAGGAAGGTCTACGAGAAATTATGCGACTTGTATACTTTAGTTATTCCAGAAAGAAGAGTTACTTTGGTAATTACTAAAGAGTTATGGTAATTTAGTAATAATATAAAATACATAATAATAACAATAAAATACGTATGATAAGTATACAGATAGGTTGGTAGAATACCTATAAATTTAAATAGGATGTGTGTATGCCTATTACTGGATATTTTGTTAAGTACACTAATGGGTGATAACCCGGGGGTGAAAGTTTATGTTGGTTAATACACTAAAGGGTGATTGCCCGGGGGTGTAATATTTTTATTTAGCGCACTAATGGGTGATAACCCGGGGGTTTGTTTTAAGTGTACTAATGGGTGATAACCCGTGGGTACATGATTATTTTATTAATAACACTAATGGGATTTAAACCGAGGGTGCAGAACTGATATATATATATATATATATATATATATATATATATATATATATATATATATATATATATATATATATATATATGCATAATTATGAGATATTCTACTAAGAGAAACTAGTAGCTATGGCAATGAAAATAAATGAATTTAATCTTAAAGAGATAAAGACTTAAATAGTCATATAGTAAACGTGATAGGTAGAAATATGTGATAGAATACTTATGGAGTATTGTATGGGCGATACGGGAATACTATTGTTAAATGTAGAGAGTGTTAAGTGACTGGAACTAGATAGCTTGGGTGGTGTTACTAGTACTAAATAAAAGATGCGCTAGGAGTGCACAGTAGAAGAGAGGTGAGATCTTCATGTGAGAGAACGAATCTAACATGCACATAATACTTGCTTTAAAGCAATTTTAAATACTTGCAAAACATATTTTTACACATCGATCTCTGACCCGTCTCTTGCATCTCTTTTCTCTCTTACTATATATATATATATATATATATATATATATATATATATATATATATATATATATATATATATATGTATGTATGTATTATATCAGGTGCTCAGCCACAGGGTCACCAGATTTATAGACTTGGGTTGCTTGGCGTGCTACAACTGTTGTGGAAGCTGTAGGTCTTTGTATTAGACGCTCCTATCCTTCCTCTCAGTTTATCTAGACTTTTCATTTAGGGCATGTGTTGCCCATTCCTTAGACACTTTATCAGAGATTGTATTTAGTTTACTTTCTACGCTTTCTAGTTGGATTTTGTTACTGTGGTTTTTTGGCTTAAGGTTTTAAACTGCAATGTTTAAATCCAGTCATATTTATTTCAGTACGTGATTCAGATTTATTATTTATCTTTCTTGAATGGTGAATGGTTTATATTTAAATTCCTAGACTTATTAAATAAAATATTTTTGGTTACAATTTAAAACGAAAAAAATTATTTTGGCACCAGCTTGATTTATATTAGGTGATTGTTAAAGTTAATGTTTTCGATAGTGATGCTAAGAATGAACCAACCGGATATTCTATTTTAAAATTTTATAAAGCAATGATCATCCAATATTTAATTGGGCGGGGTGTCACGGTTGGTATCAGAGCATCAGGTTCTAGTGTCCTTTAGGATTTGTGCTACTTAAACGTTACTCCATCTTAGTGTCCTTTGATATAAAGTCATGTCTTTATGACTGTTGTATTCTTGTTTATGCGATCACGTCTTCAGCTATTTGAGATTTAATGATAACTGTGGACTAATAAACTTCTTACTCGTCTCAGATGCCTCCTCGATGTGCATCGAAGGACAGAATTGCCCATCCAGAACCACAGCCAGCTCCAAATCAGGGCATGATGAATGCTATAGAAGTTGCTGCCATCATTGCACAGGCAGTAAATGCAGCACTAGCAGTGGTACAGAAGGCACCACCTCAGGCACCAGTGATGACTCTAGCACATGTTCCTATTTTCCTTACTGCATGGGAGAGAGTCAGGGATGCCTTTCAGAAGGCGCATCCTCTAGAGTTCTCAGGAAGTTCTGATGTAGTATTAGCGAGTCAGTGGAAGAATGATATAAAGAGACATCTTTGTATGTACAAGTGCACTGAGGTACAGAGGCAAGTTTTGGTTAGCTTTAAGATGACAGGGGCATCCTTACAGTGGTTGGAGTCAACTAATACTTCAGAGGGGCAGGATTTGATGTCGATTTTATATTTCTGGGCGCTGTTCGACCATAAGTATTTTCCTTCTCCCATCAAGACTGAGATGAGGCAAAAACTTTTAGACCTCACCCAGGAAGGGAAGACAGTTGTGGAATATGAGGAGGAGTTCACGCGATTGACAAATATGGTACCAGACGAGGTGCCTACTGAAGAGAAACGAATCCATATGTTCATGGATGGTTTAACTTGGAGGATCCGACAGCATCTCCTAGGTAACCTTTCCCTACATTCCTACAGAGATGTCCTAAATGAAGCATTGTTACATTGTCAGGACAACTGCTTCCATGCCAAGGGAAACAAGTAGGGAGGAGAGCCCAACCATATGGTCAAGTCAGGGGGAGGTAGTGCCAATAGCGCACCGGCTGATCAGATTCAGAAGTAGGTTTCCCAGCATGGAGATTCTGCTAAGAGGTTTCGTTCAGTGGGTTTTAGGCATGGTCACGGGGGTTTAAGACAGGGCCACTAGGTCCAGCAGCAGGGAGGACAACAGGGCCATCAGGTCCAAGGTAGGGGTGGTAATGTCCAGCAGGGCCGAGGTTACCAGGGATAGAGGGGAGGGAATTTTGTCGACAATTGTTATACTTGGTTCAAGACTGGCCATAAAAAGTAGGATTGCCCCGACAGAGACAGGGTCCCTCAACATCAAGGTGCTCACCATGAGCCCCACAGAGCCATCTTTCTCGTCGCCCTACCAGCTCTAACCTTTCCCGTAGCTCCGGTGCAGTAGGGGCAACTTTAGTATGGACGGGTCTACAACCTCCATCAGGTCGCAGTTCCATAAGATCCACTTACGATTGAGGGTATGTTTTCTATTCAGGGAACTATAGGGCGTATTTTATTTGATACGGGGGCCACACATTATTTTATTGCCACGAGGTTTGCATATACTATGGGGTCATTAGATACAACAGAGAGTACTATTACATGTGTAGATTCACCTTTGGGTTGTGGCTCACTGATTTTCCTTATATGTTGAGGGGTGGGTATAGAGATTAGGAGACTTAATTTACCGGCAAATAAGCTTGTATTCGAGATGTACGGGTATGATGCAATTATCGGTATGGATTGTCTTGTTGCATATAGGGCTATGATCGATTATTTTACTAGGAGTATCATTTTTGCAATACCTGGTCAGGAGATGTTCCTGGTGGCGATGCCTCGTTCAGAGGGAGGATCTTCCACGCATTTGAATTATATAGAGGAGGAGACTTCTAAAGAGGTGGTGATACCTCTTGATTCTATACCGATGGTTCGGGAGTTCGTTGATGTGTTCCAGGATATTCCGAGATTACCACTTTGGAGAGGGATAGAGTTTGTCATAGATTTGATGTCGGTCACTCGGCTGATAGCCAACGCACCTTACCATATGGCTCCAGCAGAGATGAGGGAATTACGGGATGAGATAGAACAGTTGTTGGGACATGGGTTTATTCATAGGAGTACTTCATTTTGGGGTGCACCAGTACTGTTTGTTAAAAAGAGAGATGGATCGTTGAGGTTGTGTGTCTATTACCATGAGTTGAATAAGGTCACGATAAGGAATACGTATCCATTGCCCCGAATCGATACTTTATTTGACCAGTTGAGAGGAGTTTTTTTCTTCTTGAAGATTAACTTCAGGTTGGGATACCATCAGCTACGGATCAGGGAGCAGGATGTGTCAAAGACTTCCTTCTTGATGAGCTATGGTTCCTACGAGTTTAGAGTTATGCCTTTTGGGATAACCAACGCCCCAATCGTGCTTATGGACTTAATAAACAGGGTGTTCAGAGAGTTTTTGAACCAGTTTGTCATTATCTTCATAGATGACATCCTAATTTACTCTTAGATAGAGGAGAAACATGTCGAACATTTTAGGCAGATTTTGCAGACATTGCGTCAGCACGAGTTGTATGCAAAATTTGAGAAATGTGGATTTTGGCTAAAGGAAGTTCAGTTTTTGGGGAACATTATTTCGGATAGAGGGATATCTGTAGACTCGAGGAAAGTGCCAGCGGTGAGGGAGTGGGGACAGGCCACGACACCGATGGAGATACGTAGTTTCTTAGGCCTAGTAGGATACTACATGAGGTTCATTCGGGGATTCTCGAAGATAGTGGGCCCATTGACTCATTTGACTTGCAAAGACGTGCCATTTGTCTGGAATGATGCCTATTAGTTGGCTTTTGATGAGCTGAAGGACAAGTTGACTTCAGCACCAGTGTTAGCACTGCCCACGCTAGTAGTGGAGTGTCTAGTCTATACTGATGTATCCTTACTAGTACTTAGGGTTGTGCTTCAAGAGGAGGATCAGGCTATAGCTTATGCTTCTCGAAAGCTTAAGCCTCATGAGAAGAACTACCCCACAAACGACTTAGAGTTGGTGATAATGTTTTTGCACTCAGAATACAGAGGCATATCTTTTGGGAGAGCAGTTTCTCCTATTTATAGACCATAAGCCACTTCAGTACTTGTTCACGCAGAAGGAGCTGAATATGCGTCAACGCAGGTCGCTAGAGTTTGTAAAAGATTATCAGTTTGAGATACACTATCATCCGGGAAAGGCTAACATAGTTGCAAATGCGTTGAGCCGTAGGCCAGTAGACGAGACGATCGAGGTGTGGAAAGAGAAATGGAAGGAGCTAGGGCACCAGGATGCTGTGTCCAGGTCATTCATGTCAGTTATGACTGTCGCGTCGCATATAGTGACAAGGGTGGTCCAGGCATAGGCAATAAACCCTTTTTACTAGGAGATGATTAGACAACTCTTAGCTAGTGGAGCCAAGTCTTATTTAGTGAGTTATGAGGGAGGCTTGCGTTTCAACAGGAGACTCGTGGTTCTAGAGGGGGAGGACCTTCGACATGTAGTGATGACGGAGTCGCATGTGTCTAGATTTGGGGTACATCCCGGTGGGTATAAGATGTACCAAAATATGAGGCGACAGTAATGATGGAGTGGGATGAAAAGGGATATCGCAGAGTTTGTATCCAAGTGTACCACTTGTCAGCTAGTAAAAGTGGACCATCAGAGACCACCAGGTTTACTTCAGCCATTAGAGATCCCTACGTGGAAATGGGAGGGAATTTCCATGGATTTTATTATCGGGTTACCTACTTCACAGAGGGGGCACGATTCTATATGGGTTATTATTGATCGGTTGACAAAAGTGGCTCATTTTCTACCAGTCAGGACAGATTATACTGCAGGACAGTATGCTCTGATATTTATTACAGAGATAGTGAAACTGCATGGTGTGCCTCTTGATATCGTGTCAGATAGAGATAAGACTTTTGTGTCTCATTTTTGGGAGAGTTTCCAGGAGGCTATGGGTACCGAGTTTCAGTTGAGTACGGCGTATCACCTGCAGACCGATGGAAAAACTGAGCGCACCAATCAAATGCTTGAGGACATGTTGCGCATGTGTATCCTTGACTTTGGGGGAGGTTGGGAGTAGTACCTTCCACTGGTGGAGTTTTCTTACAACAATTCCTATCAGTTCACGATTGGCATGGCCCCATTTGAGGCATTATATGGGATACCTTGTCGTTCTCCAGCATGTTGGCTAGAGGTGGGAGACAACAAGTTACTTGGGCCAGAGGTAATTCAGGATACATTGAGCAAGATCGAGATGATTCGAAGTCGCATACGGGTAGCCCGGGATAGACAGAAAAGCTACACTGACGCTAAAAGGTCCTTTAGAAAGTTCACAGTGGGGGACCATGTTTTGTTGAGGGTATCTCCTATGAAGGGTGTGATGAGGTTCGAAAACAAAGGGAAATTGACTCCGAGATACATAGGACCATTTCCTATTATTGAGAGGATCGGACCAGTTGCTTAAAGACTTGGGTTACCGAACCACTTACACCGTATTCATGAGGTGTTTCACATATCATCACTGAGGCGATATATTTGGGATGAGTTGGCCCACACTCACACCGCGATAGAGGAGATCGATTTGTAACCCGACAGTTTTTATGAGGATATGCCAGTGGCTATCCTAGATAACAATGAGAGGAGACTGAGGTCAAAGGTAGTTCCACTTGCGCGGTTTCAGTGGAAGCATCACAATGTGGAGGAGTCCACTTGGGAGCGAGAGGCGAATATGGTGGAGAAGTATCCAGATTTATTCGTACCAGGTATGCCTTACTTTTTGAATTTCGTGACAAAATGTTATTAGGGGGGAGTATGTAACACCCCATATTTTTTAAAACCTAAATAATTATGTGATTTATTATTATTGTGGGATTAATTAAACTAATATGCAAGAATTAATTGGTAATTAATCCGGATTTAAAATAATTATTAACTAGCATGACAAGGATTAATACTTATTAATGAGAATTATTGAATATTACTGAGTGAATAAGTAATATGGAATTATTGAATCTGATTAATTATCAAGGGTGAAATATACGAAAGTTTGGTATTTTAAATCGGGACACGCGTGTGAGTCATGTCGGGACTAATTGAATGGAATATAAAACTAAATTATTTTTAAGTAACTCGTATGGTAATTTCGAGTGCACCATTAAGTCTAGGAGGGTCGAAATAGTCAGAAAACACTACCCGCATATTTTATTTAGACTCCGAGAGATTTTTAGGCCAAGCTGGCACCCGTAGGGGTAATTTTGTAATTTTGATTTTTGTAAGAATTAAATAGACAAAAATTGGGAGTTTATTATTCAGTCACGATAGGTTCATTAGGGTCGAGAGATACAAAAGTAAGGAACGGACACAGAGGGTGTGAGGGAAAAATAAATTCCAAGAGGGAAGGCCTAATTACCACCATCTTGCACAACCATCACCACCATCGTGTAGAACGGAACAAGAGGAAAACACCCATACCAACAACATCAAGAAATCAGACGATTAATTAGAGGCAAGTATTTATTACTTGCGTACTTTTGTAATAATTGTGTTCATGTTAGAGTAAGTGATAATCCATTAATTATGAAAGTTAATTTTGATGCAAATTGATGTTAAGATTCGTATATTGGGGTTGAGATTTGAAGAGGTTAAATCCCTTCATGTAGATAGGATTACATTCAGGAATTGATGATAATTTTCCATGAACAAATCTGGGTTTAATTTGGAGTTATGCTCTTAATTTAAGAACTAGGGTTTTTGTTAAATAATTTGGGGATATAGTATTTAATTGATGTATTGTGAAGTTTTAATGATTCTAGGTTGTTAGAAATCATCTGAATATGTTAAAGTATCAATTGGGTTGCTGTTTGGGTGTTTGGGAATGGACAGTCAAGGTTTTAAGGTTAAAAATGGTGGAAAATGCTGAAATTATGGGGAAGAAGACGAAACAATTGGTCTCACGCGAAGTCGTGCGAAGGTCGTTCAAGCAAGATAGGCATATCGCGCAAAGTAGCTCGAGCAACACACGACAGTTGTTCAAACAACATTGTCATCTGGTTCGAGCGACAAGGTGAATTTCTGGGAAACTTCTTAGGGGAAATTTTGGAATTTTCCAATTTATTCGAGTGAGAGAAATTGCCAGTTAACAGATTTGAAACGAGGCAGATCTATGAGAAAGTATGCGAGTTGTATAATTTAATTATTCTGAAAAGAAGAGTTACTTCAGAAATTACTAAAGAGTTGTGGTAATTTAGTAATAATATAAAATACGTAATAATGAGAATAAAATACGTATGGTAAGTATACAGATAGGTTGGGAGAATACCTATAAATTTTAATAGGATGTGTGTATGCCTATTACTTGATATTTTGTTAAGTGCACTAATGGGTGATAACCCGGGGGCGCAAGGTTATGTTGGTTAATAAACTAAAGGGTGATAGCTGGGGGATGTAATATGTTTATTTAGCGTACTAATGAGTGATAACCCAGGGGTGCAAGGATATTGTTTTAAGTGTACTAATGGGTGATAACCCGGGGGTGCATGATTATTTTATTAATAGCACTAATGGGATTTAAACCGAGGGGGATATATATATATATATATATATATATATATATATATATATATATATATATATATATTGGGATGATATGGCTATATATATATATACATAATTATGAGATAGTCTACAAAGAGAAACTAGTAGTTATGGCAATGAAGATAAATGAATTTAATCTTAAAGAGATAAAGACTTAAATAGTCATATAGTAAACGTGATAGGTAGTAATATGTGATAGACTACTTATGGAGTATTGTAAGGGCGATACGGAAATACTATTGTTAAATGTAGAGAGTGTTAAGGGACTGGAACTATATATCTTGGGTAGTGTTACTAGTACTAAATAAAAGATGCGCTAGGAGTGCACAATAGAAGAGAGGTGAGATCTTCATGTGAGAGCACGGATCTAACATGCACATAATACTTGCTTTAAAACAGTTTTAAATACTTGAAAAACATATTTTTACACATCAAGCTCTGACCCGTCTCTTGCATCTCTTTTCTCTCTTGCTATATATATATATATATGTATTATATCAGGTGGTCAGCCACAGTGTCACCAGATTTAGAGACTTGGGTCGCTTGGCGTGCTACATCTGATGTGGAAGCTGTAGGTCTTTGCATTAGACGCTCCTATCTTTCCTCTCAGTTTATCTAGACTTTTCATTTAGGGCATGTGTCACCCATTCCTTAGACACTTTATCAGAGATTGTATTTATTTTACTTTGTACTCTTTCTAGTTGGATTTAGTTACTGTGGTTCTTTAGCTTAAAGTTTTGAACTAGAATGTTTAGATCTAGTCATATTTATTTCAGTACGTGATTCAGATTTATTATTTATCTTCGTTAAATGGTGAATGGTTTATATTTAAATTCTTGGACTTATTAAATAAAAAAATTTGGTTACAATTTAAAAGGAAAAAAAGTATTTTGGCACCAGCTTGATTTATATTAGGTGATTGTTAAATTTAATGTTTTCGACAGTGATGCTAAGATTGAACCAACCGGATATTCTGTTTTAAAATTTTATAAAGGACCAACCACCCGATATTTAATTGGACGGGGTGTCACAGTTCAAAGCATAGTTTTAGACTAGTTTAGCGTATCCCGTTACAAATCGTCACGCACCGTCGAGACGAACTGGACTCAAGCATGTTCTAGTTTGAAGACTTTTTGTCATCCCAAAACGTATAAAATAATTTAGAGTTTGAATTAATTCATAGAATCATATTAGGGATGTTTAATTTTTATCAAAAAAATGAACATGGGCTTTACTTTGCAAAAATATGTTTTTGGAAGACCTATCGGTGGAGTTTTTAAAATTTAATTTTTTCGTTCAAATGACATTACCAGTCGTTCAAACGACATTCCATTATCGTTCAAATGATATTGAAAGGCGTTCAAACGACATGCTCTTATCGTTTAAAAGACATGTAGAAGTCATTCGAATGACCATGCCAACTCAAGGTTCTTATAAATATTTATTCCATAAATTAGATTGTTTCAATATTTTTTAAAAACGTTACTACATATCGGCAGCAAAATTTCTTCAATTTTTGTGTTTCTAAAACATTGTTTTAATTCACAAAAATCATCCTTGAATATTGTTCTTGTGAATTAGTGTAGAACCTTAGAAAGTTTTGTATCCCTTGCCTGCACCTTGGTGGAGAGGCACTCCACTGCTGACTTGTGATACCTGCAGGGATTCACTATTGAAGACGAAGGTTGAGCCAGACGGAGGACTGCGATCCATTGTGGTTCTCGAGGGAATAATTGTTGGTTTTAGGATGCAATCTATGTGAGTTTTCTGAGAAAGATTTATTGTAGACTTCATTGTATTTATAATTTCTGATTATTTAATATGTTGAAATAAAGGTTTTACTATAAATGTTTTTTTTTCTGAACCTCGAGATTTTTGATTGTTTAAATTTGCATATTTGATTTATTTCACATAAATGCATGATTAGGGTTTAATTTATTTGGATTAAAGATTGACTCTAATTAAATAGGTTTAAAATTGGAAATTTCTGAATTATATTGATAATCGATATCACGTAACATTCTCAGTTTTCCACCCCTTTCCTATTTTTAGATTTGGATACTATTTCATCTCTTTGAATATTATTATGGATTAATGTTAATCATCTCTTGCTTCATTTTATCATATATCATTGTTATGGACAATTTTCATTTCATTTTATGGATATTATTGTGATTGATGTTTTATCATGTTAGTGTTATCATGTTATCTATATTAAATTATTCTATTGCACTAACATTGCAGGTTTGTTCTATCCCTTTGTCTTTTTCAGGAAAAAAGGGGGAGCTCGTAATTTGATTTATTTTCATATTTATTTTCCCCATGCGTTTTATGGCTTTGTAGTTTCTTGTGTGTAGGCTAGTTTTCATATTCCATATTCTTGCCTGTAAGAGCTTCACGTTGCGGCTTTGTTGTCATTCGAGTCAAGTCTGTCCTTTTTTTTGGGGTTTGAGGATGGTCATTAGGATCAGCTTGACGGTCTAGCTTAGCAAATTCCGAATATTTTTTTTTTATTTTTATGTTTTGTCCCGGAATAGCCAAAGGGGGAGATTTGTAAGGACAAATTTCCATTAGAGTCAATTTGCAGTATTGGCTATTCCGTTGGACAAAACATTTAGGGTCTTTTCGTGTTAAGCTAATATAATTAATGACGAATTTGAGCATCCCGAAATTCAACATTCAACAAGTTCACCTCATCATCTGATTGCTTCTTTTCCTGAAAGGTATATGACCTGAATTATTTTTACTTTGTTGGAGACAAATTTTTAAGTGTTACATGATTCTTGGTAAAAGTTTTTTAGACTCTTTTTGTTCTTTAAAGTTAAATTTATTTTTCTAAAATTAGAGAGTTCGTTCAAACGAGTTCGTTTGAACATGTGTGTTCGAATGACTTCAGATGAATTCCTTATTATAATTACCTGTAATGTCATTTGATATCTCTCTCAAACAACCCATCTCTCTTAGTCATTCAAAAGAATACCTATATTGATTTTGCTTGAAATGTCATTTAAAGGACTCGTCCAATGACATCCTGCAATGTCATTCGAACAAGCCAGTTCAGTCTGTCGAACGAGCGATTTATTTTTTTAAAAATATCATTTTTCCTTCTAACTTCCCTTGCCCACTACTTAAAATTTTTAAAACTTCTTTGGAGCTCGGGAAATACAGAACTTTTGGCCCTTGAACTTTAGAAGAAAACATATTTTCTCTTTATAAAAAGTCTCCAACTTTTCATTTGATCTTTAGGATCATTTTTCCAACAACCAAAAATGACAAACTCAACCTCTCATATTTTCATCCCGGTTTTGAGTGAGGTGGGGCACTGCACGAGTTGTTTTTGGAGACAGTGCTTGGCTTTCAGTGGATACAGATACACTGGAGTGTTATGTAGTGTGTTGAATCTACACATGCTACGGAAGGAGGTATTGAATATGACATCAACAGGTATTATGGAGTCAAGTTTGTAAGAATTGTGTGTCTTCATATAAAAACCATATTCGTAGTGGATTTTATCTAGGACTAGCAGTTTGAGGTTTTTCCCACTTGGGTATTTCTCATACATCGGTGCGTTATGTGGTTGTGTTTTATATTTACGTACTTGATATCATGCATGCTCACGTAGGAACTTAGTAATCAAGACTATAATTTGAAAAGTATCAACCAGCGGGACAAATTTCAATTTGTATCATGTGTTGTTAATTTGTTCAAAGGAGAGTATTTAACAAATTGAATTGAATCCATATAACCCTACAATTTTTAGAAATGTGGCAGGGATGACGACTCCGAAAATGATCTGGACCTGTCGAGGGGACCAAAGGAGCCTGTACGCGAGGGGAAAATGATATCTTTTGGATGTAACTTTATTACAGGAGGTAATGCAAGATGAGGAGATGAAATAATGAAGAGGAAAGACTACCTTAATGAAGCCAAATCCCGTGCTTACGACCTGACGGTTACTAGAAGGACCAACGGGTACTTGCTAATGCGTATTAGGTTCTTTAAAAACTCTTTTAAATAAAATCTATTATAAATTAAAAATACTCACGCACACTAGTAAGTAAAGGTGGTGATGTTAGATATAAAAATAATTCCCTTTCAGAACGAGATGAGGAAAAGTAGAGTGTGACACAATATTTGTTCTCGAGGAACCAACCATGGTGTTAAACCCCGAGTCCCTAGTCCCAAGACAACTCATACACCCAAGTCCACTATTACCAATTACAAGTTACAGATTACATCCCCAAGTCCACAATGAATTAAACTAAGAAAATACACACCCGTACAACCAACATAGTCTAAAATAACCCAACTTAACAGAAAATTAGTCAACCCGATAAACCCATGTAATAATGACTATCACTCACTCACTCACTACACACGTAACACTAATACCAATGTTTAAATAAAGAATTCAGTAATACCAGTGTAAATGAAATATTATGAACAAAATAAAACCAGTACACCCAGGCACAAACTAAACAACCCCACAATACTGAATCTTACTAAACAACCAAGGTAGTGAAAGCGTGAAACACACATAAACTACACACTCAAACCTGAGAGCCCGTGTAGATATGAAAAACATATTTAATAATATAGATTGTTTTAATCAAAACCACAAAATTATCTTGTTTACAAAATAGAATTTCTCAACATGTCCGGTTTTAAAACAAAAATCGCATTTAAGGGCAGGCTTAGCAATTTTAAATTTTCCAATATTTTGAATTTGCCTAAATTTGCGTAAATCAAAATTATTTTATCCTAACTTCTTAATTTTTTTTCTTCTAAATAACCAAATTTATGATAAAAATTACATATAAATACCGGCTTAACAAATGCGGTAGGGTTGTCCTCAATTTCAGCATGTTTAATACTCATTTTAATTTCACTTGACTCGGGGAATTGTTCACTACAACTAACGAAATTAGTTTCATCAAAATTTTCACCTTTGAAACCAATCCAATCCCATTTAAATGAACAAATTCATGACCATACTTATTATGGGATTCCACAATTAAACGAGAATAACAAAAACCATCAACCTTTTTAGATGCAATCTAAAGTTCTTTTTGGCGTTCTTCATACTTATAAAAAACAGCCTTTAGTTCAACTTTAGATTCATCAAACTTAAATAAAAATTCCTTGTTTTTAGTTTCAAGGGAGTGATTAAGTTCAGTTAACATGAAAATTCTTTTCTCTCAAAATGAAACATCATTTTCAAGTTCATTTATACGAAATTTAGATTCTTCAGACATTAACTTGATTTGATTGTTTAAAACATCTTTTATAGACATGAACCTAGAATTAATTTGAACTAAATCAATGCAGTCCTCAAAAGTATTATCGATGGAGATATTATCTACACAACCTTCTAAATTCATACTCACGCACCCTTCTAAAACGGTAGAATCGTCTACAATTTCAGATTCATCAACATCATAAAAAATATTATCAATATTAGATATAGAAGTTGTGAATGTAGGGTGATATTGAGCAGGAGAAGTATGAGATAACTTTAAAATATATAACCCACGCTTATCTACATCTAAATCAGAATCATCAGAACAATTAGACAAGTTGTCTAAAATATTCTCGGACAAAAATACACAACGAGAAGTAAAAGCAACTAAATAATCACAACTAGTATCGCTATCACAAATAGAAATATAATCGCATACACTAGACAAATGAGTAGGAGATTGTGAAATGTCCCAAGACTCTAAAGATTTGGTGCAAGATGAAATATCTTTAACTTTCGTTGCACCCATCATTTGGCAAAAGGCATTATCACTTTTAATGTCATTTTGTGAATAAATCTTTGCCTCTTTAAAACATTCATAAAGTGATTTTCTAAGGAAAATCAGCATCACCATATAAGTTTCCCATATTTTAAAAAATAGATTTTAAAAAGAGTCAAGGATCTTTCCGGAATAGAAACTTTTATAAAGTGAATCCTGAAGCGTTGATTCCACTTGAAACGACCAAACGGTTACTAGAAAGGACCAAAGGGTACTCGCTAATGCGTATTAGATTATTTAAAAACTCTTTTAAACTCTTTGATAAAAATCTATTATGATTTAAAAACACTCACGTACACTAGTAAGTAAAAGGTGGTGATGCTAAATATAAAAATAATTCCCTTTAAGAATGAGATGATGAAAAGTAAAGTGTGACACAATATTTTTTTTAGAGGAACCCACGGTGGTGGACACGTGTCCCTAGTCCTAGGACAAGTCACACACCCAAGTCCATTATTACCAATTACAAGTTACAGATTACAGTCCCAAAGTCTACAATGAATTAAACTAAGCAAATACACACCCGTATAACCAGCTTAGTCTAAAGTAACCCAGCTTGACTGAAAATCAGTCAACCCAATAAACCCAGGTAGCAGTGACTATCACTCACTCAATACACACACAACACTAATACCAATGTTTGAATAAAGAATTCAGCAACACCAATGTAAATGAAATAGTTTGACCAATACAAAATCAATACGCCCAGACACAAATTAAACAACCACAGAATACTGAATCTTACTAAAGAACCAAGGTAGTGAAAGCGTGAGACACACACACAACTACACACTCAAACTCGAGACCCTGTGTAGATGTGCAAAACAGATTTAATAATATAGATTGTTTTAATCAAAACCTCAAAATAATCTTGTTCATAAAAAGAGACTAAACACAAACTACGTTAAGTCTATTTTAATTGACAAGAAAAATTACCAATGAGTGACTAAGTGAAAGGTAAGAAGATATTGAATTAATCTATACTAAAAGGAATGATTAAATATTAAGTCACAAGACACAAACTAGGTCTTCCTTAATATTTAATATTTTAGTAAAGATTAATCCTAAAAACAAATTTAGTTGCGGAAATGACCACAAATATAATAGGAAATAAAATTCCAACAATTGTGTCGCGCAACTAAAATAAAAACTTTACCTAACACCAAATAGAATATGAATTAATTTAAAGAGGTGTTATGTTAAAATATTAAGTTCAAGTAAAAATGAGCAAAAGATAAATATGTGTAGCACTTAGCTCATATAAATTAGGACTTAATTAAAGTTACCACCAGATAGATACTAATATTTGAGTTAAGTCCAAATTGCAAAAAAATGTGTAACACAAAAAAAAAATCATAAAGCTTAAATTCCAAATTTTAGTTTAAGCCAGTACTATAACTAGGTTTGGATAAAAAACTCATACATACACAAACACCACCTAAGTATAAAAGAATACAACAAAAAGTATTTAACTTAGACAATAAAAGGTGTACGAGTCAATTGATTCAATCCAAGTCAAAAGAGTACGAGATAAAGAGTGTAGAACTCGACTCAATAAAATAGGATGGGTTTAACTAAAATAAAATAAAATAAAATAAATAAAGATTTGATTTAAAGTCCACACACTAATTAAACCCAACTAAATAAAGCGAACACATAAAAGTTCAACTTAGTGGGTGTAGTTAGAGTTAAAAATCAGATTACCTTTATCCCTAAATAAACCAAGTTAGATTTGAATAAAAAAAATGTGTGGCACAAAAATAAGTCTAAATAAACAAGTGCACACATACACACAAAGTTAGGTGTTAAAAAGATCACAATAACAAGCACCCAACAAATAGATCCAAGATCTAAAAGGCCTACTAAATCAGTCCAAACGAATTTTAGTCCAAATAAAATTTATCCAAATAAAGTTTGTCCAAATAAAGTCTCTCCAAAGCTTTTTGTCCAAATAGGATTTGTCCAAATATTTCCGTCCAAATGAAAATTTATGTCCAAATGACAATACCTCAACACATGCAGATAATAAAATGGTACACAATATTTGGAACTAGAATGACAACACTTAAAAGTGTCAAAACCAACAGATTAATATTTTTCAGGAAAAAAATTGTTCTACAAAAAATTGATATCTCTCTCTCTCTCTCTCTCTCTCTCTCTATATATATATATATATATATATATATATATATATATATATATATATATATATATATATATATATATATATATATAATAAGGAGTAAAATTTTTGACACTATTCAATAAGATGATAACTTAATTAGAGGTCGAGATTTGGCCACCAATGCAAAAAATGAAGGGTTGAGATTGCTTTGTTCCAATTTACTCTTTTGACCCATTATTTTTTGTTTCCCCCTCTTTTGTCTTACTACTATTTGATTTACTCTCTTATTTTAATTCAAAATGAGGGTTAAATGAGTAAGTTACTTTTTATCTGGTAGAAAGTACACAAGTACCCTCATTTGACCTATCTTTCTTTCTCCATTTTCCAGTTCTAATTTTTCTCTACTCGAAGCAGCAGCAAGTGGGATATCCATATCCATTTTCCAGTTCTTTAGAGGCACGATTTTCGTCTCCATCTCCATTGCGATCTCAATTTCATTATCGAGAAAGTTCATGTTGTGTTTAGCATATATTTGGTTCATGTTCTGTTATTTTTTATTAATAATATCGTAGCTGCTCGTTTTGTTTTTGTTGATTGAATAGTAGGTTTATGCACCTTTTTTTGCAGATCTATCAGGTAAATGTTCCCCCTCTCTCTGGGATTGATATTTTGTGTTTTTTTGGTGCAAATTGAAGTTTTTTAAACCCTAATATTTCAATGGGAATCTATGGTTAACATGACTTTCAACATTTGTGCGTATGATTCTTAAGATCTCATATCATTTTTTAGGTTTTTTGTTTGATATTTTGGATTTTAGTTTGTGTTGGTTGTATTTCAAAGCACTCTCTAAGATGTAAATCGTGTATTTAATGTTTTGGTACTAATTTGAGCTTATTTAAAGGTACTACTTTGTGTTCAGATTGGATTTTTAAAATTTGTTGATAATGCCTACATCAATGCTATTGCCTTTCGTTTATTTTATGTTATGTGGAATTTGTGTACTGTTGAAGTTGTTTTATTTCCAGTTGTATGGATTTTGTGTATGTGAGTGCTCAATTTTATTTCTTAACTAATCTCCGAGTTTTGTTTAAGGAATGTTTTGGTGTGCTTGAGATAGTTCCCCCCATCGATTGCGAAAGTTGATTTCATGAAATTTAGGCATGACTTTATCATTAAAAATTCATTGAATTTTTTCTGTACACTATAATTTGACGTAATTATCTATATGACGATGTATGTTTTAGGTGGATGGGTCTTAGAATTGAGAATTTCGTAATGACATGAAGAAGGATAAGGAGATGGACCTTTTTCAGTAAGATTTCAAATATCTGTGTGTTAAAAGGTGAAAAACTCAAAATTTTGTTTAGTAATGCTATATATCTATCTTTCACCCTATTATTTTTTTGTGTATTTTTTTATTTTTCCTTGGTAATGGTTGGCTAGAAACAAACTACTACACTTAAAATCTTCAATTGTTTTCTTCACATTATCCCCTGTAACCCTATATTCTGATATCGGTAAGGCATCGTTTACCAACTCTCTCTCTTACAAACTTTTCCATGAACATAATATGGAGGGAGGGAACCTGATTAAAGCTACTGGTATATATAAATGATTGGGATAAAGCCAACCTGAATCAAGTTGTTAGTGTTACTAAAGTTATTAAAATTATTGAAAGTTTACAATATGGAAATCAGGGTAAGGATGTGCTAATATGGATTGGATTCGATGATTAGAGATTTAGTAATATAAATGATGGGAATTAAAGAGGATACTCATCCCCTTTTAATTTGAGAATCTCGAATTATGTTATACCTATCAATTACTTTATTTTACCTATTGAGGTTGTCTTTGTAATGTGGATGTCATAAATTTTTGGAGTCTACGTCACATTTTCTCTACAAGTCATATAGCTACTAATGTTTGGATATGCTTTCGCAAAATGTGTGATATTCCAAGATAATTAGTATTACCCTGATACAATGATTATTATCAAATTTAAAAATCCCTCTCAAATTATGTGATATGATGATTATTACCAAGTGTCTCAATATTTCTCTCATAACCCACACCAGAATCATCACCGGTCTCTCTATCTTGGTGTTTTTCTGTCTATTTAACTTCCATCTTGATGCATGTTTTTGTTTTCAGCTCTAACAATCTGATCTCCTAAGTATATTAATGTGGTCCTTTAAGTAAACTCGATGTTCAATTGATGGTGAATCTTATTTCTTATTTGTGTGTCCCTTTTCTATCACTGATTTTGAGAATTAGTTGGTCATATATCTTTAATTATTGAGGTAGATGTGATTTCTTAATTATTTTTATGTGCCTTTAATTTTATCACCACAGGTTTTATATCGATTTAGACGCTATTTCAGGTAGTTTAATTTGCGGTGGAATTGTAACACTTTGGGTATTCCTTATCAATTTTTTCGCACCAGTGGTAACTGACGATGGTATCATGGTAACTAACCTTTTATCTTTCTTTTAATTTGGATGTCTTATCTAACTTGAGATGTTTTGAAAATTGGTCTTTTCTTTATTTACCCATAGGTGTTCGACAATATAGGTAATTGAGTATTCTAATTACTTTATTATTTTTTATTTCTATTACCTCTCTTATTCCTTATTTTCTTTTTTATACCATTCTGGTAGTTTTTTTTTTTGGATTTTGAAGGTGTTGATCATTTTCTCTAATTCATTCAAATCATAATGAATACATGAGAAAATATTTTTTCATATGTCGAACTCAAATACACTACAAACAAGGTTGAAAATTGCTCAGTACAGGGTGGAAACAATTCACTGTTGGACACAAATTGTTTGAATGAGATGTTTTGATTTTCCATTTAGTTGCTCCCAACAAGCTTAAGGTGTATATAATAAGGCAAATTATTCTGATATAATAGGGGCTATAATTCTTAGATTCTAGAAGCGAAAGCGACCCAAATCTCTTTCGTTAACTGTGGTCCAAAAAACGAATAAGAAAATAGTCCTATCAATCTCAGTACCTTAGTTTGGGTAGCTGGTGGAACAATCCAAAAATGATAGTGAAGAGGCTGGTTCAGAAGTTCTGGAAGGCTCCAAATTATCGGGACATACCCTTCGATTTAAAGGCATCAAATGCTTTGAAGACTTCCACAATAATGTAAACGGATTTTGCATCGACTCTGATCTCCGTAAACACGTGTGTATGAAATACTATGATCTCTGTTGCAGTAGAAAATCTTATCTTCATGAAAATCTCCTTCATGGACTCTATTCTAAGTTGGCAGCTGGTATGATTGGTGAAATAGTAAATAGTAAGTAGTTGGTATTCTTAATATCTTTGTTAATTATTTCTTGCAGTGTTTTAAGTCATAATTATTATCATTTGCACACAAAAATATAGAGGATTCATTATAAATGTAGCTAGATGTTCTTTGAAGTTCTAGATGTTCATTTTTTTGCTTATAAATCCATATTAAGAAACTACCACTATATTTTTTTCCAATGATTTCATTAATATTGATTGTTATTATAACTTGGTTTCCATCTAATTTTACATTGGATCCCTTGGTTTCCATCTAATTTATTACTTCTATAAATCATTCATGAGGATAGATATAACGAGATTCATATTAGACATTCTGAAAATATTAGACATAAAGTTCATATTAGATATAACATGATTTTAATTTTTTATTTTGTTTAATAGGTTTGATAAAGTGTTTTTGTATCAAGTTTTTGATGAAACCATAAAAGCTGGCGAGGATAGAGTGTTATAGCATGTTTTTCCTGCCCAAACTTCACCTATATAACAGGTTTTTATAAAGTTTTATAACATCTTTTTCATCTCAAGACTTCACATGTATTGTAAAAATATGGAAGATAATTGATGCCTGACACATGGGCTATATATCTTATTAATTCATTTTTATTTTACATTTTGGTTTTTATTTGTATAATTCTATGCAATATGACTTAATATTGGTATGTATTGAATCCATGACATTTAATCTTTCCAAGTTGCCTATGGTTCAATATTCCCTTCTTCTCAAATTAAGGACAAATAAGTACTCAGTTCTACAAGGCGTATCATGTCTAATACGTGTCATGGCTTGGATGGGTCACATGTTAATATTTGTATGTGATTCTAATATATACATGACATGTTTCCTTTAACAAGTTTTACGCACCCAACTTTTTTTCTTTTGTTCTTCTACATGAATAAACTACCCTGATACCGCTTAAGTTATGTATTCCCAAATCGATATTTAAAACCATAAACACTAATCTCAAAGAAAAGTTTATTTATACTGCATAGGTTTTGTTTCTTGATGAAATCATTTGTATCCTCATTTAATTACGATTCATTTGGTTGAAATTCCTTTCTTTGTATCCTCTGATATAATTTGATTATGATTCTATTGATGTGATATTTTTTATTAATATCATAATCATTATATTAAATTAGATTCTATTGGAAAATTGTGATGTGTGTTTTGCTATTAATGTAGATACATATTCATAAGTTGTTTTGCTATTAATTAGTTTTGCTATTAATGTAGATACATATTCATAAATATCTTTGATAGACCTCCGCTACTGTAGTGAAAAACATGACAATCAAGATGTTTTGGGTTATTCCAAAGAAAGATTGCTATCAACTGGATGTCTATTTGTACAAGGACCTGATTATTTCATTACCAAAAGTATGAGAATGGTGGAGTTGTTCTATGATTCTCAGACATACACCAAAGTCACTAGGGGATTCTTGAGGTATACTATGAATATTTACGAGGACATGAAACAGTATCCAGATCTCCCATAAGAGTTGCCGTTTAAAATTTTGTTGAAGGGACTTCTTCCACACACCCTCTTGAGGAACATGATCAAGAAAGATTTTGGGGACATCTTCCCTTATTTCCATGTTTATGATCCTCTTGAAGAGATTTAGATTACACTAAGGTTTGTTTATTGTATTTTGTTCCACTTTTTCTATGCTTTCGATATCTATGATTAGATTACATTATTTAGAAGATATTTTCTGGACCTTGCAACAAAAATAATATAGAATGATAAATCTCTCAAGGTGAAGGCCTTACTTAGTTGATAAATAACTTTGTGCATACCTTGAAGGTGAGACAAAGAGATCCATGGATGAGAAACAAAACCGAACAGATCCAAGGTTGCAAAACAGATCCAAACATACTTATAATTTTGTTATATATACTTAGTTTGAACGATTGTGTAGGTTGCAGCAACATCTGCCCATATGCTGTCAAAGTTGAAACAACATTTGTCCAGATGTTGTCTATATGCTGTCAAAACTGCCGCAACATCTATCCAGAAGGCTGTTGCAACATATGTCAGTGTGAGTGCAGAGAAATTTAAAGTGGCACCATTATTCATTACAAGTTCATTATTTGGGTGTAAGAGATAGGGGTAATGTGTGTTGTAGGTAGGTTGAGAGAAAATGAGAACGGGTATCTCCACATCTCACTTTTTTTTTTATCTCCACATCTCTCTTTTAATTTTCAAAAAATGAGAACGGGTATCTATATGGTGGAGGTTGAGAGAAGTGATTAAGGATATTCTATGCTTTAAAAAATTAAATAGTATATTTTTTATCTGATGAGAGGTCTAAGCTTTATTGTACAAGTCCTTAAATTCACTTTTAATTAATTGAGTTTTTTCGGTATACGTGTACTTATATCTTGCTGTTGAGAGGTCAAAGCTTTATTGAAGGCAAGTTTTAGTTGTTCATTTTTTCTAAAGTTTTATGTTGTTACCTAGGTTGTTGAAATTGATCATTTTTGAGGATTTATTATGTTCAATGGAGGTAACTGTTATTTTGTTCCCTGATTTGTCTAAAGAAAACTGCTATTTATTTTTTAGGTAACTGTTATTATGTTTAGTATATAACTGTTATTTTGTCCCCTGATTTGTATAAAGAAAACTGTTATCTGATGAACTTTTGTTTTGGCTTTAACCAGTCTTTGTAAAAGGAAGAACAAAATCATGGGTGATCAGGAGAAATGAAGATTGATGCTGCAAAAATGAAGATTGCTGACAGACGTGATCAGGAGAAAAAAGGCATACTCAAGGATTGAATAGAGTTGACTCCGTCATGATATTATGTCACATGCTAGGTTATATAGAAGTGAGTTCAAGATCAGAACGAGCGTCAGCGGACCACACAGTTAAATATGTGGTTCATAAGGTAAAAGAATGCAAAAAAGAGGTCGAAACTGTAGTGAATGAAGAAGTGGTGCCTACGGTGGAAGAAAGTAAAAAGGAGGTAGAAAATCAGGTGAAAGAATAAATGGTTCCTAAGGTGGAAGCAATTACATAAGTTGTGAATGTGATTGAAAGTCCAGTGAAGGAATTAGTGCCTAAGGTTGAAGAAAGTCCAGTGAAAGAAGAAGTAGTGCCTAAGGTTGAAGAAACTAAAAAGGAGGTAGAAAATCCAGAAAAAGAACAAGTGGTTCCCAAGGTAAAAGAAACTAAAGGAGGTTTTGTATTTTCTTTGGTTTGGGTGTTTGAATCATTATCGCTCAGATGATTTTTAACTCTCTTTTCTTCTTGTGCTTTTTTGTGTGTACAGATCGTTTCTCAGCACATACAACCAGGTAACATCTTGGTCGTTCAGATCTTTCCTCAGCATTTACAAACAGGTAGCACCTTGAGCCTCACTGTGTTGTTTTTGGTTTCAAAATAATCCACTTTTTTCATAATCTACTCACTCAGATGTTTTTTTGTTATTGTTTACATTTGTGTATAGCAAAGCCAAACAAAGGTATTCAAGAAATAGGGAGTATCTGAGCTCGAGACTTCATCTTTCTTCGGCTACAGAAGAAGAAGCAAAAGCATTGGTTTACTTTTTTTTCCAAAATTATCATTTGTTACTTTTTGATTCCAAACACCACCTTATTGCAATCGGAGAATTGGGTTTCTAATTGTTGGTATTGAAGTGGTCAGAGGAGGCCATGGTACTCGGTGATGAAATGGCTTCGAGAGAGCTGAGCCATCTGATTCAACCGAATGTATTTTCCAGTTTAGGAGTAGGAAACCAACAAATAATGTGTTTTTCTCACAAATGCGGACGAATATTGTTTGGGTCGTGAGAGTGTTTTCGACACTTTGCCCGCGAGATTGTGGGTAAGAAGGTTAATGGTTCCCGAAATCTGATCGAAAAAGTTATAAGGGGAGAGATCGATCTAGTAAAGACAAAAAAGAGATGGGAGAGAGGTGGAAACTTATCTTGGAGTTCAACATCTTTCTTTCATGGTATGATTTGGTTGTTTCAATTTTTTTTGCTCAGATCACGCACCATTGGATTCATTCTCACAATTTTTATTTGATTTTAATGATTTCAGTTACGCCCAATTTTTGTTTGAAAGGCGGTCATCTCTGTCATTTCAGTTACGCCCCATTTCAGTTGTGTTCTGTGATATTACGTGGTGTTGTATATATTTGTGCTTGATACGGTGAAAGAAGGTTGGGTTGAACTCTCACAACTCTACTCTGTAGTTTTAAGGGTCCATGTTTTGTGGAAGAAAACCAGCCGGCATTAACAGTACATTAGAAATTTGAATCTTCATGTACTTTTTTTTGCTCTGTTTATACATTTGATGGTTCATACACTATAGAAATTTAGTTTTGTTTATAATGGTTTTCCTGCACACTAAGTTTTGTAGAAATTGGAATCTTTATATACTTTAATGTTTTTTACACATGTATGGTTTTCCTACACACTGTTTAAGTGGGTTTAATAAGGTGTCAAGTGAGATATTTAATAGGATTTTCAATCTCTTTAATAGGCATCATTTTTTGTCAAAACGGTTTTCATATTTTTAATCTTAATATTTTTTGGCACTTTTTCAATAAACTTGGATTTTAAATTTTCATGATGTCTTTGGGTTTTGTTAGCTATTTTTTTGCCGAGTTGGAGGATTATTGGAGACGTGTGTGTGGAGAAGGTGTGATATTGCGTGAAACGACAAACACGATGAAGTATAACGTAAAAGCATCGAATCATGTTTGTGTGTTGGTAAAAAATAATAAAAATCATGTTGCGTCGCTTTTATTTGGACATATTTTTAAATTAAAGATTTCGTATTGTGTCACATTTTAATTCGACCGTGTTTCTATACTTATAAAAAAATAAAATTAGATTTGATGATTTGGTGTGGTGTTTTTGTTTTTTATTTTTGTAAAAAAATAAAATAAGATTTCATGATTTTTTTTATCAAACCCAAACACGATTTGGTGTGTTGTTTTTATTTTCCTTCAACCATGTTTGTATTTGTTTTGGTTAACCAAAAATAATTGAATTTTATGTTTGTGTTTGGTAAAAATATATATTATTTGTGTTTGGAAGAAAATCATTTTATGTCGTTACTTGGCAATATTTGTGTTGGCTAAAAAAACGTTTTCGTATTATGAAATAAATTAAAAAAATATTTCATGTTATGTCGTGTCGGCTTTGTTTGGATTTGATTCGTGTTATGTTCAAAAAAATATTTTATGGAAATAAATATTTTATGCTGTATCCATCTAACCCTAAGTTCATTTAAAGGTAATGAATTTATGAAATTAATAGTTATCATATTTTTTTTCTACATAAGTAACTTGCTCGAAATAGATCAATTCCCTATCCTTAGACGTGAGAAAAATCCTGGAAATTGTATTGTTATCTTCCATCATACCATCAGAACGGGCACACCCTTTGACCAACAGTTGTTATCCGAGTTTATGAAGTCCGCTCCTTACCACTGGGACAACCAAGGGGTGGATCGAGTCAAAATTTTGAGACGTTGCAAGTAAATCCCTACATAAATACGTCTTTTGAAATATTAATTTCGAATCAATGTGTTGATATTCATTTTGTTTAAAAAATTATCAACTACTATATAATGATTAAAACTAATAAATTTAAGGAATAATAAATCATTCAAATATTTTCACCATGCCATCGAATCAACATCCTCCTTCCCGATGATGGTTTGCTTTTCACGACAAATATTGTGTACCCAGAAGTACTCTTATAAATGCCAATGAGATGCGTGTCGTTTTACAATTATGCACTTTGAAAATTTTACCCGTTTTAGGATTACATACTTTGAAAAGTTTCACCGTGCCTGAAGGAACGGCGAAAATTTTCAGAATACGTAATCGCAAAACGCCAAAAAATTCCAAAGTACATAACAGATAAACGGCAAAAAATTCGTTCCCCGAAAAAACAAAGTGTAATTTAAAAAAATGGCCATAATATCATTTATAAAAAAAATCACCAATATAAAAGAATTAGTGTAAAATAATAAAAGAATATTCAATAAATGAATTAGTGTAAAACAATAAAATAATATTGAAGAAAACTCTCATCTTTGTTGATATTGATGGGGATATTTTAGAAAATGAGGTGATTTATGTTTCTCCAAATGACATAAAAAATGAATAGAGATAATGCCATTGATATATTAATCAATCAATCTCATTGATATTCATGTGTGATAGGGATGCCATTACTTGAAATAATTTTTAATAAAACATACTAAAAAAATAGATTATTGAAGAGTCGAAATCATAAATATGTTTAAACAATATTATTAAAACATGACTATATCGTACATATAAAATAAATTCCTTACATTCACTAACAACGTGGGACAAAAGCATACAAAATAGAGATCCTCGGCGTGTTTCTAATTTTTTTTTTGTCACGTTACTGCTATATAGGAATTCCAATTTCATAACAAACACATAAATTTGTAGAAATTCCAGAGCAACCGTAAGTTCACGAACCGTAAATTCCTTACCTACATTAACAACTGCTGGCTTACTGCTGCGAATGTTTGCCGAGGGAGACAGTTACTTGGCTTAACAATTTATGTTTAATGAGGGGAGTTGTTGCTACTTTATACGCAACGAACTGATTAAATCCCCTGTTATTGAGATAAAAAGTTCCCCAAACTGATTAAAGTTAGATCTAGAAACTGATTATACGATGCTGCTACTTCGGGATGTGGTCATTTAGATATAGAAACTTCTCCAAACTGATTAAAGTTAGATATATATACATGGAAATTTACTAAAAAGTATATGCCATAGTTGGAAACTTCACTTAGAAGGTAATCAAATTGATATCCGAAGAAACAAATCCCTTATTATTGAGATAAAAAGTTCCCAAAACACAATAAGAATTGAAGTCTGCAAAAAGACTATCAGGTGAACATAAACAATGGTTACAAATCTAGAATTTCAACCATATTGATTAAAAATGATAATTATTATTTGACAAAAACATATTTTTACAAAACTATTCTTCAAGTAAGGGTCATCTTAAGCTAAGGTTTATATGGCTTTTCCACCAACCTTAGCTTCTTAATTACAGTTGTAAGTAAGGGTCATCAAGCTAAGGTTTATATGGAAGCCTTCCTTAAGCCTTGCACCTTCTGCATTTGATTGTGATTTGATTGTGAATCTCTTCCACTTCCAGCTAGATCTACAAAGTTCTGTAGAAACATCAGTATAAACAGTTATCATCATGAGTTTATTGCTCTTCTTAATCTTTTAAATTACTGCAGAAGAAAAAAAAAATTCTTTACCAGGACAATTTCGCGTCCAAACTTCTGAGAATAAGAGTACCTGCAAGATAACCAAGTGTCTAAAACTTCTCTTTAAACTGGCTGCAATTGTAGCCTTTAAGTCATCATCTTCCCTGTCTAATTACGGATCGGAAGGCTGCTGAGTCCACCAACCCAGTTTTGATCATCACTAAAAAATTCACTCCCAACTTCTTATAATAGCTGTAACAGTTGGTCTTTGGTGTAGCGAACACTCTCATGGTCGTTGGTCTACGGAATGGTCCCTAAAGCTCCAAATACAATCAGATATCTGCTGAAAATTTAACCTATGAACTTGTATAATGTCGATCATAACTCCCGATCCAACCATCAGATCATTCTTAAATTAAAAGTATATGTTCCTAACACGTATAGCTTTAACATATCAGAAATTCGACCGTTCATCAATACCAAATCTCACAAAAAATGGCCTAAACCAAACAAATAATCAGATAATCTGGTGAAAATTTAACCTACGAACTTGTATAAAGTCGATCATAACTCAAGATCCAACCATCAAATCATTCTCAAATTAAAACTATATGTTCCTAAAACATATAGGTTTAAGATATCATAAATTCAACCGTAAATCATCCTAAATCTCACAGAAAACAGCCTAAACCAAACAAATAATCAGATAATCTGCTGAAAATTTTAACCTATGAACTTGTATAAAGTCGATCATAACTTACGATCCAACCATCAGATCATTCTAAAATGAAAATAATATCTTCCTAACACGTGTAGGTTTAGCATATCAGAAATTCAATAGTTCATAATTCCTAAATCACAAAAAATATCCTAAACCAAACAAATAATCATATAATCTGCTGAAAATTTAACCTATGAACTTGTATAAAGTCGATCATAACTCACGATCCAACCATCAGATCATTCTAAAATTAAAATTATATGTTCCTAACATGTATAGGTTTAACATATCATAAATGTAACCGTTCATTATTCCTAAATATCACAGAAAAGAACCTAAACCAATTTTATATTTTTTTGCTTTTAACTCTTTCCAGTATTTGCAGCTCCTGATTCTCAGAAAACAGAAAATTAAAGAGAACTTAACTTAGAAAAAAATGCAGGGCAACCATTTAATTGTTTCCAGAAGAAACATGGACTGTACAAAAACTAAAAGAGCATTTGAGAGGACCACGGTTTACTTAAACTTCAATTAAAGCACACAAATAAGTTGTACAGGAAGCTATATCCATTTATGTTGAGCTTTAGTATATGGCCCATATTAGTATCATTAAGCGACAACTGCTCCACCATAGTATCCAAAAGAATTAGTAGCTCACCATCATGCTTATTGTCCCTCCCGAATCCATTAATATTGACATCGTTTTGTATGTAACTTATGTAAGAACTAATATTATTCAATAATATTCAATTTGAATAATATCAATTCAAATTGAACATTATCGAATATTAGTTATAAACAACAACAATTTGAACTATCAGTTGATATTATTCAGTGTTAATATCAATTTGAACTATGTAATGAGACAATAAAATAAACAACTAAATAGAGATGTATAAATTATTCAATAATGAAAGAACAAAGTTAGAAAAGAAAAACAACTAACTTACCACACATTGACATGAGTAGAATAATGGCGGGGCTCGAGTATTTCGGGTGCTCTGTGATCAGCTCATCAAAACTATCCAACTGTGATCATCTCATCAAAACCATCCAATAAAAAACCTACAAACATAATAAAGCTCATATCAACCAAAACCATCCAAAATCTGTTGTCAAACTACCTTTATAAAAAGATCTCAACAAAAATTTTGCGACCAAACCAAACAGAGTACCTCCAAACCATCGCAAAATATTTTAATGAAACAAAAAAAAACATTATCTCATAGAAACAAATCTCCCAGATTAAGTATATCTAGTACCAAAAAGAGTAACTCGTTTAAGAAAAATAATCGATTATGAAATTGGCATTTTATTAACCATATACAAACATAGATATGTAACTAAAATGGTGAGATTACGATTGCTTTGAAGTAGGTACTCAGTGAGCCATAAAGCATTTTAAACCATTGCACAATCAACCATAACGAACCTCTGTTTAATAATTAATAATCAAAATGAATGGAGAAGCAAACCTGGACTATAACAAACAGAGTGTTAGGGAAATAAATACGCTAACTGTGTATTCCAAACCTGTGAAAAAGCAAAAACCCAGGATCAATTCATAGATTGAATATAAGAAACTCCAACATAAATTGCACAAATAGAACCAAAATGCAGCATATAGTTTAAATCTTTAATGAGTTTTGAAGAAAAAACTCATTACCAAAGAAAAAGCAACATCAAACCTATTGAAATAACACCAAACCTATTGGAATAACATCAAATATATTTTTAAATAAAACACCCACCCACACCACCTCCCACCACCAAACCACAAAACGACCAACCCAAAATATAATTGAATATTTTGTCACTAAAAGCAAATATATAAAGTGAAATCTGACGTATAATACCTCTACTAAGATAAAAAGAATAGCAAATGCAACTTAACATGAATCTTAAGATATAAACTGATACAACGACCAACAAAATTTTAAAAGAAAATACATGATGTTACTAAAAGAAAAACTCAAAGTAGTTTATTCCACCAATTAAGTTTTGGGAAACACCACCTATGTACCCTTTAGTCTCTTAGTTGATGAGATAGACCATGTGGCTTCAGATTTAGTACAACCTGCTTCCTGCTTAGTCGCGTGTACAGGTCCTGATCAACCTACCTCATGCATAGCTATTGTTGATCCTCCCAGTCATATATCTACTCAAAATTTTGTAAAAGAGACTACTCATATCAAAACAGGTGGCTTAACTACCTTTGACAACACTACCAACCCTGCCAGCTTAGACAGGATACCTGTTTCTAGCCTCCATCAAATATCTTCTGCTGCTGCTTTACGTAGGCCTAGAACGACTGCTGGCATGTGCAAGTCTAGTTGCACAATGTCCCTTGTTCAGTTTGATTCAATCGCTCCTCATTTTATGCCATTGGCTGATGGTACAACCATATCCCCCTATTGGTAGTTCAGTAATAGTGATCTATAAGTGGATCTAGTTGCCATGGAACCCAATGGAAGGATGAGTTCCCGAATGTTAAGTGGATCTAGGTGCGATATACCTTGATTCGAAACTATGCAGCAATGTTGAGTAACATATAATTCATACTATTATTAATCACGAATAGTTTACGATAATTAGTTATACATATTAAGGAACATTTAATTCCTACTATTATATTAGGAAGAGAACTAATAGACTGAACTAAAACTTAGTGATTAGATTGAGAGAAAATGAAATAAAAATTCTCAATCTATTTGACACAATAGTGCATTCGACAAAGATAAAGTATTCACTAAATGTGTAAGATAATCTTTATTACACATTCAATAATCAGGTATAATAAAAAGACATCTTTTAGGATCAACTTGTACTATATTCCGTCAAAAGAAATATTCCCTTAAAACATTAGCAGGGCTGACTTAAGATTAGCAATATTCCCTACTTTCAATACCAATCGTTGTCATTTCATACTAATTACATTATTCGGTCTGAATTATCATTGGAAAAATAGGGAAGGGATGAGAACATTATACATGGGAAATTAAAAAAATACAACAGAAATAAGAGAGGCGACTGAGCTCACCTTGGCATTTTTTCAAGAACTTGTCATTCAATAAAGAAAAATGTCAAAATTTCAAGATCTTTAAATGATGCTTCTACATGCATCAACATAACTGATAGTTTACAAATAGTGTACATGAAAACATCCTTAAAAGACTAAATTAATTCATGTGAACTTATATATAGAAACCAAATATAGTTCTCTGAGTCCATATGAGATCCCCTCATACATCGTTAATAAACTTAATCCCTAAAATCAAGGAGGCTGGCCATCAAGAATAAATTAGTCAACTGATATATACTTCTAAAAACACGTTGCCAAAAGAAATACTAATAAGAGGATTCAGAAAAAATAGTAAAAGTATAGCATCCACTGAGTAGAAAATGCATATAAAACATTCATTAAGTAGAAAAATGCGTATAACTCGTTAAGATAATAGAGCTTACCAAACACATACAACATATAAAACATTCATTAAGATAATAGAGCTTAGCAAATAGAGATAAAAAACTTGAATAAAATTTACGAAAAGCTTACAGTTATAGCATCAATATGAAACAAATTTGAAAACTTCAATTAAATTTATTCTACGTAAACATTAATCTGTGTGATTGGCATATATGGTGAATTAAAAATGGTAAATGGTAATGATTTCAAACCCCCAAAATATAACATACTATTCAGCATCTTGCTAATGATTTCTAGTTGAACCATTGTCAAAAAACTTTTCCCCCAATTTGGAACTGTAAAAACCTAAAACATGCATTTTAGAACCTAAAAATATTACCTAAAATTCAAAAAAAGGGAAAAAACATAAAATCTAAAAATAAACACATAATAAAGAGAATAAAAGTAGTATATCTGTTTTGGTTGTTCCAAGTCTAATCTGTAACCTGCAAAAGAAAAAATAAACAACAAAACACAAAAAAATGATTAGGTCCCAACACATAAACATACATGTAAACATAAACATACATGTAAAGAAATATAAAACAAAATGAATAAAATCAAATAGATCTTAACCACAATCAAAATGAAAAAAGTCCTAAAATGAACCATAAATACAATGTATGTGGGTATGTATCTAAACAAAGAGAAATATCGAGAGTCTAACCAAAATGAAAAAAGTCCTAAAATGAACGATAAATACAGTGTATGTGGGTATGTATCTAAACAAAGAGAAATATCGAGAGTCTAACAAAGAGAAATCGCGTGTAAGTGAAAATAGGGTTCCTTGGATGAGAGAAAGAGGCGAGAGCATTTGAAACCTGCGAACCCTATATTTCCCCCAAAATCCATTCGAGAGAGAGAGAGCAAAGAGATTTACCTTCAGATCGCTAAAGAACAAACGGAGAGTGGGAGAGTTGTACGATTGATGGAGAGAGATAGAGAATAGTGTACTCGGCTAGTGTGTAAAAGCTTCCAATGTGTTAATTTCCTATTTTGTCCATGTATTTGAATTTTGGGTAAAAGGAGAAAAGAAAATGAAGGTGTCAAAAGAGGGAGAAATCAAATATTTGAGGGACAAAAATGGTAATAGGGGTATTTTAATCTCAACCATTGGATTGTCGCCTTGTTGGTTCAACTAAAAGAAAACGCTGGAGACAAAACAATGATCAACACAACAACAAACTCCCAAACCGTGAACCCCAAACCAAACAATCCATGGAAACAAAACCACCGAAAACTCTACACCGTCGGAAATAAACACCGAATATCAACCAAACAGAAAAAAATGACACCGAATCCCAATTTATCGAAAAATCGCAAATCGGAGAGAGACTCACAGGAACAGCCACAAAAAATCTCAAACCAAAGTATATATGATTGTAGGAGTAGAGAGAAAAGAGGGTCAAAATATGTTGGCAGCTCAAGAAACATGGGAGAGGGAGAAATTAACTAAAATGTTGGGATGACACAAAAATGAGCAGCTCTCCAAAAAAGAGAAAGCAGGAGGCTTTTAACTAAAGTCTTTCAAACCAATGAAACACAACGGCTCAAAACGAAGAAAGAGTCTTGATCATACAAAAAAGCAGTCCTCGAGGCACAAAATGCCTTGAACCCATAAATGGTTTTGACAAAAAACCGACAACACCCAAAACCATGAGCACAAAAATTAAAAGCCGCCAAAGTAGTGTTGTGATAAACTAGAAAATTAAATAACACACATGTTTAATTAAATGTTATACTTTAACACATAAAAATTAAACACTTTTTAAAAATACAAATTCTAAGAAAATAAAAATAAACAAATGATACTACAAAATTATGTAACTCAAAAAATATATCCTGAACATAAATTTTATTTTATATATCAAGGCAATTGAGATAAAAGACTTGCAATAATAAAATTAATTTCAGAAACATATAAAAACTCATACAAGAAAAAATAGTATGAAAACCAAAGTAATTATATACTACACAAAAATTATTTTTATCAAAAATAATTTATATAATAAATCAATATAGGAAAATATGATTTAAGATATAAAAAATAGATTTTATTAAAAATAAAAACTGCAGGACCATATAAATAAATAAAAAATTGTCTAAAGATTGAGCTAATAAAAGAAGAAGGAGATTTCAATCTCCCCCTTTGTCCAATTTTGAGACAAACAAAACTGAGACCAAAGACAAGAAATGAAATAAAATAAATAACTCAACTATACACATGAGTCCTAAAAATAAAAGATTACATTACTCTACTAACAACAAGAGTTCTAACAAAAATAGTAGAGTACATAACATATTTAACAAAATGCAATCCTAAACAAAATAAAAGAGAACATAATTCAACTAACAACAAGAAATCCTAAAAAACTCAAAAAATTGTAAAATACAATACCAAAAGAGTCTCAAATTCTCCCCGTGCTTGTCTCAAAGGGATAAAGGGTAGGGAAGAATCCTACAAAGTAAAGTTAGTACAACATGATATACAAATAAAATGTAATAACAAAACAAACTAACCCAAACTAGTTTGTGTAACGACCCGAGGTCTTGGAGACGAGGATTTATTTATTTTGGGAGAAATAAATATTATTTTATTAGAGAATAATTAAATTGGCAATTGAGGTCAAAATTTGATGTCGTTAGAAAGTGTTTCGAATGGCAATTCTGAGGGTGTAGTTGTGTCCGGAAGGGTCGAGAAAGTCAAAAAGACTGTACTTGGGGTCTATTTAGGTTCTGAAATAAATTACGTATGTTTGACTCGAATTAAAGTTACCGAGTCATTTAAAGCGTGTATTATCATTTAAAGATGTGTATCTTGGGAGAATAGGCTTATTAAGACTACGGGATATTTATTCTCCTTAGAGAGAAAGAGAAATAGAAAGAGAGAAGAAGAAAGAAGAAGGAGAAAAGAGAGAGAAAGTGGATATTTCCAGCATTTACGCGATCTCGAGGACGGATCACAGCCTACGAACCCGACGAAAGTGATTAAACTTGCTAAATAATTGTTGTGTTCCATTTATTTCATGATTTGTGGATTAAATCTTTGGGTTTTAGGTTTAGTTTATCAAAACCTAACTTTTGGGTATAATCTTAGATTTGTTATGTAGATCTTGGATTTGATGATATAAATTAGTTTAAATGTATTCTAGGATGAATATTGATGATATATATGTGATTGGGTTGAAAAGAAATGAAGAGAAAATGATTAAAATGAATTTTGGGATTTTTGGCTAAATAAAAAGTAGCCATTTTCGAGAGTTCTGAAGGGACAAATCAATTCGGACCCTAGCCGAATCGATTCGGCCTGAGATAGAGTCCCAGGTCTGATGACCCAAATCGATTAGCCTTGGAGGCCGAATCGATTCGGAATTGGCCCGAATCGATTCGGAAACAGGGCTTTTCGAAGGATGATTTTCTAGGAAGAATTTCATTCCGTTTTGTTCGAGAATATCGATTAGGAACCTCTATTGGGATCGTATGGAGTACGTTTTGGAGACTTTTAGGGAGTTTCCCTTATAAGAGATTATTGGAGTCATATAGACTTAATTTGAGGAATACCAATTTAAGATTTTGGTATTATCTAAGTGGGGAAGCCCACTACCGTTGAGATTTCCATTTGGAGATGTTTATGAAAATATATAATCAAGTTAGAACGCTTAATGATAATGGATTTTAGAATCCAATCCCAAATGGGATAACTATAAAGGTTCACGAAATAAATTGAACCCTCTCATGGATAGAGCATTATAAATGCTAATTAATGAGTATACGGATATAGAAATATCCTTAATAATGATTGATTTGGGAGAAGTCTCACACAATGAGAAATGCTAAATGTAGTGCATTAGGATAAGGAATATCCTTAACATAAATAGAATTGAGAGAAAATTCATAAATAGAAGCGACATGTGAGCTTCAAGCGAGAAATAGTATAGTGTATACTAAGTGGGGAAGATGTGTGAGAATTGACGATTAGTATATCAAGAGGGAAATATAATAAATAACGACATTAATTCTATTGCGCCTTAGAGCATATAGTAAATATGAAATCACTGTGACAGGTATACCTTATATGATGGTGTATCTTTATATAATGTGATGATGTATGTATGCCATATGTGATGGTATATATATATATATATATAGTGAAGCACACCCCCTCCTTGCTATCATTTGGAAGTTGCGTGCGATGAGGGTGAGCATCCTGGCTCAAAGAGGAGGGTGTGGATATTCCCCAGGTCATAATCGTACGTTGTGATTATTTATGTGATATATATATGAATTCTTTTGGGGGTGAGAAGTAGGGGGTATGTGACGTTATCACTTCCCGGTTAGGAGATATGACCGCTTCCTGGGACGTTGTGTGTGTGAGTTGATCACGAGGTGGGTGTCGTTGAAGCCCACCAGGTGGCCCCGATTATCTACGTGTATGGGCTGCTGGAAGATGATAGCATGTGAGCCTACGTCCACGAGTTATATCTCAGCTGGATGGTTATTATGTTATGGATGTGTTTGGTATTTGGGTATCAAGGTATTAATGGACCTTAATGGCCAACATTTCCAATAAGTAGTGTAACGGGGGGGGGGGTTCCTTCTTTGGATTTCGCTTCGGCGAGACGTCCCACGCATGAAGCCCAGTGTAATGTTGGGAGTGAGGAGAAGTTAGTCCTTAATGCTCATATATATATATATATATCACCTATCCCGACGATCGACAGTGCCAGGAGTAGTGTAACGGGGGGGGGGAGGGGTTCCTTATTTGGATTTCTCTTCGGCGAGACGTCCCACGCATGAAACGCCGTGTACTGTTGAGAATTGGGAATATTAATTAATTAAAATTTGAGTAATAATTTGGGTTATATCCATCATGCATTGAGGGCTTAATGATCCTCGAAGATCAATACTGTCAGAAGTGGTGTAATGGGGGGGTTCCTTGATTGGATTTCGCTTTGACGAGACGTTCCACGCACGAAATGTAGTGCAGTGTTGAGAATCGGGGGAAGTTTTGTCCTTTGCACTTGATGCTAATAACTCATATATATACGATTACATGCCAAGATGTGGGCAGAACTAGAATATATGAAATTCTAGTAAGAGAATGTTGATGTATTGTGATGTTGTTGTTATGAGGAAGGTTATGTAAACTTTATATGTTCAATAAATGAACAAATATAAAGATAATGATGACATTTAAAATAAAGTCGTGTTATAGATGGAATTTAGATAATGGGTAGAGTGCGAGATAAGTTAGGTAATCTTAATCGAATCTTCATTTTGGGATCTAGTTGGATTTTATTGCCTAATTTATATTTGGGCATTCATTTAGAGACCACATGCATACGTTTAGTGCGCGCTCTAGTTGAGAGGTGAGTTGAATTATTATGGAGAAGACGATTCCATTAAATCATGTCATAATGCATTTACAATTATTATGCATTTTAATGCACTTGCTAAATATTTTCAACTCGGGCTCTGACCCGTTTATATTTTACCCCTCCATGTACATATATTGTATTAATTTAGGTGTTCCCCCGAAGGACGCTATTGATGTTTATCCATCCAGTGTATTCGCGGAGCTATGGCGGTAGCGGACTGTTGTGGCATTTTGTTGTAGATGATTCCTATCCTTGATGTATCTAGATTAGGATGCAGTCTGTATTTTGGTTCATACTCAAGTGTTGTAGATTAACACTTTTATATTTCTTTCCTCAGATTATTTGTATTGTCTGTGACCCGACGGCATATTTGGGTAATTTACCTTGTACAATTTGTTGTACTCTTGTATTCATTCTTTACATATTGTAGAGTTTGTTGTATCATTCATCATAGTTAGATGTACTATTGTTGATTGTTTGTTGTATGGTGGATTTCTTTTGGTGTAAATAAAACTTTAAAAAAAATTTAACAATCCGTTTTTAATAGTTTCGGGTAGTTAGCCTTATATTATTTAGTATCGTCAGTTGATGTTGAGACTGTGCCATCTGAGATACCTGATTTAATGTAGTATAGGGCGGGCCACCCGTTATTATTTTGAGTGGGTTGTCACAGATGGTATCAGAGCATCAGGTTCTAGTGTCTTTAGGATATGTGCGGGTTACTACGATCTTTCGTAAATGTTCTTGATGTAGAGCCTTATTGTTAGGAGGGTTGTATTCACATGTTCATATTTCTTCTGTGATTTGAAAGTATTCGAAAGGCGTTCTGATACAATTGTTCTTATTTTAGATGCCACCGAAGGGAGGTCGTTCAGTAAGGGCAAACAAAGGGGCTGAAAATGTGCAACCCCAAATGCCTCAAAGGAACATGACTACAGATGAAGTTGCCAATATAGTGGCATAAGCAGTAACTACTGCCATTTCCACGATGGCGCAATAATCTACCGTTCAAGCAGCCCATTCCCATTTAGGATTGTCTTTGTGGGAGAGAGTGAAGGAAGATTTTAGTAAGGGGCATCCTCCCGAGTTTGCAGAGGCACCTCCGTATGGTTGAGTGTAATGTGGTGAAAAAGCTATTTTCAGCCACATTTAAGTTATCGAGTGCAGCTCTTCAATGGTGGGAGTCTGTCACCACATCTGAACAAAGAGATACTTTGCCTATAACAGATTTTTGGGGAACTTTTTTATCGGAGGTATTTTCATTCCCCAACTCGGAATACGAAGATTTTTCAAGGTAATAGAACGGTGGCAGAATATGAGGAAGATTTTTCTAGATGGGTGAAATTAGTACCTGATGAGGTATATACGGAAGAGAAGCGTATATCAAAGTTTGTTCGAGGTTTAGATAGGAGAATCCAACAACATTAGTTAGAGAGTCCTAAGTTAGTGACTTTCATCGACGTAGTGAACGCGGTACTACTAAAGTATCATGAATATTGTCTTCGTTCGCAAGAGGGTAAGAACTTTAGAGATTCGAGTCCATCAAGTAAGTTTGGCGATGAGAGTGTCGGTAATGCTAGTGGGTACAAGTTTGACTATAGAGAGTCACAACAGCGTTCTGGTCCCCAGGAGGGGCAGAGAGGATTTGTGGGTAGATTTTTCTTTTGTAAAGAAATAGGTCATAAAAAGATAGATTGTCCTAAAAAAGGAAAAAGACCACGTTTCGATGAAGTTTTGGAAGTGCAACCCCTACAACAGATTCGAGGTCACTTTAGACCAGGGGACTTCGTTTGGGAGCCCGTTGATGAGAAAGGGAAATCGTACTAGAGATGGATAATGAAAGTTAATTTTCCTTTGTGAATAGGATAATTACTATATGAAGTTTTGGGAATATCTTATCAGAGATATTTGTGAATGGGTAGTGCTATAACCCTACTTGTATGTTTTGACCCTAAGGGGAATTTTGAGCAAGTTAGGTTCTTATGTTATTGTCTTGTGAAAGAATAGATAATTTTGTAATACGCTAAAAAAAAGAGCTATAAACCTCGTGGTGAATGTAAGAATTGTGGTTGTGTGTTAAGTAGTAATGATAAAGCTACTTCTTTTTATATAGTCATGTTAGACTTATATAATTGTTGTATTCCAGTTATGGATGAGCCTTATAAATGGCTATATGTTAATATGTGATAAGATGTTGTTTCTGAAAAGAGTTCAGAATTTGTGGATTGATGGGACGCAGAAAAATTTAGCTCATAAGTATGCTAATTTTTGTGAGCTACATATTGTTAAATGTATGATGATTGTTAAGACCTTGTGTGGGACATAAGGCACTTTATATAAATATCGTATGTCATAAACTGTTTCTTTTCGAATAAACTGTTTTCAAAATAAAACTTTTTATCTGCCTTTGGGCCATTTCAAAAAGATTTTTCACCAAAATATTCTCAAACTCTAGTCCGGATTTAACAAACTCTCAATTCCCGATGTCGCCACATAGTAGTGTATTGGGAGGGTCCCTTGTTTGGATTTCGCTTTTGCGAGACGTCCCCCACATGAAAGTGGCGAATGTCAGGAATTGAGAGGAGTTATTTCTTTGGACCATTCAAGTTTTTACACTATTAAAATGCTAGTATAATTTATATATTTATGGAATTGTGGAACATTGAGGATAATGAAGCCTCATTATGATTGGTGCGAGCAGAACGCTCGAATGAAGGGTTTATCGGCCCCCTAGTGGTTAATGAATTGATTTTTTACAATTTAAAATAAAATAAATTAAATTAAATTCGTCGTGGGAAGTTAGAGACTTGGAGATAGGATTAATGAGGATGAGCTGGTAGGAACTAGTTGAGCTTTGGAGAATTAGGCTTAGCTAAATTTTGAGGACGAAATTTTTGTAAGTGGGGAAGTTTGTAAAAACCCGAGGTCTTGGAGACGAGGATTTATTTATTTTGGGAGAAATAAATATTATTTTATTGGAGAATAATTAAATTGGCAATTCAGGTCAAAATTTGATGTCGTTAGAAAGTGTTTCCAATGGCGATTCTGAGGGTGTAGTTGTGTCCGGAAGGGTCGAGAAAGTCAAAATGACTGTACTTGGGGTCTATTTAGGTTCCTAAATAAATTACGTACGTTTGACTCGAATTAAAGTTACCAAGTCATTTAAAGCATGTATTATCATTTAAAGATGTGCATCTTGGGAGAATAGTTTTATTAAGACTACGGGAGATTTATTCTCCTTAGAGAGAAAGAAAAATAGAAAGAGAGAAGAAGAAAGAAGAAGGAGAAAAGAGAGAGAAATTGGAGATTTTCGGCATTTACGCGATCTCGAGGACGGATCAGAGCCTACGAACCCGAGGCAAGTGATTAAACTTGCTAAATAATTGTTGTGTTCCATTTATTTCATGATTTGTGGATAAAATCTTTGGGTTTTAGGTTTAGTTTATCAAAACCTAACTTTTGGGTATAATCTTAGATTTGTTATGTAGATCTTGGATTTGATGATAGAAATTAGTTTAAATGTATTCTAGAATGAATATTGATTATATATATGTGATTGGGTTGAAAAGAATTGAAGAGAAAATGATTAAAATGAATTTTGGGATTTTTGGCTTGCTAAAAAGCAGCCATTTTCGAGAGTTCTGAAGGGACGAATCGATTCAGCCTCCTACCGAATCGATTCAGAAATGTGCAGGTGCCCAGGTCTGAGTGACCGAATCGATTCGGACCCCAGCCCAATCGATTTAGTCTGAGACAAAGTCCCAGGTCTGGTGACCCGAATCGATTCGCTGGGCCGAATTGATTCAGAATTGGCCCGAATCGATTCGGAAACAGGGCTTTTCGAAGGATGATTTTCTAGGAAGAATTTCATTCCATTTTGTTCGAGGTTATCGATTGGGAACCTCTATAGGGATCGTATGGAGTACGTTTTGGAGACTTTTAGTGAGTTTCCCTTATAAGAGATTATTGGAGTCATATAGACTTAATTTGAGGAATACCAATTTAAAATTTTGGTATTATTTAAGTGGGGAAGCCCACTACCGTTGAGATTTCCATTTGGAGATGTTTATGAAAATATATAATCGAGTTAGAACGCTTAATGATAATGGATTTTAGAATCCAAACCCAAATGGGATAACTATAAAGGTTCACGAAATAAATTGAACCCTATCATGGATGGAGCATTATAAATGCTAATTAATGAGTATATGGATATAGAAATATCCTTAATAATGATTGATTTGGGAAAAGTCTCACACAATGAGAAATGCTGAATGTAGTGCATTAGGATAAGGAATATCCTTGACATAAATAGAATTGAGAGACAATTCATAAATAGAAGCGACATGTGAGCTTCAAGCGAGAAATAGTATAGTGTATACTAAGTGGGGAAGATGTGTGAGAATTGACGATTAGTATATCAAGAGGGAAATATACTAAATAGTGACATTAATTCTATTGCGCCTAAGAGTGTATAATAAATATGAAAACAATGTGACAGGATTACCTTATATGATGGTGTATCTTTATATGATGTGATGATGTATGTATGCCTTATGTGATCGTGTATATATATATATATATATAGTGAAGAATACCCCCTCCTTGCTATCATTGGGAAGTTGCGTGCGATGAGGGTGAGCATCCTGGCTCAAAGAGGAGGGTGTGGATATTCCCCAGGTCATAGTCATCCATTGTGATTCTTTATGCGATATATATATGCATTATATTAAGGGTGAGAAGTCGGGGGTATGTGACGTTCTCACTTTCCGGTTAGGAGCTATGACCGCTTCCCGGGACATAGTGTGCGTGAGTTGATCACGAGGTGGGTGTCGTTGAACCCCACCAGGTGGCCCCAATTTACTACGTGTATGGGCTACTGGAAGATGATAGCATGTGAGCCTGCGTCCACGAGTTATTGCTCGAATGGATTGTTATTATGTTATGGATGTGTTTCATATTGGGGTATCAAGGGATTAATGGACCTTAATGACCAACATTTCCAATAAGTAGTGTAACGGGGGGGTTCCTTGTTTAGATTTCGCTTCGGCGAGACGTCCCACGCACGAAGCTCAGTGTAATGTTGGGAGTGAGGAGAAGTTAGTCCTTAATGCTCATATATATATATGTGTATATATATATATATATATATATATATATATATATATATATATATATATATATATATATATATATATATCACCTATCCCGACGATCGACAGTGCCAGGAGTAGTGTAACGGGGGGGGGGGGGGGGGGGGGTTTCCTTGTTTGGATTTCGCTTCGGCTAGACGTCCCACGCATGAAACGCCGTGTACTGTTGAGAATTGGGAATATTAATTAATTAAAATTTGAGTAATAATTTGGGTTATATGCATCATGCATTGAGGGAATAATGAACGTCGAAGATCAATACTGTCAAAAGTAGTGTAATGGGGGGGGTTCCTTTTTTGTATTTCGCTTCGGTGTGACGTCCCACGCATGAAACGCAGTGCAGTGTTGAGAACCGGGGGAAGTTTTCTCCTTATCACTTGATGCTAATAACTCATATATATATATATGATTACATGCCAAGATGTGGGCATAACTAGAATATATGAAATTCTAGTAAGAGAATGTTGATGTATTGTGATGTTGTTGTTATGAGGATGGTTATGTAAACTTTATATGTTCAATAAATGAACAAATATAAAGAGAATGATGACAATTAAAATAAAGTCATGTTGCAGATGGAACTTAGGTAATGGGTAGATTGTGATATAACTTAGGTAATCTTAATCAAATCTTCATTTTGGGATCTAGTTGGATTTTATTGCCAAATTTATATTTGGGCATTCATTTAGAGACCACGTGCATACGTTTAGTGCGCGCTCTAGTGGGGAGGCGAGTTGAATTAGTATGGAGAGGATGATTCCATTAAATCATTTCATAATGCATTTACAATTATTATGCATTTTGATGCACTTGCTATAAAAATGTTTTCAACTCGGGCTCTGTCCCGTTTATATTTTCTCCCTCCATGTACATATATTGTATTACTTTAGGTGTTCCCCCTCAAGGACGCCATTGGTGTTTATCCATCCTGTGTATTCGCGGAGCTGTGGCAGTAGCGGACTGTTGCGACATTTTGTTGTAGACGATTCTTATCCTTGATGTATCTAGATTAGGATTCAGTCTGTATTTTGGTTCATACTCAAGTGTTGTAGATTAACACTTTTATATTTCTTTCCTCAGATTATTTGTATTGTCTGTGACCCGACAACATATTCGGGTAATTTACTTTGTACAATTTGTTGTACTCTTGTATTCATTCTTTACATATTGTAGAGCTTGTTGTATCATTCATCATAGTTAGATGTACTATTGTTGATTGTTTGTTGTATGGTGGATTTCTCTTGGTGTAAATAAAAGTTTTAAATTTTTTTGACAATCCGTTTTTAATAGTTTCGGGTAGTTAGCCTTATATTATTTAGTATCCTCAGTTGATGTTGAGACTGTGCCATCTGAGATACCTGATTTAATGTAGTATAGGGTTGGCCACCCGTTATTATTTTGAGCGGGTTGTCACAGTTTGAAATATTAGTACACCATGAGTGTGACAACCCGTATATAACTATGATAAATTATAATTAAATCATGGTTATCTTATGTGATATGAATAATTTGCTATTAGTATGTCTAATTTTAAGTGATTATGTTTATTATAATCCTACTTTCATAAATCATGAAAGGTCGAATTATTTGCAAACAAAAAATTTTGTTATTTTCGGTAGAAATGTTCCTGTTAGAGACTAGTTTTGACCTTTATAACATTATAAATGACTTGAGGTTAAAACTATATAGTTGTATACATGTGAGTTAGGGTTGTAACACAATAAAAGAATCATCAAATGGATGTCCGAGTAAAGAGTTATACCGAATTTACGAACAAAGGGTAAAGCTGTCCATTCCCTTTAAGTGGTAATTTGTCTTTTATTAAACCAAATGGTTTAACTTGATTAGTTGGCTTGGGAGGCAGCCTTGGTCGACCTTATACCCTTGAAATATATTTATCCTTCAGCCAAAATCAGCCATGAAAGGGTTTCACCCTGAGGAAAGAGAATTAGGGAGTTTAGGAAGGAAAAGTGAGGAGAAAAGGTGTAGAAAAATCCGTGGAAATTACGTAAAACTCCCGAAGGTAATCCTAATAGCGAATCTTGTCATTTATCTTATATTAATGATTTATATATAAATCATCATAGGTTTATGACAATTTCAGCCCTTTATATGTATGTATGGTTAGATGCAAGATTATGTTAAGTTGAATGTAGAAACCCTTAAAATTGCTTTGTATTGAAACCCCTTGCATTCAAACTTGCATATCTCTTTGTGTGCTAACTGGAATTGATAGGTTACAATTGGATATGAAATTATACTCATATATTCATATCATATCCAAAAATGAGAATTTATCTCTTTGTGGTTAGGCCATAATGATGATTTCAAGTTGGTATATGGTTGTTGTTTGTATACTTGATTTCGGTATGCCCTAAGTTTAGTCGAGCTTTTGAGATAGAAAATGAAGTAAAAAAATTATGAAACTTTAATTCTGTACTATTAAATATGTGTAATAAAAATGGGTTTAAAATCATGGAAAGTTATGCCGTTGAAAAATTATGAAAATTCGGGAAATTCGAAGGAACAATAGAGGAGCTTGTAGGGCAGATTTCTTGTGTTGTAGAGAAATTGTCATAGCTTGCCCTAGGAAGCTTGAAAAATTACACCGTAACTTGTACTGGATAGTATATTCATATATGTTTTCATATTGATAAGTTTGGACCCATGTATTTATACAATTTAGGAATATAGGATGGTTAAGTATGTGGGACAATAATTTCAGGCCATACTGGATACCCCTTGAATGAATGTTTGTATTTCGTCCTTACAAAGGGTACTTTGGGTACATGTTTCATGTGTATATACATTGAGAAGTATAATTTCATTTTTACTTGGCTTTGGTTATAAATTCCTTATGAGGTATTTCCTATATTTGAATGTTCATAACTTTATCAACATGTGTACCATTGTTCTGTCTTTACTCAAGTTTCATGGAATGGGACTGAAGTGGAATTATATTATTGTTGTATAGTCATGGAAAGTTACATAATTATGTTGGAATAATACATATGATTGAGATTCAGTACTGATTTAGTTGGATGGATAGGTGTAAGGTCTAATCAACCCAGTTTAGCTCCACCCGAAGGAAACATAAATACATAGTTAACAACCCAAGGTGAGTGTACTCACTGGAAAGAAATATTTGTATCGTGTTGTTGATATAATCAGAATTAAATGAATATGAAATTGTTCATTTAGGTTTACCGAAATGGGAGGTTACTCCTCGACCCGGAATGGGGGAGATTTGTCTATTAATGACAAGGGGTTACTCCTCGACCAGGAATAGGGGAGAATTGTCTATTTAGACAGGATATGTGAATCATTATTCAAAAAAGTTTGTCATTCATTATGAATGAGTCGGATAAGTTAATACATAATTATATGGATATGATTTATTGCATTTAAATTCATGCAGTAGTATAGTAGTGATGCATTCACTGGGCTATTTTTCTCACGGTTCCTATGTTAACATTTTTCAGGAAACGCGATGTCACTGCCAAATCTAGGAGGTCGGGTTGGGTTAGCCAGGAACGGAAGAAATAATGATTTTGTGTAAATTTAAATGATGTAATTAAGTTAACTTATCCTTCAAGAAAGTTTTTATGGACATGACTACTCTGATGTTGTAAAAAGTCTTTCAGTTGTATGGATTTACAATGATGACTCTGAAATTAAAACTCGTGCTTATGGTTTGGTTAGACTAATTATGGTTTGACTCACTTTGACTTTCAGACTTAATTATAAGTAACTGGGTTGGGGTGTGTCAGCTTTTGGTATCAGAGCCTAGGTTTTAGAGGTTCTGGAGTGAGAAGAGTCAAGATTTGGCAGTGAATGTTAGAAATATGTTTTGTTTGATACTGACAATTATGTTAGGAAAAATATGTGTATATGCATGTTGTTATATCTTTGATTCATTTCAGATATAAGAGAATGGAACGAGGGAATGTAAATGTGAGAATAGAAGATGAGGCTTCAAATATTCCAGCAGAATCGGAGGTTGAGCAACCTGTTTAGATAAATATGGAACCCGAGCCAGAACAACTGACAGATATGCAAAAAATATCACGTGCTATGATGCTAATGGCAGAGCAGCAAGATAGATTTATGGCTCAGATGGAAGAACAACAGAACAGGAAACTGGAGGCACAAGCCTTAGCTAGGTCTGAGGAGGTGATACACCGGGAAGAAAGAAGTACTTCACATGAGAAATTTATTAAGATGAACCCACCATCGTTCGAAGGAGCAGTTGATCCCGCAGAGGCAGAAGTCTGGGTTAAAGAGATTGAACTTATCCTTGGGGTGATGAGGATTCCTGAAAATCAACGAGTGACCTTGGCGACGTATATGCTGAAAGGAGAAGCTAAATATTGGTGGGATGCCACCAAACATTTGTTGATTACTCCAGGAGGTCGTAGTGTGATCTCATGGGATTCTTTTGTTAAAGCCTTGTATGATAAGTATTTTCCTCCGATGTATCGAAAACAATAGGAGAAAGAATATTTCCTGTTGAATCATGGAAGCATGACTTTTAGTGAATATGAAGCCAAACTTACAGCCTTATCTCGGTTTGCTTCAAGGTTTATCCGGAATGAGGAAGACATGTGCAGCCGATTTCTCGATGGACTAGAGTTAGTTATTTAATCAAGGCTATCGACTTTAGAGACTAGTAATTATTCAGCCTTGGTGAATAAAGCTCTGCTGGTAGAAAATGACGTGAATGAAGAAAGAGGGAATCGAGAATGAGGTGTAAAGAGAAGCAGATTCAATCCAACTTATCAAAAAGGTAGTGATACAGAATATTCAAGACTTGAAGGGAAGAAATTTCAGCATGGTAGAGGTATGGGAGGTGGTTCGTAGAAGGGTGAGGCTAGTAGTGGAAGAGGTTCAGAAGCTTCAGCGCAAGGAGATTCGAATGTTTGTTTCTTTTATGGTACATCGGGCCATATAAAAAGAAATTGCCCAAAGTTACAAAATATATAATGTTTTAACTGTCATTAGAAGGTCCATCTGAGAAAGAATTGTCCTATGCTATCTAGAGCAATTTTAGTTAGTAGTGTGGGGCCTCATAAAGGATCATCTCCAGGGAATGCAACCAGGGGAAAGGATACAGGACAAGCAAGTGGATCGAAGGCAGGAGGAAGAGTCTTTGCGATGACATTGCAAGAAGCCTATGCTACACCTGAAGTGGTTACATGTAAACTTTTTATTGCAAACAAAGATCTATATGCACTCATTGATCCTGGATCTACGCATTCAGTTGTGGCATTACATATTGTTTCATATTTGGGTAGACCATGTTCATTCCTTAATTGTGCCTTATATATTTCTACCCCAATGGAAAGTGTAATTCTAGTTGAGCATGTTTATAAATATTGTGTCTTACGAATGGGTGAGCGAGATTTCTATGTTGATTTCATACAGTTGGCCATTCAGGATTTTGATATTATATTGGGGATGGATTGGTTATCATCCTATCATGCTTCCATTGATTGTTTTCGAAAAGAAGTTACATTTCATCTTCCTGGTGAACCCGAGTTCCAGTTTACAGGGGAAAGGAATGTTGTCCCTAATTGTCTTATCTCAGCAATAAAGAGCAGAAAGTTATTGAGTAAGGGTTGTACGGGGTATTTAGCATATGTGGTTGATGTTAGTAAGGAAGCACTTAAAGTTGAAGATATACCAGTGGTTAAAGAATTTTCTGATGTCTTCCCAGAGGAATTGCCAGGATTGCCACCCGATAGGGAAGTAGAGTTTTCCATTGAATTAATTCCCGGTACTGGTCCAATTTCTCTTACTCCATATAGAATGGCACTAGTGGAGTTGAAAGAATTAAAAGTGCAATTACAAGATCTGATAAGCACAGGTTTCATTCGGCCTAGTGTTTCGCCATGGGGAACACCAGTGTTATTTGTGAAAAAGAAAGATGGGACAATGCGATTATGTATTGATTATTGACAGTTGAATAAGGTGACCATTAGAAATAAGTACCCCCTACCTCGTATCGATGACTTATTTGACCAATTACAGGGGGCCACAGTATTTTCAAAGATTGATTTGAGATCGGGTTACCACCAACTGAAAGTGAAGGATAGTAATATTTCCAAAACATCTTTTCGAACTCGATATGGGCACTATGAGTTTTTGGTGATGCCATTTGGATTAACTAATGCTCCAGCAGTTTTTATGGATTTGATGAACCAAGTGTTCCAACCTTTCATTGATTCATTCGTGATTGTATTCATAGAAGATTTGTTGATTTATTCGCGTAGCATGGAGGAACATGAGAAACATTTGAGACTTATATTGCAAATTTTGAGAGAGAAGAAATTATTTGCTAAACTTAGCAAGTGTGAGTTTTGGTTGAATGAAATTATGCTTTTAGGGCACGTTGTCTCGGGAAATGGGATATATGTTGATCCAAAGAAGGTGGAAGCAATTGTTGAATGGGAGAGTCCTAAGAATGTGACAGAAATTAGGAGTTACCTAGGATTGGCAGGTTACTATCGCAGATTCATTAAGGGATTTTCAGCAATAGCATTACCATTGACAAAATTGACTCGTAAAGAAGTGAAGTTTGTATGAGATGAAGAATGCGAAAGGAGTTTTAAAGAATTAAAGAAGCGGTTGGTTTCAGCCCATATACTTACTATTCCATGTGGGAATGAGTCTTTTGTGATCTATACAGACGCTTCATTTCAGGGGTTAGGATGTATTCTTATGCAAAATGGGAAGGTAATAGCATATGCTTCCAGACAATTAAAGATGCATGAACGAAACTACCCTACACACGATCTGGAGCTAGCATCCATTATTTTTGCTTTAAAGTTATTGAGACATTACTTGTATGGAGAAACTTGTGAGATATTTACAGATCATTAAAGTTTGAAATACTTGTTTACACAGAAAGAACTGAATTTGAGACAGAGGCGTTGGATAGAGCTGATTAAAGACTATGATTGTACCATTCATCACCATCCTGGGAAGGCCAATGTAGTAGCAGATGCTTTGATTCGAAAATCATCAGGGATGCTTGGTTGCATATGGTGTTCCCGTGTTGGAAATATTCTTGACTTGGCAACGATGGGGATTGAATTGAAGTTTTCAACAAGTGGAGGATTATTAGCACATGTCACAGCGAGGCCTTTATTGGCAGAACGCATACGAAATTTGCAGATCAGTGATCCTTTCCTTGAGAAGAAGAAACAAGAAGTTCGGGATGGTAGATAGAGTGACTTTGAGATTAAGAATGATGAATCGTTGTGTTATAAAAACTGGATTTGTGTACCGAATGATCCATCCTTAAAGAAAGATATATTAGAAGAGGAACATAGTTCTATTTACTGTATGCATCCGGGAGGTACCAAAATGTACATAGATTTGAAAGAGTATTACTGGTGGAACAATATGAAACGTGAGATTGCAGAGTTCATAGCTAAATGTTTAGTATGCCAGTAAGTAAAGACGGAGCATCAGAAGCCGACGAGATTATTACAGTCATTGCCTATTTCGAAATGGAAGTGGGAGCATATAACGATGGACTTTGTTACAAGATTACCCCGGTCACCAAAGGGGAATGATTTTATTTGGGTGATTGTAGACCGAATGACGAAGTCAGCTCATTTTCTTCCAGTTAAGACCATCTACACTGTTGACAAGCATGCACGTATGTACGTTGATGAGATTATCCGTTTACATGGGGAACCAGTGTCAATTGTATCAGATAGAGATCCAACGTTCACTTATAAATTTTGGCCTCGTTTATAAAATGCCATGGGCACAAGTTTGAAGTTCAGTACTGCATTTCATCCATAAACTGATGGGCAATCAGAAAGGATGATTCAAATATTAGAATACATGTTACGAGTTTGTGTATTTGACTTCAAAGGTAGTTGGGATGATCATTTGCCATTAATGGAATTTTCATATAATAATAGTTATCAGCTGACTATTTTTATGACTCCTTATGAAGCTTTATATGGGAGGAGATGTAGAACGCCTTTGTGTTGGAATGAAGTAGGTGAAAGGAAAATTTTGGGTCCTGAATTGATAGATATGACAACTGAAAAGATCAAAAAGATTCGAGAATGGATAAAGATAGCGCAAAGCAGGAAGAAATTCTATGAAGATAAGAGGAAGCATCCATTGGAATTTCAAAAGGGGGATTTTGTTTTTCTATCTATTTCACCATGGAAAGGCGTCATGAGGTTTGGGAAAAAGAGGAAACTAAGTCCAAGATACATTGGACCATATGAGGTGTTGGAAAGAATTGGGAACCTGGCATATAGATTAGCATTACCTCCAGATTTATCCCTTTTGCAAGATGTATTTCACGTATCGATGCTTCGTAAGTATTTGGCGGATTGATCTCATCAGTTGAAAACTCAACCAATTGAACTGAAGGAAGACTTGTCGTACATCGAGGAACCATTGGAAATTATTGATCATAAGGAGAAAGTATTGAGAAATAAAGTTATTCCCTTAGTTAAAGCTATGTGGATGAGCCATGGAGTTAAAGAAGCCACTTGGGAAACAGAGGATAGCATGAAGAAATAGTATCCCCATTTGTTTGGTAAGTGAACTTCATATTAAATTTCGGGGACGAAACTTTCTTAGGGGGGGAAGTTGTGACAACCCGTATATAACTAAGATAAATTATAATTAAATCATGATTATCTTATGTGATATGAATAATTTGCTATTAGTATGTCTAATGTTAAGTGATTATGTTTATTATAATCCTACTTTCATAAATCATGAAAGGTCGAATTATTTACAAACACAAAATTTTGTTGTTTTCGGTAGAAATGTTCCTGTTAGAGACTAGTTTTGACCTTTATAACATTATAAATGACTTGAGGCTAAAACTAGATAGTTGTAGACATGTGAGTTAGGGTTGTAAAACAACAAATGGATCATCAAATGGATGTCCGAGTAAAGAGTTATACCGAATTTACGAACAAAGGGCAAAGTTGTCCATTCCCTTTAAGTGGTAATTTGTCTTTTATTAAACCAAATGGTATAATTTGATTGGTTGGCTTGGGAGGAAGCCTTGGCCGCCCTTATACCCTTGAAATAGCTTTATCCTTCAGCCAAAATCATCCATGAAAGGGTTTCACCCTGAGGAAAGAGAATTAGGGAGTTTAGGAAGGAAAAGTGAGGAGAAAAGGTGTAGAAAAATCCGTGGAAATTACATAAAAGTCTCGAAGGTAATCCTAATTGCAAATCTTGTCATTTATCTTATATTACTGATTTATATGATATAAACCATCATAGGTTTACGACAGTTGTAGCCCTTTATATGTATGTATGGTTAGATGCAAGATTATGTTAAGTTGAATGTAGAAACCCTCAAAATTGCTTTGTATTGAAACCCCTTGCATTTAAACTTGCATATCTCTTTGTGTGCTAACTGGAATTGATAAATTCCAATTGGATATGAAATTATACTCATATATTCATATCATATACAAAAATGTGAATTTATCTCTTTGTGGTTAGGCCGTAATGATGATTTCAAGTTGGTATATGGTTGTTGTTTGTATACTTGATTTCGGTATGCTCTAAGTTTAGTCGAGCTTTTGAGATAGAAAATGAAGTCAAAAAATTATGAAACTTTAATTCTATACTATTACGTATGTGTACTAAAAATGGATTTAAAATCATGGAAAGTTATACTGTTGAAAAATTATGAAAATTCTGGGAATTCGAAGGAACAATAGAGGAGCTTGTAGGGCAGATTTCTTGTGTTGTAGAGAAATGGTCATAAATTGCCCTAGGAAGCTTGAAAAATTACACCGTAACTTGTAATGGATAGTATATTCATATATGTTTTCATATTGATAAGGTTGGACCCATGTATTTATACAATTTAGGAATATAGGATGGTTAAGTATGTGGGACAATAATTCCAGGCCATACTGGATACCCCTTGAATGAATGTTTGTATTTCGTCCTTACAAAGGGTACTTTGGGTACATGTTTCATGTGTATATAAATTGAGAAGTATAATTTCATTTTTACTTGGCTTTGGTTATAAATTCCTTATGAGGTATTTCCTATATTTGAATGTTCATAACTTTATCAACATGTGTACCATTGTTTTGTCTTTACTCAAGTTTCATGGAATGGGACTGAAGTGGAATTATATTATTGTTGTATAGTCATGGAAAGTTACATAATTATGTTGGAATAATACATATGATGGAGATTCAGTACTGATTTAGTTGGATGGATAGGTGTAAGGTCTAATCAACCCAGTTTAGCTCCACCCGAAGGAAACATAAATACATAGTTGACAACCCAAGGTGAGTGTACTCACTGGAAAGAAATATTTGTATCGTGTTGTTGATATAATCAGAATTAAATGAATATGAAATTGTTCATTTAGGTTTACCGAAATGGGAGGTTACTCCTCGACCCGGAATGGGGGAGATTTGTCTATTAATGACAAGGGGTTACTCCTCGACCAGGAATGGGGGAGAATTGTCTATTTAGACAGGATATGTGAATCATGATTTAAAAAAGTTGGTTATTCATTATGAATGAGACGGATAAGTTAATACATAATTATATGGATATAATTTATTGCATTTAAATTCATGCAGTAGTATAGTAGTGATGCATTCACTGGGCTTTTTGCTCACGGTTCCTATGTTAACATTTTTCAGGTAACGCAATGTCACTACCAAATCTAGGAGGTCGGGTTGGGTTATCTAGGAACGGAAGAAACAATGATTTTGTGTAAATGTAAATGATGTAATTAAGTTAACTTATCCTTCAAGAAAGTTTTTATGGACATGACTACTCTGATGTTGTAAAAAGACTTTCAGTTGTATGAATTTACAATGATGACTCTGAAATTAAAACTCGTGTTTATGGTTTGGTTAGACTAATTATGGTTTGAATCACTTTGACTTTCAGACTTAATTATAAGTAACTGGGTTGGGGTGTGTCAATAAGTCATCTTTCTTAATCCACTTAGATTTGACATTATGAGTAATAATCTTAAAATGGGAAAAATTAACATGAGATTGGAAACGATTCTCAACAAATTTAGCCTTTAAATGGATCCTGGACATATTCTTAACACCATTTTGTTTTCTACTTAAACGCTTATAGAAAAATTGTCCCAAATGACCCTTTTGAACACAAAAACAACATTTAAACACATGCCTATCATTGGATTTAGCCTTATCATCAAAGCTCACATGTTTAACATATTCAGATTTTCTAGTTAAATTCAAACGCTCAAAACATAATTGTTCTAAATGTCCAGATTTGGAACAAAAATTACACTTAAAATTCTTTTTCTCAACACTTTTAGCATTACAACACTTAGTGGGTATTTTTTCAGAATCAAAATTCAACTTTTTACGACAAAACTGCTCTAAATGACCCATTTTAAAACAAAAATTACACCAAAAAATAGGTTTTTCCGCAATTTTATTTCTATCAAAATGCCTATTTTTGCCTAAAATAGCTTGATTATGCCCTAAATTCTTAAAATGGAATTTCTCTACTTATCTGGTTTTAAAAAAAATTGCATTTAAGGGCAGGCTTAGAAATTTTAAATTTGCCTAAATCAGAATTATTTGGTCCTAACTTCTTAAAACAAAATTTTTCTAAATAGACAGATTTATGATAAAAATTACATACAAATACCGGCTTAATTAATGCGGCAGGGTTGTCCTCAATTTCAGCATGTTTAATACTCATTTTAATTTCACTTGACTCGTGGAATTGTTCACTACAACTAACAAAATTAGTTTCATCAAATTATTCACCTTTAAAACCAATCCAATCCTCTTTAAATGAACAAATTCATGAACCTACTTATTATGGGATTCGGAAATTAAACGAGAATTACAAAAACCCTCAACCTTTTTAGATGCAATCTTATGTTCTTTTTGGCATTCTTCATACTTATAAAAAATAGCCTTTAGTTCAACTTGAGATTCATCAAAGTTAAACAAAAATTCCTTATTTTTCGTTTCAAGAGAGTGATTAAGTTCAGTTAACATGACAATTCTTTTCTCTAAAAATGAAACATCATTTTCAATTTCATTTATACGAAATTCAGATTCTTCGAACATTAACTTGATTTGATGATTTAAAATATCATTTATAGACATGAACCTAGAATTAATTTGAACTAAATCAGTGCAGTCCTCAAAAGTTTTATCAATGGAGATATTATCTACACAACCTTCTAAATTCGTACTCGCGCGGCCTTCTAAAATGGTAGAATCATCTACAATTTCAGATTCATCAACATAATCAATTATATTATCAATATTAGATATAGAAGATGTGAATGTAAGGTGATATTAAGCATGAGAGGTATGAGATAATTTTATAATATCTAACCCACACCTATTCAACATCTAAACCAGAATCATCAGAACAAGAAGATAAGTTGTCTAAAATATTCTCGGACAAAAATACACAACGAGAAGTAAAAGCAACTAAATTATCACAACTAGTATCGCTATCACAAATAGAAATATCATCGCATACACTAGATAAATGAGTAGCAGATTGTGAAATGTCCCAAGCCTCTAAAGATGTGGTGCAAAATGAAATATCTTTAACTTTCGTTGCACCCATCGCTTGGCAAAAGGCATTATCGTTTTTAATGTCATTTTCTGAATAAAGCTTTGCCTCTTTAAAACATTCATCAAGGGATTTTCTAGAAGGAAAATCAACATAACCATATAAGTTTCCCATATTTTAAAAAATAGATTTTGAAAAGAGTCCAGGATCTTTTCAGAATAAAAACTTTTACAAAGTGAATCCTGAAGCACTGATACCACTTGAAACGACATAACGGTTACTAGAAAGGACCAAAGGGTACTCATTAATGCGTATTGGGTTATTTAAAAACTCTTTTAAACTCTTTGATAAAATCTATTATAAATTAAAAACATTCACGCACACTAGTAAGTAAAAGTCAGTGATGCTAGATATAAAAATAATTCCCTTTAAGAATGAGATGATGAAAAGTGGAGTGTGATACAATATTTGTTCTCGAGGAACCCACCGTGGTGGTAAATCCCGTGTCCCTATTCCCAGGATAACTCACACACCCAAGTACATTATTACCAATTACAAGTTACAGATTACAGTCCCCAAGTCCACAATGAATTAAACTAAGCAAATACACACCCGTACAACCAGCCTAGTCTAAAACAACCCAACTTGACTGAAAATCAGTCAACCCAATAAACCCAGGTAATAGTGACTATCACTCACTCACTACACACGCAACACTAATACCAATGTTTAAATAAAGAATTCAACGACACCAATGTAAATGAAATAGTTTGACCAATGCAAAACGAGTACACCCAGACACAAACTAAACAACCCCATAATAATGAATCTTACTAAACAACCAAGGTAGTGAAAGTGTGAGACACACACACAACTACACACTCAAACCCGAGACCCCATGTAGATGCACAAAACAGATTTAATAATAAAGAGTGTTTTAATCAAAACCTCAAAATAATTTTGTTTATAAAAAAAAGACTAAGCACAAACCAGGTTAAGTCTATTTTAAATGACAAGAAAGATTACCAATCAGTGACTAAGTGAAAGGTAAGAAAATAATGAATTAATCAAAACTAAAAATAATGATTAAATATTAAGTCACAAGTCACAAACCAGGTTGTAATACCCCGTATTTTTATGGCTTTTAAATTGGGTATTTATTAAATTTAATTGAGATATTAATTTAATATTAATCCAATTTTTTTAAAAATATTTACTAGCGTGACGAGAGTTAGTAATTATTGGGAATTTGTTGAATATTACCTAATGAGTAAATTAATATGTAGAATTGAATTTATTAAAATTGTCACAAGTGAATAATATGACAATTATGGAAATTAAGTCGAGACGCGCTTGTGTCATGTCGGGACTAAATTGTTATAATAAAATGTGAATAAATTATAAGTCACCCGTATGGTCATTTCAAGTGCATTAACGTGTTCGGAAGGGTCAAGATAGTCACAAAAGTGTACCCGGGGGTTTAGTTTGGGTCTCGGGGCGTTTTTAGGCCTAACCGGCACCCCGGGAGGACGATTTAGTCATTTCCCAAATTAGGCCTCAGTTAATGAAGAAAATTAAGAATTAAAATCAGATGTTAGGAGAGTCTTCTAGGGTTAATATTCTCATAAGATTAGAACGACAGTGAGAGGAAGAGAGGAAAAAGCCTTCCAGGAATTCAAGGCCAAGAACTTAGCGGATTACACCACCACCTAAACATAGATCGGAGCGAGGGGATCAAGTCTATACCTATCAAATTCGTGGAATCAGAGATAAGATCTTAAGGAAAGTATGTATCTTGCTAATTTCTAGTTGATATTTCACCCATGTTAGAATAGGATTAATAATACATGTTCTTATTGAAGAATTATATAATTTAGAAGATTTAAATCGCATGTTTTAGGAGTAATTCATGAAATCTGGAAGCCTTGTCATATGCAGAGGATTACCCAAGAATTTGTAATGGTTTAATAGAAAGATATCTGGAAGAAGAATGGGAATTTTGGAAATCAATACAGAACTAGGGTTCTTGATAATTCAGCTAAATTGGCCCTTTTAATTCGATGACTTTGATTAATTTGTACATGCTTTACGTAGGAAATCACGTAGATACGTGTATATAATCAGTTGTGTAATTTTTGGGGAGTTTAGGATGTATTAAACATGATTTAGAGGTTGAAAGGTGATGAAGCCCGTAGGTTGGAATAGCAGAATCTGGGCAAGAACTGCTTGATCGATCGATCGACCTCGATCTTCGATCGATCGACCCCTCCTGGAAAGTGAATGTTTATCCTCTTTTTATTTAATTTGGATAAAATGCGTAGGAGCCCTTTAATATTATTTAAAGTGCATAATGGGTCATGAAGAGGACCAGTAGGGTCTAAGTAGGTTCCGTTTAATATAATTTTATACGGGATGTAACTGTGGGATAACGGGGGCATGTCACATATTAGAAATCGTGCATACATTAACTAAGAAATTGAGAGATTCATGAGGGACTTAGACCAGTATGTTAGTGAGGGTGTACTTACTAAATTTACCTTTACGAAGAGAGAATACTTCGAGGGATGAGAAGTAATTATGAAATGATTATAATTGAGAATGAAAAGAGATGAGTTCTTTATGCATAAGAATGGGGTAAAATTGTATTACGTATGGTTCAAAATATTATGATGGGTCGTGGGTGAACCTAATTAGAAAATGAGAATATTTATATATATGACCGAGTGCATGTGTATATATATATATCTTATATTTGTGTATAATCATACCCGCGCTACTTGTTATCATGGAGGTTGCCACGCCGGAACACTCTTATCTCGATGAGACCTTTATGGGGGATATTGACTTGTACCCTAGAACATAGAATTCCTTGGTACATGTTATATGAGAATGACAGTCAGACGGTCCTAAGAGACGTGAGGGGTATGTGCTGACCTCTTAGCGACATGGAACTATGCTTTGCCTCCATTTTGTGTGTATTGTATTAATATAGTTCGAGAGTGATTCTGAACTAGTATTTCCCTTGGTATGAGAGATATGGGGACTTGATAGCAGAGTATGCTAGCACCATAGATTTTATGTGGGGTGCCGTATATATATTATATGAGTGATTAATATATATACGTATATATGGAATTCTTCTACTGTGTGTACAAGTAGTTAAATAATGAATAAATGCTCCAAAATTTTAGTAAGTGTTCGGGGACTTTACAACAGTATTGAGAAATACCTAATCGATGTAAGTAATCATTAAGAGACTGATCTCTAAACTCAAATCATAGGCTTGGGACTTCTTGAAATAGAATTTATGAGAGGTGAATTAGATAGACTTATGAGGCAGTTTAGTAGTACGGTAGGCGTGCACACTAGATGAGAGGTGAGAATTCTCAAGAGAGTGTCGCATACTAACATGGTTGTTATATTAACTAGTAAGCATTCTAAATACTTTCTAAATTATTTTTAAAACTGTTTTACACTCGGGCTCTGACCCGTTTCCAGACATTTTTCTCTGTCTTGTATATATATGTATATATTACAAGTGCCCAACCACAAGGACGTGAGACATAGGTTTTTGGGATTGGACGTGCTGCAGCTTAGGTGGGAGTTGCAGGACCTTGCAGTAGATGACCTCTTCCTTGATTAAGCTCTTGATTTAGGTCTTCATAGCTAGGACATGTGTCGTCCGATTTCCTATTATGTTTAGACTTATTAGAGATTTTGTATTTATTTATGTTTCCAATATTCAGTACTCATTTGGGAGTTATTTCATGTCATGGTGATCATACTTATGGATATTGACTTGTTTTGAATAATCTAGTTGGCATGTTTCTTTTGGATGATTTATATCGTTAGCATTTGTGTTATTCTTAAACTGGTTTATATTTAAAAAGGTTTTACGATGAAATATAATAAATGAAATAATATTTTAAAATGTTTTGACATTTAGCTTAATTAATTATAGGGTGATTAAAATGGAAAATTTGTTTTCAATAGTGATGCTAAGACCGTTCACCTTGATTTTAATTTAATAAATGACTGATCACTAGGTGTTTAATTAGGCGGGGTGTTACAGGTGGTATCAGAGCATCAGGTAAACATTAATATTCAATATTCAATTAAAGATTAATCCTAAAAACAAATTCAGTTGGCGCAAATGATTACAAATAAAATAGGAAATAAAATTCCAACAATTGTATCGCGCAACTAAAATAAAAACTTAGCCTAACACCAAATAGAATATGAATCAATTTAAAGAGGTGTTATGTTAAAATATTAAGTCCAAGTAAAAATGAGCAAAACATAAATATGTGTAGCACTTAGCTCATACAAGTTATGACTTAATTAAAGTTACCACAAGATAGATACTACTATTTGAGTTAAGTCCAAATTGCAAAAAAAATGTGTAACACAAAAAAAATAATCACAAAAATTAAATTTCAAATTTTAGTTTAAGCCAGTACTATAACTAGGTTTGGATCAAAAACTCATACATACACAAACACCACCTAACTATAAAATAATACAACATAAAGTATTCAACTTAGGCAATAAAAGGTGTATGAGTCAATTGATTCAATCCAAGTCAAAAGAGTACGAGATAAAGAGTGTAGCACTAGACTCAATAAAACAGGATGGGTTTAACTAAAATAAAATAAAATAAATAAAGATTTGATTTAAAGTCCACACACTAAATAAACCCAACTAAATAAAGTGAACACAAAAAAGTTCAACTTAGTGAGTGTAATTAGTTAGAGTTAAAAATCAGATTATATCCCCAAATAAATCAAGTTAGATTTGAATAATAAAAATGTGTGGCACAAAAATAAGTCTAAATAAACAAGTGCACACACACACACACACACACACAAATTTAGGTGTTAAAAAGATCACAGCAGCAAACACCCAACAAATAGATCCAAGATCTAAAAGGCCTACTAAATTAGTCAAAGCAAATTTTAGTCCAAATAAAGTTCTTCCAAATAAAGTCTCTCCAAAGCTTTTAGTCCAAATAGGATTTGTCCAAATATTTCAGTCCAAATGACAATTTATGTCCACATGACAGTACCTCAACACAAGCAGATAATAAAATGGTACAAAATATTTGGAACTAGAATGACAACACTTCAAATTGTCAAAACCAACAAATTAATATTTTTCACGAAAAAATATGTTCTTCAAAAAATTGATATCCAAACAACAGTGTATATATATATAATGAAAGTAAAAAAAATGCACAGAGATGGACAACGGAATAGTCACTAGAAGAGGAGGCAGCCACCGAAAAACAGCAAACCAAAAAAAATGTTGGAGCCAAAACAATGATCAACTCAACTACAAACCCCCAAACCATGAACCCCAAACCAAATAACCCGGAGAAACAAAACCATCGAAAAATCTACACCGCCGAAAACAAACACCGGATCTGAACCAAACAGAAAAAAATGCCATTGAATCCCAACTCACCGAAAAATCGCAAATCGGAGAAAGCCTCACAAGAATAGCCAAAAAAATCTCAAAACAAAGTATATATGACTGTAGGAGTAGAGAGAAAAGAGGGTCAAAGTATGTTGGCAGCTCAAGAAAAATGGGAGAGGGAGAAATGAACTAAAATGTTGGGATGAAACAAAAATGAGCGGCTCTCCAAAAAAGAGAAAGCAAAAGGCTTTTAAACAAACTCTTTCAAACCAATCAAACACAACGGCTCAAAAGGAAGAAAGTGTCTTGAGCCACACAAAAAAACAGACCTCGAGACACATAAAGACTTGAACCCATAAATGGTTTTGACACAAAACCAACAAAACCCAAAACCATGAGCACAAAAATTAAAAGTTGCCAAAGTACTGTTGTGATAAACTAGATAATTAAACAACACACACGTTTAATTTAATGTTGTACTTGAACCCGTGAAAAATAAACACTCCTAAAAAATACAAATTCTAAGAAAATAAAAAATAAACGAATGATACTACAAAATTATGTGACTCAAAAAATATATCCTGAACATTAATTTTTTATATATCAAGGTAAATGAGATAAAAGACTTAAAATAAAAAAAAAATCAAAAACAGATAAAAACTCATAGAAGAAAAAATTGTATGAAACCCAAAGTAATTATTTACTACACAAAAATTATTTTTATCAAAAATAATTTATATAATAAATCAATATAGGAAAAAATTAATTTAAGATATAAACAATAGATTTTAATAAAAATAAAAACAGCAGGAGCATATAAATAAAAAAATTGTTTGTCTCAAGATTAATCCAACACAAGAAGAACGAGATTTCAATATTCGAGAAATCTACCTATCTAGTGATGTAGACACCCGTCCGAGGAAAGTAAAAAAAAATCATTTCTTGGTGGGATTATCTAAAGATGATTTGTCAGGGGTTCTTTATCCTCAGGATGTCCCCCTAATTATCACAATGATGGTCCACGAAGGGAAGGTGGATAGAGTTTTGGATGATAACAGTAGTTTTGTTGACGTCTTATTCTACAACTGCTTCAAAGGTTTCGGACTGCGAGATAGCAAACATGAAGTTTACCACAGGCCCCTCACTGGTTTATGAGGAGAAAAGGTGTATCCTTTGGGAACAATTAGTCTGTAATTTGTGATTATTACTTGTTTGACCTATAAAATTGAGAAGATCCATTTCTTTGTCCTAGACAAGAATGTTAACTCAGCATATAATATTATCTTCAATAGGATTGGATTGAAAAATTTTAAGGCAGTGCATTCTACTACACATCGGTGTTTAAAGTTCCCCACTCATTATAGGGGCGGCGTGGTTATAGGGAATCAAATTAAAGTTAGATAGTGCTATTGCACTTCAGCCAACCAAGAGAAATAAAAGAAACTAGACACTACTTACCAAATAAAAATGTTGGATCCACGCAAAGAGCTGGTCAAAAGGATAAGTCGTAAAATCCCTAGAGTCAATTATCTTGGATGATAAACACTCGAAAGGAACAAAATCTAAAGGAATTCATGAAACATCTAACTTGAAGGGAGGATTAGGGTCCTCCAAGCAGCCTGAATCATGCTAATACCACATCTCATTTTCTTACGACAACATCATTATTGTAAGGGCATTGAGCCAACATTGTTTGTATCCTACTTTGCGGGTGTGGTTAAGTTTTACGCTCATGTGTATAAGGGCTTCATCATAACCATCCATCTAGATAATATGAGGTTTCTTATGGAACTAATACGTAAGGCGGTCAACTTTTTATTTAACCTTTTGATGGTCGATGACTGATTGTTTATGATTGAGGCTTGGTCGGACAAATTATTCTTGGTCCTTTCTTCCTCCACTGACTGAGGGATCCTAAATAGTTATTGAGATGACTAACCTTTGCCCTTAAACGTCTTCAGTTGATCTAACTCTTCCATCAAATGGGAATTCTCCTGTTTCAGGAAAGAAGCACCTTTATTCTGCTCGGCAGAAGCTAAATTCTTAAATCCCTCAAGCTCAATACACAATTAATTGTTCTCTTGCTAGAGCAACTTGCCAACTTCTTTGGCCCTTTCATCTCTAAGTTGAAGATAAATTCCTTCTTATAATAAGGCAAAGATAAAGATAGTAGCTTTTGATCAAACCCACTAATCTTTCGCAAGTCAACCTGCTTTTTCTCGTAGTTAGTATACAGACTTGCCATTGTTTCCTTATTGCTTTGTTAAAGGTTGAGTATTATATCATGGTAATCAGTGTTATTTTCCACTACCTAGTGAAAAAGGTGACTCATATTTATAAATGCTTCCTTGTCTTGAGTAGACACGTCTTGGTTAAGTAACTCCTCAAGCTCTTTTTCATCCATCTCTTCATAACTAGCACCAAAAAGATGGTTACTCCTTTCTTGAAGGTCATTCTGAGCAGTGACCAAATACGCCAATCTGGATTTAAACTTAAAAACATGTGGATGAATATAAGTATGTGCTAAATAAAGAAGAGTTGAAATAATTTACTCAAGATAATGATATGGAGAATAAAATTTAATTTTATTAAAATAAAAATAGGAGTTACATCAAGATGTACAATCAGAAAGAAAATATTCCAAGAGGAAATAAAATAAGACAAAGCATCAGACTCCTAAAATTACTTGGATCCATCTCCTATATTCTCCTTATCTATCATGACCTTATCCACTACTCGCTCAGGGACCACCGGCTGATCTTTGGCATAGACTCGCCAAGCTCCTTATCATCATCCACGTCCTATTCAATTTGAGGAGGAGTTCCAGGATTGTGTAAGAAAAAGATCTTTGATCCCTCTAGAGTTCCAACCTTGGTGAGGGCATCGACCAAACCATCCTTGAAAGATGATTTCTTTAAATACTCAATCTGTATGGCAGAGTTAGAGAATGCCTTATCCAAACCCCTAGTAAAATAATCTTCCTTATCCTTAAAAGCCTTAGAATTTACCTCTACCAATTGTATTTTTTCTTGGTCGACAATTCGCTTACCATCATTAGCCTCTTTTTTAGCAGTGGTCGCAGCTTCGTTCACCGTGATCTTCTCCTACACTAATAACTTGACCTTATCATATAGCTTCTTCTTCTCTCCCTCATGGGCCCGACTAATAGCTTTCAAGGATTCTCGTATTTCTTTGAAAGTAGACTCCACATCAGAAGAGGACTCTTTCAATTTGTCACTCTTCCTCAGAATTTGGTCATAGTTTATCAATAACTACAATATAAACATTCAGAGAAGGGAAGTTAACAAAAAAAGTAAAAGAGGAATAATAATAAGTATATAATGGACAATCTACTTACAAGGGCCAAATTATTCATTGCCTAATTAACCAGCCTTGAGTGAGGGAGAGAAGATGTTGCTACTTCATCGGCAGGGAGAACTCCAACACTAATTATCTCACAAGCAAGCTTAGGATTGAATGCTATAGACAGAGCAGTACACTTGATCGAATGAACATGCTTGTTTTTAACCACCTCTATATGAGGAGTTGAATCCTTCCTTAACCTCTTAGATATAGGCTCATGGTCATTGGCTAAGGAAAGGAAGTAATAGAATTTTGGTATCCGATCAAGAAGGAAGCCAAGGGGGGGGGGGGGGGGGGTCTTCCACACAGATTCTCTACTGAATGGAACAGATAATTTCCAAATTAGTGACATTATCTTCGAAAATGCAAGGAATATTCTACTAACTCTTTTATGCAAAATAAACAATAGAGATGTATAGTTAGCTATATAAATAAAAGGCAGAGACAAAAGGAAAAATATCTAATATGTGTGTGCATGTGTTGACCTATTCATTGGCCTTGCCGCGGGCACATTGGTCTATTGTAAACATAACCTTCAAGAAGAGGGGAAAATTATCAATATTTTATCATAGACTATGATCCCAATAATTTTTATTAGAATCAGATTGATTCACAACTAGAGCCTGGTTGGATTGTTTTGTCTTCAAATAATAAATGTTCTCATTGGTGGTACCCCAGTTGTAGCAGTACATTAACTCCTTTATTTCAATGTTTTTCTTGTATTGTCCATTAATGAGGTAAATCCCATTAATGATCCTCCAAGTGTTTGGCCCAACTTGGGTAGGAACTATATCAAAGTATTGACAAAATTCTCGAAATAGGCAACATCAGGGGAATGTGACCACACATTTAGCAATAAAGATAATGGGTAACAAATGGCCCTCCGCCAAAGCATATAGGTCAGAAGACCCAGTCAATAACTCGATTTTTATCCACAACTGGATCCCATGGGTGGACTTAAAAGGCTATAATTAATTCTCATCCATAGTATATACTATATTTTTAGCAAAGATCTACAAAAGAAATAAAGAGAGGAATAAGTTGTTACAATAAAAAGGGAGCAACATTGCTCTCACAAATGGAAATTGGGGAAGAAGAAAGATATTTTCAATTAAGAGTGAAGTGAACTAAGGAGGGAAATGACACTATATTGGTTTAGTGAAGTCTCTCCATTTTTAAAAAGTTGGTATGATTAAAAGTATCTACTGTTTCGTTTTGACAGTGGTTCATTACCCAATGAGTTTTATTAATCGTGTACCCCCGGACACTATGCAATTCTTGCTCCTATTTACAAAATGTCCACTGCCTCAAAATGTAAAGTCATTTCCCTAAAAATTCTAACATTCAGAGATTGGTTGTCAGCCGAGCACATTAGACAAAAACCACAACTGAAGGCTTACAACGAAATTTATATGGAACCTACTAACACCTAATAGTTATTACTCCATCCCTTTACTCTAATAGTCATTTCTTACTCGAACCAGGAATAAAGTATTAGGGGCCTTATTGTGCCATAAAACTAGAGTATAACCTGGACTAATGAAATTATGACACCTGGCATCATGAAATACTCATATAGGCATTGTCCACAAATCATTATCTTGGTCAACTAAGTATTCTCTCATGGTCAGCAGGTGGCACACCGTCAATAATTGATACTATCAAGGCATACGCATGAGATGCACGTGGGAATATGTACAATATCTTTATATAAATGCGCATGGGTTAAACCTCCCAACTATCTATAGCTAGCTCATTAATGGTTATCATCAAGAATGTAAAAAGGTATGATTGCCTGACTTATAAAGACATTCGGATCTTCTCATTCATACTCCCTTTATAAATAGCACACAATATCTTATAGGTGGGACATGAAGAAAATGACATACACTAAACCCTAGAGATACTCTTTAGAGCTTATACCCTGTCCTAATACAAAATAGCTTTACACTCGTGGATATAGGCACCTTATTGGACTGAACCACGTTAAATCCATTGTCGTATTCTCTATTTCTCATTTCTCTCAAGTTCAGACTATTTTCTTCTACACTAGTTACAGTTTATTATTGATATTTACTATCTAAGACCTAAAATTATCCTAATACCAATTTTATACAATACCAAAATATCTTTGCGAATTTTACAAACTCATTAGCACCTCTATGGTAGACATTCCACAACCTATTTTTCTCATTTATCCACTTTTTGTATAGAGGACACCCTATAATAGCTCGTAAGAATCGTTGCCTATCATGTGTGAACAATTATGTTGAGTATATTTCTATACCCATTATCATGTATGAACAATAATTAGTTAACTCGGACATAAGCGCTATATAATTAATAACCTATCATGTTTAAATAACAATGTTAAAACACTATCATATTGAAACCCTAACCCGCGTATACATACCAAATTGCTTTTAATTACACTTTATAATCTAATAAAATCCAATATTAAAAACCTATTTACATACCAAATTGGTTTTAATTATACATTATAACCTAATAAAATCTAATTTTCAAAACCTATGTTGAAATCCTAAGTTGCGTATAGATACCAAATTAGAAATTATGGTAGACCATTCATTGTCTTATTTCCCATTTTATCCTAAAATCCTTTATAATTTTAAATAAACCCATAAATTATTTTTTTAAAACCAAAATGATTGCATTTATAATAAACAAATACATATATTCAAGCCCAAACAAATATCAAAGTCAAATTTTCACATTGTATAAAGAGTGGTTTGAATGTTCAAATCTAGGTTTTGCACAAATTATTTCTAACAATATCAAAGCCATATATGTAAGTACAACTGTTTTACAACAAACACACATATTCATGACCAAACAAATATCAAAGTCGTTTCAATGTTCATATTTTTTAATACAACTATTTTATAACAAATAAACACATATATTCAAGAACTACAACTACATATACATACAAAATAAACCTTATTCTTGATTACTTAAAATTGACACATTATTTGTACATGATATTCCAACTAAGGAATTTTGTCGATTGTGTTCAAAGCAAGAGTGTAGATCGGATATATATGGGAGATTCATATAGTAATTCAGCCAAATAAGAAGTAATAAAGTTAAACAAATATATATATATATAGCATACATTTAGGTGAAAGAAAATTGTAATGAAAAAGGGGAAGGAAAGTGTGATTTTTTTATCAAAAAGGGATTTTAGTTGCTATAATCCTATCAGATTTGTCACTGTCCTTGACAGTGACAAGGTCCGTGATAAAAAAAAATGTCTTGTCGTTATCAAGGTCAAGGACTGAGACAAGTCAGTGACAAGCCTTATTTAAGTCTTGTCATGGTCCTTGACCGTGATAAAGAGCTTTTTTATCATGTTTTCGACCATGACAACACCTAGACATATAAAGGTGACAATTCTTCTCTTTTGGTGATATAAGCCTTAATGATGGGCATACTCATCAATCTATTTTTATTTCCTTGACCGTGTTAAGAGCTTTTTTATCATGTTTTCGACCATGACAACACCTGGACATATAAAGGTGACAATTCTTCTCTTTTGGTGATATAAGCCTTAATGATGGGCATACTCACTAATCTATTTTTATTTTTAGTTAATAAAACATTGCTCAAAGTGAGCCCTGTTTTAAAAAAATGTTATTTCTGTAGTTTAAGTTTTACATGTAATTTTTTACTTTTTCTAAATTTTTTAAAGTTTTTAATATATTTTTAAATGTTATTCTTGTAATTAAAATTTTTAGTTTTTTAGGATTTTATTTCATGATTTTGCAGTTTTTTTGGATTTTCAAATGTCATTCCTGTAATTTATTTTTTTCCTACAATTTTTAAATTTTTATATGTTTTTTTATTATTTTTTTCTCATATCTTTAATTGTTATATTTGTAATTTATTTTTTTCCTATATAATTTTTATGATTTTTAAAATAATAGTTATGCTTTAAATCAATTTTCTTCTATTTATAACGTTTAAATATTTTTTTTATAATGTCTTCATTTTTTAAATGTTTTTCTTATTTCAAAATTATAAATAAGTCTTTTGTAGGTGATTGAATAAAAATACCACCATGTGTTATGTGCATGACCACTATTCAGTCAAAATATTTAACGGTGTTATAGTTAGGCTGTATTATGAAGTATTTTAATAAGTTGAGGGGATTAAGTACCGAAAATAAAATTTTGAGTGATGAATTGATAATAAGGGTAAAGCTCAGGGGGGTAAGTGTAATCGACCCTATTAATATATCATTACTTATATAATTTGTTATTTTTCTTTGTAGTTATTAATAAAGATCTCAAACTTGTGTGTGTATTTTAAAATACATCCACATTTAGGTAGAACTTTTTTAACCTTTTATTAAAATCAAGACCTTTTTAATGTAAATTTGTTGATCTTGAAGTTTGGTGGATATCTATTAGTTGTTCGGTTTCGTATTTTTCAACATATTTTGGATGATATTTATTGGTGGGGAATATAATGATGAGTTTTCTCTGTGTTTGTTTTTTATGTTTTTATCTCAAGTGTATGACTGTCTTTTCATGAATCTGAGAGATTTAATTTTCAAAAGTTTTACAATCAGATAATTGTAATTCAAAGATCATAAAGTAATTGCAGCTTGCTGGATCTAAATTATAATGAATATTCTTGCTTAGATTTTTTTTTTCAAATAATAATAGTTATATTTAAAGAAAAATGTATTATTTAATCGATTTTATAAAAATATGTTTAGAGTCGAGAACTATTTTGAACCAAACCAAGGATCAGTTTTGATTCTGGTTCTAATTTTTTTACCAATCAATCCTGACTTTGATTATGAATTATTATTAGAACCATCCCAACCAAACTATCTATGCATCTCCCTAAATTCTATATTGTTCAATATACTTCTTATATCCTCCACATCATATCAATAGTCATTATAAAGATGGTATAATGTTATCCCTATAAGATTTTTATCCAAGTATGAAACCAAAATTTGGTGGTTATAAACTATTATGTGTTTCTCTTAAATATGTATATTTGATTAGCAAAAGAACGCTAATATCACATATATGACTTTATATACTTAACTTAAGATAATGAGCATATGTAATATAAGTAAATTCTAAACAAGACCAAGCCAATCCTTCAAATATCTTGATCCTTAAATTTTTCTTTCAAGAAATCATATAATGTTCTTGAATTTTATTATAGATATTATTAGATACAACCATTATTTTGAGTCTCAACTTTAGTTCATTTATCTTCTTATAGATAAAAATAATTGTTTTAAAGTACAATTTTTTTCTCTCAAGTGATGGATTTAAATTTTAAATCATTGACAAGGAAAGCTAGTTAATTTAGCTACTCTTGAATTCGAATTATGGTTTCAATGAAGATTGTGGATCTTAGTATTTGTTCTTTAATTATACAATGAGCCAAACTTACTCAGAAGGACCAAAAAGAGTGATTTTTTCACAAGTAATACCTTTAGACGAGATGTAGATGTACGGACCGAAATAGATTAAAACGTCTTTGGCGTAGATATATTTATTTCTTCTCTATCATCTTATATATATATATATATATATATATGTTTTTACTTGTTTATTTTAGGTAGTTTTTATTTTCCTTCAAAGTTATTTTTAATTGGGAAACCTTTACACACTCACTCAGTTCACCACCCTCATAGGTATTTTATGGGATAACATAGAGTATAAATTTATTTCAACTTCCAATCGAATAAATATTATGAGAAGGTAAAGAATGAGTTAAAACACATTGACTTAAAATGTAATACCCCGCACTTTTAGGGATAAGTAAATTTCACAAGTGGGAGTAATTTGGAAATCAGGAGAAGTTCTGCGAATAGAAATTTTGGAATTTAGGAACATTGGGTAATTACCGGTGCGTGTTACATTTACTTTTGAGACTAAGTATATGAATTGAATTATTTTAATTACATGTTGTTGTTGGGTAAAGCGACAACGGGTAATACTTTATTTGGAAAACCCGTATTAAGAGGTGTTGGGTTAAATTAGTGAATTGTAATTAAGTGACTCAGATTGATATTTTGAGTGCACGCTTGGTTTCAGAATGGCCGAAATAGTCAGAATATAGTATCCGGGGGTATTGTTTAGGTTTCGAAATTTTTTAGGCTAATAGGGACTCGTAATTGAGTAAACGAGTCATTTTTGAATTTTAAAGGGATAAACCCTTATTCTCTCCTATATAAGGCAAGAGAGTGGGAGAAAAGGTAAGAGAAAATAGATAAAGGGAGAGAGGAAGGAAGAGGGAGAAGAAAAGAGATTTACGGGCCAAACTCCACGGGATTCGACTCGAGGTCGTCGGATTTTATCTACGAGGCAAGTGTTTACTTGCTTTATTTTCTTTTAAGCATAAATATCATATTACAATTTGATAATAGAAAACTATAAACTTTTGGGTTGGTTTTTCGAGAATCAAAATGGGTTTTTGGAAGATTAACGAGTAAACCCCAAACAATAATCGATTTGAGGAACTTAGAAATTTATCGAAATTAATTGCTCATTCTGGGTTCTAGGATGATTAGAACCAGTTTTCCTTGAATAAAAACTAGTTGGTTATGGATAAATAAGATGGGGAGAATGAGTAAAAAGCTTGAGTGTATTTTAATGGCCGAAACAGGGGCCGGAGAAGGAGCTGCCCTGTTTGATCGATCGATCGATGGCCAAGGGTCGATCGATCGATCCTACAGATATTTTGGCAATTTCGTCTTAGTTAATTTAAATGGAAAAAATTTCCACGTTTATGGTTTTTAGCTTGTTTATTCGAGAAAATAAATATCCACCTAGGGAAATGTATTCCTAGTCAATTGAGGGAGTTACATTTGGGACTTGGAAAGTGCAAAAATGTGTGTCGCAAAAAGGAAATGGTTTTGAGGAAAATAAATTTGGGAGTTTAATATTTCAGGTTCCTAAAATAGAGTGAGGACTTCTAAATTATTCTTCGAATGAGATGTATGCCTTGGGTAGATTGAATAAAGTCCAAGGCTTATTAATTTAGGGGTGTTCGAAATGAGTAACACTCGGGATGATATTTCGACGGGAAATTATATATACATTATGCGAGTAGAAATACATTTATATGCCGCCTATATCTTTGAGATAATCCTAGTATGCAAATAGGACTAAAATTAAGGAAAGAGTCTAGAGGTGCATGAGCGCTATCCGGGGGTCGGTAGACGAATATGATTATAGGTAACGTGATACCTATAAGAATAAAAATTAGTTGAGAGTATACTTATTTGATTATTACAAATTGATATATTTGGAACATATATAAATCCTTAAATGTGATTAAGGCGCGAATCGTATTTCAAGTGATAAATACTTATCGGTTTAGTATTTTAAGTTTGCGAATACTTATATACTATTTTGGATGGGAATATTTGGGATTAATGGCTATCGCTAGGAAAGTTTGGCAATTATAGCCATATTTATATTGGGAAGCGATATTATATATATATATATATATATATATATATATATATATATATATATATATATATATATATATATACAGAAGTTGTTAAAGTATATATATGTAACGATATGAATAAATATATCTTTGCATGATTGGTGTATTTGTATCTTAGAGGCCGGTTCCACGGGCTTTCCTTTGGCGTAGGGTTGGGACAGCCAGATTTTATACTTCTCTAGTGCGATCCGGGGAGGTTACGTGATGTGGGTGAATCCTCTGGCTTGAGGAGTTGGGAGAGTATATCCCCAGGTCATCTCGTCCCGCGTTCGAGTGCAATGTGTGTGTACTCCACTTGCAGAGGGAATTTGACCGCCTCCACCGTTGTGTATGTTTTTACCATGACCATGAGAGAGTCTATCTTGGTACCAAGGTATAGTGAGTAAACCTGGGTTCGAATAGGCACTATGAAACTGCATCCTCGAGTTATAGCTCGGTGGGATGGTTATTATTCTTGTGATTGCAATAAGTATAATTATACTCATTATAATATGATATATATATATATATATATATATATATATAAGGTTAAATGAATAATAAGGTATTATTTCCTATACAGTAGAGATATATATCCGGATCTATATAAAGACGAATAAGAAGTTATAGTAAGAACTATATATATTTGTATATGAGTTTTATATATTTGTGTTATGTGCTGAGGACCTAATGAATCCCGACGATCAACATTGCCCGGTAGTAGTGTATCGGGAGGGTTCCTTGTTTGGATTTCGTTTCGCGAGACACCCCACGCACGAACTTAGAGCAATGTTGGGAATGGGGAGAAGTTTAGCCCTTAGTACTCGGGTTTAAGAACTTTGACGTTGGGTAACGGTTTAGCTAGATAGGGTATCTTAACTAGTTAATTAAAAAGAATGCGATAAGTGTGCACTACTAGAAGAGGGGTGAGGGGTATTTCAGGAGAGTGCGATACCAATGTAAATATAAGAAAAATCATATTTTTCAAAATAAAGCATTTATGCGCTTGCAAATTATTTTCACATTCCGGGCTCTGACCCATTTATCTATTTTTCCTCTCTTTTGCTATATATATATATAGGTGTCCAGACACAGGAACGCATGGAGGATGTTTCCTTCGAGTCAGACGTAGGCTGCGGCAGCTGTGGATGCATGCAAGTTTCTTTTAGACGCTTATGTTTTTGTGATCTAGATAGGAAGCATTGTAGTATCACTCAGACCGAAATCCCAATTGTATTTCTTTATTCTTTTACCACCTTTTAGTGTGGATTTCAATTTGTTTATATTATGTTAAACCGGGTGTTCAGTTATTTTATTTCAGTTTAGTTTGTTATATTTAATCTGTGTTGATGCTTTAATTTAAATGGATAGTTTAAAAAGATTAGATAATTAAAATTTTGACGCCGGCCTAATAGGTTGTTAGTAATTTAAAATGGTTTTTTGACAGTGGTGCTAAGAATGAACCATATGTGACTCTTATTTTAATTTGGTACAGGATTGATTGCCCAGTATTTTATTAGGCGGGGTGTCACAGATGGTATCAGAGCATCAGGTTCTAGTGTCCGTAGGAATTTGTACGGACGTACTACACTTTCAGCGTTGCTTTCGATTTGATATAGAGCCTTATGATTAGTATTGTTGATTTCTCTTGTGATATTTCGTTCTCCTTCCATAATATAAAACTATAGTAAATCTTTTTTGCATCCGTTCGAGATTCGTGTGTTGATCGAGGAAAGGAGACTAAGGAAGGTCGTGATGAGGGTAGCAGGAGGCGGGGCATTAGTTGGAGTTGTAAGTTGAAGTGGGGATAGAGGACCATAGTTGAGGTCACATCCCCTTTGTGGTATTGTCAAGGATTACTGCGATGACTACTAAAATATAGTAGTTATAATTATTTAAGCACCGATGTAGTAAAGAGTGGTGCTACAGCTTAAGTACCCAGTGAAGTTTAATTGGGAAAAGATTAGAGAGGTCTTCGATAAGAACTATATGTTGAAGTTAAGTCATGCGAAGGAAGTATACGTTACTCAGTGGAAGTAGTAGGCTCAAAAGCTTTGTCTTAGAGCAAGGTATGGAAAGACTCAAATGTGAAAATTTGAGGAAAATTCTTCACTCATGGGAACAATACTGAAATGGTGGAAACTGTAATCACCACGTTTAGGTGAGCAGGGTATTTTGCTCATAGAGGGGTATTACGGATGGATATATCCGTTAGTTCCTTTGGTCTATCAGAAATGGAGGGAATGTAGTTCTTAAATTACTCACATGAGGATCGGTTCTAGGTTGACAGTGAATAAGGAATAAGTGAACTTTGTACCGAATTAAGGTAGGTACAATAGAGAGAGAGACCTTCGGAGGAATGATAGGCTCACTAGTAAGTGTTGCTAACACTTATGGAGAATTTGTGTTTATAGAACCCCATCGGTGGACATCCACCCGGGGAATTCATTAAAGCAAGGTTGTTGAGGCAGGTAGTGGAGTTTCTTTTTAACACAAAAGTTAAGGGGACTATGAAGGTGGTTGTCAAGATCGAGGCTATAGAGTCCGATGATACTGATAACTTTATCATGATCAGGAAGTCCAGAGATGGGAAATAGGGTGATGTGGAGTGTTAAGCCACACGGTTAGTCCTTGCCTGGTAGGAATTACAGGACCAGAATGGGGTGCCTAGGTGAGGGATTGATGAGAGTAGTTTTGGTTCGGGTAAGATAAGGGTACTATGTCAGGGAAACCGATCAGAGCAGTTAGGGAGATTGGCGAAGTTGATGTTACAAGTGTTGCCTTGGATAAAGGAGGTGTATTTTGCATGACCAGATAGAGTCGCGATATTTTGCTAACCCTAAATTTATGTGTGTAATTAGAGCTTTGTGGCGGTATCAATAACCTTATATAGTGTATGTCTATATATTTTTTTGAGATAGCGGGGTTCTATTTTCTTTATTCGTTATGGAAACGAGTGTTGATATTTTGAATTTGTATCGGGTTTGTACTACTCATTTTGTATGTGTTATACAAGGATGGTACTATTATAAGAGTTATGTTAATGTTTTATCGGAGCGATAGCAGGCTAATGATTGCAAGACTATCGTATCCACTGTCCTAGGGTGGAACGGGTTGTGGTTGTGATATTTCCCCTGGATACAGGTTGAGTTCGCCTTTTTATATGGGGATGGGAGTGCTATGGAAAAGCACTGAAATGGTTCTCTCACCGCAAGTATGTGGGTAAGGCAAGGTAAAAGAGAATTGATTGAGGATTATAGCCAGGCCTTGAATGAAAGGCAAAATTAGAGGTAATATGTTTTAGGTGTGATGTTAGTAACACATTTGTAGAGAATAGGCGCCAGATTAGTTAGACTTTCCTTTTCACTAAGAGATAACGACATAGAGAGAGAAGCGTGTTAGTATGATTTTGAGATAGGATTTTAGAGCGTTCCATTAGTGTGACTTAGACCGTTATATCTCAATGACCGACGATGTAAGGAAGTAGTGTAATGGGAGGGTTCCTTGTCTGGATTTCGCTTTGTGAGACATCCCACGCATGAAACCGAGCAAATGTCGGAAGTTGAGAGAGGTCTTGGGCACTAAGGATATAGTTAGGATAGTACCTCTTTTACGTGTGTTAGAAACACATCGATCGTAGGATTATTAGGATATAAGGTTAAAAGGACTAGTGGTGCCGACATTAGGAGATTGTGGTGAGTTACCCACGAGAAGATCCGTGGGTTAACTTTAAGAAGAATTGGACTTACGGCTATAGGGAGAATTGAATTTTGAATTATTCGGGTTAGAAAACCCAGGTGTTAGTACCGGGCCGAGGAAGTGAGTCCCATCTTTAGAGAAAGTATTACGTGTGTGACATTTGCAATAGTTGTGCACATGTGCATGAGTAAAGAGGTGTATGGGCACCTTAATAAGTCAATTTATTATATAGCTCCAGGAATTAAAGGGGGCGTGGTGTAGAAAATGGAAGATTATGTAGTAAGGCATTTATAAGTGAGATTGAAATTTGTTTAATGGAACGTCATAGGAGGCACATGATAATCCAATGGTATAGGTGCAATAAGAGTTTGCGCACCTAAAGTAAGAGAGAAGACTGACGGGAGTAGTCAAACACTAGTGTAGTACCTTTTGAGGGAAACCCGATGACCTATTATAGATGAACAAACTCTTAGAATACTAGTGAGAGTATCGTATTTTTGAGATGTTAGAGAGGCAGTTATAAGAGCACTAGGTGCGACTCATCGTTGTTAGAATTAACCTTACGATTGAGAAGGTGTGTTAACAATTAGAGGTTGGTTGATCTTGTTGTTAAGAGAGACCGAAAGAATAAGCCTTGAGATAGGTGGGTATCGAACGAGTGTATGGGCGAGTGCCATTGGGACAGTACCTTCCGACTTGTGTGCAGAGTGAAGTGTGAGTAGTAATCCCAGGTTGATAGTACCAGTTATATCCGAATTTCACAAACGAAATTTCGTTGTAAGGGGGTAGTATGTAACACCCCACACTTTTAGGGATAAGTAAATTTCTTAAGTGGAAGTAATTTGGAAATCAGGAGAAGTTCTGCGAATAGAAATTTTAGAATTTAGTAACATTGGGTAATTACCGGTGCGTGTTACATTTACTTTTGAGACTAAGTAAATGAGTTGAATTATTTTAATTACATGTCGCTGTTGGGTAAAGCGACAAGGGGTAATACTTTATTTGTAAAACCCGTATTAAGAGGTGTTGGGTTAAATTAGTGAATTGCAGTCAAGTGACTCGGATGGAGATTTTGAGTGCGCGTTTGGTTTCGGAATGGCCGGAATAGTCAGAATAGAGTATCCGGGGGTATTGTTTAGATTTCAAAAATTTTTGGGCTAATAGGGACTCGTAATTGAGTAAACGAGTCATTTTCGGGTTTTTAAGGGATAAACCCTTATTATCTCCTATATAAGGCAAGAGAGTGGCAGAAAAGTGAAGAGAAAAGAGAGAAAGGGAGAGGGGAAGGAAGAGTGAGAAGAAAAAGGATTTCCGGGTCAAACTCCGCGGGATTTGACTCGAGGTCGTCGAATTTTATCTACGAGGCTAGTGTTTACTTGCTTTATTTTCTTTTGAGCATAAATCTCATATTACAATTTGTTAATAGCAAACTATAAACTTTTGGGTTGGGTTTTCGTGAATCAAAACGGGTTTTTGGAAGATTAACGAGTAAACCCCGAATAATAATTGATTTAAGGAACTTAGAAATTTATCGAAATTAATTACTCATTCTGGGTTCTAGGATGATTAGAACCAGTTTCCCTAGAATAAATATTAGTTGGTTGTGGATAAATAAGTTGGGGAGAAGGAGTAGAAAGCTTGAGGGTATTTTAATGGCCGAAACAGCGGCCGAAGAAGGAGCTGTCCTGTTTAATCGATCGATCGATGGCCAAGGGCCGATCGATCGATGCTACAAATATTTTGGCAATTTCAGCTTAGTTAATTTAAATGGGATAAATTTCCACATTTATGTTTTTTATCTTGTTTATTCGAGGAAATAAATATCCACCTAGGAGAATGTATTCCTAGTCAATTGAGGGAGTTACATTTGGGACTTGGAAAGTGCAAAAATGTGTGTCACAAAAAGGAAATGGTTTTGAGGAAAATAAATTGGGGAGTTTAATATTTCAGTTTCCTAAAATAGACTGAGGACTTATATATTATTCATGGAATGATATGTATGCCTTCGGTAGATTGAATAAATCCTAGGGCTTATTAATTTAGGGGTGTTCGAAATGAGTAAAACTCGGGGTGATATTTCAACGGGCAATTATTTATACATTATGCGAGTAGAAATACATTTATATGCTGCCTATATCTTTGGGATAAATCCTAGGATGTAAATAGGATGAAAATTAAGGAAAGAGGCTAGAGGTGCATGAGTGGCTATCCGAGGGTCGGTAGACGAATTTGATTATAGGTAACGTGATACCTATAAGATTAAAAATTAGTTGAGAGTATACTTATTTGATTAGTACAAATTGATATATTTAGAACATATATAAATCCTTAAATGTGATTAAGGTGCAAATCGTATTTCAAGTGAGAAATACTTATGGGTTTAGTATTTTAAGTTTGCGAATACTTATATACTATTTTAAATGGGAATATTCGGGATTAATGGTTATCGCTAGGAAAGTTTGGCAATTATAGCCATATTTATATTGGGAAGCGATATATATATATATATATATATATATATATATATATATATACGGAAGTTGTTAAAGTATATAAATGAAATGATATGAATAAATATATCTGTGCATGATTGGTATATTTATATCTTAGAGGCTGGTTTCACGAGCTTTCCTTTGGTGTAGGGTTGGAACAGCCAGATTTTATACTTCTCTTGTGCGATCTGGGGAGGTTGTACAATATGGATGAATCCCCTGGCTTGAGGAGTAGGGAGAGTATGTCCCGAGGTCATTTCGTCCCGTGTTCGAGTACAATGTGTGTGTACTCCACTTGCAGAGGGAATATGACCGCCTCCACCGTTGTGTATGTTTTTACCATGACCATGAGAGAGTCAGGCTTCGTACCGAGGTATAGTGAGTAAACCTGGGTTCGAATAGGCACTATGAGACTGCATACTCGAGTTATAGCTCGGTGGGATGGTTATTATTCTTATGATTGCAATAAGTATAATTATATTCATTATAATATATATATATATATATATATATATATATATATATAAGGTTAAATGAATAATAAGGTATTATTTCCTTTACAGTAGAGATATATATCCGGATATTTATAAAGACGAATAAAAAGTTATAGTAAGAACTATATATATTTGTATATGAGTTTTATATATTTATGCTATGTGTTGAGGTCCTAATGAATCCCGACGATCAACATTTCCAAGTAGTAGTGTATTAGGGGGGAGGGGGGGTCCTTGTTTGGATTTCGCTTCGCGAGACACCCCACGCACGAACGTAGAGCAATGTTGGGAATGAGGAGAAGTTTAGCCCTTAGTACTCGAGTTTTAGAACTTTGACATTGGGTAACGGCTTTGCTAGGCAGGGTAGCTTAACTAGGTTAATTTAAAATAATGCGATAAGTGTGAACTACTAGAAGAGGGGTGAGGGGTATTTCAGGAGAGTGCGATACCAATGTAAATATGAGAAAAATTATATTTTTAAAAATAAAGCATTTATGCACTTGCAAATTATTTTCAAAATCCGGGCTCTGACCCGTTCATCTATTTTTCCTCTCTTTTGCTATATATATATATATATATATATATATATATATATATATATATATATATATATATATAGGTGTCCAGACATTTGGATGCCTGGATGATGTTCCTTCGAGTAAGACGTAGGTTGTAGTAGCTGTGGATGCATGCAGGTTTCTTTTAGACGCTTCTGTTTTTGTGATCTAGATAAGAAGCATTGTAGTATCACTCGGGACGATAGCCCAGTTGTATTTCTTTATTCTTTTACCGCCTTTTAGTGCGGATTTCTATTTGGTTGTATTATGTTAAACTGAGTGTTCGGTTATTTTATTTCAGTTTAGTCTATTATATTTAATCTGTGTTGATACTTTAATTTAAATGGTTTGTTTAAAAAGATTAGATATTTAAAATTTTGACGCCAGCCTAATAGGTTATTAGTAATTAAAAATGGTTTTTCGACATTGATGCTAAGAATGAACTATATGAGACTCCTGTTTTAATTTGGTACAGGATTGATCGCCCGGTATTTTATTAACCAGGGTGTCACATAAAACTATGAAGTTTAATATTAAATGAATCCTATAACGAGAGACCATTAACTAATGTGTCTTACAAATATAAATAATCCTACCACTAGTATTCACAAAATAAATCAAGGTCGAACATTAAATGTGAAGGTCCATGTATATATATTTTTACAAATGGTCCCCACAAAGGCCAATTAAGAGTTTAAAGGATTATAAATTGCATAAATAATGAATTTTAAATTAATTCACTATTATAAAACACATGTAATTTTATTTTATCCTTTTACTTCAACAATATTATATATATATATATAGGTTATAATTATGACGTCTTTATAAATTTAAATTAAAATCATCATATCTAAAATAACTTTAAAAAAATTCAAATATTTTTTTAAATTCAAACAACGTAATTATGTGAGCGTAATTTCTGTCAAAATTTACCTTAAACATTTGGTAATTTTATTGATATAAACAACTACAAAGCCTTAATCAATCTATTAATGGTTTTAAAACAAACTAATTTTAGAGCCTTATGTAAAATCAGATTTTCGTAAGGAAGTGAAAACTTTATTGTTATTTTTCCAACAAATTTACCATTATTAGTGTGGAAAATAATATATTTGCATGGGAAATGAAACGCCTTGCAAGGCATTTCCACAAAAAATGTATTATCACATGATACCTAAGTAATAATTAGCTAAAAAAATACTGATTATTACGTTTTTCTTAAAGTTTTTTCTTCACATATTATTATTATTATAGTTTAATTCAATTAGTCCAGTCTAACAAATAGTAAAACCTTAATTACCAATCACAATTTATAAGAAATTATATAATTATAAGGGTAATAATTAGCCACATGTAAGACGAATGTACGTGCCCTATGGATATGAGCAATCATCCTCATCCATTAAGATAAAGGATAATAGAGCTAATTGACCTGAGAGACCCAATGGAAAGGATACGGCCGATCAAGTTGGGGATAACTACCACAGTGACTGAGTTCCTAATGACTCAATTATTTATTCCAAAAAATGTAAACATAAATCTTAGGGAAAGGGGGAATATAACCATGAACATTTAAACTCTATTAATAGAAAAGAAGAACCTCCGGTGAACGTATGCACATTGCTTAACACGTACATCTTGTTCTTGCGTGTGTGTAGATGATTTACTTATTTTGTTCTATTAATTTGTATTTAATCATAACTAGTAGGATTTTACCACCTACAGTTAGCATAGTTTGTGGGAAACGAGTTTTCTTCCTCAACCTTAGAAGCCAATAATGATTATGTCTCATTCATATGGGTAAGACTCACCATCTCACGATGATCATCAAGATGACCATAATGAGTATGTCCCTTCTAGGATAAAATCTTATGATCAGACCCAACCAGAGATGGAATACCCACAACACCTATTATCATCCATATGAGGATCGAACGGTGGAAAGTAATGAGCCATCATAATTTAATTAGATATCACGGCTCATAAATTCTTATAAGCAGCGTCTTTGCGAGTTAGACGCAACCATGTACAACCAGTAGTAAGAAGACGCTTACCTCCAATGTCGTCTAGATATGATGGAATAAGAAATTCAAAGAGATAAATGTAAGAGTTAGGAAATTTCGCGTACCCCTAATCCTCAGCTGAGTAAATATTTCATCTGAGGAAGGAGTTCACAGCACGACCCAAATCATTTTCACCAAAGGAGATCGCTAGAAAAGAGAAATCTCCCAAGCAATCGTTATGGTAACGAAGACTTTCGTAATCTTATAAGGATGGAGATGGATGACCACCCTTCTTATCAGGGATATAAGACCACCAATAAGCAGTCCAGGATAACCCTTATTTGCCAAATGAAGTCATCATTCACCCAATCAATTAAAGATTTAGAACCTTTGAAGAAGTTCACCGCACCTAGATTGAAGATATACGATGGAGAGATAAAACCCATTATCCATGTTTGCTAGTACCACGAAGCCATGACTCTTTGGAGTGACAATGAGGCTCTATTATGCCCGTTCTTTCATTCATGCTTGCGGGATAAATCATAGAAATAGTTCAAGAAGTTATCACAAAGGTCCACCTCTACCTTTAAATAACTCGTGGAAGCTTTTATCACAAGTTTCATTACCAGCAACACCCATCCAAAAATGATGTATTCACTCCTAATATTGAACAAGAAGCCCTAGGAAACCTTATGTGAATATGCTAGGAAATATTAGTGAATGTATAATGAGGTGGAAGACTGCATAACATATATGGCTCTATCCTTATTTAATATTAGCCTATTGAACAACTCAATGTTGTATCAATCTCTTATTAAGAAGGAATTTACCACTATTTAAAACCTAATGTACATAGTTAAAATATATGCCAAAGTCGAATATATAGTCATAAGTATAAATCGGGACAATGGGCGACATAAATGAATAAAAGTGGAGATAAGTAGGTTGGTCCTAAAAAGGGGTAAAAATTAGAATGACTGACCAAAGGGAGATGATAAGTCATATCCCATCAAATCTCATCGCGCCATCAATATAATTTTTAAGGAACCAATATAAAATATCTCAACTAAGATCAACAAAGTAATATTTCAAGTTTCCCTTTGTCAAAGATTGACTAGCTGGTTGACCCCACAACTAGTCCTGAACTAATGATCTTTTAGATACATATGCTGGCTATCATTAAATCCCTCTATTTGTACCTGACCAAAAAAGACTTTTTAATCACCACACTTGGAATGTTACAAAGTTATGCCTTTTGGACTAAAAATGTAGGATTGACCTACTAGCGGTTGGTCACAAAGATGTTTAATAAAATCGTTGGGTGTTAACGATATGCTCGTAAAGAGTAAGGACAAATACTACCATCTCCCATACCTAAAGAAAATGTTCGAGGTCCTTTGGTATTACAAGATAAGGATCAATGCAATTAAATTCTCTTTTGAGATATAGATGATTTGGCTATCTGGTTAGTTAAAGAGGGATCAAAGAAAATACTAATCAGATTGAGGCAATAATGATCATTCAACCCACCTAAGACCATTTGGGATATTCAAAAGCTAACTGGAAATAACTGGGAAACTTGCGACACTTAATAGCCTCATTTTTAAATATTTTGAGTAATGTCTACCTTTCTTTCAACTATTAAGGAAGGAGAATAATGAAATTTATAATGATGAATGTTTAAAGTCACTTGAGGAGATCAAGGGTTATCTTATTTGACCACCCCTACTCACAGTTCCTAACCCAGGGGATCCACTTTACTTGTGTCTCTTAGTTTTCGACCACATGGTTCTTTCAACTTTTTTCTGTGAAAAGAAAGGGCACCAATCGCCCATCTACTATGTTAGTAAGACATTTCTAGATGCTAATATGCAATATCTCCTATTGGAAAATATGGCATATTCACTGGTGATAGCATCACGTCAGTTGAAACATTACTTTGAGGATCACTACATTGTGGTCATAACCTCCTTTCTGGATTAAAGTATTCCTTAAAAACTATGATCTCTTTGGATGAATTTCCAAATGTTTGGGGAGGTTTGATATCCATTATCAAACCAGAACTACAGTAAAAGGTCGGATTTTGGAGGATTTCATCGTTAGGTTCACCAGAGATTATCAAGCTAAAGATGAGCTTAAATCTAATGGTAAAACAACCATAAAAGGATCCAAACAACATAAAAAGATAGACTCTCTATGCAGATGGATCATCGAATACAAAGGAGTCGGGCTTGGGATAATACTTATTACCCTAGATCACACTATCCTTCAGTAGGAAATACGACTTGTCTTTGAGGCATCAAATACCGATGGGGTGGGGGTGAGGGTTGAGGCCTTAATCAGTGGACTAAGGTAATCCTTGTCCCTTAGCTCTAGTCACCTTGACGTATTTTATGACTCAAGGACAGTATCTAATCAAATATCACAAGACTACAATGCCAGGGATGAGTGCATGTTATCCTACCTTGAGAAATCTCAGGAATTGGTTTCCCAATGCAATCTTATCCAAATCCAATAATTCCCTAGGGTAAACAATATCCATAAAGATGCCTTATCCACTTTAGCTTCAACTATTAAATTCGATCTCAAGAGGATGATACTGGTAGAATATCTGGTATAACCAAACATCCTAAGAAAACATGACGTTGATCAAGTGCTCGTTGTGGAAAAAGCTCTTAGCTGGATGAACCTAATAATCAAGTATTTGTTGCAAGATTTTTTTCTTATGGAGAAAAGAAAGGCCCATCAGATTAGGATGAAATTATCATGTTTCTATTATCTCTCAAAGGAAATCTTTATAAGAGACCCTTCACTGGACCATACTTATAATGTGTACATCCTTGCGGAATCGATCTAATCATGTATGAGCTACAAGAAGGAATTTATTGAAAGTCATGCTGGTGTAAGAACTCTAGAGTTCCAAGATACTAATGAGGGATATTGGTGGCCATACATGTATCAAGATGTCGTCTCTTATGTGAAAAGTGCAAGAAGTGCTCGATGTTCTTACCACTACTCTGATAGTCATCTAGTGACCTCAAATCTCTAGCCAACCCATAGTCATTCGCTTAGTGGGGGTTAGATATTGTGGTATCACTCCCTACTTCATTTTAAAAGAGGAACCTTTTGGCCGACATAAATTATTTCACTAAATAAAATGAGGCAGAACCTTTGGCAAACATAAGAAATGTTGATATGATTTGATTTGTTTGGAGGAAAATCACAGCCCATTTTAATGTATCATGAACACTTATCGCCGATAATAGACTACAATTTGAGATCAGATCCTTCTAAGATTTCTATAATAACCATGCTATTAAGAACTACTACAGTTCAGTGGCTTCCCCCCAGAGCAATGGAAATGCGAAGGCAAGGAAACATTTTCATAGCTAGATAAGCTCCCACACGTCCTTTAGGTGTATTAAAAAACTCCAAGGAGGCCCTTCGCCTTAGCCTATGGAATGGAATTCATAATCCCACTAGAGTCAGGGTTACCAACCAAGAGAGAAACCATAGTTGATAAAAGAAGAACTTTATATGGCAGTTGAGAGGAGGGAACAAAACCTGATCAGATTTACAGCTCACCAACATCAGTTGGCAAGGCAATATAACAAAGGCTTGCATCCGAGGAATTTTCATGTTGGAGACTATGTCCTAAGAAAGATCATCGACACGTGAGGAAACCATCAGACGAGAAATTAGGTCCTAACTGAGAAGGACCATTCAGAGTCATTAGGGACGACCTCCAAGGGGCCTATCACTTGGAAACAATTGAGGGCATAGAGATACCTCAAGCGTGGAATGCAACCAATATTAAAAGATTTTAATTTTAAACTTTGTAAACCTGGTTTTAGTTTAAATCAAATTTTAGTTTGTCACTAATTCTTTGTATTTGGTTATTAAGATTTTTTCAGTTTATTTAATTCCATTAACTTTGATTGTTTTAAATGATAGAGCAATGTTAAAGCAATTTATATTATTATGTGTATCCTAGTAGACTATTGTTTTGATATCTTACTGATTTGATTACACTTAGTAGTCACTATCTTAAGATTACAAGTTTCATAATTTTAACACGAAAGAATAATATATTGCCTATGTCAAGTAAACATTACTGAAGTTGTAGAAGCTCAACATGAGATGATGTTGCTAATACTAATATTTTATGTAAATAAAATTGAGGGTTAAAGCTTTTTTGAAAAAAAAAAACTACGAGGTTAAACTTGATTTTTATTTTTATTTTTATTTTTTGGTTAGAATTTGTGAATTTGAAATAGGCTCCTAAACGTAAATGGAGATATTATATTCCTTTTGAGAGCCTCGGTTGTTCAATAACTCAACAACATTCTGATATCATCAAATTTAAGTATTCACTTAAATGAATCATGTTCATTATTTATATACATATAAATATAGTACACATACAATTTAACATGTTTCTTTGTAAATTGGAGATATCTGTGAGGGTGATGGTGCAAATTAGCTTATCTTTTCCTGAGTTGTTTACCTGCAATAATTGGAATTTGAAATGGGCCTATTTAGTTTGCAACTATAATTCTATTTTTCGTGTTTAAATACAATTCTAATAAAAATCTTCATTTGACAACCTGTTTTTAAACATATAATTATAATATTTATGTGTTATAATCAAGTTTTTCAGAAAACAGGTTTAAGATGTTTTATAACTTCTGTTTTTTTATTTTCCTACTCAGAATTATTCATTCTTAATATTTTAAAGCAGTTATACCCTAATATATAATATACATACATAATACATTAATATGTGTGTAATTCTTATAAATAAAAAAATATATATGTACATGTACACAAAATCAAAAATACTATTGTGACTTAATTTTTAACATAATTTTTTGGAACAAACTGATGTGGCCGTTTGTTGCCGGTTGGTTTTTGGGGTCCACACCAGTGGGATCTAAAAATCAACCAACAACAAACTGACACATCAGTTTGTTCCAAAAAAATATATAAAAAATTATGTCAAAGTAGAAGCACTCACAGAAAATTACGTATGGAATAATATAAAGTTAAATAATATTATCAATAAATACATGATACTTATATATAGTTTTATACACGTATTATTAATGTATGGAATAATATAAAATATACATATAGTACACATGTATTAAAAAATATTATCAATTTATGTATGTATATAATTTTATAGTGAATTATACATGCAATATATATATACCTAAAAATACATGATATTAAATGTACGTGTATATAATTTATGATGTATGTATGTATATATACATTCATGTATCATGTATGTATGAAAGTTTTATGTATGTTTATATATATACATATATATACTTAAACTCCCTAACATACCTCATTAAATATACCTAAAAGTACATGATATTAAATGTACATGTATATAATTTATATTGTATGTATGCATGTGTGTATGTATGTATATATTTATGTATCATGTATGTATTAAAGTTTTATGTATGTTTATATATATATATATATATATATATATATATATATATATATATATATATATATATATATATATATATTGTAGGTGAAAAAAATCTAACCCGTCGGGGGGTGCCAATTCATCACGATACAAGTATAAAAATAAATACGAGAGAGGTAAAGATTTACGTGGTTCGACCATGAATGGCCTACGTCCACGGGCCTGCTGGTGTGTTTCATTAGAAGATCCGAGAGTTTTACATGAGAGTGTTTCTCTAACTTCATAGCCCCCTTTCACAATGGGGGGGGGGGGGGGTCCCCTTTATATAGAGTTAGGGGTTACATTAGGGTTACAAATATGGATGGGTAACAAATATGGATGGGTAACAAATATGGATGAGCCCTATCTTGGTGGAGTTTCATTCCCATCAGATACTGCTCCTCGATTTTCCCGTTTATTAAGGACTTTAGTCATCCCTATATTGTTGGCACGTCGCCATCTTCACCGGGGTGCTCCCCACACGAGCATCCGTCGGGGCTACACTAAGTATGAGTAAAGATATTACACCGACCAGTCATTTGTATAACCAATAATAGCTAGACGACAATATTGAAAATTAAATGACCAGATAAATGACATGAGTGCTCTTTAAGTGCGCCCCAATATTTATGTGGACAAAATAATTGTAATAAAGTCGAATGAAAGAGTCAAAATTCATCAAATATATCCATATGTATGGCACAGGAGTTAATTTGGAATTTTTGCAATTAGATTTAAGCAAATACTTAAAATTAAGTTGGTTTCAAAAAATTATTTTCACAAAAAATTTGTGTAGTGGCAATCAATTGTTTTTCTAATGTGGAGTATAGAGTATAGATAGTCCCCTGCTAACAAGTTTATGATGATAAAAATTGTGAGCATAATTTGTGAGAAAATGAAGTATTATGAGATGGAAATGAACAATGTACAAATAAATGTGTGTATCCATCAAGTGGGGCTTTGCTTAAATACAAGAATTATCCTGACCAGCTATCCATTGGGGATAAAATGTGACATGCGAGGCAAATATCTTCGGGACTAAATATATAGAAATATTTTGACGATCATTTGCTAAGATGAATCTCGAATATCCCTGACTGTCCTTCAGATTACGGAATCATAGAATCTGAGCTTCAGTCGGAGTAATAATAATTTTGCCCAAGCGTTTCTTTGGGTATAAGGGGCTATTGTGTGCTCGACTATCTGTCGGAGCATTAATAAAATGAATGGTGCCTGGATAGTCTGCCGGGAAAAAGTTGTAGAATACCAAGTTGATATAGCGAGCAATTCGTGCTCGAGCATCCGTAGAAACATCGATGAGATTTCCAAGGACTTAAGATCATTGTCGAGCATCCGTCGGGAGTGAACCTTGGACCCGTGGAAGTTAGTAAATTCCCCGACCATCTGTTGAGGCTAAATCAAAATAGAAGTTATTATGAAAATGATATGTTCGACAAAGTATATAAGATATGCATCCGCTCGACCATTTGTCGAGGAAAAGATTCATAGTCGCGTATGAATGTAATAAAGATCCAATGATTTTTATCATAAAAATCTCACTGAGATAACTATGCCCGAGCATCCGTCCGGGCTGAGCTAAATAACCAATAATCTCGCTCTGGTGAGATTAAACTGTTGTAGCTGGATGACAATATTGAAAATTAAAATGTTTGAATAAATGACATGAGTGCTATATAATTGCGCCTCACTTATTTATGTGAGCAAAGTAGTTTATAATAAAGTCGCATAAAAAAGTGCCAACTAAAATTATTGTAACAATTGTAAGAAAGTTACACGATCCTCTAAATTTTTCTTTTTTTCTTAGAGAGAACCAAGTAGTGCAAATATTAGTCAAGTATATCCAGAATGTAAGATATAGGGTTGATTTAGAATTTTTGCAAGAATCTCTTAAGCAAATACTCAAAGTTCGTAAGCTCCAAGTAAATTGGTTGGTTTCAAAAATCTTTTTCCACTTCAAATAGGAGGGGTGGTACTGTCCTTCAACAATAAGTGTTAGTCTCAAAAAAGTCAAAGGGGTTGCAAACCATCAATCCTCAATTGGACTTGTGCCCCTGTATCTTCCCTTATCGTGCCGCCGACCAGCGAAGATGATCCAGTGGTCACAATCGTGATGGTCGACCATGTAGGGTCGTCCGATGGCGTTGCTGATGCGTGGAAAACTACATGTAGTCCATGCACCTGATGAAACTGATAAATTGCCCAACCGTTTGAGATGTGGACAACTTCAAAAGGCACGTTAATTTGAGGTGGCATCCAAGAAATGCGATTTTCACTGAAATGGACATCCCTGATGTCATACTCATCTATATCATTGATTTGTTGTGGGATTACGTGTCCGATCGGTGCTCAGTGGTCAAAAGTGACCGGAGGATACGGGCGGAGGTGTTACTGATAAGACGGTTCAGTGTTGATCTCCCTCCAGCCCGTTGCCTGTTCGCGGGTTCCAAGTCATCCTCAGCGTGGTCGCCGAAGAAAACCAGCCTCAAAGAGATTTTGTTCTGTGTTATAAATTTTGCACGGGGGTGAGCTCGTCATTGCTTGTCCTCTCCGCCGACCAGATGTTGTGCCCGTCCTTGCTTGTTTTAGCCATCGACCAGCTGATGGTAGTCATAACCTGGTCGCTGACTACCATCCGTTGTTGGTGACGTCGCCGAGGTGTAGTATACTTCGCATAATGGTCGTTGACCTATGGCGGCGTGGAAGATGGGTCCTCCATAGAAGTCTTTCTCGCCACCACTGGTTGGAGAGGAGAAGGAGTTGGTCGGTGTGATATAAAAAAAGATAGGAAAATTCTTGCTGCTTCAGAACATTTTTACATAAAAGAGCAAGCTTCAAATTGTAATTTGGTTGTTGGCTCTCCGATGCTGGGTCGCCGGAGTTCGTACTCCTTATGATTGGTCGCCAGTAGGTCACAAACAGGTCGGCGACCACTGGGGCTACTCGACCAGGAAGGTTGCAGGTTGGAGAGCAACTGGAGGTGTCCACAGATTTCATACCGGAGATGACTAGATCGCCTATCAGTTTCCTTGTGAAAACATGAATTAATGGCTTGATCGTGTGTCCAGAATCTGTATACCTTTGTGAAAAAATATCCTTCTGTTGTGTAAAGATGTGTTCAAGATCTCCCATGAGAGAGAAACTCTTTTTTCAGTTACCCCGTGCCAGAAAATTAGGGATATGGGAAATAAGATACAATGTAACCCAGAAAGATCTTAAAAGAGTCCAAATATTTGGAGAGTCCTCATAGACATCTCCGATAGTGAATTTCATGTGGTTTAAACAATGAAAGTTATCTACAATCAAAGCTGTTATGCAGATTTGCAGATAAAAATTGAATACAGAATTTATAAATATAACTGTATGCAAAATCATGCATCAATGAAACGATATTTGTTCAAAACAAATAATTATATATGAAATACATAACTGCTCGTGCACAGATCAAAAAGGAAAACTTATCTTTTGGTTATGTGCGTAGTGTAGGCACCATTGTTCTTGAACGTAAACCTAGATCTCTTCTAGCACGAAGGGGAAGGCCTTTTGTGCCGCTTCCCACAGACGGCGCCAATTGTAGGTGCAAAAAATCTCACCCGTCGGGGGGTGCCAATTCATCACGATACAAGTATAAAAATAAATACGAGAGAGACAAAGATTTACGTGGTTCGACTATGAATGGCCTACATCCACGGGGCTGCTGGTGTGTTTCATTAGAAGATCAGAGAGTTTTACATGAGAGTGTTTCTCTAACTTCTAAGCCCCCTTTCACAATGGGGGGTGTCCCCTTTATATAGAGTTAGGGGTTACATTAGGGTTACAAATATGGATGGGTAACAAATATGGATGAGCCCTATCTTCGTGGAGTTTCATTCCCATCAGATACTGCTCCTCGATTTTCCCGTTTATTAAGGACTTTAGTCGTCCCTATATTGCTGGCACGTGGCCATCTTCACTGGGGTGCTCCCCACACGTCATGCTATTTCATAGGCATATATTTTGCCCCCCTATATATATATATATATATATATATATACACACACACACACACACATACACACATATATGATATAAATATACATGTTTGTCAATTTTATTAAATTTTTAAAAAATTGTATTTAAAAATAAATTTATTAAATGCACATTATTACTTATAAATACAAAAAACTAAATTTAAAATTATATTTAAAAATTACATTTAAATCGAAGTTTTTGAATTGAAACCAAACTATTCTTAACATTTAGTGAGCACCGTGATTGGCGCCGAGGTGAGGGCCATCCTTTACATGTGGGATTTCGTAAGAAAATTTATTTGTTTGATAGAATTGAAAGGGCACGTGCCACATGCACATGGGGTCTTAGTCAGCTGACACAAGGTGAGGACCGCTTGGAATTTAATTGTAAAGGTTTCTGCCCATATAGTGCAGCCCATTTTGGGGGAGTTGGTTTGAAAATTTTATGCGTCATATTTTACTGGTCCCCCATCCAAATATAAAATTTAGGAATGTTGGGCCATCTCCGAGTAATGGACGCCATTTTATCTAATGTTTTTTTTCCCGTAAAAATTAGGAGCATATACCAAATAATTTTATGAATTTTTTTTAATATATGTAAAGTCCAAGTCTTTTTATTTTGTACCAAATAGTCCTTTACCATATCAAAAACGCTTTACCATGCTGCTGACGCGGACCTTTAAAGATAAGAGTATAAGAGATTTTTTGATACAAAATAAAATGCTTGAACTAAATATGTATTAAAAAATGTTTAAGAATTTTTTTTATATTTAATCCTAAAAATTATATGTCCTAAGCATTAGGAAAAATAATATTTTGTAAGAACGGATAAATTTTAGAACGAAATACCCTCTTATTTGCAACCCAAATGTGATAACTCTTTGAGTGTTGATAGGGAGACCCACTTTTGGGACCCAATTTTGAAACCCACACATAAAACAAAAATGGGTACAAATTTTTAATGCACATTTTGATGCCCTGGCGGGACCCACAACAATAAGGTGTAAGCTTTTAATGCAGTGGGTTTCAAAATTGGGTTTTTTTACTGGGTCTCCCTAGATTTATTCTAACTCTTTTGGGGTGTCATTTTGTTTCCCACAGGATTTTTTTAAATCAGTGCATTTAGGGAATTTTTAACTTTTCTTATTATTTTCAACTTCCACGCTACAATTTGGGTTGTTACAGGATTTTTTTTTTTGTTATTCATTTTGTTGATAGATTATGCATTATTATGATTTATAATAATATTAATTATGGATATAGGACAATAAATATTTTATTTTTATTTTTAGTTCCTATTTTCAAATTATCAGCTGACGTGACATGCTATGATTAGTTGACGTTTTATGGATATGGGTCTGCACCAGCGATTTTATTAAAAAATAGAGACTAAAATTATAAATAATATATTTATTATCCTATTTCTAAAATATATATTAAAATATGTCCTAAAATGTTACGGAGTTGCACTTTTTTTTTAAAAATAGCATTTGTGCATTTTGGTTGGACAAAAGGTCCCAGTAATGCAGAGATGGTCTAAATAACAACTTAATGATTAATTTAACATACTAAATATAGTTCAATGCACTTTTAAACACATTATTTTGTTGGTTAGTTTAGTCATCTTAATTGCAATTATATTAGGTGGAACAACTTAAATTAATTTGGTGTATTAAATTCTGGCCAGTACACTTTTTAATTCACAGGGACTGGTACACTTTTCACTTTATTTATTTAAGTTATCCGTGAAAGCTTACCCTCCATATTAAGCAATAAAAAATTACGCTTTAAAGGTATGTACACCTACACAATAAAGATAAAAATACAACACAAATTTTATGAAACCAATTATATATATATTTTTTGATATTATATGACGTGGTGTCATACCAATTATATATATAAACCAATTTTATATATACAAACATACGGTGTCTTAGTTAATGATAACATGAAAAGGTAACACCCTCAATCTATTACGCTATTTTTTACTATTATGCTAATAATCCAATATTCTGAAGATTTAAAGAGACATATTAGTGGAGAGAGCACCAATCATGTAAATATTAGTGGACACATATTAAGAAAATTCTTCTTTTAATGCATCAAAAAATTATAGTACTTAAAATTTGGTTTAAATTTTTGGAATTTTTGTTACTAAATTTCATGATTTACTTTCCTTGACATTTTTTTTTATTTTTTTCCCCCCACAAGTTCAAGCCTCCTGAAGGGGGAGACTCAAACACTTGGCCCTTGATAGTAACGGATCCTAAGTAATCATCGGGGTAAGCTCCTTTGATTTCCCAGACCCATTTCATAAACCATATTATGAGTACAGGATGTTTACTGAACTAAAATACAACTTTGTAAGGAAAATTCTAATAAATGGTGCATTAGACATTTAGACTTTTAACTGTCTCAGTTATAGATTTTTTTACCTAAAGTATTACTAGTATTATAATTAATAATGCGGAAGAGACCAAGAATTGAGCCCGTGATACAAGTACCATACCATTCCACCCTCAAGTCATTAGGATCAAAGTTTCTAAGGGCCCAAATGCATATTCAAAATGCAGGAGAAAGCCCAACTGAACTTTCTGGGTGTGATCAGGCATAAATTCTTCCAAATTTATCCCTTTAATTTAGTTACTTTTAGCACCTCGGACAACGTAATCGATTGAATTTTATCTCATAATCTTGCTACTTCTTATCCTAACGAGTACATTGAGTTCTGGTATTTTGTACTAATTTTGCAGGTATTTAATGTAAATAACGAAAGAAGGAAACCGGAAGAATCAAGAAAGAAAAGAAGGAAAAGTCAAAAGGGCAAAAGTATAATTTTTACCTGGAATTCGGATGAGGCATCTAAAGAAAAGTTGAAGAGCCTTCAATTACGAGTACAAAGGAAGAAACAGTACCTCAATTGGAGTTTCGGTGTGAAAGTTATGACTAGTCAAAGTTGGAGAAAAAAGTCAAAGGCAGACCGATCCGCAGGAGGACCGGACCGGTCCGCAATACCACATTCCAGAGAACCCAGACCGAAGACGGATCGAAACTGAAGAAAAACAAAAGAACCGATCCGCCCCGGACCGATCCGACTGTCGAGTTTTCTATTTTTATCTTTCTCTAATGGATAGTGCAGCTAAAACTCCTGAGTTTTTGTAGGGTATTTAAACCCGTTTTATTATCATTCTTGACACGGAGAATTAATATAATTTTCCATTCTTTCTATAAAACCCTAGTTTTGAAGGTAGTTACAATTTTAATTCCAAGAGTGAAGATTATTCAGATTTCTATGATTACAAGTGTTCTTAATTGTTGTTTTTACCGCTTTGGTAAGATTAGGAGTTAATTTTCTTCAGTCCAATTCCTTTTTACATCATTCTAAAAATTTTCCTTAGTTTAATCATGGTTTTTTGCAATTCAAAAATTATTTTCATTAGTTTCAACATGGTAGGCTAGATTTTCTAAGGTCGGGATACATGAACCCAAACTGATGTGATAGTTGCATGTGTATAACATTAATCCTCTGAATTTAGTGATTTATTACGACCGTATTGCGTAGGAACACGACAATTGTAGATCTTTGGATCTCGTTTGCTTCCGGGTAATCGGGATGCTTTATAATGCAATTCGAGTGTAACTATCGTAATACCGATTTACTCATCCTCTGATTAAGTATGGTGCGGACTTGAACCTCATATACGTAATCCTTGGGAGTACTAAATTCCGGGTCTAATTAATCAGTTAAATTTACGATTAGTATTATACCTGCAATACACTAGGGTTGGGGGATTGTATTCTCGTCCTATTTTTCTCATCATTTAAGTTTAAAGTCTTAAATCTTTCTTCATCCGTATTTTAGGTAATTTAGTATAATTGCACCTTTTCATAATTTCATAATTGCATCTAGTGTAGTTGTTCCACAAACCAAATAAATTTTCTTTCCCTTTAGAGTCAAAGTTAGGATTTCCTTGTCTATCCAACGTCGTTACAATTTCATTGTCCTATTTCCCTGAGGATAGGATCCCGACTTACTGGGTTTATTACTAACGCGACTGTGACCATCCCCGATCCTCGTCGCGCGGGCGGGTAGCGTGGAAGAAAGGATCCTTCGGGTCCCGTGCGTCCCTCTCGGGAGTGCTTCGGCCGTCGTCGTTTGAGAAGTGGTGTAAAAATGAAGAGATATTTAGAGTCGCCAGTCTATTTTACTCAAAACAGACAAAAGAAAAAGGGGAAGCCACCCCGAAGGATGGAATCCAAAGACATACTGGTGCGTACGAAACCAAGACGATTCGAGAAGGGTTCGGAGGTTTAGTTACGAAATGGGAAGGTGTTAGGCACCCATTTCGCCCTTTCGGTCTCTCATGAATATTTTCTATTTTCCTTTTATTTCCCCCCGTGATATGTGTGCATGTGTATATATAGAATGGAGGTAGGAATCCTCAACTTGTATCATGGAAAAGATAAAGCGAGTCATCCGTAGGAAGATATAAGAATAATATTAGAAAAATAAGATTTACGCGATTACCCCTACGTTGATCGTTATAATGGAACGATAACGCATGTGGGGTAATACGTCACTAAGGGAAAGTATATGGAATATAAGGAAAATGGATTTGGAGAAGATAGAAAATGAGAGAAAAAGTGAGAAAAAGGACCCGAGTCTCGGGTTTTACCCCGAGATGCTTACGTAGCCTATAAAGGCATCAAAGTCCACGTAGTTCGCATACAAAATGAGGGGTGGGGTTTATCCCATAAATCCAAATGGGGAATCTCTTATTTGTGAGTGTGTGTGTGTGTGTGTGTGTGTGTGTAGAAAAAGGGTTTTAAATTGTGAGAAAAGTGTCGAAAAAGTGTGAGAATCCCTACTTGGAATTTATGAGCAAACCCTTTTTTTCTTATTTTTTGGGTTTTATTTATTTGAACATAGGAGATGTGCAATAATATAAATAAAAAGTATATTGGCATGTGTGAGATGAGATGATAAAAGTGCTAAATAAGAAGACAAGTTATTGAGAATTTAAGATAATTTAAGAGAGAGTTTGAGAAAGTTGGACCTTCTTGAAGATCTTGAGCTTGATATTGAATGTTGAAGCTTAGCCCTTGCACTTGGATGATGATGGAGAGTGGCTAATTCACCAAGTTTGATGAAAAGTGGACGTAAAAAGGGGATTTGGATGTTGAAATCACGCTGCCTTCGAGAGAGGTTTCTGGGATTCGTTCAGAGAGATTTTTATCAGATCTGGGCTCTCCTCTGTAAATGAGGTGAAGGCCTCCTTTTATAGGCCTAGGTGAGTGCCGATTGGCATAGAGTTGTTCCTGCCTATCGACAGGTGCCGATAGGCAGGGTTTGGAACCTGCCATTTGGTAGTGCGCTTCAGGCTTTTTCGGAAAATCGGTCGCCAAGGGCAAACCGTTGGTCAAAATTGCGCACGGGGAATACCATTGGAAAGGAAATTCAGAGACCTTTGAAAGTCCTTTGGATCGCTCCTGGGTTCGGGAGTTGACCTTGGGTCAAATATGGCTCGGAAGCATTTGTCGGTCCATTGGATGGGGAATCGCTCGGACGCAAATGGATCATTCGTCCGCATGGTAAGTCCGAATCGCGGATATGGTGTACCATTGGAAAGGTTAGGAGATGTAATTCGTCATTACAAAGAGTTTGACCCGGTTTAGAGAGTTGACATTGGTCAATCGGGCCCGAGAAGCATTCGGTGACCTCCCGGAGTCAAACAGATCGTTCGTCCGCATGGTAAGTCGGAATCGTGCACGGGACGGACCGTTGGAAAGGGTATTCAGTGAACTTTGAAGATTCATTAAGCCTTGGTCGAGATGAAGAGTTGACATAGGTCAAACAGAGCCCAAGAGCGCCCGGTGGCCTCCGGGTCAAGTTTCGGACGCAAACGGATCGTTCGTCCGCATGGTAAGTCGGAATCGCGCACGGGGTGGACCGTTGGAAAGGGTATTTAGTTCCCTTCGAAGATTCATTAAGTCTCGGTCGAGATGAAGAGTTTTAATTTTGGGTCAAACTGAGCTGGGGAGTGCCCGATGGCCTTCAGGTTAGTACTCGAGACATGACCTGGGTTTACGGTGATGAAGGGATGTATTAGGGACCTAAGGAAAGTTAGGGGGTAACAGAATGGGGTGTCTACAACGACAGGCTTGCATTTGAGCCTAGAAGAGAATGCACATTAGAGACACTTTCTGAGTCGCGTCAGGGTGCTAAGCAAAACCCAAAACCCAGTGCTTGTGTTGTTTATTTCAATTTCATCCCATAATTAGGCCCAAACCATACATGTAGGACTTGGGATAGTTAAATAAGCTTGGAAAGCGGGATTGGAAAAATTTTCGAGCCCAATTTTTTTCATTGGACAAGCCTATGTAAGAAATTTTAAGCCCGTACATGCCCGGCCTCACTCGATGCCCAATAATTATCATATATTTATTTACATAATATAATAGACTATTATGCTTTATATTTTAAATAGGTTAAATCTTTAATATGAAGAATAAAATAATAGACAAAAATAGTTAGGGTAAGTTTTTATTTGTTATTATGGTTTATTTTATAATTTACATTATGTTAATAAATAAAAAAGCTAGTTACATTAAAAAAAATATTGTTCGTTTCTAGGCCTAGGCAGGGGGTTGGGGATGGTATAAGACCTGATTAGGGACGATACAGTCACAATAATTCTTATATATAGAGAAACCCTAGCCTTTCCATCTCCTACACTTAAGTTGTGTTAGCATACCTATATGGCCCTCTTCATAAGTGTTACGTGTTCATTAGGGCCTTGTTTCCAAGTTCTATTTTGAAGAGAAAAGAAAGGAAAGGGAGGGAAAGTGTATTTTCTTTCCTTCGTTTGGGAGTTTAAGTAAGAAAGAACGTGTCTTTCTCTAGTTTAGGAGTTTAAAAGGAGAGAAAATAATATTATACCAAAATGGTCAAATTGACACCCTTCAACCGGATAGGATTGTCACGGTCAATAACTGTAACAAAAAAATACGCATTTTTTATCACGATCATTGACCGTGACAAAGACTTGTCATAGTCACTGACCGTGATAAGACCGTGACAACTTTGCCAGGAAAATAAACCCTCCCTCTTCTTTTTTCCTACCATTTTCTATTCCCTCCATTTCTCTCTCTCTCTCTCTCTCTCTCTCTCTCTCTACGATTTTAGTACGTTTTATCTCTCTATTTCTCTTTCATTTGTATATATGTGTGTGTGTTTATGTGCCTCCATGTAAATGTGCATGTGTTTATATGTGTGTGTGTGTGTGTGTGTGGTGGGGGGAGGGGGCAGGGGGCAGGGCTAGGGGTGGGGGTGGGGAGGCAGGTGTATATGTGCGCGTATGTGTGTGTGTGAATGCGTGTGCGTGTGTGTGTATATATGCTTGTGTGTGTATATGTGCTTGTGTGTGTATATGTGCATGTGTATATATGTGTGTGTGTATATGCGCTTGTGTGTAGTAGGTAATGGCAGTGGGGGGAGGGGGCAGGGCTGGGGGTGGGGGTGGGGGTGGGGTAGGTGTGTGTGTGTGTGTGCGTGTGTGGTGGGGAGTGGGGGGGTGGGTGGGGCAGGAGGAAATGGGGCGGGGGGTGGAGCTTGTTATTTTTTTAAATTAAATTTTGATTGGTTTATTAGATATTGCCCCTCATATGCAAGTAGTGCCCCTTATAAATGAACTGATTGATTAAATATTGATTGATTATTAATTTTTTTAGTAAATTAATAATTAATGCCCCTTTCATATGCGAGTAGGATTGCACCTCATAGTAAATTAGTAAATTAATAATTGTATACTTTAATTATTAGTTTAATTGATGAAATAATTGAGTATATGAATTAGAAAGAGTACGGGATTAATTGTTAGTTGTTGCTATTGCGGTTGGATTATAGTGGATCGATGTTCAGTTGGTTAATTTTAGAAGTGGCATGACCATTGGATTATTGTCCATATGGGGGTGGGATTTTTTAACTATATTTTAAAATTAATTTGTATCACGAACAATATATATATAGTATGATAATTAAATGAAACACACTTGAAATTACATATAGTGAGCATAGATATTATCCTTCTAGTTCTTATGCGTAATCATTCAATATCCCTTAGACTCATTCGAGAGTCATTACCCCTATAATGAGATCTCTCGAATTGTCCCATTTGGACAGTTTGAGACTGCATAATTTTTATATAATAATATTCTTAAAGTTGTTACTTTTGGATGAAGTTCTGCAGTCGTATCCTAATGTTCTCTGGGTGCATACTAGATTGACAAGTGTGAGTGTTATTTCAATTGATCAATTGAAATAACACTCACATTTTCCAATCTACGCCGTGTACTTGGAGAATTATGGGGATATACTGATGAATTTTTCTCAAATCATAACAATGTGCATGAGTTGTTAAGTATATTATAGAAATATGCGGTCTTGAATGGGATAGGATCACTCACCCTTTAGAGGAGATGGAGGAAATAGGAATTTCTATTATAATTTGAATTTGAAATTTAGAAATCGAATATCAGTAAGACATAATTAAATGAAACGTACTATAAATCTAAGTTTTGTTTATATTAATTCAAGAATATACGCTTCTTACCTTTAATAGGTGATAAGTTGTAGTAGTTGTGATAAGATATCCCAAATACAAAGAGTGGATGGGAGAGAAAAATAGAATGGGGGATGTGTTTCGTAGAGGTGCTAATGAATTTGTGAAATACGCAAAGAGATGTCATAATGATGAAGAGTTTTCGTGTCCGCGTTCTAGGTGTAATAATGGTAAGGCGTTTGAGTGGAAAATAGTTGAACTACATTTGTTAAGATTGGGTATGCAAGATAATTATCAATTTTGGAGTTTTCACGGTGAATTGAAAGTTCCTATTGTCCCCGAACAACCTTCACAACAACCTTCAACAAGTAAGATAGATGTAACAGGGGACGACGTAGATTATAATATGTTAGAGGATTTAGTTGAGGATGCGTACGAAGTTTGTAAAGCGGAGGAGAATGAGGTTACTGATGATGTACAAGGTTCAGGTGCTCGTGGAGATATCACGATAAACCTTGACGATGATTACCAAAGTTTAAAATTTAAGGCGACCCAACCGTTATACTCTGTCTATGAGAAAGATTAAAAAACTTTACATGCCATGGTTGGTTTTCACAGTTTGAAGACGCAGTACAGTTTATCTAGTAATAGCGTGACAGGAATTCTGAATTGGGTGAAGGGATTACTACCCAAGGAGAATACACTTACAAATAGCTATCTTATTATAAAGAACAATTTGAAAGGTTCAGGAATGAAGTATAAATCGTTCATGCTTCTATGTATGACTGCATACTATACCGAAAAGAGTATGAAAATCTCGATCGTTGTCCGGTATGCGATGAACCTAGATATGTCCAATCTACTGGCAAGGAAGGCACAAGCTCAAAAGTGACTCAAAAAGTGTTGAAATATTTTCCCGTTAGGCCTAGATTAAAGCGATTTTTCCCAGTACCATAGATAAGGAAGGAAATGACTTAGCATGCTAGAGCAGAAGTAGGGGGTAATCTCATGCGTCATCCTATTGATTCTGCAGATTGGAGGAGGATAAATTATGAGTATCCCGATTTTGCTCGAGAACAACGCAACATTAGTTGGGCTATATCAACAGATGGTTTCAATCCAGTTGTAAATCAAAGCACCAATCAGAGTGTATCGCTAGTGATCCTAGCCCCACTCAACCTCCCTCCTTCACAGTATATGAGAACTGAATTTTTTATGTTGTCTTTGTTGATACCTGGGCAAAAGGCACCAAGTGATGACATCTACGTCTACCTGGCTCCTTTGATAGAAGAATTAAATGAGTTGTGGAAAGAGGGTGTGCAAGCATTTGACTCTTTTATAAAAGAAGAGTTTAAGCTAAAAGCTATGTTGATGTGGGCAATTCATGATTTTTCAGCTTATGGGACATTATCCGGTTGTCTAATACATGGTTATTTGGGGTGTCCTATTTGTGGAGAGGAGACTGAATCTTTTTGTCTATCCGCTAGCTCAAAAAATGTATACCATTTCCATAGAAGATTTTTACCCCGGCTCATAGTTTCAAATTTGAGAAGGGTTCCAATTTTTTTCAGGCGGGGTTGAACATAGGCTACTGCCAAGAAAACTTTCAGGTTCAGAAATTGAAAGTAAATCTTCTAATTGTGGCCCTAATATACCAGGTAAGAATCCAAAATTTAAGAATGTCAAGCATAAGAAGACCCCAACTGGGAATAAAACTGAGACAAGAAAGGTATGGTCTAGGAGGTCAATTTTATTTAACTTGCCTTATTGGAAGAATAACCCGGTGCACCATGTATTGGATGTGATACATGGAGAGAAGAACCTCGCTGAACATATTATGGGCACTTACCTTGAGGGAGTCATTCAAAAGATGGAGAAAATGCATGAAAAGACCTTAAATCATTGAAACTTAAGCCACAACTATGGTTGAAAAAAGGTAGTAGGGGAAGAACAGTAATTCCCCCTGGTGCGTTTACTTTGATGAGTGGGGAAAGGAAGGTGCTTTAAGACACAATATATAATTTAAAGGGCCCATCTAATTTTTTTTCCAACTTGCAAAGGATTGTGAATTATGCTACTCATGATTTACATAAGTGTAAGTCCCACGATTGGCATGTGATCATGCAATTGGTTCCTCTATTGTTTAAGCACTGTTTCTCTAAGCACAAGGATTTGCGGATGGCTATTATGCAAATTAGTATTACCTTCTCACTTTTTAGTGAGACGGTAGTCAATCGAGAACACATAGTGGCCACAAAATTGGTGATGACAGAAGCAATTTCTATGTTGGAGAAGTAATTTCCTCCAGCATTCTTTGATATAACTGTTCACTTGTTGGTACACATATGCGACAAGGCACTTCTTTGCGGTCTAGTTAGATATTGGTGGATATATCTGTTTGAAAGATTGATGAAAGTTTTTAAAGATTACGTCAAGAATACGCGATACATTGGAGGATAAATTTCAGAGGAATACATCACCGTGGAGTCACCATCTATACTCGGGAATATATGCCTGACTTGACCACCGTTGATGACACTGATGAGTTCACCGATGATGGTAGTCATGTGATGGGAAAACGAGTGAAATTAACGAGTTTGCAACATGAAAAAGTAGCTCGTTATCTATTTGACACACACAAAGATGTCGAAGAATGGAAAAAGTAAGTTTAAATTATTTTGAGTTTTACATTATTTTAGATTATTTTATACATGATTAATTTTGTAATATGCAGAAAATATGAAGCCTATGAAAACAATAAAAGATGAAAAACAATGGTACAATCAGGGAGCGAATTTAGGTTGTGGTTGTCATAAGAGGTAATTATAATGAAAATGGACGTTATATTACGTTATATTATACTCAAACTTTACAACTAACCTAATTAATTTATCTATATTCTTAGCTCTTAAAGATGGGTGATGCGACATTAAGGCTTGCTCGTTTAGCCACTGGACCCTTATTCATGGCACAAGAGTACAAAAAGTATCGATTGAACGGTTATGTATTCGGCGCAAGGGTGTACGAGGAAAGTACAAATGTACAGAATTTGAGGATTTCATAAAGGGCTCTTACTTTCTTTCGAGCGAGCACAAAAGAGAAAAACCTCGTTGAAGCTGAAATGACTTAATGTAGTGTAATTCGAAATATATTTAAATTGGATTATATAAGCTTTAAAGAGGTTGTATTTTATTGTGACTGGGAAAGAGTTGAGGATAAAAATACTTTTAAAGTTGATCCTGGCACCAATTTGATTATGGTTGACTTGTCCAAGTTGAAGAGCAACGAACACGTGAGCAATGACCCGATTGTTTGTGCATTTCAAAAGGTCAACCACGTATTTTACTCCGAGTATATCAATAACGAGCCGTGGTCAATTTTCCTACATGCCCCAAAGTGTCTAAATAATGGTGTGGATGATTTGGCTGCTCCTACCGAATATCAATCCTTTTTTTATGATAACCCGAATTTGAAACAATTTTTCAAATTGTAATAAATATCCCAATTATTACTTTATCAATCCATTTTTAATTCTTTTAATTGATTTAAACTTTATCATTTTCACTCTTGTGTAGTGTGCGTGTGTGTGGGCAGTAGGGGTGGGGGTGGGGATGTTTCGGATTTTTAGTAATTGTATATATTATGAGTTAGATGCTATTGTTTTGGAATTCAGAATTGAGGTGTTAAACAGTAATAATTCATTGAGGGCTCCTCGGCCCCCAGGCTCCCCAAATATGGTAAATTGGCGATGGCTATCGAGAACAAGACGAGGATATTAGCGAGATCCCTCGAGCTGGTAAAGACGATCATCGACCCGAGGTACACTAGTCGGAGGGAGGTGCTAAATGGGCTCAAGTCAGCTATTTGGGCAGCACTACAGGTAATGCATTTATATTTATATTTATATGAATATTTTAATTTCAATTTCAATTTATATTTATATTCATTCACAACTAACATTGTATTTGTTGGATAGGAACAATTCAGCCCGGCCCAGAACTACGCGATTCCGTCTTGAAGCAGTTGAAGGAGCAGCACAAGACGTGGAAGAAAAATTTGTGGAGCCGGTAATTTGAAAAGAATCGAGACTCCATTATCCGAATACGTGAATCCATCCCGCCGGAGGATCCGATCTCATTGGCACAATGGCAAAAGTTCATTGATAATGAGATCGGGGAGTGACAATTGGCATCTCACCAATCGGGGAGGGAAAATCAGGCGAAAAAGATAGATGTGCACTATTCTGGCCGGACGTCTTACGCCGAGGTGGAGCATAGGATAATGGTAAGATTTTATTTTTCTATACTTACAGAAATCTATTATTATGCATTATTTTACTTTGCGGGGACGATACTAGTTTTGCATTATTTTATTTCAGGGGATGGGTAATGGCCCTGGGGGTAGGACACATAGGATCGATGCTTATGTGGCTATTCAGAAGAAGAAGGGGAAGGATAAGGAGGTGTCCCCGATTGTTGCATCCACGATTGTATGTAATCCGACAGTTTACTTTTTGTTAATTACGTTATAATTTTTTTATTTACTTATTTAACTAATCATGTACTTTTTGTCGTTTTAGGCAAAGCTTAAGGAAGTGCATGAGCTGCAGTTTGATGCTGACAAGGCATCTTTGTCCACGGACGAACTCAGCCAAGTGCTTGGCTCTGATCGCAAGGGGAGGACAAGGGAGGTGAGCTCGCGGGTGGCCAAATCTATGATGATACTTGGTTGGCTGAGCGTGTTTATACAGGACATATTTGATGGCCAGCGAATAGGGAGGGGGTTGAGGGACCCAAATACCGTCCAGGGTATGCTAGTTCATGGACGTGTGCTTCAAGACATCGAGGCCAAGGTGCTCGTCATGCATGTGATACCCGGGAAGGAGAACTCCCCATTGTGGTTGCGCGAATAATACGGAACGATGCATATTCAACGGTGTATCAATTCGTATATCGTGTGGCCTATCCACCTCTTCAAACCTACCCCAGACATGTAGTGACTTTATTTGAATTGAATTGTTTTAAGTTGGTACATTTGAGTTGTATTTGGATTATATCGTGATGCATATTGTTTTGAATGTATATTTGCATTATCTCTATTTTATTTGGATATATGATGTTTGAATAGGTACAATGTTGCTATAACAGGTACAAATGTACTGTTGGGCAGTGGTAGTGGCCATACTGCCCAACAGATTTTTTTTCAATTATGCCAAGAATTGTCACGGTCATTGACCGTGGTATTTTTTTTAAAAGGTCACTGATTTGTCACGGTTATTGATCGTGACAAAACTTGTCATGGTTCTTGGCCATCAAATGACCATGACAAGTTTAATAAACTTGTCATGGTGAATGACCGTGATAAGTCCGTGACAACAGAAGTTGTCACCCCTGGACTTGTCACGGTCAATGACCGTGACAATCCAACGGATTTGGTGTAGTGTAAGAAATTTTTTTAAAAAAACTTCTCATTCATTTCTTTGCCAAACTTTCTTTTCAAATCGGAAAGAAATGGAGAGAAATGATTTTTTTTAATGAATTGTACCTTTTTTCCTTTAGAAAAATTATTTTTCTCCCAACTCCCAAACACAAGAAAGAAAGTTATTTTTTTCTCTCTAAAACTCATTTCTCTTCTCTTATTTTCTTTTCTCTCTTATTAACTTTCCATGCTTTTATTTTCTCACCTAATAAAATGTTTACTTCTTTTGTTTTCTCTCCAAAACTCCCAAACAAGTCATAGGTGTCCTCTCCCTCTCTCTCTCAAAGATAGAGAAGGAGGAGGGGGGGGGGGGGGGAGAAGCTCCTGTCATATCCTTAAATGAAGACCAACTATGTGGAAAAAAAATTTAAATTAGAAAAATAGTATATTTCTTGTACGTGATATTCTCAAAATTATTTTTTTCACTATTTTATAAAAATCGGTGAAAATATATCAATTACTAAGTTTCTTATAAACAAAAATATTTGGACCGATTTTTTTAAAATAGCAAAAAAAATCATTTTGAGTCTTCTGTTGTGGTGGGTAAGGGGTGGGGGTGGTTCTGAAATGTTTAAATACCACACAAAATAAATGAACTCAAAAATAATTTGTACCTATTTTAAAAAAAATTGGTCCGCACAGTGAAGTCTCATAGGAGCCTCAATGTGTATATATATATATATATATATATATATATATATATATATATATATATATATATATATATATATATATATATATTTATATATATATATATATATATATACTTATATATATATTTATATATAGAAAGGATCAGATGCACTTGGTCTGGACTATTTTTTGAAAATAAAAAAAAAATAGTTTGAGTTGATTTTTTTAAGGGATTTAAACATTTCATCCGACCTCTCAAAACAAAATTCAACTCAAAATTATTTTTTTTACTATTAAAAAAATGGTCAAAATATGTCATCTTTAAGCTGCTTAAAAATTGACATATTATAATTGATTTTTTTAAAATAGTAAAAAAAAAACTCTTTTTGAGCTTAATTTTTTTAGGGGTGTGATGAAATGCTTAAATACCCCTCAAAAAAATTAATTCAAAACATATTTTTTAATATTTTTAAAAAATTAGTTTGCACCTAGTTGGTCCTTATATATATATATATATATATATATATATATATATATATATATATATATATATATATAATATATATATGAGAGGGAGAGAGAGAGAGATTTCTCTTGGCACATTATGATAGTGATAGTTTATTAAAACGAATATTGAAAAATCAATTCAAAAAATACCTTCTTGCTTGTTCTTGCCTAGATGATCATTGTAATGCAAACAACCATAACATACAATAAATATTAAATACTATGGGTACTAGAATTACGATAGCACATGCAAGGCACGTGCTCGGCATGAGCCTTCAAGCTTCTTGCGCACCAAGTTGATGAAGAGTTAAGTCACCAAAGACTCCCACATATCTATCACTTGGAACCATTTAAACTGATAACGAATAGGTACAAACTTCTATAAATAGTTGTTAATGGATCTTAGGACTCTCCTAAGCTTGTCTATATATGTAAACCTGCCCATCATTGAGAGAGACACATGATATTATATCGTCGAGCATTACAACAACTTTGTCGATCATTTCTCCGTGTTAATAAAATAACCAACCCCCAAACCCCATGGACGTAGGCACGATGTTGAACTATGTATATCTTGCTTTGTGTGTTTTTTATCTTATTCTTTCAATACTTGTTTTAATTTAGCTTCTGTTCACTGAATACAAACATTGTGGAAAATTATAACCTATAATTGGCGTTGTCCCCAACTAAATTCTTGGGGTGTCTCACTCACCCAACCAAGATCATATGAATGTAAATAAGAAATACCGTTATGGAGACCTAGAGGGTTATTGATGAGACACAAAAAGAGTGTGATAGGTGTGTACCTATTACTCAAGTGCAAGTCAATTTCTTAAGTAATAATACGATAAGACGAGATCGAATCCTCAGGGAATAGGTCGCTAAACGATGACGAATATAGAGTTGGATTCTTAGATCTAGGCTTCAACCAAGGAGAGAAAGTAAAAGGTGATGATTTTATATTTTGAGAAATTCCTAATTATCTATGCAAATTTAGATACGCAAGTGCAAATTTAACTACTTAAAGCAAAAAATTAAACTTTTGATTTTAGAATCAATTTTGGAAAAATGGGTTTGAGACACAATCTCTCGAAACGTAGAGTATCTCTACCAAATATAAAATTTTAAAAATTATTTAATTAATAAAAGAAAAGCACAAACTAATTTGAACCACCAAATATGTTTGGATGTTATCTCGCACAATAATTGATCAACAAATGAATTAACACGAATGATAAATTTACCAACACATATAATGCATCCTCAAACACTCCAGTTGCTATCAGTAAATAGAGTCAAGAAGCCTATAATATTATTCTTGGTTAAGTATCAATCTCAAAGAATTAGTAATTTAATTATGTTGAATTTTACATTTAACATTGAAAATTCTTGGTTGGGTTTATGTTCCCCAACCCACAAATAGCTTAGCTAGATATGAATTTGAATTCTACTCTAATTATCGTCATGTTGGAAATGTTCATAATTAAATAACAGAGTAAAGAGATAAAAATTTTATACTAGTTATAAAGAAACAAAGATGCAATAATAAAACTTCACACCAGTGGAAGATTTTTGAAAAATTGTAAAACTTCAATAAATTTTATGCATAAAGATCCAAGCTTTGTTCTCCAATGATTGTTGGATCATTATTGCATAAAAATGTAAAGTATTGATATTTTGACTCATAGTTAACTTATAGAAGTGCCAAAATTCGGCCAAAGATGTAAACATTGACTGTAACGTCCCGACCTGGATTTATGGGTTACGTGTGAGTCAACCCGGTCCGACCCAAGCATTAGGTGTGAAGTACAGTGAAACAACCTAAATAATGTTACTAGTCTAGTTTTATTTTAATTATCATTTTACTTGTTAGCATGCGATTCTAGTTTCAAGATAAACTACACGGGGAGCACCCCGAAGTCCAAGTAAATCGAGATACTGACATAAACATAAATAGAATATACTTAAATGTAAAACGCCCTCAAATTACGGAACCGCTCCCAGCTTTCCATAACAAAGTGGGGATGTGTGCCTATGCCTAGTGGGATTTATACAACAGTATAGAAACGAACGACATAAAGGAATACTCACACGTTATAACCACATGTATGCGAAAATATATAAATATCTACACACGTATACCTTTTAAATACACATTCCAATATCTTAGCCATTTTATTTTCGAAAACCTTACTTGCCAAGATTAATAGACCTTAATCTCATTAAAGGTTTTCATTATTGACATTTAGAAATTCCCACTTCATTTAACACACCCGGTTCAACACTTAAAGCCACTACACTTTATTTGATTCGTCTCCATTCCTTTACTAGAATTTGACTCTTTTATTCATTTGATCGTACTTTAGTATTTTCATTGAAAATCACCATTTCAACTCACACTTTCATCGTGTTAGAAAATACTTATTTATTGTGAAAAAATCCCTCCATAACACATTCTGGTGTAAAAGATGGGTTTAACCATTTAGGTTGCTTAACTGCTCATTTATCCATTTCATTTGACCATTTTCATTACTTTATGGATAGTAAAAAATTTACGTATTTACTTGTCCATTTTTCCTTTACCGAAAAATTTATTACATTCATTCAAGTTAGGTTGTCTTAACACATTTACCACACAATCCATTTCTTGATATGTTCCATATTTCATTTAATATTCTCGGAATCTTCCTATACTGCATAATAACATGGGCTCTACACCAACGGCTATGCGTACCATATACTCTAGCTAGTGGTTTATGACTTTTCATCCAAGGGATCTGGACCCTTCTTACTTTATCCCGGTGTCATCCGAGTACCTTTAATATGTTTCAATATTTTACAAATGTTCACATTATGTTCTATCCCTTTTTACTCGACCAAAGCCAAAATTCGGGGCTTTAACACCCCAATTTGTGTTATATTTGAAACTTACCATTTCATGTCCTTTATACTTTAAACTTGATTTTTATTCCAAAAATCATATTCATTTAGGATCACTTTTTGTAACACCCTTTCCAACATTTTTATTTCATAAAAGTGTTCCACTTTAAGTAAAAAAAAATTTCACCCATTCGTTTCCAAATTACACTTTTACTCATTACTCATAAGTGTTAATTTCACCAAAAATACTAGTAAATTATACTCACCAACTTCTTAAGTGTTTTAACCCTTTAACACCTTTTTTACACTTGGAATACGTTCATCTTGATTGGAAACACTTTTACACCTTTAATACCTTATAATCCCATAAGGGTTAATATATCACAACATTAGTAAGTTAGACTCACTAATCATTTCATGTTTGCCCATTAATACTTAATTAATACTTTTTATCAACATTCATATTCTTTACTTCTTTATTCAAGAAATACACTTAAACTTAAGACTACTTTTATAAGAAAATTGTCATTTCTTTTATTTAGTATGTAGTCTTCTAACTTTATGCACATTATGTCTTTTAGTCCCAATAACCCATCATTGAAGACTAATATTTCAACCTTTATTAATTCTTGTTCAAACCCAATAAAATCTTCTAACTCGTTTATACATTCTATGTCAAAATACTACAAGTTGATATGCAAGAGAAGATGGATTTTAAACCCAAAAATCCCACAGCATGGTTTAAACATATTTTTCATCAAAATTACTAGAAAACACAACATTTTCATAAAGCATCAACTTTCGTTTTTTCAAAAACCTTGAAATAATTATTCACTCTTTATTTTAAAAAATAACATTTTCCAACAATTTTATTCCATAAAAATATTTATTATTACTTTTTCACTAAAAATATGCCAAAATGACATTTCTTACATTTTTATTCCATAATTTTTTTTTCAGATTTAATAGAAAACGTACAATATAACACTACATCGATTTTCAGATTGCTTGGAAACACACTGAAATATTATTTTCTAACATTTTTATTTCCATAGAAATATTTATTTTCAAATTACTAGAAACATATCATTTTTTTCTCATACTTTTAATCATACACACAACAAGGCTATAATATTTATCAAATAGAGTCATAAATATACTAAGAGTAGATTATCCACCTAAATAACTCTAAATATGGTGGTGGTGATGGTGAAGATGTGTGACTCCCCCACCTCCAAAGATGGCCCTAAAGGGAGTCACAAAAAGATCCACCAAAAGTCCTCCATGGAAGCTTCATAAAAGCCCTCTACAAAACCCCCCCAACAACATATTTTTTCCTCTTCTATAATAATCCCCTTTAAATACTCATTAAAACCCTCCAACAATAGCTCTGCACACACACACACACACACACACACACACACACACACACACACATATATATATATATATATATATATATATATATATATATATAGCTCTATTTTAATAAAATGGAGGAAGGAAGTATGCTATGAGTGAGAGGAATATGTGAGATCCCTCGAATACAAAAGGGTTGGACGTGTAGTTCTCCCCACATAACTTTCTTATAATCCAACAAATGAGAGGTCCACCAAAATGAGGAAATCTTATCCCAGCAATAGTTGCTGTATCAGGTATAAACAATCTCCCAATTAGACAACACACTAATCCCACAATTGGTACGAAGACATTACTAAGGCATGTCTGATATACTACGTATCCTTCTATTTCTGTTAGAACATTTAAGATCCTTATCTTAACACAGCAGACGAAGGTTTCAAGTCCACCAATGAGAGAACGACATCACGAACTGACCGGAAGAATTCGTCAGTGGTCGCTCGAGCGACTGGGTTGTGGTTTGAGCGAGATAGGGGCATCTCTTGAACGACACTTCACATCATTTGAGTGACCCACTTATCCTTCCTGATTTTACGTTTTGCCCCAACTCAGTTTCTATAATCCTTGAGAAGGCTTATGTAATTTATCTACTCCGCATTAATGTAATTCATATATAAATTTAGCTACAATTCCTTAATCCAATATTTTTTTCCATATAATTCAATTTGTTACCTCCATGTCCTTATTATTACAATTAGTTCCTTCTCATATAAACTCAACATATAATTTAATTAATTATCGGGGCGGTGTATTACAAACTTCTCTCCTTGGGGAATGTCATCCCCGAAATTCTTGTTCCATAAGTCCCCAGACTCATGGGATCCACCACCTTCCATCCTAAGTCCTATAAATCCTCCAAGACAAAATCATCGATGTCCTCAACGCTAATATCACTAAACATCTAGCATGCCCCATGCTCTAATGATCACCATTTTGTCAACTACGACGCTACTCACTTGACCCTGAGGGTATCATTCGCTTTATGCTCATGTCCAAACCCATCCCTATCACTACCTATACTAATAATTAAGGCCTACTAAAGCCTCCATGAGCAAACCATTCTTATCAATCAATTCTCACCCAAAATAAATCATGACACAACCAACCGTCATATTTACCATGTCATTCTCTCACTCACAAGAGGAATAATTTCACCAAATCACTATTGCAAGCTCAATTTACACCTTCTGTTGTGCACTCTAATGAACCTAAAACTACCTTAGATGTCCCATCCTTGAGTACTCACTAGAGTCTAACTCTAGTCCACTCACCATGGTAAGGCAATATCATGTGCTAAGTTTTTCTTCGATTTACAACACTATATACTGTATCCTCAGGCCATTATATCGTTCATCATAACCTGAGCCACTGACTACTGTGCTGGCGAGCTAGGAGTCCACTAATCTATGGAAGATTGACACTACGAACACCGAATAGCTGAAAGCGTAGACACCCATACACAAAGCTTTATGCAATAATAAGACTAAGCGCACCCAGTTATTGAGATGCATTGGCCAAACCCGGCCATCACGCTCTCCCAAGCTTAATCGTGTTGTGCCAAAACATGGTACAAATCTGAGTCACCTCATAGGTGATAATACCGATTCTCGATTTCCGAAGCCGAAGGGAACCTACTGAAACCTAAGGTACATACAATCGACCCTAGGTATTTTGCCTATAGGAAATCAATCCTCACTCATGTAAGCAATCCTGACCTATACCGTATACTGGAAGTTATACTACTCATTCGCAACACTCTCACCAAGTACTACTTCTGGCCATATGCCCTGACCTGGGTCACTAGCCGTTACGAATCGAATATTGACTATTTATTCTCATAATGCGATCATAATTTACTAATTTGTAGTCCTTGAGGAATTCAATGTCGGACTTCCCTCCTTAGGAGCAAAGCCATACCTTTGACATTTGGTGTAAATGAATCATTATGACTGGAGGACACTTCACGCCTTGTTTTTACCGACCTTATCCAAAACTAGTGGCGACATCACCAACCTTTTACACCTAGGTTACTGTCTACTTTGACATATCGTGATCAAATCCCAAATTCCGCAAACATTACTTAGTTCAACTGAAGCACTGCACCTAACTATGTTCTTTTGACCATAAGAGATTTCCATCGATTCACCTTCGATTTCTTACCCAGACGATATTCATGCGATGACCACATCCATAGGGTGACTAACATCACATCAGGATACATCTCTATCACCAACCCACTTGGTAGGACATGCCCATAACTAATTCGTTCATTTCTAAGGTTACTTTAACATATACTGTCCACACCCCAACATGACAATCGTGTTTCTATGCTACCCACCTTAGTCGCCGCTTGCAAGTCTCCACATGGCATCATCACTCTAACCTTGAATATATTTTCTAGTGTGTCTTGAAACCAATTATCACCACACCCGTACCAGTCATTCCATAACATCCGAGCATCACTTATAAGAGAATACCACTATCACCCTACCTTAGGGGTTACACCACCTATCGGTGCTGGTTGGAAGGCCATACGTGGCATGTACACTATTCGGCTGTTAATCTGTATCATCACCTGACCTCAGTACTATCATTACTAGAATGCTATTCCCTCTCCCTACCGGACTTAATTGGTTTGCTAAGAACACCAAACACATTTCATGTGAAAGCCCCAAATTTGAAGAGATTTCATCGTCTACATCTTTATCATCTTTATCATCTTTACTGCATTATTAAAACCTTTCGATACCCACATCGATATTACTTGGTGCTCACAAGGACACTAGTCTACGAGCTTCTAACCATAGTGCACCTAAATCCTCAAACACCTAAAAACATCAGAAAATTTGATATTTATCCTTAATAATGCCACATAAATTTTTTTCTTATGGGCACCTCCACATGCCTATGAACTAGCCACATACCAAGATTTCCTCTGCCCTAGCCCTTACCTCGGTGGCTAAAATGAGTTTCAATGCTTAGATATGAATCTTATATTATCCCAAACGGCTGTGACTATAAGTTATGTATAAATTATAATTATGGCTATCACCGATTATGGAAGAACACAGACATTGCCTGCAGTCTATAACCTCAAGGTTTTCCTTACCCAAATTCCTCGATGACTGTTCAAATTTTGCAATCGAATTTCCTTGATAGGAAAATATCACGCTATGTGTCAATTAATAAGTAAACACAAATCTTCTAATGTTGGTAGGATATGGATGCTGGGTATTGCCTATAAACACCAAGACCCTCACCACCGACGCCGCACAAGATCCAATTTCCCAATTCCACACTATAATCACCAAACTATAAATTAATAACATCTAGGGTTTTGGTAAGATAAGGGGCATTGGGTATCGACCAAGGGGAGGCTTATCCTAACAACGATGTAAGAAGTCATATTCTAGAACATCACAACTTAATTACTTAACACCAAGTCACCACGGTTATCTAGGTTCACTCCTAGGTTACCTGAATCATCAGGATTATCTAAATCCACATTACGGTCAAGGTATATAAATTGAGATGCACTAACCCAACTTTCCCCAACGAATGGACCTAGTACTTCCTTACCCATAACTAACACTTGTAATTACATTTACTGACCAACATTCCACTAAGGTGTTCAAATATAAGGATAACATTCTATCAACTAAGATTGACTTATCCTCTAACGTTGGACTAAATCAATTTATAAACTCATTGACATTATCATCAATCACAGTATTACCCCAAGGATCGAAATTGCCTAATTATCACACCGATATTGACCTCTTATATGTGTCACACCCAAGACTACATATAATTCGAGTCACAATTTGTGATTACATAATTATGACACTCTAACTATCAATCTCTACCATTGATTGTGCATAATTCGGGCCCACTTGTACCATGGGTGGCATTTCATTTTATCAACATCCCTCGTGCTTCTAATCCATTAAATTGTTAATGAAAGCACCTCACACTAACAACTACGACGTCACCATTATAGTCTTGCACCAATAAATTACTACCATTCTAATTAAAAATGCGTAAGCGATTAATAACTGTCTATCTAGTCATATGCCACTATGAATTAATATAATTTTTCGTGCTAGCCTCTTAGACTTTATCGTCGAGGACCCAAACTAAACCATCATTAAACAAGCATGATCGGCCCCAACAACACCGATATAGAAATATCCAATACCAACCTCACAACGTCACACCCGAAAGGAATCTTGAACCTAGAGCTATGATACCATTTGTAATGCCCCGACCTGGATTTATGGGTTACGCGTGAGTCAACGGTCTGACTCAAGCATTAGGTGTGAAGTGCAGTGAAATAACCTAAATAATATCGTTAGTTCAGTTTTATTTTAATTATCACTTCACTTGTTAGCATGCAATTCTAGTTTGAAGATAAACTACATGAGGGACCCATGGGGAGCACCCCGAAGTCCAAGTAAATAGAGATACCAACGTAAACATAAATATAATATACTTACATGTAAAACGCCCTCAAATTACGGAACTGCTCCCAACTTTCCATAACAAAGTGGGGATGTGTGCCTATGCCTAGTGGGATTTATACAACAATATAGAAACAAATGACATAAAGGAATACTCACACGCTATAACCACATGCATGCGAAAATATATAAATATCTACATATGTATACCTTTTAAATACACATGCCAATGCCTTAGCCATTTTATTTTTGAAAACCTTACTTGCCAAGATTAATAGACCTTAATCTCATTAAAGGTTTATATTATTCACATTTAGAAATTCCCACTTCATTTAACACAGCCGGTTCAACACTTAAAATCACTACACTTTATTTGATTCGACTCCATTCCTTTACCGGAATTTTACTTTTTTATTCATTTGACCATACTTTAGTATTTTCATTGAAAATCATCATTTCAACTTACACATTCATTGTGTTAGAAAATACTTATTTACTTTACGAAAATTCCCTCACAACACATTCTAGTGTAAAATATGGATTTAACAAGTTAGGTTTCTTAACCACCCATTTATCCACTTCGTTTAACCCTTTTCATTACTTTCTGGATAGTAATAGATTTATGCATTTACTTGCCCATTTTACCTTTATCGAAATATTAATATATTCATTCAAGTTAGGTTGTTTTAACACATTTACCACATAACCCATTTCTTGATATGTTCCATGTTTCATTTAATATTCTCAGAATCTTCCTATACTGCATACTTGCACGGGCTCTACATCGATGGCTATACGCACCATATGTTTGGGCCAGTGGTTTAGGGCTTTTCATTCAAGGGATTCGGGATCTTCTTTATTTATCCCGGTGTCATCCGAGTACCTTTAATGTGTTTTAATATTTTACAAATGCCCATAATATTTTCTATCCCTTTTTACTCGGCCGCAACTAAAACTCGAGGCTTTACCGCCCCAATTATTGTTACACTTGAAATTTACCATTTCATGTCCTTTATAATTTAAACTTGATTTTTATTCCAAAAATTATATTCATTTCGGATCACTTTGCGTAACACCCTTTCCAACATTTTTATTTCATAAAAATATTCTACTTTAAGTAAAATTTCCATTTTACCCATTTGTTCCCAAATCACACTTTTACTCCTTATTCACAAGTGATATTTTCACCCAAAACACTATTAAGTTTTACTTCTTAAGTGTTTTAAACCTTTAACACTTTTTTTATACTTGAAGTACATTCATCTTGATTGGAAACACTTTTAAACCTTTAATCCGTTATAATGCCACAAGGGTTAATATTTCACAACATTCATATTATTTTTTCCCATTAGTAAGTTACACTCACTAACCATTAGTAAGTTACACTCAGTAACCATTCCATGTTTTTCCATTAACACTTAATTAATACTTTTTACCGACATTCATATTATGTATTTCTTTATTCAGGAAATACACAAAAACTTAAAACTAGTTTTATAAGTAAATTACCATTTCTTTGATTTAACATGTAGTCTTCTAACTTTATGCACATTATTTTTTTTAGTCCTAATTACCCATAATTTGAACACTAAAATTCCAACCTTTATTAATTCTTGTTCGAACCCAAAAAAATCTTATTTAAACTTGTTTATACGTTTTATATCAAAATACTATAAGTTGATATGCAAGAGAAGATGGATTTTAAACCCAAAAATCTTACAGCATGGTTTAAACATATTTTTCATCAAAATTACTAGAAAATACACCATTTTCATAAAACAACAGCTTTCATTATTTCAAAAAGCTTGAAATAATTATTCACTCTTTATTTTTAACAAAATAATATTTTCCAACATTTTTATTCCATAAAAATGTTTATTATTTATTTTTCACTAAAAATACGCCAAAATGACAGTTCTTACATTTTTATTCCATAAAAATTATTATTTTAATATTTAATAGAAAACACACAATATAACACTACCTAGCATTTTTACTTCATAAAAATGTTTATTTTCAGATTATTAGGAAACACACTAAAATATTACTTTCAAACATTTTTGTTTCCATAAAATTATCTATTTTCAGATTACTAGGAACAAATCATTATTTCTCAGACTCCCACTCTTAATCATACACACAACAAGGCTATAATATTTATCAAATAGAGTAAAAAATATACTAAGAGTAGATTACCCACCTAAATAACTGTAACGATGGTGGTGATGATGGTGAAGATAGGTGACTCCCCCACTTCCAAAGGTGGCCCTAAATGGAGTCACAAAAATCTTCACCAAAATTCCACCGTGGAAGCTCCATAAAATCCCTCTGCGAAATCCCCCAACAACATATTTTTCCTCTTCTAGAATAATCCCATTTAAATACTCATAAAAAATCCTCCAATAATAGATCTGCATATATATTCGTAGATCTATTTTAACAAAATGGGTGAAGGGAGTATGCTATGGGTGAGAGGGATTTGTGAGCTCCCTTGAATACGAAAGGGTTGGACGTCTAGTTCCCCCCACATCTCTTTCTTATAATCCAACAAACGAGAGGTCCATTAAAATGAGGAAATCTTATCCCACCAACCATTTCTATATCAGGTATAAACAATCTCCCAATTCGACAACACACTAATCCAACAGGTGGTACGAAGACAACACTAAGGGTCCGTTTGATAGCACCAAAATTCCAAGGAAAATTCTCAAAAGTTGGAAAATTCTGGTATTTTTCAGCTTTTAGGCTTTTTGATAGCCTTAATTTGTCCTGGAATTTGTTTTCTATGTACAACACTCCTTAAGCACAATTTGCCACCCTAGTGTGGAATTCAATTCTTTGGGGGGGTCAGGTTTTTGTTCGCCACCTTTGGGTGGCAAATCACTTGAAACCAATTTTTTTTATAACTCTATATATTTCATAAATATATAAATATATATTGTTAATAAATATATAAATATATATATTTCGTATATTTTAATATATATTCGTATATTTTATATATTTTAGCACATATATGTATATTTCGTATATTTATATATATTTCATATATTTATATATTTCGTACATTTATATAATTTATATAATTCATATATTTTAATATATGTTTATATTTCGTAAATTTTGTATATTTCATATATTCCTTATATTTATTATATATTATTTACAAAATATATACATATATATTATGTATATGTATATTATATTCTGTATATATACATATATAATATACAGAATAATGTATATTATATATGTGTATATTCTATACAGAATAATGTATATTATATATGTGTATATTTTGTATATATATTCATATTGTATATGTATATTATATGTGTATATTATATTGTATATGTATATTATATATATGTATATATACAGACATATTATATTGTATACGTATATTATATATATGTATATATTCATAAATACATAATATATATGTATATATTCTGTAAATAATATATATTTAGTATATATATAATTTACATATATACAGAATATAATATTATGTATATATTCTGTAAATAATATATATTTAGTATATTCAGTATATAATATAATATATATTCATATATTTTGTAAATAATATATTATATTTTCATAGATTTTTTATATTAAATAGATTTTGTACATTTAATAATATTTTTATATTATTAAATGTACAAAATCTATTAAATGTACAAAATCTATGAAAATATAATATTTTATTTACGAAATATATTCATATATTAAATATATTATTAAATTATTATATTATTTGCGAAATATATATATTTCGTAAATTATTATTAATTTCTGGAAAAATATACAAAATACATGAATATTCCAGAAATTAATAATAATTTACGGAATGTATATATTCCGCAAATTATATTAATTTTCGGAATATATATATTCCGCAAATACTATAATATATATTCATATATTTTGTATATATGGAATATGTATATTTTGCAAATCATATAATATATATTCATATATTTTGTATATTTAATAATATATATTTATTATATATATATTCCGTAAACAAATTTTTCACTTTTATATCTATTTTCCAGCTTTTGCGTTTGATAGAAAATGTGAAAAATTGATGATTTTCCAACTTGTATCAAACAGACACAAGTTGGAAAATATTCATTTGCCTTGGAATTGTTTGCCCTGGAATCAAATGTCTTGGAATCATTTGCATTTTCCCAGTTTTCTATCAAACGGACCCTAAGTCATGTCTGATATACTACACTTACTTCTCCTTTTTGTTATAACATTTATGATCCTTGTCTTAACACAACATACGAAGGTTTTAAGTCCACCAATGAGAGAACGACAACACAAACTGACCGATAAAATTTGGAAGTGGTTGCTCGCCACTAGGTTATAGTTTGAGAGAGATAGAGGCGTCACTTGAGCTACACTTCATGTTGTTTGAGCGACCCACTTATCCTTCTTGATTTTCCGTTTTGCCCAAACTCAGTTTTTATAATCCTTGAGAAGGCTTGTGTAATTTATCTACTACTCATTAATGTAATTCATATATAAATCCACCTATAATTCCTTAATCCAATATTGTTTTCCCCATAATTCAATTTTTTACCTCCAAGTCCCTATTTTTACAATTAGTTCCTTCTCATATAAACTCCACATATAATTTAATTAATTTATCGGGGCGGGGTATTACATTGCCCCTAATTACTCTAGCTAAAATTTAGGAAACCGCCGGAAATCAAACCCTCAGAACCAAACCAAACCCTCATGATCGAACTCTTGAGGGTAAGAGAACTGGTTCGTTCCCAGAACCGAACGAACCGGTCTCTGGGTTTGGAAATTCTTTTTTAGCTTTCTTTTATTTCTTATTTGCAGTTTTGCCTCTCGTTCTTTTCTTCAACTTCAAATGGCCATTACTTCTTCATTGTAACTCAGATTGAGGCTCTGTTTCTTCTTATATTCTCATGAACTTGAGATATTTAACTTTCATGTTGTCTTCTTCTCTAATTTATGGATAAAAACTTATCATTTTCCCTCGACTTTCCTCTCTCACAAAGTTTTCATTGTTTTAGCTTTTCACCTCCGTCCAATTGCACGATACCTGTAAAACACATGAGAAATATACAAAAGACAAAACACTTGCTAAAAAGGCCAGTTGTGAAAATATGAGATAAATTTAGGGTAAGTGCGATGTTTGGCATCGTAAAAATATTGAAATTAGAGGTATTCGTATGTAATATTCGTACCAAATCAAACCACCTATCTTAGAACATTTCTAGTTTCGAGGAATGTAAAAGAATCAAATTAGGTTTTATGAATACCACCTACTAACTATGGGATATAATACCTTTTTTGTGAGCATGTGATTGTATTTAGCCTATGTAACAAGCCGTTAAACCCCTAGGTTACCCTAGTAAGATGAGTGGTGTCTTGTAAGGATTTGCAGTGAATTTACCCATAAAATTCATTTTGTACCACATGGTAAGACTCTAAGAAAATATCAAAATAATTAAATACCGCGTGATTTAAATTTCATAAAAATAATCACAACAAATTTTTATTTGATAAATCTCAATTCATAGTGTGTGCGTGTGTGTGAAGCCAAAAACTAATCGCTAACTTCCACCGATTGATCATTACATTACGTTTCGAAGATTCTCTTTGATTTAAGTTTTTACGGGATGCACTCATAAACGATTCACTCAGATAGTGGTCTTTTCTCTCCTTGTGTGTGAAATTAAGAGTAAATATAATAGACACGAGTTCACGCACACAAATTAGCAGACACAAATTTTTATGGTGAAATGATCTCATGAATAGGTTAAGGTCATTGGAAAGTGGGGAAAAATCATTCTTTATTCGCACCTTTTTGTTTCTTTATTTTTTGTGTGTTTTTAGCTCTCGAAGCGATGATTGATTTCGTTATTCGGACTCGGTTCGGACTTTTTTGGGCTAAGGTATTTTGGCTATTAATGGAAATTATTAAAAAAAATCGTAGTTGGAAAATTTTCTTATAAATGTCCATTGGCACTTTTTCGGGCTTTTGTTCATTTTCCTCCTTTTTTCCATTTTTAAAAAAAAAATCATTTCCTTTATATTTTTTCAACTTTTGTATATTTTTTTTATTTTTGTTTTATTTGAGCATTTTTCTATATTTTTTGCCCTTTTTTATGTACCATTTGGACTTAATTTCTATTTTTTTTAGTTTTTACAGGGCCGGACCAATTTGGATTTTTCAAGTTTATCAAACGAAAGGGACACTATTTTAGGCTCAAGTTGGCTTTCCAAAGTTGGATAATTTTTTTGGAATTTTTGTAGCTAATATTTTTAATGAACAAACGATGGCCTAACTTCATATGTACGAATTACTAATCAAATTACCATATGCGTTTCGACATTAATTTTTATTTTTGTTTATGAGACATTTTTAGGCGTGTTTTTAAAACAACATCTTCACTCGCTTCCCGTAACCGATTAAACAATGATTTAGAGATCATCGACGATTTTATCACTAAAGGAACTTTTGAATTATTTTAAACTCGGGTTGATTTAATTAGTCTGAAATGAGGGATAACACTAAAATCTCATAGGGTTAAAATCTTCATTTTAAATCAATTTTCACTCCATTTTCATATTAAATCAATTTTGGCTTAGTGCAATGGAATTTTTACAAAATGAGACTTGAAAAAAAACTTAATGATATTTTTAAGGATTTTTAATTCCTATTTTTATTTATTTTGAAAAATTATTTTTTGATTTTTTCCCCATTTATTTGGAGTTTTTGACATTTTCCAAATTTTTATGGCATTTTAAAATTTGTGAAGTTTTTAAAAGACGCACTTGTAGCCCCTGATAACTTAGACTTTGCATTGTCCACAATGTAAATGACTAATATCAAGTAAAGAAAAGAATAGAGTGCGAAATACGAAAACAAACAATATTTGAAATGCAGTAAGAACACAATATAACACAAACACAATTTTTCATCCATAACAAGAACGGATAATACATAGCCTCTTTGAAAGATAAAACAAGTACACAAAAGAAAACTATATTAAATGTGCATTCCTAAAGAATAAATCAACGGGAGGCGCTGGATGTATTAGGATCCCGTGCATATGATGGAACTTAGGAAGAAGTTGGGAGAATTCTAGGAAATGAGAGAATTTAAAGGTATGACAAATTGTGGAGGGGTGGGCTATTCATATGTAGGAAATGGTGAAAAAAGTGGGAAACTAAAAGGTGATTTTAGGGGGAATGGATGGGTTTTTGAAAAATGAAAAGCTTTAAATGTCGAGGGAGTGTTTTTGTATTAATTATCATGGTTGGAGGGAAGGGCAATGGTTTTAGGTGGAGGTATGTGAAAGGTTGGGAGGGAAAGGAGAAACCAAGGAGGTAAATTTGGATTTCCCCTTGAGAAAAGAGATCCGGTTCGCTCCAAGGGCCGAATCGATTTGGTCAGCAAACCGGTTCGCTCCAATGCCAAACCGGTTGGATTTTAATGTTTACCTTTTTTGAACCCCTTGCTCCGAGGGTTCGATTTTGGGACCTTACCCCTTCACCGAGGGATCGGTTTTCTGAACATATTTTTTTCCGCATTTTCTCATTTTCCTCCCAAATTTCAAGCTCCCTTTGGCACAGATGGTGGGTTTCCGAAATGTCTCTCGGGATTCAACCTAAATTCAATATTTTTTATTAAAAATAATTAGAATCACTGCGAAATCATTTGGCACTCTTGGGACGGGTCTTGAAATTAAAAAAAATCCACTCTCGCTAAAACATACACGAAACACTCCTAACCACCCGATGCACTCACATGAATCAAATATACAACTAATAATCACCCCATACATGTCAGGGGTGTGACGACTTCTCTCCCAACTCTAATAATCCCCATACTCAGGGTCTAACAATAGAATCGTCTCCATCTCCCCCATATCGTTTCAAAACTTAACTATTTTTAAAATCTTTTTAAATTTTTGAAAATTTTCTATTTTTTTTTTCAAATGTACCATCCTTATCCCCAAACCTAAATTTTACATTGTACTCAATTTATGCTCAACATAAAATTATGTACAAAGCATATAAAGTACAAAAGTAAACAAATGATATTCCCCATGATCTTCAATTTGTGTTACCAACTTCCAACCAAGCACAGTTTCCTTTCATCATAAATAAAAAATCTGAACAATTGGGAGTCAACCGAATAGAATAAGTATACACATGGAGGCACATATTGAATAAGGGGAATGAAATTATCGAGATGCACAGTCACATTATAGCATAAATGGTTGACTAAAATAGACTATCATATTGAAATTTTGAATGACACGCTAAGCTTAGGATTTACTTAGATTCGAGAATAATCGGGCTCTAAATCAGATGATACTCTAGTCATGTCCTCGATTTCATCCAGATACTCAAATGGCATGAGTGTACATGGTGGAAAAGGACAATGTGGTATGACAAAACATGCATCACTGGGTGGCAACATTCGAATAATTTTTTCCACCATCTCATTACTAATAGATAAAACATCACGTTTCAGCATATTCTCAAAAGGCTACGATTCATGTTCACAAAGAAGGAATTGATCTATCCTATCATTTTAGTCACTCTCATCTAAGTGCCAAAATGATTCCAATAACGATTGTAATTCAACAGTGAGATCCTCATCAATCGGGTCGAATACTTTCTCAAAATTTTCAAGACTCAGATCTAAAGACAAATCAGGTGGTCAAGCACATAGATCTGTTGTGCGACTACTCGTGGGGTCCCGACGTCGTTCACTTTTTTTAATGTATTTGACTTCATTATACTCTGAATACCCTCTCTTCTCCTTAACACTCGCCACTAAACACGCCTCTAGTGGATCCTCAAAATTAGTACCCTCAAAGTGCACTTATCTACACCCTTGATAAGATTTGCGTTGTGTAGATCATCCTCATCAGCCATTTTCTTAGTGATGTTGAAGATATTCATTTCAAACTTCATATTCCAAAATGTTAGTTGCATTTTCCAATTACGCATCTAGATCAATGCATTAGCCATAGCTAGGAAATGGCAACCAATAATGACAGGAACATGATGGCTTGATGGGGGAGGAGGACTCTGTGTCCTAAATGACAAAATCTACCAAAAAATAGAATGTGTCAACTTGGAAGACCACGTCCTCAATTACCCCACGAGGAACCTTCACGAAATGATCCGCATGTTGGAGAGTGACTTTTGTGGTCTTAAGATATCCCAAATCGAGCATTTTATAGATTGAATAGGGTAGAATATTAACACTCGCCCCTAAATTTAATAAAGCTCTCTGTATATTACAATCTCCAATGATGCACGAGATGGTGGGGGATCCTGAATCTTTGTACTTTGGTGGGAGGTCCATCAAAATTATCGAGCTAACAATTTGGGCAAGAAAAACCTTTTTATTCACCTTTAACTTTCGTTTAACCATAAGCAAGTCCTTTAAGAACTTAAAATACGTGAAATTTTCTTTACAACCTCGAGAAATGGTAGGTTTAGCTTTATTTTCTTAATCACCTCTAAAATATCATCACAGGAGGACCTTTTAAGAAGAGGGACCAAATGTTGAGGTTATGGTGAAACTTTAAGAGGTTTTACTACCATTTCAGGCCTAACAGTGTCTTCTTTATCACTCTCATCCAAAGGGGCATATTTGGTCACTTGCGCGCTGGGTGAAATCTCATTGTCTTTTGGTATGTCTTATAGAGGAAGTGACAAGTCAAAAACACTTCCACTATGTAGAGTGTTTACTACTTTACATTGTTCTTGAATTCATCGAGACTAAAGATTACACAGTTTTGACCTTGGGGAGGTCGTTGGCATTGGGTAGGAAACTTCCCCTTCTCTTGAAAACTTAAAAAGGGTTGCAACCTAAATAGCGAAGCTTTTAGGTCTACAAAATTTAAGCATTTTGGGCATTGATCACTAATTGAGTTTTCATAAATTTGGAAAGAGTGTCCTTGAGACTTTTCCATTGTGGGATCACATAAGGAGCGATAGGAGGCGCTTGCATTAGTGGTGTGTGTAGGAAAGGAGGGGGTGGTAACAGTTATTGGGAAATATGTTGATTTGGACTCAACGATGCATTTGGTTTCCCAAAATTTAAACCGGGATGGTTTTGCCACGAGGGATTATAAGAGTTCTCGTAAGGAGAATTAAAATTCTGTTTATAAGCTCCCACTTCTTCATCTTACTCTTAACTCATAATATTGTGGCTGAGAATTGTTGGACATTCCCTCGTTAAATGTCCAGGATAAAAAATAACACAAATCTCCTCCTTTAAATCTTGATATGGGCCAGATGTATCTCTCCCCCGAGCTTGTGCCACATCTTTTAGCTGTTTGGCTAATTGATTCATTTGAAGATTCAGCTCAGCTTCCTTATCCAATTGGTAGAGTCTGAACACAGAAGGAGATGTAGATGTGATTCTATCCTTAGGTTGGGTGTTCGGATATGATGTGTCCCAATACTGAGTAACCTCGGTGATATAATTAAAGTGGGCCTCCACATCGTCTGCATCTAAACTGAATAACTCTCCAGGACACATTGTTTGAACAAGGCTTTGTGTAAGCCCATAATATAAGAAGGATATGAGTCTCCACTTATCAAAACCGTGATGTGGGCACATGTTAACCAACTAGTTAAACCTATCCCAACACCTATCCCACGCAATAATCGATCGACGAATTAATTATAGGGAATGATAAATTTATCGACACGTATAATGAATCCTCAAGCACTCCGGTTGCTTTCAATAAATGGATTTAAGAGGCCTACAATACTATTCTCAGTTAACGTATCAAAAACAAAGAATTAATTATTTAATTATGTTGAATTTTACATTTACATTGAAAACTCTAGTTTGGGTTCATGTTCCTCAATCCGTAAATAACTTAGCTAGACATGAATTTGAATTATTCTCTAACTATCATCATCATGCAAGTGTTCATAATTAAATAACAAGAGTAAAGAGATGAAAATTTAATACTAGGTATGAAGAAACTAATATTCAATAATAAAGCATCACACCAATGGAAGATGTCCATAAAATTGCAAAACTTCAATAAATTTGATGCATAAAGGTCCATGCTTTGTTCTCTAATGATTATTGGTTCATTACCTGTATAATAAAGTGTAATATATTGATATTAAGACTGCTAATTGACTTATACAAGTGTAAAAACTCAACCAAAGAAGTAAATATTGACCTAAATACTCTAGCTAAAATGTAGGAAAAAACAAATTATGCTGAAATCGGAACCCTGAGAACCAAATCGAATCCTTAGGATCTAACCCTCAAGGATAAGAGAACCAATTCACTTCTAGAACCGAACGGGTTCAGTCTCTGGGGTTGGAAATTCTTCTTTATCTTGTTTTTTTTTTATTTGCAGTTTGCCTCTCGGACTTTTCTTCAACTTCAAATGGCCATAACTTCTTCATCGTAACTCTTATTGAGGAATGGTTTTTATATTCTCATGAACTTGAGATCTTTAACTTTGATATTAGCTTCTTCTTCGTGTTCTGGATGGAAATTTACCATTTTCACTTGACTTTCCTTTCTCAAAAAGTTTTGATTGTTTCGACTTTTCTCTTCCGTCCAATTGCACGATTTATCTGGAAAACACATGAGAAATATACGAAACACAAAATACTTTCCAAAAAGGTCAGTTGAAATAAATATGAGATAAATTCGGGATAAATGTGATGTTTGGGACCATAAAAATATCCAAATTAGAGGGATTAGTATGTAATTTTCAAACCGAATCAGTTATCCCCTTGCTCATGGCAATCACGACGAACAGGAGGGTCAATAACTAACCCTTACATATTAAAAGGTTAGATAAGAGATTCGTAAGTATTACCAATCCTCCTTTGATCATTATCATCCTCAAGTGGATAAAACGATCATCATTAATGATCTTAAACGATCCAACCAGACCTCAAGGCTCATTAATAACTATGAGAAGCACCTTTAAGATGAAAGGTCTACCAGAAGGCTCTAGCAGGAGAAGAACATCGCACTCCAGCGATGCCTAGAGAAGCTAGATAAGGAATATCACAAAGAGAAGTACAAGAGTGGATATCTCTCACAAACTCTTATCCCTCAAGCAAGCAGAGCACGTAGCAGGGGAAGGATTAGTCAGCTATAAAAGCAATCACTACACCAAAATGGATAAATTAGCACCCTTCCAGCGCTTAACCTTGTCATGGTCAATGACCATGACAACAAACATGCGTTTTGTGTCATGGTCATTGACCATGATAAGGCCATGACAAAGGATTGTCACGGTCATTAACCGTGACAAGCCCTGTGACAAATAGAATTGTCACGGACTTGTCACGGTTATTGACCGTGACAATACTTATAATATTATCACGGTCAATAACCGTGACACGACGGTGACAAATATCGCAGCAAAAAAATCCTTTCCCTTCTTTTTCCCCCCGTCATTTCTTCCCTCCTTTTCTCTCTCTCTCTCTCTCTCTACGTCGCGTTCTCTTTCTCTCTCACTTTCAGGTTACTCTCTCTCTCTCTCTCTCTCTCTCTCTCTCTTCCATTTATATATATATGATTGCGTGTATATATATATATATGTGTGTGTGTGTGTGTATATATGTGTGTGTGTATATGAGTGTGTGGTGGGTGGGGATGGGGGTGGGGCAGGGTAGGGGGCTGTGCATGTGTGTGTGTGTGGTGGGTGTGGTGGGGGGTGGGGCAGGGTGAGAGTGGGTCATGGGGTAGGGTGGGGGGAGGGGTAAGGTGGGAGTGTTTATACATATGTATTATTTTGTGTGTTTTGTGTGTGTGTTTATACATATATATTATTTTGATAATGAGTTGTTATATTTTAATTCCCATCCAACTCTCGAGTGTGTTTTACCATTGAGTCATGATGAGATAGTTGATCGATTACTTGGCATAAAATTGAGGCATACTAGAGTTCGTGAGGAACCAAAGACAACTATATAAAACACACACACACACACACATTATATAACATTTGTGTAATGTATAATTCTTGTCCAAAACAATAATTTCATATTAGAGGAATGAGTTTTACAATTGAAATCAACTTAGTCCAACTCCATACTTCTTTTCCCACCCCATGTAATTGCTAAAAATAAACATGAGTATTATCCATTTTAAGGAAGGATGAAGTTTATCTCTATATGGAAAATCTTATAAAAGCATATAATTTTTATGTTTAACTATGGGTATTCTAAGTCATTTATGTCCTTTAAATTAATCGAGTAGTAACATCCTCAAATGTATAATAATGAATGATGATGGGACGAAGTTCGCTGAAGTCTGGTAGATACATAATTATGTGAAGCTTTGTCGAAATGTGTAACGCCCCGACTTGGATTTGGGCTACCGTTGGGTAAAACCGGAGTCTAGGTGTTAAGGGTGGAGGGGGAATATTAAATTTTATTATATAGGGAAAGCCTTCAATTTGAAGCATTTTATAAGAAATATAAGGTAATTAACAAATTTTCATTTATGGAAAAGACTTTCACTTTTAAGGAAATTAATTAATTAGCAATATTTATTTAGAAAAAATTCCATTAAATCCAACAATGCTAATAATAAGGAAATATACCATGCAACTCCTGTATTATTACAATAAATGGGCCACGGCCCGAATAATTTTTTTTTTCAAATTGCCACAAATTTAAATGTCCTCAAACACAATTTTTAAAATGTCATGGTAGAACTCTAACAACGATTCTAACCCTCGAAAGCCTTACCAACATCCTTGCTTCCGTCCCTACCGGAAGCACCTGGGGATGGGTTTTTTTAACATAAAAAGTAGAGGTGAACAAAGAGCTCGGCAAGTTGAGAAATACTAAAAAATATATTTTTTTATGTGTGTGTGTGTGTGTGTGTGTATGTGTGTGTGGTGGGTGGGGCAGGGTGGGGGGGGGGGGGCTGTGCATGCGTGTGTGTATATATGTGTGTGCGTGTGTGGTGGGTGGGGGGTGGGGATGTTTCACTCTTGTGCATATTAACAGTAACAATTCATTTTTAATTGTAGTAATTGTAAATATTTGCATGTCCTCTTTTAATTCATTTTGATATGTACTAATAACATTTTTTTTACAACAAATGTCTCCTTCAGGTATTAAGGCGAGGATGCTGATGCTGGTTATGATGATGTCGTATGGACTCGGTGGTAGAGGAGGCGACGAGGGCTCTTCGGCCCCTAGTCTCCCCAAATATGGAAAATTGGGGATGCCCATCGAGAACAAGTCGGGGCTATTAGCGAGATCCCTCGAGCTGGTAAAGACGATCATCGGTACGGGGTACATTAGTTGGAAGGAGGTTCCATATGAGCTCAAGTTAGCTGTTTGGTGGCACTACAAGTAATATATTTATATTTATGTTTATTTGAATATTTCAATTTCAATTTCAATTTCGCTTTCAATTTCATTTTATATTTATATTTATATTTATATTTATTTGAAACTAACATTGTATTTGTTGGACAGGAACAATTCAACCTGGATCCAAAGCTACGCGATTCCGTCTTGGAGCAGTTGAGGGAGAAACACAAGACGTTACAATTATGTGGTTCGATACTTATGTGGCTCTTCGAACGAAGAAGGGGAAGGATAAGGAGGTGTCCCCAAGCATCGCGGCCACGATTGTAAGTAATCCGACAGTTTACTTTTTGTTAATTACGTTATAATTTTTAATTTACTTATTTTACTAATCATGTGCTTCTTGTCTTTTCAGGAAAAGCTTAAGGAAGTGAATGAGTCGCATTCTGATGCCGACAAGGCATCTTTGTCCACAGATGCACTCACCCAAGTTCTTGGCTCTGATCGCAAGGGGAGGATAAGGGGGGTGAGCTCGTGGGTGTCCAAATCTAGGATCATCGGATTTGAGATGAGAGATACCGGGTTGGGTCGAACGGTGGATTCACATGATTCAAAGTTATCCCATTTGGAGGCGATGGTCCAGGATATGTAATCATTCGTGAAGCATTCGTTAGGCGAAAATCGTAAGGGTAAAGGGAGAGGAGAAGGCGGTGTGGGAGGATGAGGACGAGGACGAGGATGTGGACCTCGCTGCTTCATCGTCGAGACGTGCGGACTTTGATGATCCACTTCCCTATTTGTCTCCCTTCAACAGACCGATGTCGACACTTGGTTGGCCGAGCGTGTTTCTACTGGACATATTTGATGGTCAGTGGAAGGTCGGGGGTTGAGGGACCCAAATATCATCTAGGGTGAACTAGTTCATGGACGTGAGCTTCAAGACATCGAGTCCAGGGTGCTCATCATGCATGTGATGCCCGGGAAAGAAAACTCTCAATTATGGTTGCGCGAATAATGCGACACGACGTATATTAGTGGATGTGTTAATTCGTATATCATGGGGCCTACTCACCTCCTCAGCGTTAACCATACCCCATACATTTTGTGATATTGATTTAAGTTTGAATTGAATTGTTTTAAATTATTACATTTGAATTATATATGGATTATATGGTGATGCATATTCTCTCTATTTTAAATGTATATTAGCATTATCTCTATTTTATTTGGATATATGATGTTTGAAAAGGTACAATGTTGCTATAATAGGTACAAATATACTACTGGGTAGTGGCAGTGGCCATACTGCCTAGCAGAATTTTTTTCAATTCTTCCCAGAATATCATGGTCATTGACTCTGATAAGTCCTTGACAAAGAAACTTGTCACGGACTTGTCACGGTTAATGTCCATGACAATTTTTTAAAGAATGTCATGGGCTTGTCACGGTCCTTAACCGTGACAAATATTGTCGCGATCAAGGAGACACGACCGTGACAATTCTAACGAACTTGTCACGGTCAATGATCGTGACAAAAAAATTTATCTCGCCCGGAATTATCACGGTCATTGACCTTGACAAGCTGAATTTGTTAAGGTCAATGACCGTAACAATTCGACAAATTTGGTGTAGTGAATGTTTTGCTCTCCTATGGTTCGATGATCGTTAAAGAGATATGGAGATCTATGACTTTGTCAAAAGGGAGGTAGAGAGACCCCCAGTCCTTTAAGGGGATCAAACTACCAAGTATCTCGCCAAAAGAGCCCTCGTTTGTCAGATATAATCACCTTTTGACCAATACATTGAAGAGTTTGAGCCGCCCAAGAAGTTTTCCCCCCCAAGATTCAAGATTTATGATAGGAAGACTGATACCGATCATGCCAGGTAATATCTCAAGATGATGACGTTCTGGAACACTAACAAAGGATTACTGTGCCAAATATTTCCCTCCAGACTTTGAGACACTGCCCAAAAATGGTTTGAAAAGCTACCTCACCGACCGATAGCCTCCTTCAAGCAACTGCTAGAGTACTTCACAACCAGATTCAGTAATATCAGTACCCATCCTAAGAAGATGGATTCACTTTTGATGATGAATAAAACCCCAAGAAACACTTCGTGAGTATGCTAGAATGTACTGGGAGGTGTATAATGAGGAAGAGGACTTTATTGATCAAGTCGTGGTGGCATCCTTCAAAATTGGTCTGCCAAGTTGTTCCATGCTCTACTAATCCCTCACAAAGAGGGAGGCCATCAAAATCAATGACCTTATGGCAAGGGTTAAAAATTACACCATGGTTGAGGATACGGTGGCCGTATTTAGTCAGGACGATCAGTGATAAAAGCATTCCAAAAATAGGGATAAGGAGGGTGCAAATAAGAAAGTAGGGAGAAGGAAAAATAAGAAGCTGAAAGGGGCCGAGAAAAAGGATCTAAAAAAATCATTCTAGAAAGTTAACATGGCGTTATCTGAACCAATCTAAATGATCTTCTATAAGATCAAAGGTCGGTAATATTTCAAATAGCGAGAAGATGTTCAGCGATCTGAAGAAGATGTACTAAGCACTAAAATGTGCATACCATAAATGATATGCCAAAATGTACCCTCGTCTGGGATGAGGGTTATCTCAGCCTTAGACGATGGAGCAAGTGAACTAGATTACCAAGTTTATGGGGTTATACCAGAGACTAGGTTCGGCCTAGATAACCCTCTAAGTCCCAAGAAACAGTTTGGGTGCCTGGTCCAGCCTGGACCCTCGGCCTACCTGAAGTCTTGGCTCGGCCCCACAAAAGAATTTGGCCAACCCTATCCACACACCGTAAAATCCATTATATAGAGCCTCGTGAAGGCTAGCCTTGACCTCGGCCTCTGAGTGTGAGCCGAGGGTGACATCAGCACAGCGCGTGAATTACGAGACACGTGGATCAGTGCACGTGGGACATATACTCCACACGATAAAAATCGTTATAATCGGATCATTCCCTCATGTGGGTGAATATTTGGACATCATACTCTACATGTATTGCAGCCATGTGTCACCACTATAGAGGCTAAGAGCAACACGTTCATGCATACTACATGCTTTGGGGGAGGACATCGTACCCCTTAAGCACTATATAAACCTTTTATCTTTTACATTGTGGTGAGATCTCGTTATTCACAACCCTAGCAGAACTCTATCAAAATATACAAAAGAGAGAGAAAAGGTTGAGTGTTGTATTTGCAGACCATTAATGTTGTACTTATAGTGAAAACCACCATTCACACTGCATAGTGGATGTAGGCTCCAGCCAAACCACTTATATTTGGTATCATTTTCTTCTTTGCCTCATCTCCTTATCTCTATACATTCACATCTTCTATACACCATTGTTTTCTGGTTTGAGCTGACATACATCTTGACCTGGTGATACCATTTCTGGTATCATCAAAAAATATTACAGTCACAAGAACAAAAACTGCAAGGCACTCAAGTCCCACCTCAAGCAACTGGTTCAGGATGGGCACCTAAATTACTTAATAGAAAACGTAAGTTGCAATGCATCCTGTATGCGCTAGAGGATAGGAAAAGTCCTGGATGATGACATGGGACACGAATTTAAGGTAATCCCTTCGGCCCATGATCGGACAACATCTTCGATGAATGTTTGGGTCATGAATTTGCGATGATTCATGGTGCATCAAGGCCAAACCAAATCAAGGGGAAGGCCTTATGATGGAAGTTAAAAGTTTCACAACAATCATGGAAGACTTTCAGATCAACCCGGGCAAGCCCATTACTGGTGAAGATATTGATTATATGAAGCATATTATTTTCATAGATGATTATTTGGTCGGAGTAAGGAATACCCATCATGACGCTCTTATTATCACTCTCAGAGTAGCTAATTGAGATGTGGACAAACTATTGGTGGATTAAGGGAGATCCTCTAAAGTCATATACCTCAAGATGTTTAATTAATTGAACTTATTTATAGAAGACCTGCAAAAAACCACTATTTTTTATCGGATTTACAAGAAGGATGACCTTGCCCTGGGAAACGTTGTTATCCCTGTCCGAGCAGGAGAGATCTCTAAGATTATTGAGTTCCTCATAGTGTGTATATACTCCCCATATAATGTTATCCTCGGTAGAGGGTGGCTTCACGCCATCATGGCTACACCATCTACCCACCACCAAAAGATATAATGCATCACTAATAAGTGAGTTATAGAGATACGAGGAAACCAAGACTTATCGAAAAGATGCTTCATAACTGTTATCCAACCTAAGAAGGAAAACAAGAAGGAAAAAGTCATAGAGTCAGAGGAAGCATCCATACCGTCAAAATAATAATAAAATTAAAGGCGACCTGATATTAAGGAAACTAGAATTGCCCTTGTCGTTTGTGTTATGGAACCCCTTCAAGAGATAGAGTTTGATGAAAATTAAACTGTAAAGAAGTTCCTAATTGGTAATTCACTCGCGAAGAAAAGAATAAAGAAGTACCTTATCGGCAATTCCTTTCACCCTCAAACTGCAGGTCCAACTTTGAACATTGACCTAGAGGCCACTAAGCGCTTTGGATCTCTGTTTGACTTTGGTTAACTCTCAAACTCAAGAGTAGATCGTTACACTTTCATAGGGATCTGAATTCCCTTTTCAATGGTCCATATTGTGCACAAATTGGCCTGATGGTTCGCGCATATTTGCCTTTTCACTCCAAAACCTTGACCCAGAGGCTTCCGAATGCTTTCGAGAACCATTTGACATTGGTGAGCCCTTCAACTTGAGCTTAGCTTACTGTATTTTCATAGGGTTCTAAATATATTTTCCAACGGTTCATACCATGCGTGAATCGACCTTATGGTTCGTGCGTACTTGCCTTTTATACTCCAAAACCTTTGCCCAAAGTTTGTTAGATGCTTTCGAGTTCTGTTTGATTTTGTTCAGCCCTCCAATCGGAGCATAGCTCATTGTACTTTCATATCTATCTAAAACACTTTCCAGCGGTCCATACCATGCGCAAATCAGATGTATAGTTCGCGCGTACTTGTCTTTTTACAACGAGAACCCTCGTACGTAGACCACCGAGCGCTTTCGAGTCCTATTTGACTTCGATCAACTCTCGAAACTGAGAGTGGCCCGATATATTTTCATAGGGTTCTGAATACCCTTTCCAATGTCCTACACATGTGTAATTCATAATTACGATTTGCATTTTATGCTCATTTTTTGAAAAATTCCTTTTTAGACTACCTATAGGCACCCTAGACCATTTGCTTATAAGCAGAAGGGTATTTACTTTACCAGCAAGCTAGCGTTATGCCAATAGGTAGGATAGGACCTATGTCGATCGACAAACCTCCTAACCTTAATTTTTTATCCTTAAGGAGGCCATGACCTCATTTGCAAAGACCCCTTTTCAGCAATCAGAACATTCTCTGCCTTGAAATTATTGCCCCATTATCCTAAAAATTTGATTTTCCAAACATTCTATCCACTTTTCCAACATCACTTCCACCCTAACTTTTGCCACCCATTTTACTTTTAATCCAGCACCATTCAACCACCATAAAAATCACCCCACACCACTTCAAAATTAGTGGCAAAGTTCTATAGGAGGTCTACTTCTACCCTTTTTAAATCTCATTTAATTAGTGTTATTCAATTACTTTTTCCTTCGCTTTTGAATTTTTTTTCTTTATTTCACGTTATCACCTCAACTAATGTATTTTTTTTTATTATTAGTACACATAAAACATATTATCACAAACCCTAAAGTATAATTTCCCCACCTTTTTCACACTCTCTACATTGTGCACTTTTATTTTAACAAACTAAGGGAAATTATAATTTCGGGTTCATGGGTTAAACCTCACCCTAGCTTGTTATCGAACTACATGGACTTTGAAGCCCTTTTTGGCTACATAGGCGTCTCTAGTCATTCTCGAGATTCGAGTCCTCTTGGCTTATTTCGTTACTTTACTTGTTCTCACATTTAGTAGTATTGCGTGTGTGCGTGTGTGTGTGTGTCTATGTGTGTATATACCCCCTTGGGATTTTGTCAAACATGCATATTCAGTTGCTTATAGTGAATCGTGATCCGATGATTACTCACATCATATTTTCATCTTCTTTTATTATATTTTCTTTTTTATGATCCCGTCAGGCATCCATATACACTTTCCCATAGTGGATTATGGTCCGGTGTATTGCACATATCGTATCCTTCTTTTTGTCATATTTTTACCAACTCCGTTAGACATGCATATTCCATTCTTCGCTATGGATTATGATCCATTGAGTTGCTTATATTTTAGCTACCTTGTCATATTATTTTCTTTCCTTTTATAGTCCTTAGAATGACTCGTCTTTGTCCTTGCCATGACGTGAGTATGATGATTTATTTTTCTCACCTATTTTCACATCACACATATTATACACATGAGTTTCATTTTTAGAAAAAGGAGAATATTATTATATCCCGTGAGGGACTGAAAGGGAAGAATGGGTGCCTAACACCATCCCATTCCATAACTTAATCCTCGAACACTGGATCTATTTTGTTTCGTATTCATCAATTTATTTTTTATGCCATTTTTGGGGGCAACAAAATCTTTTGCCTGTTTTGAGGAAAATAGGATGGCGACTGCATTTTCTATATTTGTATCTTCTTTTGACAATGACCGATTTATATCCGTGGGAGCCCCCAAAAATCGTGCGAGTGAAAGAAAGAGGACCTCCCTCCTTGATCCCTGGATGCACCGAGAGTTTTTTCCTCCTTTTAAGGTGATCTCGTGCCGGAGTAATACCGGATGGCCACAGTAGTGACTCCACTAGGGACATTTATTTTTAGAGGACTATACTTTATTTCACATGGGATTTATCTCCATTTTCTCTATTTCATTACTCGTGTATATGTCCCTCCACTTGTATATTCTTCTTACTCTTATACTTACATGTTGTATATATGCCTTGCTCATATCATGACGTTTATATCTTTCTCTCTACTATTGCTCTCTTCCTCATTACATGTATATACTGACTTTTCTATCACATGCCTCACATTTTATTCACTTAAACATAGTTACCATGTTCACTCCACTTAGTCACCTTTACACATGCACCATATCACTTGTATATATCCATGATTAGTCTCACTAGCACACTCATAGATTTTTCTCACTTGTATATATCCACATAATTTCCTCACTTATACATATTCCCATGTCACTCTCATTTTTCACATACCTTCTACTCACTTGTGTATATTCGCATGCCTCACAGTTTGTATATACTATCACACTTTGTATATGATCCATGCTTTATGTACATACTTTCTAGTTTTACTCTCTATATTTATCCCCCTTATCCCATGCTACTCGTGTATGTTTCATTCTCAACCTCATAATATTAGTATTTCCCTTTCTTAGCATACATACAACTCTCCATAAAATACTAATTAACTCATGCATTCTTGCATACTACGTCACCTAAGAATTACACTTTTACTAAAAATTTCTCTCGTACCGGGGAAATTATTTCATGATGAGTTTTGATCATGCGGGGAACTGTTAACCTAAGCGATATGATTCCCACCTTCCATTGTCCTAGTACCTTCGACGTATATCAAACGGTTCCCTATCATCCTACCTCTTGACTGAACTCACGATAGGAGGTATATAGCAGGGAACTCTTTCAAGTACGTTGAGTATATCGAATTATCTCTCATGCTTACCATCTTGAAGAGGTATATTATGAGTCAAATACTCATACGATCAAGTATATCAAATGTCTTTTCCACAATTATCAATGAATGATTTCCCTTATAGGCAAGAGGTATATCTTGGAAGTCATGCCAAAGGGGGAACCTTTACACTAACCTCCCAAATGCATTAACCTCATATAGGGGCCTGCCCTAGGATACCCATACCTAGTTTAATGATTTTAACAGGAAACTCTGCCAAAAGTTTGGGTCACCTTACTACCCGAATTTTTGTTCTATTTCACTAATTTTATAAAATATAACCTTATTCATTAGTGTGGAAAAATTTAAAAATGTGTTTTGCATCGTATACCCCATCTTTTCACAGACTCTGGTCCTATCCAGCATTTCACTTGCACCCTAGGAAGAACATAATACAAGTGAAAACTAATAATAATAACTACGCTGGGGAGTTTACTTTTCTCTATTTTTTTACCCAAAAGTATTTTTCAATATATCAAAAATATTTCTCCCTTTTACAGAATACCAAAAATATTTTCTCTCTTTTTCAAAAAATATAATATAAAAACATTAATTTTCCAGTAGAATAAACACAAAAAACCTTTTCCCTCTTAGGTGCGATCGCATACCCTAGTTTTGGCCTAGATTTATTTTCTCAGATTCTCCATCAAGCTTCCTTGTAGTTCCACCACTTCCTTTGCTACTTTTATAAAATTTGATCAGTCCTTCCGAAGAATATTTATGGGGATCATTAACCAGAATACAAATGTCCAGATAGATCGGATGACAGTCCTTCCTTAGCTCAGTGCTACGATCGATAATCTTCTGGCAGGGGTCCAAGAGATGAAGTAAAATAGGGTTTAGACTCCAAAAGTTCCCGATCATGCATTATCTTCCCCCATGCCATGGGTCCACAAGATCTAGAACCGATGTGGGTTCTAGAGGAGTAATAATATATCCAGCGTGCCCCACCTGCTAATGGGCTGGCAATAGCTCAGCTATCGATACCAAATCTTTCCAAATCGGGGGTAATCTTCCAGTGCCTATTCCTAGCAATCCTAAAAAAGTAGAATTGAATAAGGTCAAAGAAGACCTCAGGTTGTTGTTTAAAAAATTTGACTAAGTCAAAATCTCGAGTAACTATGTGGATTCTACCCACATGTCTCTCTATCCTAAAGATTGATTGCCAATGAAGTTTAAAACTCCAGATATCAAAAGGTTTGGAGGAAACAAGCCTCCAATCATATACCTATGTAGCTACCACCATGCTATGACTCTCCTCGGAACATCAGAAGAGATAATGGCACAGGTGTTCCAACAAACTCTCAAAGAAAGTGCCCTCTGATGAATCCTACCACTAGAGGCATCCAAAATTCGAAGTCGGTAGGATGTGTCCCTATAATTCATGACCCAATACAAGTGCAATGAGGAGTTAAATGTCCCCTTCAAAGACCTTGAGATACTCAAGAAGAACTCGCGAATTAGTTAGCAGTTTTATTGGATGATAGAGGGAGAAGGCCGCCTTCATGACAAATAGACCGTCCGAAGAATAATAGGTGAGTATTACGAAAAACAACTTCATGGAAAATATCAAAACCATGATGGGAAGATAGTAGTATACCCATTTTAAAGCCCTTCGGGGGTCAGGGTGTAAAAAGAGTGCGCCATACTGATTAAATCGAATTTGCGAATTTCGAAGTTAACCATATTTAACCAATGTCATTTTTTATTCCAATTAATTCAACCCCTAAAAATGCAACTACGTGTGTTTGTGTGCCAAACCATCACAAATAAAATTGCTAACTCATAGATTTTAGGAAAAATCCCTTTCGGGCAAAACCTTTATTTCACTATAAAATAGTAAATCACAACTTACAAAGATTATAATGAAATCTGAAATGATTACTCCTCGAAACAATTACATAGTCTAGAGTCAATAATGGAACAACCGCAGTAATCCACATGAACACGCAATCTAATTTAGCCAGGAACACCCTCGAGCACTCCTAATCGATATGCAGTTGTCAACCGTAGAGATAAAAATCCAGAAAGAAATAACTTCACCAAAGTTGTATCTTGGGTTCCAAAACAATTCACATAAATATTGGGACGTTTTGTGGATTCAAAACAAAACAAAAACTCTCAAAAGTGAGAAGACAAATGATTTCGCAAAGCGGTTTTCATAAAAAAAAATTCTCAGGTTTTCTTAAAAAAAATAAAGCTGATTAACACGCTATTTATAGAAACGTTAAGTCGACAAATTGCTTGAACAAAAAGGTGCGTTGCTCGAACGAGTAACAGATGTCGCTTGAATCACTTCGTACGACAGCTTCACGCGACATAGGCGTGTCGCTTGAACGCCCCTTGATGTCGCTCGAATGACTGTTCCAAAAAATGAATTTTTTTAATTTCGTCAAATAACTCCGCCTCAGCACTTAAAAAAATATTTTTGGCGAAAAAATCCACTCCAAAACTTAGAAAATATATTAGCAAATTTATCCTAAGACTCTAAGTGAAATGCTAAGGTACTAAAACACAACCTTTCCAAAATTAATCTCGTGGAGGCTTCAATGTTGAAGAACTTTGATATTCGGATCCATCTTGACGCATGATTGATGTTGAATAGGTCTTCTATGGTTGTAGAAGTATACAACATACAATAATGTAATACAAACAATAAAATAATGTCCTTACAAATCCCCCCCTATGTCTCTGTTGGTACAAAATAAAAATATCTGAATTATCAAACTAAAATGCCTATACAAATATAATACCCTTCCATGAACCCAAAACTGAAAAGGTACTAAACATTCAAGTCTAAAACTTTTCTATAAAATCTTCAACTTCAAATGTTTAAACTTTTCTCATCAGGGTGTGCAACATATTATCTTCAACCTTTGTACCTATAGACATGAGACAAAGAAAATACCGTAGTGACGCATCGAGTTTGAAATGATATAAGAATAAATCACTCAAAAATCAAATCTCCCCCATAATGCAAAAACTCCCCCATAATTCGTTAAATCTCTCCCTTTTTATTTTTTCGAAATAGACAAGGAAACAAATAAACATGGAGTGTCACGACAAATTTTCATACCAAACATGGATCAAACTATGCTAATGCAAAAGAGTAATCCAAAAACATCAACAAACTATTTTAGATTTTATAATTTTTCATACAAAAAAAGAAAAAATAATTTTACAAAAATCACACACCATGAATTTTACACTAAAACGACCAAATCATGGAAACAGATTGAATGGGTGTGAACATATTTGATAGAAATCAATACAATCACGCATAACATATGTGCACGATGAATATGTGTACTCCTAATGAATGAATCTCAAAATCATCCTTAGTTGGCGAAAAATGTGAATTTAGATGACATCGTCTTAATCAAATCGACAAATCAAAGTTAGACATGATATTTACACCAATAACGTCTAAAACAATTTAATGTTTTTTCATGACTTTGTCAGGACGTGCAAATCCATTTTATATTCCATCCAAACTCCCTCATAAATAATAATGCCTTTTATTTTTCTTTTGAGGTGATGAAACAAAACTAAATTGGCCCATATTATGACATATTTTTCTTGTTATTGCCTTTTAACATTTTTGGGCTCTTTTCAACATCTTTGGACCTTGGCTTTTGTTTTTGCCAAAGTTTTATTTAGGTCCAATTTAAACGGTGGCTTAATCTCAAAGGATTAATGAGGACCTTTAGTATCCCTTACTTATTTTTCAAATAAGTCACACAAACTCACATAACGGTTCTTACACACACTACTTTCATTGTCAATTTTTATCGCATCTGGTTCGTTTTAAAGACATAATTGAGATGAAAACACATCGAATAACATGTGCTAGATAAGAACAATAGTAAAAAAAATCCGTGCAAGTGTGCATTAAAGGAACTCATGAGTCAAACATGTAGGTATTAACAACTAATCACGTCTCAATGGCTCCGAACATTGTAAAGCACATGAATGAAATGATGATGCATATCAAAACACTATTAAACTATCACATAGATATGGAATGAAGTTGTGACTCGATCATCCTAAATGTACATTCATATACGGTGTAAACAAAATGCAAAACTCTTTTTTGTCTTTTTTCAAAAATTTTATCAAAATAAAATCTTTTTGTATTTTTCAAAAGTTTTATCAAAAAAAAAAATCTAATACAAAAAGTTCACAAGACATAACACTAGTAAGAATGTAACATGAAGCACAATTAGCATATAAAAAACAAGCAAACAAAATCATCTATATGATATAGCAAGAGAAGAATCATGTGCAAGCAATCGAGAATCAACTAGTCTAACATCTAGTGCATCTAAAAGTGATTTCCTAACCTAAATAGGCGTGCAACGACGCATGGGTTTTTTGTAACAACGGGAACACTAGACTTAAACTTCTTAGGACTTCTTCAAAGATCGAAACAAAAATGCATAAGGTGATCTTTCCTACCACAATGTGAACATGTGTAAACGGGTGTACTATCCCTATGGGTTGACCTGTTCTAACGTCCATGGGATTTATTAACCCTCTAAAACAAATAATGGTCTTGGCCTTAATACTCGAAATATGAGAACTCGACGAGACACTACCATTGCTACCAACACTACTCAAGTCTATCAAATCATTTTTTAACTCCAAAATTTTTTACTCAAGCAAAGAATTAGACTCTTCCAATTTTAGGGACTCCTTCTCTAAATTTTCAATTATTCTTAGAAGGTTATCATCCCTTAAAGTACGCACATTTATCCCTAAAAATCTCTTCACGTGACACAAACTCATCGATTAAAATATTTTTATCCTCTTTGGCACAAAAACAAATCCTAGAATTTTTAAAGTCCCCGAATTCTTTTTATAAAAATAGGACTCTATCATCACTCTCCTTTTTGGACAATTTTAAAGCATTAAAGTCATGGTCCAAAGAAACAAAATTTTCACGATAAAAATCTCTTTGATTTTGAACCATTTGCAAAAGATCCATGGGGGATTTAAAATGACAATATTTTTTTCCAAAAAATTAATTCTTTTAGCAAATGTCAAGTTCAAACTATTTAAATCATCAAAACTCTGACTCGTGTCATCAAGGGGAGACATCCTATTGCATAAGTGCTCCATCATAAAAATTGTGATTTTTCAAAACCAGATTTTTCAAACAAAAATCAATATCACATAATTTTGCGAAAAACAAGGATCACTCGTTAATTTAGAAAAACCCGCTCCGATACCAATTTGTAAAAAGAAAGCACGATGCTGATTAAATCGAAGTTGCAAATTTTCAAGTTAACCTTATTTAATCATTGATAATTTTTAATCCAATTAATTCAGCCCATAAACATTCAACTACATGTGTGTGTGAGCCAAACCATCACAAATAAAATTGCTAACTCACAGATTTTAGGAAAAATACCTTTTGGGCAAAACCTTTATTTCACTATGAAAGAGTAAATCGCAATTTAATAAGATTACAATGAAAGAGTGAAATAAAGTCTAGAGTCACTCCTTGGAATAATCACATAGACATGAAGTCTAGAGTCAGCAATGGAGCAATCACAACAGTCTACACGAACACGCAGTCCAACTCAGTCAGGAACACCCTCGAGCACTCCCAATCGACATGCAGTCGTAGAAATAACACTCCATAAAGAAATAAATTCACCAAAGTTGTATCTTGGGTTCCAAAACAATTCACATAAAGATTGGGACATTTTGTGAATTGGAAACAAAACTAAAACTCTTAAAAGTGAGAAGACAAATGTTTCTACCAAAACAATTTTCGTAAAACAAAATTCTGAGGTCTTCTTACAAAAAAACCTGATTAACACACTATTATAAAAACGTTAAGTCAGCAACTCGCTCAGACAAAAAGGCGTTTTGCTCAAATGAGAAACAGATGTCGCTTGAACGACCCCTGATGTCGCTCGAATGACTGTTCCAAATAACATTTTTTTTAATTTCGTCAAATAACTCCACCTCAGCACTTTAAAAAATTATTTTGGCAAAAAACTCTGCTCCAACACTAGCTGGATACATTAAAGAATCACGCAAATAAAAAACCATTTACTATGCTAATCAAAAGCTAGCAGGGTACGAGATGAATTATACAAAGTTGGAAAAAGTGTATATCACCTTAGTTTGGGTCATGCAAAAGATCCAGTATTATATGCTCATGTTCCCTATCAAATTGGTGTTCTGAATGGATATGATGAACTATTTATTGGAGAAGCCTACCTTCTCCAGACGCATGGCTCCATAATTGATGTTAGTAGCTGAATTCGACATCACGTATGTTACTCAATTGACCATGAAGGGAAGTGACATGTATCTTTTCGACAATCCCATAAGGGGAGTTGAGGTATGGGTTTTTTAGTTCTTGAATGAAGACATTCTATAAACTTCCAATGAAGAGTTATAATAACAGATGATTTTTGACGGGGTTTCAAATAAGAAGGAATACAGTATTGGGATACTCCTGATCGCTCCCAACAATTCTCACACTCCTATCGCTATCAAGTTAAAAATTAATTGTACTAAAAACATGATGGAGTATTAAGAATGTAATATAGGTCTCAAGATCTCCCTCCAAAAAATAACCAGCGCATAGTGTCTATAGAGACTCATCTCTCATCATTGGATAAATCCTCCGAAAGTAGAAACTCAAATACAAAAAAGTTCCTACCCTTCTGTGCTCACCTCAAAGATCTTGTCTCCCAATGCCCAAGTGAAATGTATTAGTGGTATCCAACCAGCTTTCACCCAAACCATACAATGCCTTCGAAGAACGTGTCGTCTCATCCAAAGCTCCGTCCAAAGGACCTAATCCAGTAGATTTTATACTCAACTGCACCAACCTAGGGAGTTTCTACCACACCTTTTGTATCCCCATCAAATCACAAGAATGGATACCTGACAAAGCAATATCCACCTACATAGGAGCAAAAAAAACCTTCAAAATCGTAATGATAAAAGAGAGAAAATAAATATAGCAGAAAAATAAAAAAGAAACTGTAAATAATTATGAGACAAACACTCACATAAATATTCGGCTTCTTCACCCTCATATAATATGGTTCCCATTCTCCCGTAGTATAACCCTCTCATCAAGAAAAAATTTGAAGTTGTCATAAGTGTTCTCATTCCTAAATACCAATACCTTAGCATCATGCTATTCCAGCACAACCCAGTCGTTGATATCCATTTAAGAGTTGTTCATCATGTCCTCCATGGATTATTTCAAAGACAAAATGCTTGAATCAGATTCGTAGAGAGAGAGAGAGAGAAGTCATTAAATTGACGATGTGAGGAATAAACGAGATCGCCCTTTTTTATAAGGATCCAGGGGTTATGCCAATCGATAGTCCCCAAATCATGCCTAACGACATTGGCCTTTCATGTTCCCCAAGAAGCACAGGAGTCCATGCCTATGTCGATTAGCCCACCTCTACCTATGCCTATCGTTAGTCCCTCCAAATTTTATAGTAAAAATAGCATAAAAATTTGTAAAAAATCCTCGAGAAATCCCTGAAGGATTAAAAACAAAAAATCTTCTAATCATTTGCTAATCAAATAACGCTAACAGTCGCAGAACTGTAATCATTATCATACAACCTACCATGATAAGAATGAAAATACATTGTCTGTGTTTGCCAATGGTCATCGGATGCATTTATTAACACTATCACCCCTTTAGGTCGACAAAATTGTCCTCTGCCCAATAAATTAGTCACTTTCACCCTTTAGGATGGCAGAATTGGGTTTAACCCGCTAAATTTGTTGACTCCACTCTTTAAGGTCTGCATAATTGACATAGGCTTGTAGAATTGGTCTCGTCCCTCTTAATTGACTGCTTCCACTCTTTTGGTCCAAATAATAGACCGAGGCCTACACAATTGTCCTCCATCCCCTAAATCGATAGTTTTCATTATTTAAGTCCTCATAATTGACCTAGGTAGGCATACTGGCCTAGAACCCTGAATCGATTTCTTTCACTCTTTAGGTTCGTAGAATTAACCTAATCTCGTAGAATTTGCCTCGTCCTTCTGAAATGGTCACCTCCACTTTTTAAGGTCTGCAGAATTGACCTAGGCCCAGAGAATTGGCCTTGACCCTAACTCTTTAAGTCCTAAGAATTGACCTAGGTCCATAGAATTATCCTGGATTCTCGAAATTGGTCGCTTTAACTCTTTAGGTCCACATAATTAAACTAGGCCTGTAAAATTACCCTTGATCCCTTGAATCGGTCGCTTTCACTGTTTAGGTAGGCATAATTAACATAGGTTCATAGAATTTTCCATAACTACTTGAATTGGTCATTTTCAGTTTTTAGATTCGTAAAATTGACTTAGGCCCACAAAATTGGCCTCGACCATCTGAATCAGTCGCTTTCACTCTTTAGGTCCACAAAGTTTACCTATGTGAATTTTCTTTGACCCTATAAATTTGATCACTACTTACCTTAATCCCAAGAATAGTCCCTAACCCACTGAGTTGGTGATTTACACTCCTTAAGTTCTATACGTTAAGCCTTTACCCTTAAAACTCGTAGCCTTCCATGAGGTGTGTATCGTTCAATGACCATCGCTTATTCCAATCTTATTCATCTAGGGGCTCTGTAAACACCCCATCCTATTACCATCCAATTACCTTATCAGGTATCTAACACTATTCTTTTTACCCTTAGACCATAAGTCCTGCTCCAAACCTTGGCCAAAAGGCCACTGGGTGCTTTTGAGCTCTATTTGACTTCGATCAACTCTAAAACTCGACAATATCTCATTTAACTCTCATAGGGATCTAAATACACTTTAAATGGTCCATACCATGTGAAAATCAACCCTATGGTTCGTGCATATTTTTATTTTTACTCCAAAACATTGACCTAGAGGTTATATAGCACTTTTGAGCTCTATTTGACTTTGGACAACCCTCTAACCTGAGTGTAGCTAATTGCACTTTCATAGCGCGTTGGATACCCTTTCCAATTGTCCATACCATGAACGAATCAACCATATGGTTTACGCGTAATTATTTATTTACTCCAAGATATTAACCTAGAGACTGCCGAATGCTTCCGAGCTTTGTTTGACAACGGACAACCCTCTAAATTGAGTGTAGCTCTTTCATTTTCATAGGTATCTGAATACCTGTCCAATGGTCCATACCATGAGGGAACCGGCCTTATGGTTCTCGTTTACTTGCATTTTTACTTCGAAAACCATCGTTTAGAGGCCATCGGACGCTTCTGAGCCCCGTTTGACTTTGGCCAACTCTTGAACTCGAGATTGGCCCGATATATTTTCATAAGTATCTAAATATCCTTTTAAAAACTTTTGTTCATGCACGATTTGGACTTACGATTTGCATTTTATGTCTTTTTAAAAAAATTCCTTTTTGGATTGCCTATAGGCACCCCAAACCCTATGCCTATAAGTAGAAGGGAACTTCACTTTGCCAGCAAGCTATGGGTATACCGTAGGCAGGCTTGGACCAATGCCGATCGACAAACCCCGTAACCCTAATTCTTACTATTTAAGGAGGCCATGACCTCATTCCCAAGGACCTTTTTTTGGCAATAGGAAAATTCTCTGCCTCGAAATCAATGAACCATCATCTTAAAAATTCTATTTTTCGAGGATTCTCTCCACTGTTCTTACATAACCTTCACCCTAAATTTTTCCACACATTTCACACATACTCAACCACCATCTAACCACCATAAAATTCATTCGACACTACATCAAAATCAGTAACAAAGTTCTACAGGAGGTCTACTTCTACCCTTTTTACATATCATTTAATTACTGCTATTAATTAACTTTTTCCTTCACTTTTGATTTATTTTTCTTTATTTCACTTCCTCATCTCAACAAACTCTTTTTTTATTATTAATAAAAAACATATTTTCATTAAATCAAAAAAGACAAAAATATGATTCACCTTAAAACTTTAAAGTAGAATATCTCCACTTTTTTCTCACTTTCTACACTTATGCACTTTTCTTTATCAAATTAAGGAATATTCTAATTTTGGGTTCATGGGTTAAACCTTACCCTTGCTTGTTATCGAACTATGTGTAGTTTAATGCCTTTTTTTTGGTTATATAGGCATCCTGAGTCATCCTCGGGATTTGAGTCTTATTTGCTTATTTCGTTACTTGTTCTCACATTTAGTATATTGTTTGTGTGTGTATCCACTAATGACCACGTCAGACGTGCATATTCCCTTTATCATAGTGAAGCATGTCCAATGATTACTTTCATCATATTGTTATATTCTTTTATTTTATTTCCTTTTTGGCCATCCCATCAGACATACATATCCACTTTCCCATAGTGGATTATGGTATGTGTATTGCACATATCGTAGCCTTCATTTTATCCTATATGCGTATTCCATTCTTCAGGATGGATTATGATCTGGTGCATTTGTTATATTTCTCCTACCATATCATGTTATTTTCTTTCTTATATACTCCTCGGAATGACTCGTCTCTGTCCTTCCAATGATGAAAGTATGCTTATTTATTTTTCTCACCTATTTTCACATAACATACATTATACACATGAGTTGCATTTTGAGAAAAAAGAGAATATTATCATAGCCCATGAGAGATTGAAAAGGCAGAGTGGGGCCTAACACCTTCCCATTCCATAACTTAGTCCTCGATCTTTCTAGTTTCATATGCATCGGTTTATCTTTGATGACGTTTGTTCGAGGACAGCTGGCACTTTTGCCTAGTTTGAGAAATATAGGCTAGCGACTCCATTTTTTTATCTTTTCATTCCCTTTTGACAACCGATTTAGGAAGGTCCACCCCCCAAGACTGTGCCTGAGGTATAAAAAATGACTGGCATGATAGTCGTCCTGATCCACTTCATATTTAGATCCTTATAAAAGTGCCTACCTTTCTTTCAAGCACTTAATAAAGGAAGGAAGGAACTATAGAGTGAATAATGCACCAGGTCCCCTGAACAAATAAAGAACCACTTGAGATAACCACCAATGATGAACATTCTAGATGATGGAGGCACTTTATACTTGTATCTGACAGGGTTCAATAGCATTGTAAGTTCATCCTTGGTTTGTGTAAAGAGTGATGCGCCGTGTGCGATATCGATTTAAATAAATGCATAAATTCCAACCACAAACTTTTTTAATTAGAGTCAATTTTTGAATCAAATTAATTCAACCCTTAAACAAATATCGACGCATGTGCGTGTGTCAAATCAACATAAACACAAATATGCTAACTCATAAATTTTAGGAAAAATCCCCATAGGAAAAAACCTTTTATTTCACTATAATTAAATTGCAATTTACACTTATAAGTTTACCTCAGCAAACCTACATAGACGCGCAGTCTAGAGTCAGCAATGGATTCCATGGAGCGAACGCACATGAACCGTAGTCCAATCTTGAGCAATGATCCACACGCAGCGAACCTCGAGGACCTCAGTCTTTTAGTGTAGATACGCACTCCATAAATGTTGAACAATAGCAAAGTATGTTCTTAGGTTCGAAAAAAATTCACCTAAACATTGGGATTTTTGTGAATTAAGAAACAAGGGTTTAAAGCCCTACATGAAGAAGCCAAAAGTGTTTTGCCGATTTGAACTGTTTGCAGAATGAAAGATGAATAGACTTCTTGATGAAATACGACTCATTTAACGTTTATTTACATAAAACCTTTAGGCGACATATCGCTCGAATGAGATCGAATCTCGCTTAAATGATTACACGCGTCGATCAAACGAGCTTCGCGCGAGATGGCATATAGTTTAAATCATTCGAACGAGACTTTGAATAAATATTTTTTTCTTTTTCTTTTCCCAGAAAATGCAGTGACTTAAAACTTCAAAAATTAATTTTGACGAAAAAGTTAAAAGCTCCGCTCCAATACTTAGAAATTTTTTGATGAAAAATATCCCAATATTCTAAGTGAAATACTAAAGAATAAAAACACAACCTTTACGAAATTCATCTTGCGGAGGCTTGATTGTTGTAGAAACTTGATATTAGGATCCCTCTTGTTTCATATGAGATCTTGTACATTCTTCAACGGTTGTAGCGGTATATGACATACTAATTGATAACGAACATTTATAAACTTATGTCCTTATAAATCTCCCTTATGTCTATATCGGTACAAAATAAAAACATCTGACTTATCCAAACATAAAATGCCTATACAAATCTAATACCCTCATGAACTAAAAAATAGAAAGGTACTAAACATGTAGGTCTCAAAACATTTCTTCAAAATCCTTAACATCAAAACTCGAACTTTTCTCATCAGGGTGTGCAAAATAATAATCTTCAATTTTTGTTCCTACACACATGAGACAAAGCAAATACCTCGTGACCAGACAAAACAAATACCTCGTGATGCATTGAGTTTGAAATGATATAAAAATACATCAATCATGATAATGAAATCTCCCGCATAATTCAAAAACTCCCATAATTCGCTCTCCCCCTTTTTATTTGACCAAAATAGACATGGAAACGAATAAAAAAACCAAGCATGGCATTGTCACGATAAACATGCATGGCAAATATGGATCAAACTACGCTCATGAAAAAAGTAACTCAAAATCTTCCACAAACAATTTTTTATTTTTCAAATTTTCATACCAAAAACAAAAATCACACCATGAATTTACACTAAGATAACCATATCATGGAAACGAAATGAATGGGTGTCAACATATTCAACAAGCAAATAAACGTAATCAAACATAACATATGTGCAAGATGTATACGTGCACTCCTATCAAATGAATCTAAAAATTATACTTAGGTGTTAAAAGTGTTGAATTTAAATGACATGGACTCAATCCATCAACACATCAACATCAAAAGTGATTCCCACACTAATAACGTCTAAAACTATGAATGATTTTTCAAGAAGATGTCAAGACATGCAAACCCATTTTTCATTTCTTTCCATCCCAACTCCCTCATAAATAATAATCATTATATTTTTCTTTTGAGGTTGCCCCTTGTTGGCATATTTATATTTTTATTGCCTTTAAATTTTTTCGGGCTCTTTTCAAACGGTGGCTTTCACGACGAGTTAATTTTGAACTCTCACAGCCCTTTCCTCTAACTCACTCATCATATTTTGTTGCAATTAAATTCCTCACGGTAAACGGTTTTTACATGCACTACTTCCATTGTCAAGTTTTATCGCATATTTTTCGTTTTAAAGACATAATTGAGATGACAACACTCTGACTAATATGTGATAAACAAGTACAATAATCAAACAATTCGTGCAAGTGTGCATTAAAGGAACTTATTAGTCAAACATATAGGTAGTAACAACTAATCACATCTCAATGACTCCAAACATTGTAAAGCACAAAAATGAAATGATGATGCATATCAAAATACTACAAAATCGTCACATGGATATGGAATGAAATTGTGACTCAGTCATCCTAAATGTCCATTCATAAACGGTGTTAAAAGAAATACAAAAGTATTTTTGTCTTTTTCAAAAGTTTTATCAAAATAAAATCTTTTTGTATTTTTCCTAAAAAATATTAAAAGTAAAACATAATTACAAACCTGATACACACTAGTGATAGAAAAAAATATCATCATGCAAATCAACCTATACTAGAAAATAAGTCTAGACCTAAACCGTTAGGTGTGATAAAGTTTTCTAAAGGTGATGATATCCTACGAAAAATCTCCATCAAGTCATGGGGTCTTGACCAAAAATAGTACCTGCTCCCTAATATGTGCAAGCTCTCTCGTGTAATCATCCATAGCGTCAGGTGTTGGTGCGTGTGTGTGAACACGTGTAGTAGAAAAAAATGACACATGCCCAACTTAAAACAAAACTCTCTGAGATGTCCTCTTTTCTTACAATGCGTGCAAACATAAATAGGACTAGGCACACCTCTCTCAAAACATCTCCAGCGCGCTCTCCTATCAGTTATGTGATGCCTAGGTGGGTTGGTTTGAGAGCCATGTGAACCAAACACTAAAATGGGAACCGGATCGAGAGCAACATGTGATGTGGATGTACCATCATGACCTATTCCTAAACTCTCACCACTACCAAAAGTGGTATTGAGAACCATCTTTCCTTCCTTTTTAGATGTTTTATCTAAAGTGACTTTAACCTCCAGGGCGTGCTTAAGATATCTATCTAGTAATGACACGCGGGTTACAAGTTCACTCTTCTCCCGATTCACGACGATCAACTGCTCATAAAGATTAATCTTCACCTTCTTGAGTTGACTCATCGATGCCTTAAAACCTTTCAAACTTTCTAACTCTCTCTCCAAATCTCTTACCCTAAGACCTAATTCCTAATTCAATTTATTTATTTTTAAGATCTCGACATATAAATTTCTAAACGCAATTTGGAGCTCATTACACCTTCACTAGCGCACTCATTATCTCCATCGATAGAAACACTCAAATCATCCTCGGGGGTTTCACGTGCACAAGTATCCTCATCGTTGTGGGACAAGCTGGGTGTGCTCACATGATTAGCTAAAAAGGAAACAAACTTTCCATGTGAATTTTCATCCCCGGTATCACTCACCTCTTCCTCACTATCATAAAGGGTGGCTGGCTTAGCAACTTTCTTGCCCTCTCTCCTAAGTTTAGTCAGACACTCAAACGACTTATGCCCTTTGCCTTCACACTCAGATCATGTTATTTTTTGAAAATCTCACTCACCCTCTTTCTCTTTCTCACCACTTTCTTTGGCCATGTCTTTCTCTTCCTCAAAATTTTTTTTATTGGAATAATTTTGTTTTGAAAACTTGAGAAAATTTTAAAGTCCTTTACAAGCATGTCCATATCAAAATCAGACTCGTCCTGAGACTTAGATTCAGAAAAACTCACTTTCTTTTTTATTCTTAGTCTGGGCTTTAAGTGCTATTCCTTTATCCTTAGGGTTGACAGTGTCAAGAAACATGTTAATCTCATATGTCTAGAGGTCTCCAAGAAAATCTTCTAATTTCAAACGATTCAAATTACCTAAGGTATTTAAAATGGTCACTTTAGGGTTAAAACGTTTTGGCAGCGATCTTAAAATCTTTTTAACCACTCGTGCATCAGGTATAGGCTCACCAAGATAAAAACTAGTGTTGACAATGTCAGACAAATGAGCATAAAAGTCATCAAAGCACTCAGTCTCAAGCATGGTAATCATTTCAAATTGAGTAGATCAATTTTGAATTTTATACTCTTTGATCGCGTTAGTGCCTTCGTGGGTGAGTTGTAAAATATCCCATGCTTCTTTAGACATGGTGCATGTCATAATACGCAAGAACTCGTCAGGGGTGACGTGTCCAGTAATTGCACTAAGCCCACGTGAATTAAAAGTGCTCCACCTAAACGCATCCTCAGTCGAGTCTAACACAAGTTTTAAATTAGTGACATTATTAGTGGTGACAGTGAGCGGATTCCAACCTCTTTCAATAATTAACCAAACCCTCTCATCGATTGCTTTTAAATGTCATCTCATGCGGGCTTTCCAGTAAGCATAATTAGACCCATAAAAAATTGTCAACCGATTATATAAGTTTTCATTTGGAAACAATGTGATTTTAAAAAAAATATGATTTATAAAAAAAAATTAATATAACACAATTTTGAGGAAAAATAGAAATACGCAATAAATTAGTGTAACCTGTTCTGATACCAATTTATAAAGAGTGATGTGCCATGTGCGATATCGATTTAAATAAATGTGCAAATTCCAACCACAAACTTATTTAATTAGAGTCAATTTTTGAATCAAATTAATTCATCCCTTAAACAAATATCTACGTGTGTGCATGTGTCAAACTAACATAAACACAAATATGGAAACTCACAGATTTCAGGAAAAATCCCCTAAAGGAGAACCCTTTTATTTCACTATAATTAAATCTCAATTTACACTTATAATAAAATTTGCAATAAGTTTTCATCAACAAACCTACATAGACGCACAGTCTAGAGTCACCAATGGATTCCACATTGCGAACCCATATGAACAGATGTAGAGACGCACTCCACAAAGGTTGAACAATAGCAACGTATGTTCTTGGGTTCCAAAATAATTCACCTAAATATTAGGATTTTTGTGAATTGAAAAACAAGGGTTTAAGACCTAAATGAAGAAGCCAAAAGTGTTCTGCCGATTTTCACTGTTTGCAGAATGAAAAATGAAAAGACTTCCTGACAAAATATGCCTCATTTAATGTGTATTTATACAAAACCTTAAGGCTACAAATCACTCGAACGAGATCTAATCTTGCTTGAATGATGACATGCATCGCTCGAACTAGCTCCGCGTGAGATGGAATGTCATTTTAATGACATAGGCTGTCGTTCGAATGAGCCTTTCAATAATTATTTTTTTCTTTTTCGTTTCCTAGAATATGCAGCGCCTTAAAACTTCAAAAATTAATTTTGATGAAAAACTTAAAAACTCCGTTCCAACACTTAGAAAATTTATGATGAAAAATATCCCAATATTCTAAGTTAAATCCTAAGGAATAAAAACACAACCTTTACGAAATTCATATCCTGGAGGCTTGATTATTGAAGAAACTTGATATTCAGATCCGTCTTGTTGCATATGAGATCTTGAACATTCTTCAACGGTTGTAGCGGTATACGATATACTAATTGATAATGAATATTTTTAAATTTATGTCCTTATATTTTGCGAGAAGAATGGAGGTCAGGCTTTAATTTATTGTGCAAACAAAACATTGCTCATTGCTGAAAAAAGATACATGCGTTATAAAATCTTGCATACGTGTTGGTCATAACCTCCAAGAAGTTGAAGCATTACTTCAAGGCCTACACTATCATTGTTCAAACCTTCTTTCCTCTTAAAGCAATGCTTAGGATGGCTGACTTATCCGGGAAGATTTCCATGTGGTTGTTAAAACTCGAAAGGTTTGATATACAATTTCATCCTAGAATGTCAAAGGGAAACTCATTGAAGACTTCTTCGCCAAATTTTCTTTTGACTAAGAATCGATAGACATTAGAAACCAAAGTAAAGAATCTTTCCTACAACCGATCAAAGAAGGTTATAGATGGGTACTATATCTTGATGGATCCTTAAATTCCAAGGGGCGCGAGTGGGGATAGTATTGGTAACCCCGAAGAAAATAGTTCTTATGCAGGAACTTTTCTTGGAATTTTAAACCTCTAATAACAAAGCTGAGTATGAAGACTAACTCAACGGATTACAAAAATCACTCTCCCTGGGAGCTCGTCACCTTGATGTCTTATATGCCTTAAGGCTGGCATTAAATCAGATATCAAGAGACTACAATGCTAGGGATGAACAAATGGCCTCATACATAGAAGAAGCCCGACACTTGGTTGCCCAATTCAAGAACATACAAGTGAAACAATTTCCAAGAGGGAAAAATAGTCATGCAAATGCACTGGACACACTTGCTTCAGGTGTTAACGGAAGAACATGTTTTATAATTGCTCAAATTTTATTTTTATTTTTTGGAATATCCAATTACACAAATAATCCCCCCTACATGACTTCTCGGGACTTGAAGACAAAGTTGAAGACATTTGAAAGTTGGTAGAATTGTTTGTCTCAACATCCTTAGAAGAGTTTAGAATTTTTTATTGCTAAAATGGTGGTTTGTTATTTTAGGGGTTTAAGAATTTTTTATGAGCTTATATTTTTTTAAAAGGGCATTTAAACTCTTTTTTGATTTTTTTTTCAAAGTTATGCCACCTCATTCAAATGAGATTTGCAGCCATTCAAATGAGATTGGCCATAGTTCGAACGAGATTAGTTTAAATTTCAACAAAGTATTTTTGGCCATTCTCTTGAATGTTATTTGAAGTAATCGTTCAAACACCATCTAACGAGATCATGGGTGTCGTTCGAATGAGGTATAAGTTTGTTCTAATGATCGAGAGAGAATTTATTATTTAATGAAATCTAATCCAATTATTTCATGCTTATCCTATTTTAACCAACCTTCTTATAAATAGGATGAACGAGATTACACTTTTTAAGAACTCTTTCCATAATCAAAAACACCTTTTTGAGTTCTCTTTTGTGATCAAACACCTCCATAAGAATTCCAAACCGCTTGGAATAATTTAGATCACTTTACCATGTCACAAAGAAGGTTTCTTTCTTATAAACCTTTCCAGAGAGAAATCTCTACTGCTGAATTGTACAACTCGGTTTTCACTTCTTAAGAAGATAAGGTTGATTAGTGGATACCGAGAGTAAACCGTTACTTATGGACGACTCTAGATCGAGTCATATTCTATTAAAAGCTCTACGCGCCTCACTTAAATTGTCTAAGTTTTTTAAATCGATTTTTGTTCAAAATATTTAATTGTGTTGAATATATTGTTTTGTCCATTTTAGGGATTTTTTTCTCATCACATGTGTTGTTTGCATGATTAGTTTAAAAATTGGAAAATGAAATTTTTTGTATCCACACCTAATTTAATTGAATCAGTTTTATTCTCAAATTGGTATCAGAGCCCGTTGCACTAATTTACTGTGTGATCCTTTTTATAATTTTTTTATATTAATGTTTTTCAAAAAATTGTTGAACTTTTAATTTTTTTTTTTGTATTTAAATGGATAGTTTGAATAATCGAATGCCCATTTTTTATGGTTCTAACTATGTGTATTGAAAAGATAGGATGAGGTCTACTATAAAATCCATAGATGAAAGTGTCTGGTTGGTTTGTGAAAGAGGGTGCTGTGACTATTGATAATTTCATTGTCCAAAAACTTTCTTTGCATGGACATAGGATGACTTAGGGTGGAGAAATTTCAACTTGGGCGTTCTAAGTGCCATCTCTGGAGTCATCACCCCTGACAAGTTCTTCCGCATTATGATGTGCACCATGTCTAAAGAATCTTTGGACACCCTACAGCTTTCTCACAAGGGAACCAATGATGTGAGAGCTTTTAAGCTACAGAATATCACCACACAGTTTAAGACTATTACTATGCTAGAGTTCGATCTTTTCAATGATTTTTATGCACTCTTATTGGACATAGTTAATTCTAGTTTAATTTGGGTAAGAAATTCTTGAGACGAGAGCTGTTAAGAAAATTTTGAGATCCTTACAAGCCCATTTTATCCCCAAAGTCACTATTTCGAATTCGTTGGGAATATTGGATACTCTTAAGTTAGAAGAACTCGTAGGAGACCTTCAAATGTATGCGATAGATATATTTCTAAAAATTGTTAAACCTAAGGATATATGGATTGATTTCAAAACTCAAGCTAAGAAAAAGAAGAAAGAAAAAGTTCATTATTGTAGGTCGGAGTTTGATTTTGAGTTGCATGACTTACCCTTTTTAAAAAAAATTCAAAAAAATTATTAGATTTTCCAAAGAAAATTCTTCTAAATAAAAGATTTTTGCAAAAAGAAAATTGGGAATGAGGTCGAGAAGGTCTGTAAGAAAGATGAGATAAGATGATGCGAGTGTGAGGGAAAAGGACGCAAGTCACATGGGTGTCCTACTAGGCTTAAGGGACATGGCAAAAAAGTTGCAAATAAGGCCACTATTAGTGATAGTGAAGTCGAGTTGGTGAATTCTGGGGATGAATCACCACATGAACCATGTATTGCGTTCATGGCTAGTCACATTACAACTTCTAGTTTGTCCTATACCGATGAGGATATTTCTAAATATGAGTGCCTCGATGATTTTCTGATTAATTATGGAGAGAATGAAAGTGAGAATAAGAGTAAGACAATGAGGGAGAAAGTGGACTCCAAAAAGAGTTTAGTGATCTTTACACCGAGACTTTTAAAATGAAAAAGCGTAATAAAGATTTTCATCTTAGAGTTTGTGACTCTGAAAAGGAGGTGAAAGTTTTGAGAGAGTGTGAGGCGTCCGTGAGTCAACTCGAGAAGGGGAAAGTTTCTTTATGTGAGAAGTTGATTGTTTTAGTAGGGAGAAGACCGATGTGACCAACACCGTGCCTAGTCTTATGAGAGATCTTCAATCTTCAGTGGAGAGTCATGAGAAACTTGAAGCTCGTGTATCCCTGCTCAAGATTGATCTCGAACAAGACCGGGAGGTCAAGGTCACTTTAGAGAACACATCTAATAAGGTTGAAAAGATGATCCTCGATCCCGCATTAGGTAACACTGAGAGGCAAGGAATATGTTATGATGTTGCATCCACTTATAAAGCCATACCCAAGCCAGTTCTAGAGTTTGTGATGGACCCTTATGTCCCTCGTACTAACCAACCTAGGAGACCTAACCCACCTAAAAGATCTTGTCCGAGACAATTGATGCAAGGTGGACCCATGCCTATTTATGTTTGATCCCATTGTAAACAAATAGGATACCTTGGAGAGTTTTGATTTAAGCTACAGAGAGTTTTTCATATGCATGTTCCTCGATTTTCTACTGAATGAGTTCCAACACATGTTCATTCATGCATTCCTACATGTGTTTCTCCACATGCTCCCCTACATCATGATAGAGATTTTGAGAGTTTCTGAGACCAAGTAGAGCATTTAGACAAAGCTTCACAAAATTTATAGGATGAATATCTTAGGATCGTTCTCCTTTCGAGAACTCACTAAGGCCTAATGACTGAGATTGAGACTTGTTTTTATAGTAGGTTGATTATCTTTTTCATATCTTAGATCCCTATTGCTAGATTGTATTATAATTATATATATATGTGCTTTCTTTTTTATATATTTTTTAGAAAAATCCAAAAAGTGTTTTGTTTTTTGGGAATTTTTTTGAAAAATACAAAAACATTTTCGGTTTTAAGAAAAAGAAGAAAAAGTGAAAAAGAATTTGTTTTGATAACTTTTTTTTGAAAAAGATAACATATATATATAATAAAGGAGCATTTTTTTGACAAAATATCTCCACTTTTATGCATGACATTTCATGCATGATATTTTCTCCCTTTCATGCCCATGCATGAAATGTCATGCTAAAGTGTTTTTTTAAAAGGGAAATAATTATTTTTAAAAAGGGAAATAATTTTAAATAATATATATATATATATATCATTTAAGTTTTGAAAACTCTAAAAAATTAAGCAACTTTTCGATTGAGGAAAAAACTCTACAATATCTCAAAAACACCACACGACACACGCAACATAATGGACTCTTCAAATATTCCAATTTGACACAAATTGATTGAAGCAGTACAATAAATAATGAATTAAAAGCCCATATAATTCAACCAACCTTACCCGAATTGACCAAACAGATTTGGAGAAAACCCATCTACAAAAAAATAATCCTTCCTCAGCCTCCCCGGCGCCGATCTGCAAGAAAATCCATCTTCAATTTCACTGTATACTCTTTTCTCTGGTTCTTTGTTATATTAGCATCGTTTTGCTGATTTTTTCTTTTTTTTCTCTCCTAATAATCAATGTTGATAGAAAGGTTGTGATGTTGAAAAACTACCTACATTTTATGAGGGAACACCGGTCCTGCATATGTTATGATTATAAATTACCAATGGATCCTTGTGAGACTTTCTTCATATATATAAAAATAGTTGTAGTACTTTATCCAATTTCAATGTGTAATTTTTTCAAATCAAATATTGTATTATTCTCTTAACCCATATATATTTTAGTAATTTTATAAACACACTTTCCTTTTGTTTTATCTTTGAAAAATTCTATTTTTATTTCAATTAACTGATATATTTTACTATTTGATATTATATGATATAGGTATGTTATGAATTAAATTTTTTGGGATGAGTTGATTAATTTGGATACTTCGTGCTTGGAATATTGTATAATTAGCCAATCAGGTTCTATTGTTCAACTTTATCTATCATCAATTGCGTGTTAGTAATTAGTGTATACTCATGCGTCCTAGAAAGTATGAGTCTGTAGCCACAAAAAGAAAGAAAAAACAAGAAGTTGAAAATTTCAAAAAGGAGTCCTTTATAAGTTTCTAGCCAAAAAAGTACGAATAATGATGATGATAATGAAGAAGGATTAAACAAACTAATTGAAGAGATATTTAATGAAGAAGATAATTAACTTGGGAGTGGTAATGTTAATATGACTAGTAATGATGGTGATAAAAATGACGAATATGGGACAACTAATGAATTGGCATATGCGAATAGGTAATAGTAAGGAGGGTAATCAAAATGAAGAATTTGGACCGAAAAATATTTTTGATCTTGTAAATTGAGACAACTATGTCTCAAGAGAGATTGAATGGATTGGCTATATTATTAATTGAGAAAGACATGGTGGGTAAGCTTGATTATGCTAAGTTAATCTATCACTTGCTTAAAAAAATGCGAGAAGAGCTCACATAAAATGATACGTTGTTATACTTCCTTAATTTATTTTTCTTTTGGAAAGGAGTGTATAAGATTCTGATTTGTAGACCTTTGTTCTTGATAATAATAAAAATGTATTTTTATTTTGAGTAATAAATATTTTTTAATTTATAAATTTTAAAAATAAATATCTTGTTAAATATGGGCCCTCAATTCAAGAGATCGCCTCTAAACCTAAAATCTCCGGACCAACCCTGACGAGCTTTATGAACATTGTGCTTTCTCATTATTTTTCGAATACGATGTACTCATATCAATTCAACTTAAAAACAAACCAAATGTAAAAAGCGATAAGTTGTGCATCTAAGAACCATTGCCCGAATTTCTTGTATTTTTTTGGAAAATATTGTTATATGTTGAGAAATGGAAAGGGGCTACGGAAGATAAAAATATTATTTGCGTTAAAAGCCACCATTTGCATAAAAGAGCCTAAAAAGATTAGAGGCACATAAAAACAGAAGTCCCAAGACAATTTTTTTTAGATTCATAAATTCTTCACACATATGATCTCTATAATTTCTTCAAAATAATTAAGAGTGAATTCTTATATATGAGAGATTTTAAGGGAGTTAAAGTCGAAGATTAATGGGTTTCCACAACGAACTTTCTTGAAAAATATTAAATAGTTTGGCTTTATTGTTGCGAGAATCATTTATGCTCACGACATGTTGATTAAGTTAAGTTGATTTCATATGAGTTCAAAATCTTACACCTAAGGTAGACTTTGAGTTCTTTTGTTAGGAATGTTTCATTACTTCCTACACACCTATGGAAAAAGTTCACAAAATTACATTTGGCATTCACGATTCGAATATTTTTGTGATAACCCGCCTACTAAAATAATAGGTGGCCAGCCCAATACTCTAATAATAACAGGAATCATAGATGATCCATTCTCAGCACCACTGTCGATTAAAATAATAGTACGAGATAACCACCAATCATTTTAGAAAACAGACTGTCAAATTTAACAGTTTGTAAATAAAAGAAAAACACTTAGACAATCCAATTTGCAAAAATGGTTGATACCAAAAATTAGCGGGTAACGGAAGGACAATATAATAAATGATAAGGGAATAAGCTATCGGTTAACAGACCAATACAAATAGTTACACCGAGTATTACAATTTAAATATCACATTATAATAAATGATTACAAAGCTTGGGCACACGCCCGTATAATAAACTGAGTGTAACTAGAGTACAAAAGATAGAAGCGTCTATAACAAATATCCTACAACATCCGCAATATGCTGTAGCTCTATGACAACCGGAATGGAAAGTCAATACGGGTGTCCATGCGGTAGAGAACCTGAACGGACCAAGAGTTCCAGGCAAAACAAAGAAATATAGACGGGTCAGGGCCTGGTTTGATATGATTACCATGTGACTAAAATGCATGACAGTTAAGTGCGTAATTTTCTCACAATTAACATAATAAAGTTTCTCACCTCTATATCTAAAAGCACAACCTAGAGCAATAATAATGATGATGATCGATGATCATATATATACATGGGAGAACTCATATACAATTACATAAGGAGACATAAATAAATCCATTCATCATCTAAAGGAACAATTCCTATTTTCTTTAGGAAATAGATATATGGCAATTCATTTTATCAAATGTTTACCAAATCAATTTCATCTCATTACTTTCTTTACCAATTTTATTTCCTTTCTTCCATCCAGGAAAAAGACATATTTAAAATCAAGTTTTATTAACATAAAAATGCTTTTCCATTTCATTTCATATCTTCCATTTTCCTTCTTCCATCCGAAAAATGTATTTAGCTTCCCCATTTCCCTTGTTCCATCCAGGAAATGTAAGTAAAGCCATTTTATTATAATAAAATGCTTTAACATCAATAATGTTCCACATTATTAGGAATAGTTATATTCACATACATATAATGATTCTAAAACCATCCCTCCAGGTTTCCCCACTGGACGCGCCCCTAAATGGCTATCATCTTCATGGGCCTATCAAATAAGACAACCTGGGATCATACCGAAACATGGGGAAGCGGCCATATGCCCGTGGGAGAGTCATAAACACACCCAGAATTACCTCACCATCGCAAAAACATACAATAAACGCTCATATGTCCTAGGGATATATCCACCCTACATTCATTAGCCAGGGGGCTTCACCACACGCGCGAACTTCCCTTATGATAGAGATTTAGAGAGGTGTGTAATCATAAATTAACATTTATGAAAATCATTTTCCATTTTGAAATCATTCACTTTTACATTCTCAAAAATCATTTGTACTTATTCATTTAGTACCACATTTTAGAATATGTCTTTCTTAATCTTAGTGTCATATTTTATTAACGACCTAAGACCCGAAGTGCCATTATCCTCAAACTAGCCTCCAAGAGTTCAACACAATATCCTAAGTCATCAAAGTGAGTCTCCCTCAATAATTGTCTTCCAAAAGTCTCAACATTAACATTTTACCTTTTATAAATTTTAGGTTAACTTCCTATATCATTCCGACATTAACCTACCCAATCTAACCTTTAGAATAAGCCCCAAATAATCACATGCAATCCTAGGGTATGTGTCTACCCAAAACAACCCTCTATGTCTCCTCATTACTTCCTAAAGGAAGGTTCCTAAACATCGAACCTAAAAGAAAAGGGCTAAAACAAAACTAGGAAAATCTCACAAAAATAGGGTAGCCGAATCAATTCGCCCTAGGGCCGAATCGATTCGCCCCTGGTTGCGAATCAATTCACCCAAAAGAGAATCGATTCGGTGAGTAAAACTAACTTTTTGCCTCTATCAGAATCGATTCGGTCTTAACCCGAATCGATTCGGTCTCCCAGACCTGTAGCCCACCCCCAAACCGAATCGATTCACCTGGGAGCCGAATCGATTCGACCCTGAGAATTTTTCTAGCCTTCAGCAGGGGTCGATCGATCGACCCTTAGCCATCGATCGATCGAAGCTTCCATCGATCGATCCCCCATGATCGATCGATCGATCATGGTGGGAAACTTCTTCTCCGAGAAGCTATTTCGGCCATTAACGAAGCTCCAAGATTTTTATTCATTATTCCACCCAAATACAACAACAATAACTGCTACCAAATCACTTCTACACCATTACTAACTAATATTTTCTCCTCAAATCAAATTAAAACTAAGATTTAAGGGTTTAATCACTAAAATCACAAAAACCCATTTATGGTTAAAATCTCCAAAAACCTAACTATACATGCAATTTATCACATTAAATCAATATCTAGCATGTAAGAAACTTGCCTCCAGTTTGTAGTCTCGGATTCTCCTCCGGTAGCAACGAATTCCAGCCCAAATCTCCATTTTTCTCTCTTTTCAGCCATTTCACCCAAGCTCTCTCTTCTCTCTCTCTCTCTCTCTCTCTCTCTCTCTCTCTCTCTCTCTCTCTCTCTCTCTCTCTCTCTCTTGGCTTCTAACACAAGATTGAGAAAATAAAAGGGGTGGGAGACTTAACCGGGTCTTAAAACATTAGTTCCCCTCTTTTAATTGTTAATACACCATTGAAATGACTCGTATCCACATAATTGAGTCATAACCCGTTAAAAGTGCCCCAAACTCAAAAATACAACTTGGCACTTATTTTGACTATCTCGACTATTCTAAAAACAACTGCACCCCCTATTTTGGCATTCAAAATAATGTGATTTTTGTGTTCCAAATCCATTTTATTTCATTAATTAGGCTCCAATTTAAATATGAGTCATAACCGTCGTGTAACATATAACGACGCAATAAAATACAATATAATGCTATTTACCTTCTCATAACGGTAAATAGACAAAACATAGTAAATATTATCCCTTAATATCACGGGAAATAATATTTACTCCAACTTTCCCTATTTTATAAAATTAGCCCATCAGGCAAAATAATATAAAATATCTGCTCAAAAGCCTGGGTTGTTACATACCCCCCCCCCCCCCCCAAAGAAGGGAATTTTGCCCTAAAAATTGAGGCATACCCCATAATCATACAAAAGGGTATACTATTCCAATCTATCGTTCTATCATTCTTAGGAAACCCCTCGGCAGTACGGCGTCCCCAATGGACTCGGACTAAGGTCATCACTATTTTATCATAGTCTACATTCCCAGTGCTCTAACATAGCCCCAAATCGTGCCTCATGAAATATCAATCCTACCTTTCTACTACGGAAGGAGATATCTATATACCTCATCACAAACTACCTTTCTTCCCAAAACACGTTACACCCTTACTAGGGAATAACTACACTAACATATAATCGCTCGCCCCAACGCTACTTACTTCTATTCGCATTGGCGTAGCCCTTAAAAGTATGCGGCTCAATGAGCCCAATCGTTAAAGAAATATTTTCGGACCACTCCAAGCCCAAGGAATATACTGTCCGCTGGTTCCATTCCAACGAACAGGCAAATTACTCCGCCGACTACACTAGGCCACACACACGGCACCATACTTATAGAAAATGATCCGAACTATTGTACGGAAAATCGACCCATAAAAGATACTACTACTATCCTTCCTTTAAGTCAACACGCCCATTCGAGGTATGCCTTTCGGCATTTGGTTAACTTCCTCGATTCATTCATCCACTTGCGGGTGGTAGGATATACCCCATATCCATACGGTTCCCATTTCTTCCTGTAAACTTTACCAAAACTTTGACCCGAATATCTCGTCCCGGTCTAACACTATTTTGGTAGGGACCTCATATAGTTCCATAATTCCTCTATGAAGAGTTGGGCATACTCCTCTGCAACTAGTTCGCCCATTTTAATTGGGTAAGCAGCGATTGGTCCAATGATCAACAGTTTTCTCAACTAGGATCATGACCATTGCAATATCGGCAATTCGATGAAGATGTCCATGAATATACCCGTCCTCGTTCCACACTACTCTCTTCACACAAGTAGGTGATCTGGTCAATCACAAACATGAACGCTCTTGCTACAAAGTCCTCCTAGTTAGGCTCGTTCTACTTGGATTTCAATGCCTTCACTAATCTCTCCAACGGGTTTTCTACTCGGCGTACCAACTACTGCATTTGCATCTCCTTAGTGAAAGGGAATATCCCATTGATAGTCCTTTACGAACTACAACTTACTTGTTTCTCGTGAAGAGACCAATTTCCTGCCTAGGAAGTAGTGCCTCTATTCATTCAAGGTAAATACTACCGCTATGAACTCGACATCAAGCGTGGGATAGCACTTCTCACCAAATTTAAGTCTGTGAGGCACATAAACAATGGGCCCACGCTCCTGTATTAATACTTCCCATTCCTAAAAGAAACTCGTTCATTAAATCCATTCCCGATCTTAACAACATGAGTGCAGGAGTAAAAGTCAACTCATCCTTTTAACTCACCGAAAGATAGGTTACTGACGTAACACTCTACCTACGAAAGGCCTCACCTCCTTTGGCCTAACCTTCCGCATCACTTGAGATCCTATTCTTCTTCGTTCTAGGGACCTAATCCTACTTAGAGTTAACCCATAAATCTACTCATGGTCAACTCCCTACCGCCTTCCTAAAATAATGTTAAATGCCCTAAAGGCCTTACGTCCTAATAATCCTAAAGTCGATCTATATATCCTATTCAAGTCGTATACGTATTATACTAATTTTATCCCTAGTGTCCAAGACCTTTCCCAACTTTCGACATTCATTCGGTTTCATGAGTGGGACGTCTCGCCGAAGCGAAATCCAAACAAGGAACCCTCTCGTTACACTACTACCTCGCATCGTCGGTCATCGAGATATGACGGTCTAAGACACATGATCGAGATCGATAGAATTCTAACTCGTAACCCTACTAATAAACTTCTACTTATATGTCCTACCATATCAATTAACTAAAAATTTAACTAACCTGGCATTTACTTTCTGTAAAATGCCACAAATGCTTTATCCCATTATACATACATACATTTTTATAAATGGCCTTCTCATTAAGGCATAACCATAAGTATCAATCCGACTTTCTTACCCAAGTCTCCCCCACATCGATCAGAGGGAAGGACTATCTACAGTGATTCTATCTCGCACTTTAACTTAGCCCTTTAATCACTCAATCACGTGATTCTCGGCTAAACCTTCCAACCCGGCATCTCAACCATAAAATAAAATACAAGAAGAAAGAATAACATCTCTCCACTCCCAACGTCATTAAGGTTCACGCGTGGAGCATCTCGCAAAAGCGAAATCCAAACAAGGAACCCCTCTAATACATTACTACTTAACTTCGTTGGTCGTGGAGATAAGGCAATATCATACACAAATGAAGCAAACAAATAATCAAACAAAACAAATAATGAAAACTACCTCTATACCGTAAACCACCTCTATAAAGTCTCAACATGTATCCAGGAGAGATATTATAGAACCACTAGTTATACTTTGAAACTAGAAATAGGGTAGCCTCGCAATTTATTTGCTTGCTACCACCCCAAACAAACCAATAATAATTCCACTTGTACAATACATATAATACGAGTAGCACATATCACACATATACTTCTAAAATATCATCACTCTCCTTATAACGAGCGAAGAAAAATATAGAACCTCCCTACCCCGAAAGTCATATAAATACACTACGTAGTAACATCTATACCACCACAAGCTCGATTTACACACCCGAATTTAGGGTTAATACCATACTACTCCATCTTATCATAAGGAATGCTCCACCCTCAACTAAGATGGAAATTCCTGCCTACATACTTTCCAATCTCTGGCCACTACCAAAGGTTTCTAGAGACATTATTTTAGTCCTATCCGAACCAAACTACTTCCATCTATGCCCCAACTAGGCACCCTATTCTTGTCGATTGTCTTCAATCAACAAGATCAAAATGCGTGGTTCCACACACCACATCAGAACCATTTCTCCATCTCTAACTACCCTGACGATAACCCCCGTAGTTCCCTTAAATTTTTCAACAAAGAGAACATCCTACTAGCCTCCCCGACCTTAGTTCAATGAGTCTTCCTCGGTTGAATGTCCACCAATGGGGTCTCATGAACACTACTTCTCTAGAAGTGTTAGCAACACTTACTTGTGAGCCTATCATCTCCACTGAAGGGATCTCTCTTCCTTATACCTACCTTATTTTGGTGTACGGTTTCCTTACCCGTACCACTCTTTATTCACGGTCGGCCTCTGACCGAACCTCAAGTGAATATTTGAGAATCTACTTTCTCATCATTCCTGGCATCCCAGAGAAACTCTCTATTAAAAATATCTATTGGGTTTCTCTATGGGCAAAACTTCCGGCTCCACCAAAATATGGTGACTACCATTTTTGCCTCTTCAACCTTACTCCTATGGGTGAAAGATTTTCCTCCAATCTTCACACCTGCGCACTTCTATACCCCAGTCTAGGCCAAAACTCCCGGGCCTTATACTTCCACCAAATGAGGTTACACTTCCTCCAACCGACCGAACTTCAACATGTGGTGCTCGTCAAGGACCCCTCAACTCCAACTTTATGTCGCCTGGAATCCCAAGCTTAGTACCACTCTCTACTTGTAGCGATACTTGGAAAACTATATCTACTGTACTTAGTAGTCGCGATAGAAATATAAGATAATGCTACGAAGGGATCGACCTCCAAAGCAGACCTCATCCTCGACAACAACTTACAGTTCTTAGTAATCCCGTCTCATGACGCCTTCACAACGACCTCCACTGATGCCCTTCCTCATACGACTTGCGAATTCTAACACGAACACGCAAAAGATTTTTGGGTTTTCTTATATCATAGCAGGAGAACGGAACCAAACAAGAGAAATCAACGATCTTAATTTTAAGGCTCTATATCAATTCAAAAGTAACGCTGGAAGAGAAATAGGTCCGCACAGATTCCTAAGGAAACTAGAACCTGATGCTCTAATACCATCTATGACAACCCTCCTACTAAAATAATAGGTGGCCAGCCCAATACTCTAATAATCACAGGAATCATAGATGGTCCATTCTCAGCATCACTGTCGATTAAAATAATAGTACGAGATAACCACCAATCATTTTAGAAAACGGACTGTCAAATTTAACAGTTTGTAAATAAAATAAAAACACTTAGACAATCCAATTTGCAAAAAGGGTGGATACCAAAAATCTGCGAGTAACGGAAGGAAAATATAATAAATGACAACCGAATAAGCTGTCGGTTAACAGAACAATACAAATAGTTACACCGAGTATTACAATTTAAATATCACATTATAATAAATGATTACAGAGCTTGGGCACACACCCGAATAATAAACTGAGTGTAACTAGAGTACAAAAGATAGAAGCGTCTATAACAAATATCCTACAACATCCGTAATATGTTGTAACTCCATGACAACTAGAATGGAAAGTCAATACGGGTGTCCATGCGGTAGAGCACCTGAACGGACCAAGAGTTGCAGGCAAAACAAAGAAATAGACGGGTCAGGGACCGATTTGATATGATTACCATGTGACTAAAATGTATGACAGTTAAGTGCGTAATTCTCTCGCAATTAACATAATAAAGTTTCTCACCTCGCAATCTAAAAGCACAACCTAACACAATAATAATGATGATGATCGATGATCAAATATATACATGGGAGAACTCATCTACAATTACTCAAGGAGACGTAAATAAATCCATTCACCATCTAAAGGCACAGTTCCTATTTTCTTTAGGAAATACATATATGGGAATTCATTTTATCAAATGTTTACCAAATCAATTTCATCTCGTTACTTTCTTTACCAATTTTATTTCCTTTCTTCCATCCAGGAAAAATACATATTTTAAAAGCAAGTTTTATTAACATAAAAATGCTTTTCCATTTCATTTCATATCTTCCATTTTCCTTCTTCCATTCGAAAAATGTATTTAACGTCCCCATTTCCCTTCTTCCATCCGGGAAATGTAAGTAAAGCCATTTTATTATCATAAAATGCTTTAACATCAATAATGTCCCACATTATTAAGAATAGCTATATTCACATACATATAACGATTCTATGACCGTCCCTCCGGGTTTCCCCACTGGACGCGCCCCTAAATGGTTATCATCTTTCAGGGCCAATCAAATAAGATAACATGGGATCATATCAAAACGTCGGGAAGCGGCCATATGCATGTGGGAGAGTCATAACCACACCCAGAATTACCTCACCATCATAGAAATATATGATAAATGCTCATATGGACTAGGGATATATACACCCTGCATTCATTAGCCAAGGGGCTTCACCACACGCGCGAACTTCCCTTATGATAGAGATTTAGAGAGGTATGTAATCATAAATTAACATTTATGAAAATCATTTTTCCATTTTGAAATCATTCACTTTTACATTCTAAAAAATCATTTGTACTTATTCATTTAGTACCACATTTTAGAATATGTCTTTCTTATTATTAGTGTCATATTTTATTAATGACCTAAGGCCCGAAGTGCCATTATCCTCAAACTAGCCTCCAAGAGTTCAACACGATATCCTAAGTCATCAAAGTGAGTCTCCCTCAATAATTGTCTCCCAAAAGTCTCAACATTAATATTTTTACCTTGTATAAATTTTAGGTTAACTTCCTATATCATTCGGACATTAACCAACACAATCTAACCTTTAGAATAAGCCCCAAATAATCACATGCAATCCTAGGGTATTTTTCTACCAAAAACAACCCTCTAGGAATCCTCATTACTTCCTAAAGGAAGGTTCCTAAACATCGAACCTAAAAGAAAAGGGCTAAAACAAAACTAGGAAAATCTCACAAAAACAGGGTAGCCGAATCAATTCTCCCTAGGGCCGAATCGATTTGCCCCTGGTTGCGAATCGATTCGCCCAAAAGAGAATCGATTCAGTGAGTAAAACTAACTTTTTGCCTCTATCAGAATCGATTCGGCCTTAACCCGAATCTATTCGGTCTCCCAGACCTGTAGCCCACCCCCAAACCGAATCGATTCACTTGGGAGCCGAATCGATTTGACCCTGAGAATTTTTCTAGCCTTCAGCAGGGGTTGATCGATCGACCCTTAGCCATCGATCGATCGAAGGCTCCATCGATCGATCCCCCATGATCGATCGATCGATCATGGCAGGAAACTTCTTCTCCGAGAAGCTATTTCGGCCATTAACGAAGTTCCAAGATTTTTATTCATTATTCCACCCAAATACAACAACAATAACTGCTACCAAATCACTTCTACACCATTACTAACTAATATTATCTCCTCAAATCAAATTAAAACTAAGATTTAAGGGTTTAATCACTAAAATCACAAAAACCCATTTATGGTTAAAATCTCCAAAAACCTAACTATACATGCAATTTATCACATTAAATCAATATCTAGCAAGTAAGAAACTTGCCTCCAGTTTGTAGTCTCGGATTCTCCTCCGGTAGCAACGAATTCCAGCCCAAATCTCCATTTTTCTCTCTTTTCACCCATTTCACCCAAGCTTTCTACTCTCTCTCTCTCTCTCTCTCTCTCTCTTGGCTTCTAACACAAGATTGAGAAAATAAAAGGGGTGGGAGACTTAATCGGGTCTTAAAAAATTATTTCCCCTCTTTTAATTGTTAATACACCATTAAAATGACTCGTATCCACGTAATTGAGTCATAACCTGTTAAAATGACTCGTATCCACGTAATTGTTAATTCACCACACGCGCGAACTTCCCTTATGGTAGAGATTTAGAGAGGTATGTAATCATAAATTAACATTTATGAAAATCATTTTTCCATTTTGAAATCATTCACTTTTACATTCTAAAAAATCATTTGTACTTATTCATTTAGTACCACATTTTAGAATATGTCTTTCTTATTCTTAGTGTCATATTTTATTAATGACCTAAGGCCTGAAGTGCCATTATCCTCAAAGTAGCCTCCAAGAGTTCAAAACGATATCCTAAGTCATCAAAGTGAGTCTCCCTCAATAATTGTCTCCCACAAGTCTCAACATTAACATTTTTACCTTATATAAGTTTTAGGCTAACTTCCTATATCATTCGGACATTAACCTACACAATCTAACCTTTAGAATAAGACCCAAATAATCACATGATAGCCTAGGGTATTTGTCTACCCAAAACAACCCTCTAGGACTCCTCATTACTTCCCAAAGGAAGGTTCCTAAACCTCGAACCTAAAAGAAAAGGGCTAAAACAAAACTAGGAAAATCTCACAAAAACAGGGTAGCCGAATTGATTCTCCCTAGGGCCGAATCGATTCAGAGAGTAAAACTAACTTTATGCCTCTATCCGAATCGATTCGGCCTTAACCCAAATAGATTCGGTCTCCCAGACCTGTAGCCCACCCCCAAACCGAATCGATTCACCTGGGAGCCGAATCGATTCAACCCTGATAATTTGCCTAGCCTTCAACAAGGGTCTATCTATCGACCCTTGTCCATCGATCGATCGATCCCCCATGATCGGTCGATTGATCATGGCGGGTAGCTTCTTCTCCGAGAAGTTATTTCGGCCATTAACGAAGCTCCAAGCTTTTTATTCATTATTCCACCCAAATACAACAACAATAACTGCTACCAAATCACTTCTGCACCATTACTAACTAATATTATCTCCTCAAATCAAATTAAAACTAAGATTTAAGGGTTTAATCACTAAAATCAACAAAAACCCATTTATGGTTAAAATCTCCAAAAACCTAACTATACATGCAATTTATCACATTAAATCAATATCTAGCAAGTAAGAAACTTGCCTCCAGTTTGTAGTCTTGAATTCTCTTCCGGTAGCAACGGATTCCAACCCAAATCTTCATTTTTCTCTCTTTTCTCCCATTTCTCCCAAGCTCTCTCTTCTCTCTCTCTCTCTCTCTTGGCTCTAACTCAAGATTGAGAAAATAAAAGGGGTGGGAGACTTAATCGGGTCTTAAAACATTAGTTCCCCTCTTTTAATTGTTAATACACCATTAAAATGACTCGTATCCACGTAATTGAGTCATAACTTGTTAAAAGTGCCCGAAACTCAAAAATACAACTTGGCACTTATTTTGACTATCTCGACTATTCTAAAAATAACTGCACCCCCTATTTTGGCATTCGGAATAACGTGAACTATTTTTGTGTTCCAAATTCATTTTATTTCATTAATGAGGGTCCAATTTAAATATGAGTCATAATCGTCGTGTAACATATAACGACACAATAAAACACAATATAATGCTATTTACCTTCTCATAACGGTAAATAGACAAAACATTGTAAATATTATCCCTTAATATCATGGGAAATAATATTTACTCCAACTTCCCCCATTTTATAAAATTAGCCCATCAGGAAAAATAATATAAAATAGCGGCTTAAAAGCCTGGGTTGTTACAATTTTAGTGTTATTCCATGGTGTGTGGTGCTTGTACATTTTATATTTTATACTTGAAAAAAAAGTCAAAACATAAAGACATATTTTCTTCGGATTTTCTACTTATTATGTCTTTTGAGATTACCATTACGTATGTGTTCTTGATTATTCTTGTGATGATAACTTGTTTCTTCTTATGATGATTGTAATTAATCTTTAATTTCTACTCCTTTGTCAATTATGGACAAAAAGGGGAGGCACCAATTATGGGGGATGTTTTTCCTGTTTAAAACTCGTATGCGACACGTTATTTTATTTATCTCATATGTGTAGGACGTTATGCCTAGATGATGATCTGTTGGACCCACACTAGATGAAAGAAAATCTATCCGAAGGGAAGATCCATTGCATTTGAAAACTTGCACAAAATTTACTTTCTATTTACTTTCCGTCTATGGCCATCCCGAGATCTTCTCCCTCGTTAGGATCTTTCAGTGGGAAAGAGGGAGGATGAAGGTCCTGCTCCCCTTGCTACATCGGGGGGAGTGCTTTGGCTGTCGTTGGTTTTGGAGATATATAAAGAGATAGAGTCTCTTACCTTTTTATCACAAAATAAGTAAAAGAACATGTCGACGCCTCGAGAGACTGGAATCAAAGACAAACTTTGCAAAACTAGTAGTTCAGATATTCGGGGGCTAAGTTATGGAATGGGAAGGTGTTAGGAACCCATACCACCCTTTCGTCCTCTCATGGGCTTATGTTATTATTTTCCTTCATAAGTGTGTGTGCGTGTATATATGAGTGGAGATAGGAATCGCTCGATTTGAATCATGGAAAAGATGGAGTGAGGTCATCCATAGGAATGTTCCCACGATAATGATTAGAAAATATGATGTGTGCGCTTATCGAGGTATTGATCGTTACGATAAAATGATAATATGTGTTAAATAAGATGAAAGTATGGATCACAAGTACAATATATATGGATAATATATGGATAAAATAGGAGAAAGACAAAAATATGAAAATAGGACTCGAGTCTCAGGTTTTAGCCTGAAATGCCTACGTAGCCTATAAATGAATCAAATTCTACGTTGTTTGCAAGAGGCAAGAGGGTGGGGTTTATCCCACAATTTCAAACGGGAATTTTATTATATGTGTGTGTAAGAAAAAGGTGTTTTTTTTTGTGAAAAATCCCGTTGAAATCTATGAGAGTAACCCTTTTTTTTCTTCTTTTGGTTTTTTTTATAGAAAATATATTATGTTCAAAATAACTAATAAAAGATTGAAGATTAATATGTGCATGATCTAAAGTAAAAACTAAACTGAGAATTTATATAACTAATGTGAGAATAAATGGAATTTAAAGAGAGAGAAGGGTGTTTGGACCTTCTCTCGAGACTTGAAGCTTGATCTAGATTATTGATGAACTTCCTTGAAAGTTGGGATGAATGTGGGATGAGAGAGAAGGATATTTTTGCTAAATTTAGTATGAGAGTGATGGGAATGAAAGGTGGAGAAGAATTAAGGAAACTTCATTGATTGTAGAAGAATGTTGCTAAGATCACTCAAATTGATGGTTATGAGGTGCCTTTCAAAGTGAGCTCAATATCTCCTTATATATCATAGGGGGATTGTCAATTGGTAGTGTCCTTGTCCTGCCGATTAGGAGGTAACCCTTGACACACTATCGATAGGCAGGGAAATGGACCTACCAATTGGGAGTCTACTGAAGATTTTCTAAAAAAACATTCGTAAAAATCAATTTGTAAGTCCAAATTGCATACGGGGCATATGTTTAGAAAGGAAATTTAGAGAACTTTGGAATCCTTTGGTCTTATCCCGGGTTCAGGAGTTGACTTTAGGTCAAAATAGGATCGAAAGAGCCCGTCGATCCTTTGGACAAAAGATCATCGAACGACGATGGACCATTCAACCTAATCGTAAGTCTGAATTGCACAAGGAGGGACCGTGGGAAAGGTTATGTGAGGAAGTTCAATGTTCCAAAGAGCTTCCCTCATTTTAGAGAGTTCACTTTGATCAATAAGGTCCCAAAAGCGCCTAGTGACCCTTCAGAGTAAAATGAATTGTTCGTTCGTAACGTAAGGCTGATTCGTGCATGGGGCAGACCGTTAGAAAGGGTGTTTAGTGACCTTCAAAGATTCATTTAGTCTAATTTGAGATGAAGAGTTGACTTTAGTAAAATAAAGCCGAGGAGCACACTATGGCCTTCGAATCAGTTTTTAATGGAAAATGGATCATTTGTCCAAACTGTTATGATATTTCATGCATGGGTCAGACTATTGAAAATGGTTTTCGTTGAACTTTGAAGATTCATTAAGCTTTCTCTCAACAGTGAAGTTGATTGGGGTCAAATTGGGGTTTGGGAGCATCTGGTGGCCTCTAAATCGATTTTCGATAATTAAATGGTCCATTAGTCTGAATCGTTGGAAAGGGGATTTAGATCCCTTAGAAGATTCATTGAGCTTTCGTTCTGACGATAGAATTGATCAGAGTCAAACAGGGCTCAGGAACACTCGATGGCCTTTAGATCAGTACAGTGAGTATGACCTAGGGTTTGTAGTGAATTAGGGAGGTGATATGGATATAAGCAAGGACTTAGGGGGTTCTAGAATGTTTTGTTTTCAAAGACGCTCGATGAATGAGCTTGGAACAAGTGAAATCCGTCGAATAGTCACATCATGATATTCTAGGAAATAGGTCAATTCAGCGGACCTAAAGGGATGAGGATGCCAGTTTTAATGGGTAAAAGTTGATTTTGGGGACCTGAGGCAATGCTATGGATGGCCGATTCTATCAATCGAGGTGAATTATGTGGACCTAAGGTTGTTTCTACCAATTCTTAGGGTCGAGGCCAATTCTGAGGACCATAAGTGGGAGCGATCGATTCTGAGGGTCGAGGCCAATTCTGAGGACCTTAGGTAGGAGCAAAAAACCCTGAAGGTTGAGGTTCATGCTGGGGATCTTAAGGAGGGGCAACCAATTCAGAAGGTTAATGACAATTCTGAGGAACTTAAGTTGGACTGACCAATTCTAAGGGTCGAGGTCAATTCTGAGGACCTTAAGTAGGGGTGACCAATTTTGAGGGTCGAGGTCAATTTTGAGGACCTTAAGTGGGAGAGACCAATTTTGAGGGTCGAGGTCAATTCTGAGGATATTAAGTTTGAGCGACCAATTTTGAGGGTCGAGGACACTTCTGAGGACCTTAAGTAGGAACGACCAATTCTGAGGGTAGAGGTAAATTTCAAGGACCTTTAAGTAGGGGCAACAAATTTCAGGGCCGAGGTCAATTTTGAGGACCTCAAGTAGGGGTGACCAATTCTGAGGATCAGGGTTAGTTCTGAGGACCTTAAGTAGATGTTACGAATTCTAAGGGTCTAGGTTAGTTCTAAGGACCTTAAGTAGATGTTACTAATTCTAAAGGTCGAGGTTAGTTCTTAGGACCTTAAGTAGGAGCGACAAATTATGATGGTCAGGACCAATTCTAACGATCGATGTTATATTTGAGGACCTAAAGGAGGGGCGACCAATTCTTAGGTCCAAGGTTCATTCAGAGGACCTTATGTAGGGGTGGCCAATTCTGAGGGTCGAGGCCGATTCTGAGGACCCTAAGTAAGATCGACCTATTCTGAGGGCTGAGGTTAATTTTGAGGACCTTAAGCAGGGGCGACCAATTCTAGGCGTTAAGGCCCTTCGGGCCTAAAGTTATAATGTGGGGTTTTTCTCTCTAGGGAATCTTTATTTTACCTTTTTTGAGCCTCTAATGGGGAAGAGACATCTATCTAGGGATTATGTCTTTTTGAGAAGAGATAGCTTCGCTGGGGGTGTTGGAATTCTTTGCCTAGAAATTTTGCTGATGAAACAGTTGATGAATTGACGTACTGGGATTTCTCTGGGGAATGTGTTGATGACTTAAGGTTTTGGGATTAAACTAGGGAATGGGTTTCTTGGAGACTCCACTGAGAGAGATGTCCGGTCAGGGCTTCTAGCATCGTTTGGGGAAAGGAGATTTTTCTTTAAAATAGTTTAAATTTGGAATTCCTGCTAGGGAATGGGTAGGATATTACGTAGCTTTGCAGAGGAAGCATTTGATGAGGTTTTGGGATTCCGCTGGGGAGTTGTAGTGGTATTTTTGGGATGCGGGTACGCTATTTTTTAGGGTTTAAGGAGAGGGATAAAAGGTGGTATTAAGCCCGCTAGGGATTTAGGAGCTTGAAAAATGATTTTCTTGGTAAAAAAATGTTCCAATATTCATTTGACAATTTTAGTAATTTTTCGAGAAATGTTTGGAATTTTCTGAAATTTTTTAGGATTTTTTGTTCAAAATTTTAGGACTACTGTCAATCGGAGGGTGGTATTGGCATGATCTTTTGGGTTGCCTGGGAAAGGGGAGTGTGCAGGTGCCAATATGCGGGTGTCAGGGAACTGCCAATCGGCATTCCCCTTAGCCTCCTATAAAAATGGGTGAATTCTCTTCATTTTTCACAACTTTTAGCTTTTATGTCTTCAGCTGCTCCCTTCTGTAATCTCCACCTTCGTTCGTTCCTCATTTGTGACTAGAAAATGGAAGATTTCTCAAGTAGTGAGACCCACATAGCGTGGTTGAGAATTGATGATTGGGCGAGCTTGGAGTGGCGAGCTAGGGTGCCCCTTGCTTTGGGCAACGAGAATGCTTTCAGCCTGTTTGAGCCTGTTGTTGATGATTACACTCTTTTTCACGAGACTTCGCACCACCGATCATATAGGGTGAGGAACCCTAATGGCTATTTAAGTATGGCATGACGTTTGACATTCTTTTCCTAGTTTTCCTTCTCTTGTTTCTTTTGAATTTGACAAAAGGTTTCTCTTTTATTTTTGTAGACTGACATAACTGCTATGAGCTTTCATTCCTGAGGGATGGCAGGATTTAGAGATGTGTGGGATAACCTTCCTATGATGGTGCGCTGAGTAGTCTACTCCATGGGTTTTTATTGTCTGGCATTTTCTTTGGATGAGATGTTACGCTCTACGGCTGTTTTGTGTGCATTAGGGGAGAGGTGGTGGGACACTACCCACACCCTACAATTAGGGGAGATGATAGTGACTCCCATTGATGTTAATCAGGTGGGGATCGACTGCGAGGGTACGTAGATAGAGGTGGGCCATTCTCTGATGGTCACACCAATGGTAGTTAATGCTTCACTAAAAGATGTGGGGTAGATAGTCTCTGGGACTCGATTCGTATTTCTCTTCTCTGGGAGGTTTTTTTTAGTTGGAGTATTGACGAGACGGACAAGCTACAAGTGAGGAAGATTGCCCACTTATTTGTTCTTCTTCTATTGGTGGGATTCTTGATAGTGTCAAGCGACATCATCGTCTATTTATCATTTTTATCATATTTGAGGGTATTTTCGAATATCCTTCTCTATGAATGGGGGATCCTGATTCGTATCGAATCTTGCACATTTATGCCCTCGAACTTAATCATTTTATCCCCCTCAGGTACCGTAGTTGCTATAATTATGCTCGTTAATCAGACAACCTCTGTTTTATACTACAATACTTTATTTGAGGTATTATTGAGCATTTATAGGTGTTATGGTGCTTAGTATGAAGTTTGATCGAGTTCCGATAAAGTTCCGTCCCGATTCGTACGTTCATGGGCATTTCAGTAATTTCACATTTTAGAATTTTTTATCGAAGTCTTCACAGAAGTTGTAGCCCTCGGGCCAAGCTTCGCGTGGCCGTGAACGATGCTTCAATCGGAGTCCAAACGAATTAAACATGAACGTTTAATCGAGGAAGAATTATAAGAATCTATTTATTATTATTTTATTAATTAACTAACTATTCTAATAATACCCTCCATGTCCCGTTCTCTTTGTTTTTGCAGCAAACTTCCAATTTGAGAATGGCGATTTTGGTCCAAGCTCGGGTTTGGTTTGAGTTTTGGGTTCATCCTAAATTGGGGACTTTCGTCTGAAATTGAGAATGGATTTTGATGTAAAATCGCAAATGGGTCTTGGACATTTATATTTTGGAGGTTTTTATTGGCCATTAATGGATGTGTGGAGTTCTTGGGTTTTCACCACTTTTTCGACATGGAGGTCTTCGTGGGTCTCCATTTTTGGCGTGTCTAGGTGTAGCCATATGGGACTTCGATTTTGGTCTCGGGTTTCACGATTTGGATTTGGGTCTTGGCCGTTGGCCATTTTTGGTGTGGACACGCAATTGGGTACGGCGACTGCGCAGTTTGGCCACAACAAATTTTGTAGCTTGGGAGTTTTTTTTGCAGCACCGGTGGACCGACCCAGCTTCGGTAGTTGACTGAATTTTTTGATTTTGCCTTGGACGAGAGATAGTGTGGTTCCTTTCCTCTACGCGATCGACCGACCTGAGGCCCTGGTCGACCGGAGCTCTATTTTTGCTTGCCGTGAGCTGCTACTTCCTTTTCTTTTTCTTATTTATTTTTTTCATTTTCTTTTTAGTTTGTAAATTAGAACTTAAACCCTTTTTCTTTTGTTTTTCCTTTTTCTTTATTTCTTTTTCCCCACTTACTATAAAAGAGAGCACATAATATCTAGTCTCTCTCTCTCTCTCTCTCTCTTAGTTTAGGTTAGGGTTAGAGTAATTTTTAGGGATTTTGTGGAGACACCCCTCTCCTCTATTTTCTCTGTGTAATTCCTCCATTAATGTAAGTTTACTATTCATTATCACTTTTGCTTACTTTTCTTATCGCTGTTCATTTTTATTCCATGCTTTATTTATTATTTCTTGCCTAGATTAATTGTGTAGTTAACTTAATTAGTGTTAATTCAATTAGTGTTCTTTAATTAATTAGTTGATTTTATTTATGTCATTAATTACGTGTAGCGGCTAATTTAGATTATGTTGTGACAGGTTGAACTCACATTGGGTTGACGGGTTTCTTTGCTTTGCTTTGTCGATGGTTTCTCATGGGTTTATTTCGAGTGGGTTGTCCTAGCTATTACGCCTAGGAGAATGAATGGGGCATATCACGTATGTCCCGTATTTACGACCTTATGTGCATAATTTTTGGGGTATTTGTTGACACCAAAATCTTAGTAGGCTTTTATGCGAATTTAGGGGTGTGACAACCCTTGATTTAAGTAATTGAAAAAATGAGACACAATCTTAATAACTTGTGAACCCATGTAACCATTTTATACTAATTAACTTCGGGTGAGGGATATCCGACGCAACCTATAGTTTTTCTTCGCTTTGTTAACTTCCTTTGATTTACCCATGCCTAGATTAATCTTTTCCTTCTGTTATCTTTACTTTTTGTTAGCAATTATCTTTTACACTTTTATTTAGAAGTATTAAACCAATTAAATTCCAGCAAATCGTCTATGTGGATTTTTTATACCCGGACTTGGCCGCTATACTCCCTTATTGAGTGTAGTCATAAGATTAGGTTTTTGTATTAAAGCGGTGAACAGAAAATAACGATCGAAGTTTGTCACGCGCTACTTTTCACCCTTCATCAGAGCCTAACTTTGGAGACCCTTTATTATTCTTTGGATGCTTTCATCTGGTGCTGCCGATAAACTTTTACTAGAGCCACGTATCTTCTCGAGCTAATTTTCTTATTTCTCTTAATGTATTTTCTTGTATTTTTCTTCTTGATTTACTCTGATTGTTGACTCTTATCTTTTTGTAGACATGGTTTTATGAGGTGATTGGGCTCAATGCCTTTTTTATAGGTTTGATTTATGAGTCAGTGGGGAGATTCTGCCGGATTTACCGGTTGTGGAAGTCCAACCAGAAGTCAAAGCAGTCTCTTCCTTATCGGTAGTGCGTCAGGTCTTGAATGTCCTGATGAGCAACCAATTTTTTTCTTCTTTTATATTTTGAATCCTTTTACTTTTTTGGCATTTTCCTTATTTGTGCAAGTATTGTATTTATTTAGGAAAACTGCAGGTGACTTTCTATACTTGGGTGATGGCTATCCAGCACACAAGGGTGACTGGGGGAATGTGCAGATGTGCCGGCTGCTGGCCCACCAGGTCGGCTATTCTTGGTATTTTAGAGAGAGAGTAGTCCAACAGATCGTGGATGACAAGGTGGAGATCCTACTAGCTATGCCTCCAAGGTACATAAGGAAGGTGTGAGAGATTTAGGAGGAGGCCAGGGCGGTGGCAATGATTGGAGAGCCCTACTCATCCTATATTGACATGGTGATTGTGGCCATCCGAGGCGCTGCGTTCCGGGGGGGGGGGGGTGGAGGATCCCCCGAGAAAGAACTGTGTCGTGGTCTCACACCCCTCTTTCAAAGGTGCTTCGGCCATCGTCGGTGCAGGGTGAATGTAAAAAGATGGAGTCGCCAGCCTATTTTCACAAAACAGGCAAAATGACATGTTTCCACTTCGAGGGAGCGGCATCAAGGATAAACTGATGCATACAAAACCAATAGATCGGAGGTACGGGGCTAAGTTCCGGAATGGGAAGGTGTTAGGAACCCATCCCACTCTTTAGGTCTCTGATGGGAAAATGTTAATATTTTCCTTTATCCCCGTGAAGTGTGTGTATGTGTTTATATAATGGAGATTGGAATCGTTTGACTCATACCATGGAAAAGGTCGGGTGACGTCATCCACAGGAATATTCCTAAAATAATAATAAATGTAGAAGATAGAATACGAGCGTTCATCTTGATATTGATCTTTATTGGAAAACGATAATATGTGTTGGATGAAACGCGAAAAAGCATATTACATGTATATGTATGATATTTACAAAAATGAGGGATTTTGAAAATTTTGGAAAATAAGAAAAATTGGAAAATTGGACTCGAGTCTCAGATTATAATTCGAGATGCATACGTAGCCTATAAAGGCATCAAAGTCCACATAGTTCAAATGTAAAGTAGGGCTGGTGTTTATCCCATAGATTAGAATGACATTTTATTATATGTGTACCTGTAGAAAAATGTGTTTTTCGTTTTGGAAAAAGTGTGATGGATAATTCCATTTGGAATTTACGAGTGTAACCATCTTTTATTTGTTTTTTTATGGAAAATAAAGTATGTGAAATATACTTATAAAAGCGTAGATGTTAATATATATGAACTGAAGTGACTTTAGATTATTAATCTAATGTAACTTATGCAAAAACAAGAGATTAAAAGAGAGGGAGAAGGAATTGGACCTTCCTTAGAGCTTGACCTTGGATATTGGATGAAATGTTGATGAATGTTGATGAGAGAGAAGGATATTTGCCAAATTGGATGTGAAAAGGATAGGTATTTAGGCTTGGAGGGAACTTCTCATATGGAACTTCGCTAATTTCGAGAGAATGTTGCTGAGATCACTGATGCTGATGAATTTTTTCTCTTCTTTTTTCTTTGGGAGTGAGGTCGTGGACTCTATTTATAGGCCAAAGGTGGGTGTCGATTAGCCTACCCCAGGGTGTGCCTATCGACAGGTAACCCTTGACACTGTGCCGATAGGCAGGACCTGCCAATTGGCAGTCTCGTGTGGACTTTTTTAGAAAAATGACCATAGCGCACAAACCGTAAATCCAAATCGTGCACGGGTCATACCACTAGAAAGTCACTTCAGAGACCTAGGAGAGTCCTTTGGACTGCTCCCAGGTCTAGGAGTTGAATTTGGGTCAAATGTGGCTCGAAAGCAAACATTGGTCTTTTGGGCGGGAGATAATCGGTCGGAAATGGATTGTTCGTTCGTATGGTAAGTCAGAATCACGCACGGGGCGTACTGTCAAAAAGGTTAGGAGGTTTACTTTGACATTACAAAGAGTTTCTCTGGGTTCAGAAAGTTGATCTTGGTCAACCGGGGCCCGAAAGCATCCGGTGACCTCTCATAGTAAAACGGATTATTCGTCCGTATCGTAGGTTAGAATCGTGCATGAGGCGGATCTTTATAAAGGGTATTCATTGCCCTTTGAAGATTCATTTAGTACCATTCGAGATGAATATTTGACTTTGGTCAACCAGAGTTCAGGAGCTCCAGGTGGCCTCTGGATCAATTTTCGGGGGAAAACTGATCATTCTACTAAATGGTTATGTTGTTATACGCATGGGGGGACTATTAGAAAGGGGTTTTAGTGCCCTTTGAAGATTAAAAGATCTTTTTCTCTGAAAATAGAGTTAACCGGAGTCAAATGGGGAATGGGGATGCCCAATGGCCTCTAGATCAATATTCGAAGAGCGACCTAGGTTTTCGATGGAAAGGGGAAGTGTTAAGTGTCTAAGGAGAGACTTTGGGGGTCCTAGAATGTGGTCTCTATAGATCCCCTCGATGGGTGACCTTGGAACAAGTGATGGTCGTCGAATAGACACCACATGATGGAGGGAGGTTAGTTCTGTGGATTTAAGTGATTTGGAAGCCCGATTGAAAGGGTTGGGGTTAATTCTAACCTAATAGAGGTGATGACCGAGGACCGAGGTCAATTCTGACCTGACGGAGGTGATGATCTAGGACCAAGGTCAATTTTAACCTAAAAGAGGTGACGACCGAGGACCGAGGACAATTATGACCTAACTGAGGTGACGATCCAAGATCGAGGTCAATTCTGACCTACAAGAGGTGATGATCAAGGACTAAGGTCAATTTTGACCTAACTAAGGTGACGATCCAAGACCGAGGTCAATTATGACCTAAAAGAGGTGACGATCGAGGACCGAGGTCAATTATAACCTAACTAAGGTAACGACCGAGGACCGAGGTCAATTCTGACCTAAAAAGGGTGATGATCTAGGACCGAGGTCAATTATGACCTAACTATGGTGACGATCCAGGATCGAGGTCAATTCTGACCTAAAAGAGGTGATGACCAAGGACCAAAGTCAATTCTAACCTAACTGAGGTGACGATCCAAGATCGAGGTCAATCCTAACCTAAGAGACGTGACGGTCGAGGACTGAGGTCAATTTTGACCTAACTAAGGTGACGATCCAAGACCAAGGTTAATTATGACCTACCAGAGGTGATAATCAAGGACTAAGGTGAATTCTAACCTAACTGAGGTGATGATCGAAGATTGAGGTAAATTCTAATAGAAAAATAGGTGATGACCAAGGACTGAGGTCAATTTTGACGTAACTGAGGTCAACTCTGACCTAAAAGAGGTGAAGATTCAGGACCGAGGTTAATTCTTACCTAGAAGAGTTGAGACCTAAGATCGAGGTCAATTTTGACCTAACTGACGTGACGATCCAAGACCTAGGTCAATTCTGACCTAAAATAGGTGAGTACCAAGGACCGAGGTCAATTGTGACCTAACTGAGGTGATGATCTAAGACCGAGGTCAATTTTAACCTAATAGAGGTGATGACCGAGTACTGAGGTTAATTCTGACCTAACTGAGGTGAGGACTGAGGACCGAGGTCAATTCTAAACTAACTAAGGTGACGATCCAAGAATGAGGTCAATTTTGACCTAACAGAGGAGTACTTTTCCTTCGGGAATTTTGGAAACTCCACCGGGGATGATTTGTCTTCATTGGATATTGGGAAAGAGTGAATGCTCCGCGGATTTGTAGGTGGGGAAATTTGGAGTGTCTTTTGGAGGCGTTGTTGGGGAGAATGATTCTCTGGAATTACGTTGGGGTGTAACAAATGTTTTCCTTAGTGAATAAGGTGCTAGAATGGATTTGGCAATGTTAGGAATTTTTGGGGAATTGTTCTGGATTTTTCAGCATTTTTTTGAACTTTTTGTATGAAATTTTAAAGGGTGTGTCGACCGGTATAGATGGAGGTGTTCCAATTGGCATTGGCACGATCTTTTGGGGTACCTCAAACAGGTGAAGGGTCAATGCTGATCGGTGGGTGGAGGAGTAAATTATTCTTTCCTTGCGACCATTTTTCCATGATGATCGTTTTTAGATGTTAATCCTTTTGTTCTTTATAGGGATTTGTAGGTGACCTTATATCCGTATGGGATGGCCATCAAGTACACAGGGGTGACTAGGGGAATGCACAGCTGCGATAGTTAATGGCGTGCAGGTTTGGGTACGTTTGGTACCTAGAAGAAAGGGTTATGGTGAAGATGAGGTGACATCATATTTTGGTTCTTTCCTTTCAAATTTCTTGCAGATTGACTGTGGGAGCTTAGCATTTGCATGCTTAATGTAGCGGCCTTGCACCTGAAAATAGACTCAAAAATGCTAAAAGATATGCACATTCTATTTTATTATCTTGATTTAGTGGCTTACTTTACATGCACTTTAGTTTGCTGTTGAGTTTTAATTTTGAGAAAGAGTAGAAAGAGTGTGTATTTTGGAAAATTTTGAATAAGTTTGAGTAAAAAATGGCCTCGATGGCTATGTCGAAAAAGAGTTTCCTTTTTGAGAAAAAGTAGGAAAAAAAAGTTTTTTGAAAATTTTGAGTGAAAGAAGGCGTTAGTGGCTCCGTCATTGGCTAAAGGAGGAATGATTTCCCTAACCGACAATATTATGATTCGTGCATTCGCATGATGTGGGTGATGCTGGATATGTCGGGGATGTCATCTTAGGCCTTGTTTTAAAAGTTCTGTTGGTGACTGGGGAACACTAGTGGACCCCCAACTGGCGGCTATTGTTTCTTGGATATCATACCGTCGCAATCTTGTGCTGGTGATACTAGCAAAGACCTTGAATGGACTGGATGCCTAGTGGGAGGGTCATTCTGACTTTCTGAGAGGGAGCCCCGTGATGTTATTTATGTGGTTGTTTAAGAGATTCGCATGGTGGTGCCACCTGAGTATCCCTTCCGGGTGGTTCCAAACTTCTTCTCGCGCTATTTCTTAAGCATAGGCTTGGACATTGAAAGTTAGAGGAACTGGTTTGTAGAGCACGGAGCTTTAGGCTTGTGTTGGTCTGTGCCATGGTGGGGAGAACTATTGACCATTTTGGATCTTAGAGAGTATCAGTACGTCCGATTGGTTGGCCTCAGGCAGACATCTTTCTAGTTTCCTTGGGGCTTCTGTGTCAATATGGTAGGGAGCAAATTATGCCATCGTGAACACTGGATTTCTTTCACCTAGAGGACCTGACGGAGCATATACACATGAGATTGGTCTCTTTGTTGGATAACCTATGTTCGTCAAATCGTCCCTCTTAATTTGTTTGGCGAGTTTGGCATGTCTCAAGGGACTATATGAAATGGCTGTAGAGGAGAGTGGTCACCAAGATGCTGGTTATGGATACCCGTCAAAGGTGGCTTGACTTCTTTGATACTTTATAGGGAGGTATTGTGGTCTTTCTGAAGCTAGTCTAGGCTTATCGCTCAAGTGAGCGTCAACGGCATTCCCTCAAGTCATGGGAGGGTTGGGGTCTCCAAGATGTGGGAGATGGCGGTAGTTCTTCTGGTAGATGTTGGTAGACTTTATGAAGCTTATGTATGGTGTTTGGTTTTATTTGTGGTGATTCTGGTTGTTTAGGAGTAGCGGGGGTTTATTTTTGGGAAAATAGGTGTAGGATTGTGAGGGAAGTCATTTGACTCCTTACGCCGATGTAATTGTACCAAAATTTCAAATAATGAAATAAATAAGTTTTTGATCATCTAGTTGTGCCTCCTGATGACTTTTACATTTTGAACTATCGATACTAATCGCTAAGGCATACATAATCCTTTTGTTCATATACATATTAGAATGAACTTTCGTTCTCGGGGATAAAGGACAGTATATTGTGAAAAGAAGGTGGTCGTGCTCATGTGAAGTGATGAGCTGCCTACATACCTTTGAGGGTTTTAAAAAAAATTGAAATTCATTTGTGACAATGTTTTTAGAGAATCCAACCCACGTAGTTATGGGTAAAGGGAAATGAAGATTATTGTTTTTTTAAGAATAGAAGGGAAATGAGAAGAGTCGTAGCGCGCTGAGATTTTGTACTAGGGGTAGAATTTCTTAAGACGGTCTAGGTTGACTGGATGCGCCATTTTTTCTCCATCATGGTCGGTAAGCATAGTGGCGCCGCCTGACAGGATCTTCTTTACTATGTATGGGCCGCTCCAACTGTGATTAAATTTCCTTCTGTGGTCCCAGTGGGCTATATTATTTATTTAAGGGCTAAGTTCCATTCTAGGACACCGCGATCCTTAATTCTCTTGTTGAATGATCTCCTTATACGACGATTTACCCTTGTATGTGATATAGAGATTTTAGTCTCCTTTCGTCCAAGAGGGACAGCTCGTCAAGACGGCTTTGGTGCCGGTCTTCCTCGTTGACTTTTCTTTTAAGCATGATGTGCAACGAAGGGATTTATAGCTCCACGGGTAGGACTGCTTCCATGCCATTGACTAAAGAGTAAGGGGTAGCCCTAGTAGAGGTTTGAACTGAAGTACGGTAGCCCCATAGGGCGTAAGGGATCATGTCGGCCCAATCTCGATAACTCTCTGACATCTTGTTGATGATAGCTTTGAGATTTTTATTGGCTGCCTCAACCACCCCATTGGTTTGAGGTCGTTAAGGAGAGGATTTGTGTCTTTGAATTCCATACTCGTCGACCACTTCCGTAACTTTTTCTTCAAAATGTAACCCATTGTCTGATACCATCTCGCGTGAGACCCCATATCGGTAGATGATGCTTTTCTTGATGAATTTAGTCACTTTCTTGGCATTCAAAACTATGTATGACTCGACTTAGACCAATTTCGTGATGTAGTCAATAGTGTCTAGGATGAACTCATTCCCATTAGATGATTTATGTGTAACGTTTCCTATGATGTCGATGCCGAATGTGGAAAATGGCCAAGGGGAGGTCATGTTGTACAATTCTCGTGGAGGCAAATGTTATAGGTTCGAGAATTATTGACATTTGAGACATCTTTGAACGTAGGCCGTGCAGTCCTGAATCGTGGTAGTTAAGTAGTAACCTTATCAGATGATCTTTTTAGCGATCATATGTCCCTTCATGTGGGGTTTGCGTTCCCCGCTGTGGATTTTTTGTATGATTTCTTCAATGTCAGCCCCTGCGATGTAGTGTAAATGGGTTCTATTAAAGTTTCTCTTAAACAATGATTTATTACTAATAATGTACTGGGCGACCAGTCTGCGAAGAGTTGCTCCTTATTTCTTGTCAGATCCTGTGGGGATACCTATCGTGTTTAAGGAGGCGCCAAATATTGTAGTACCAACAATCGATTTTTTCGAGTTCTTCCTCTGTGTTGAGATCGATGTGGTAGTAGTGGGTTGGTTTGTCTTATTTCTGGATAAGGAAAGGGGCCATGGTTATTCCTTCAGGCATGTCAATCATGGAGGCTAAAGTGGCAAGGGCATCAGCTAGGTTATTCTTTGCTTGGGGTAGGTAGTGGAATGTGATTTCTTAGAATTAGGAAGCTAGTTCATCAAGGTGGGCATGGAAGGGTAAGCATTTCTCATCATTGACTTTACATTTCATGAGTACTTGATCGATGATGAGGGTTGAATCCCCATAGACATTGAGGTATCGAATTCCTTTCTTGAGGGAAACTTTGAGGCCTACTGTGCACGCCTCGTATTCAGTCTTGTGTGACACCCCAACTAATTAAATACCGGGTAAATACTCCTTTATTAAATTAATATAAAATTCCAAGTTGGTTCAATTCATAGCATCACTGTCGAAATTTTTTTTAACAATTACTAGCCACCTAATATTTAAAAAGTGAGTTGTCAATTTTTAATTAAATCTGATTAACATGCAATAAGAAGATTATGAACTTTTAACATAACCACCACAACATAATGACAATAGAATAACCATAGAATAGTAATGAGTCTGGAGGAATACTCCTCACAACAATCCAAATACAGGAATAAACCAATACTAAGTCTGCATCACTATATAAATTATAACCCAAAATCTGATATAACTGGATAAATAAAGAGTCTAAGAGAAATAGGGTGACATGCCCAACAGATGAGAAAAATCTGATAACATAGAGTCAAGATCGAAAGTGGAGGCGTCTACTGTCAAGGTCCTGTAACTTCCACAGCAGCTACAGCACGTCACCTGAATGCAACTCCTATGCATGGTGTCCTTGTGGCTGGGCACCTAAAAGGTTTTTACAAAAAAAATAGATTTGGAAGCAAACGGGTCAAAGCCTGATGGTGAAAACAGTTTAAAATATAGAAAGTGATTTAATGACATAAAATAATGAATGAAAAATACATGTTAGGACGCTCTCTCACATGAAATACTCACCTCTCGACTATCTATGCACTCCTAACGTATCCGTAATCGAATATAGTTATGCCCGTATCTAACTGGTCCAATATAAAATCTAACGTTACTATACGATTCACGATTTAATTCCCGACGTCTTATTTTAAACAGAGTGTTTTACTCTTCTACACAGTTTCCCATTTTAGTATTACTAATCACTAGAGATCTTCCATTTTAACTTTTACAAAACGTTGATATTATAGATACTCACTTTTATACATTACAGTTCATTTCAATTAACAGTATATTATTCTCATCATAAATATACAATACTAGCACCTCGAGACTAAGCTGCGGTGCACACATACTCTGCTATCCAATCCAAGTACATCACGTACATAAGGACCACGCATTCCGAATCTCTCAGGAATCGTTCTCAAATAACAACAATCACACAAAATGGAGGCGAACATAGTTCACATCACCTGGGTCATGCACATACCTACGCTCCCATGATCAGCAAACTTATTAACTTCTTAATAAGTCCTTCTCTGACCTCTGTCCTTGAGGTACCAATCTAAATCCCCCCGTAGGCACACAAAGACTAGATGGCCCTAATCGAACGCAGACCTTCCATGATAGTAAGTATGGTAGGTATGTTTTACACATAAAACCACATATACTAAGCATTCGTACATCTTAGATATCTCGAATTACTAATATAGGTATGCTTCCCGTTCTTATACCATTATTTAATGTTATACGTTTACAAGTCCCCGATTTGTATATTAACGTTGTCAACCTTTCTCAAGTCATAATTAGGTATTCGTTTCCTATTTCACAAACGTCATCCTAATTACTATAAGGTTCTAAGTTCTACTCCTCAACGTACCCCAATTCTCACAATTATACCCACTAGTCATTAAGGGAAGGTTAATTCTCAATTACTTAAGTCTACGAGACATTTGAAATAAAATCAGGCCAAAAAGGCCATTCTGTCAACTCGTTAGAAGTCTCGTTCGAACGAGGTCGTTCGAACAAATGTCATTCGAACGAAAGGCTTCGAGCAAACTACCAACTCGTTAGAAGGGATATAATTATCTCGTTCGAACGAGGTCGTTCGAACGACCTGGGCAGGTCTTCTAATGAGATGGCAGACATCACCCAGAAATTCCCCCAATTCGTTTTTCTTCAGCTTTCTCTCCTCTAAATCCCCACTAAGATCATCCCAATTAAGTTTTAATGGTTTTAAAGTACTCTTAGTCTTCCTAAGTTACCCTCTAACATATATTTGGGGTCAATGCTTCCTAAATTAACATATAATCATCATAATTCCCAAACATTATCCCAAACCCTATAAACATGAAGCCAGAATTTTAACGTCTACAATTTCTCCTTATAAATCCGTTTTTAAATCAATAAAAGATACATTTTGGATATGGAATTCATTCATTACCATTCTACATGCAATCCCTATATAAGATTATGAGTTCTATCTCCAATTTTATGGGTTTTTCATCAAACTTTCAATACAAGACATATATTCAATCCTAAGCATGGAGGAAACATTCGCTTGAAATTATGTAATTAAACCACTTTCCTTAGATGTTCTGATTTGATGTTATAAGGTGAAAGTTGATTCTCCTCTTTCTCTCTTCAGATTTCTCCCAAAGATGGTGATGGTGGCTAGGGGTTTCTTTTGGAACCTCTTAAGACTCTCCCTATAACTCCCGTAGCCCACTACTTGTTAAATGCTGATATTGGACTTAGTGGGTTTATTTCTAATATAAAATTAACCTCTAAAATTCGTGGGTTTTAATTCCCCTATTTTTAAAATTACCAAAATATCCTTCTAGGTTGCCGGTATGGCCCAAAAATGCTCCGGGACCCAAACTAAACCTCCGTCTAGTGTTTTATGACTATTTCGACCCTTCTGGACATGTTGGCGCACTCAAAATGACCATTCGGTTGATAAAAATGTAATTCACTTTTGAATTCAAATAATTTCATTCCTGATGCGACTGACACGCGCGTCCCAACTAAATTTCCAAATTGTCGTATTTCTGCCTCGCGACAATTTTAACATTATCAAAACTCATGTAATTTTCAATTTTAACATCATAATCAAATACCAACTCACATCTCATTAGTATCAATACCCGGATTAATTTTCAATTAATTCTCATTTAATTTAATTAATCCCTTAATTAAAAATCAATAAAATTACGGGGTATTACATACTTTCCCCCTAATAACAGAATTTTGTCCCGAAATTCGGAACTAAAGAGTACCTGGTAAAAATAACTCTGGATAGCATTCACGCATCTCATCCTCACGCTCCCATGTGGACTCCTCGGCATTATGATGCCGCCACTGAACACGTACTAACGGTACTATCTTCGACCTTAGTTTCCGCTCGTTTCGATCCAAAATAGCAATCGGCCCCTCCTCGTAGAAACTATCGGGCTGGAGATCGATGTCCTCCAACGAAATGTGAGTATGGGCCAAATCGTCCCTAAGGTATTTCCTTAGCGAGGAAATATGGAACACATCATGAATCCTATGCAAGTGCTCCGGTAACCCCAGTCTATATACAACTGGCCCAATACGCTCGATGATAGGAAATGGCCCCACATACGTTGGTGCCAGTTTCCCCTTCTTCCCAAAATGCATGATCCCCTTCATTGGAGATACTTTGAGTAACACCTGGTCCCCCACCTTGAATTCTTTGAAGAACCTCTTGGCATCAACATAGCTCTTCTGCCGGTCCTGAGCTACCCGAATGCGGCTCCGTATCATCTCTATCCTTGCTGAAGTGTCCTGAATCACTTCTGGCCCAAGGAGTTTGTTATCCCCCACCTCTAACCAACATGCTGGGGAACGACAAGGTCTACTATACAATTCCTCAAATGGAGCCATGCGAATGGTGAACTGGTAGTTGTTGTTATAAGCAAACTCCACCAGTGGAAGGTATTGCTCCCAACCACCTCCAAAGTCTAGGATGCACATACGCAACATGTCCTCCAACATCTGATTTGTCCGCTCTGTTTGCCCATCAGTCTGCGGGCGATATGTCGTACTCAGCCGCAACTCTGTACCCATGGCCTCCTGGAAACTCTCCCAAAATCGTGAAACAAATATTTTGTTTCAGTCAGACACGGTATTTAGAGCCACCCCGTGAAGTCTCACTATCTCTACAATGAAAATCTGGGCATACTGTCCCATAGTGTAATATGTCCTTACGGGTATAAAATGAGCAACTTTGGTCAACTGTCCACAATTACCCATATGGAGTCGTGACCCCTCTGTAATGTAGGTAACCCCGTGATAAAATCCATGGATATGCTCTCCCATATCCACATCGGAACCTCTAACGGCTAAAGAAGTCCTGCCGATTTCTGATGGTCCACCTTTACTAGCTGACAAGTGGCACATTTAGAAATAAACACAGTAATATCTCTCTTCATCCCGCTCCACTAGTACTGTCATCTCATGTCTTGGTACATTTTATCCCCACCAGGGTGTACCGCGAACCATGAGCCGTGAGACTCTGCCATTACCTCGTGTCGTAAGTCTTCCCCTTCTGGAACGACCAGTCTCCCATTGAAGCGTAATCCCCCGTCTGAGCTAACAGTATAGGACTCGGCTCCCTCTGCTAGTAATCAAACTATCTGCTCCTGACAAAACGAGTCATTTGCCTGGGCCTTTACCACTCTCGTAACAATCTGAGGTGTAATAGTCATCACAGACATGAACGATCGGGCCACTACATCCTGGTGTCCCAACTCCTTCCACTTAGCTTTCCACACCTCGGCCACCTCATCTACCGGCTTACGTCTCAATGCGTCTGCTACCACGTTAGCCTTCCATGGGTGATACTGGATATCGAACTGATAATCTTTCACAAACTCAAGCCACTGATATTGATGCATATTCAACTCCTTCTGCGTGAAGAGGTATTGTAGAGACTTGTGGTCTATGAACAACCAAAATTTCTCCCCCAGAAGATAGTGTATCCAAATCTGAAGAGCGAATACGACTGCCGCTAACTCCAAGTCATGGGTGGGGTAATTCCTCTCGTGAGGCTTAAGCTTACGGGAAGCATAAGCTATGGACTGACTCTCCTATTGCAGCACACCTCCAAGTCCTTGTAAGGACGCATCGGTGTAAACTAAATACTCAACTCCCGGCCTGGGCAATGCTAACACAGGAGCTGAGGTCAACTTGTCCTTGAGCTCATCGAATGCCAACTGACAGGCATCGCTCCAGATGAATGGCACACCCTTGCGAGTCAGATGTGTCAAAGGACCCGCTATCTTTGACAAACCCCGAATAAACCTCCTATAATATCCTGCTAAGCCCAAGAAACTACGGATCTCAGTCGGTGTCGTGGGCTGTCCCCACTCCCTCACCGCGGATACCTTCCCCGGATCAACACATATCCCCCGGTCTGAAATGATATGCCCCAGAAACTGAACCTCCTTCAGCCAAAATCCACATTTCTCATACTTAGCATAAAGCTCGTTCTGACGCAACATCTGCAAAACCTGTCTCAAATGCTCGGCATGCTCCTCTTCTGTCTGGGAGTAAACCAGGATGTCATCAATAAAGATGATGATGAACTGGTCTAGGAACTCTCTGAACACCCTATTCATCAAGTCCATAAACACGGCTCGAGGGTTGGTCAAGCCAAAAGGCATAACTTGAAATTCGTAGGAACCATACCTCGTCAAGAAAGTAGTCTTCGAGACGTCCTTTTCCCTGATATGCAACTAATGGTATCCCGATCACAAATTAATCATTGAGAATAAGCATGCTCCTCTCAACTGGTCAAATAAGTCATCGATTCGGGGTAACGGATACTTATTCCGTATCGTGACTTTATTTAACTCCCGATAATCTACACACAACCTGAACGATCCAGCCCTCTTCTTTATGAACAACACAGGGGCACCCCACGGTGAAGTACTCCTCCGGATAAACCCCTGACCCAACAATTTCTCTATCTGATCCCTTAGCTCTTTCATCTCCACTAGAGCCATATGGTACGGTGCGCGGGCAATGGGACGAGTGCCCGACGTCAAATCAATAACAAAATCTATCTCTCTACTAGGAGGTAATCCAGGTATATCCTGTAATACATCAGTGAACTCTCTAACGACTGGAATCGAATCAAGTGGTATCACCACTTCCTTAGAGGTCTCCTCCTCTATATAGTACAAATGAGTGGACGATCCTCCCTCAGGGCGTGGCATCGCCACTAGAAACATCTCCTGCCCAGGAATGGCAAAAATAATACTCCTACTAAAATAGTCAATCATGGCTTGATACGCAACTAGCCAATCCATACCAACTATCGCATTGTACTCAGTCATCTCTAATACTAGCATATCAGCGAGTAAAGTAAATCTCCCTATTTCTATACCCACACATCTACAGATAAGGGAAATCACAGAACCCCTACTCAACGGTGAATCTACATAAGTAATCGTGCTCTCTGCAGTGTCTAACAACCCCAAAGTGCATGCAAATCTCGTGGCAATAAAATAATGTGTGGCCCTAGTATCAAATAAAATACGCCCCATAGTCCCCTAAATAGAGAACATACCCTCAATGGCAGGTGGATCCTGTGGGACTGCGGCCTGCTGGAGCTGATACACTCTCCCATACTGAAGTTGTCCCTGCTGGACTGGGACTGCTGGGATGGGTGGTAATGCTGCCATCTATGGTGGAGCTGGGAGGGCGACGGGAAACATAGGCCTCTGTGGCTCATGTCGAGCACCCTGCTGCTGTTGCTGTGGGGCCCTTCCCCTATCAGGACAATCCTGGCATTTGTGACCAATCTTGACACAAACAAAACACTTCCCTGGGAAGTTTCCCCCTCGATGTCCCTACTACCCTCGGCCCTGATGGCCTTTACCATTCCTACCTTGACCATGTCGGCCCTGCTACTTCTGACCATTCTGGCCCTACTGGCCGTGATGGCCATTCTGACCCTGATGGCCATGTCTGAAACCTCCCTAACCATTCCTGAAACCCCCAGATCTGAATCTCTTAGGATCCCCCTATTGGGAACCCTGATCACCTTGCCTGTGCTGACCCTGAACAGATTGTGCCCCGCTGGCACCATTTCCCCTATCCTGCCCTGGTGGCTGGACTCTCCTGATCTCTTACTCGCAGACATGTGAAAGCGGTGATCCTGGCAGTGAAGTAGTTCTGCGTTAACCACATCAGAGTAAGTGGCCAATGAGATATTTCCCAACAAGTGATGTCGGATCCTCCAAGTCAATCCGTCCATAAACTTATGAATCTTTTTCTCCTAAATTGAAATCTCATCGGGAACAATGTTCAAGAGATTAGTGAATTCGGCCTTGTACTCGGCCACAGTCTTTCCCTCCTGCTTGAGGTTCATTAACTTCCTCCTCATTTCGGTGTGAATAGCTGATAGAAAATATTTGCGGTCGAACCGCACCCAGAACTTCTGAATAGAAAGGGAATCTCTCTACTCCGGGGTGGTAATGGACTCCCACCACTACAATGCTGATCCTTCTAGCTTAAAAGTAGCTAGTATATGCTTTTGAACATCCGTGCACTCGTACATCTTTAAGTTCCATTGAATGGCCTTCCTCTAGTGACTGGACACAACAACGTCGGAGTTACCTGCAAACTCCGGAGGGTGTGCTTTCTGAAAAGCATCACGAACGCGTTCCCAAGCAGACGAGAATGCATGAGCCTGAACTGGCGCGGCTATCGGCGCCTGAGGTGGTGCCTGCTGCACAAATACGAGGGAGGAATTGACTGCTTGGGCTACAATGGCTGCAACCTCTGCGGCATTCATGGTGCCCTAAACTGGTGCAGGCTGTGGTTTGGGCTGAGCATCCCTAGGAGCTCGCTGTGCACGTCATGGAGGCATCTGAAATGAGAGTAAACTGTTATGAGTTTGCAGTTATTATCCCAAAATAGCTGAAGAGTGAAGCATACATAAAAGAATACAACAGTCCTAACATATAGGGCTTTACATCAAATAAAGCTCAACGGAAACATAACAAGCCGTACAGATCCTAAGGATACTAGAACTTGATGCTTTGATACCACCTGTGATACCCCGACTAATTAAATACCAGGTAGCTACTCCTTTATTAAATTAATACAAAATGCCAAGTTGGTTCAGTTCATAGCATCACTGTCAAAAAACGTTTGAACAATTACTAGCCACCTAATATTTAAAAAGTGAGTTGTCAATTTTTAATTAAATCTGATTAACTTGCAATAAGAAGATTATGAACTGTTAACATAACCACCACAACATAATGATAATAGAATAACCATAGAATAGTAATGAGTCTGGAGGAATACTCCTCACAACAATCCAAATACATGAATAAACCAATACTAAGTCTGCATCACTATATAAATTACAACCCAAAATCTGATATAATTGGATAAATAAAGAGTTTAAGAGAAATGGGGCGACATGCCCAACAGATGAGAAAAATATGATGACATAGAGTCAAGATCGAAAGTGGAGGCGTCTACTGTCAAGGTCCTGTAACTTCCACAGCAGCTACAACACGTCACCTGAATGGAACTCCTATGCATGGTGTCCTTGTGGCTGGGCACCTAAAAGGTTTTTACAAAAAAAAATAGATTTGGAAGCAAACGGGTCAGAGCCCGATGGTGAAAACAGTTTAAAATATAGCAAGTGTTTTAATGACATAAAAAAATGAATGCAAAATACATGTTAGGACGTGCTCTCACATGAAATACTCACCTCTCGAGTATCTGTGCACTCCTAACGTATTCGTAATCGAATCTAGTTATGCCCGTATCTAACTGGTCCAATATAAAATCTAACGTTACTATACGATTCACGATTTAATTCCCGATATCTTATTTTAAACAGCGTGTTTTACTCTTCTACACAGTTTCCCATTTTAGTATTACTAATCACTAGAGATCTTCCATTTTAACTTTTACAAAACGTTGATATTATAGATACTCACTTTTATACATTACAGTTCATTTCAATTAACAGTATATTATTCTCATCATAAATATACAATACTATCACCTCGAGACTAAGCTGCAGTGCACACATACTCTGCTACCCAATCCAAGTACATCACGTACATAAGGACCACGCATTTCGAATCTCTCTGGAATCGTTCTCAAATAACAACAATCACACAAAATGGAGGCGAACATAGTTCACATCACCTGGGTCATGCATATACCTACGCTCCCATGATCAACAGACTTATTAACTTCTCAACAAGTCCTTCTCTGACCTATGTCCTCGAGGTACCAATCTAAATCCCCCCATAGGCACACAAAGATTAGATGGCCCTAATCGAACGCATACCTCCCGTGATAGCAAGTATGGTAGGTATGTTTTACACATAAAACCACATATACTAAGCATTCACACATCTTAGATATCTCGAATTACTAATATAGGTATGCTTCTCGTTCTTATACCGTCATTTAATGTTATACATTTACAAGTCCCCGATTTGTATATTAACATTGTCAACCTTTCTCACGTCGTAATTAGGTATTCATTTCCTATTCCACAAATGTCATTCGAATTACTATAAGGTTCTAAGTTCTACTCCTCAACGTACCCCAATTCTAAAAATTATACCCACTAGTCAATAAGGGAAGGTTAATTCTCAATTACTTAAGTCTACGGGACATTTGAAATAAAATCAGGCCAAAAAGGCCATTTATCAACTCGTTAGAAGTCTCGTTTGAACGAGGTCGTTCGAATGAGTGTCATTCGAATGAAAGGCTTCGAGCGAACTACCAACTCGTTAGAAGGGATACTGTCATCTCGTTAGAAGCTCGTTCGAACGACTTGGGCAGGTCTTCTAACGAGATGGTAGACTGCACGCAGAAATTCCCCCAATTCATTTTTCTTCAGCTTTCTCTCCTCTAAATCCCCACTAAGATCATCCCAATCATGTTTTAACATTTTTAAACTACTCTTAGTCTTCCTAAGTCACCCTCTAACATATATTTGGGGTCAATGCTTCCTAAATTAACATGTAATCATCATAATTCCCAAACATTATCCCAAACCCGATAAACATGAAGCCAGAATTTTAATGTCTAAAATTTCTCCTTATAAATCCATTTTTAAATCATTAAAAGATACATTTTGGATATGGAATTCATTCATTACCATTCTACATGCAATCCCTGTATAAGATTATGAGTTCTATCTCCAATTTCATAGGTTTTTCATCAAACTTTCAATGCAAGACATATATTCAATCCTAAGCATGGAGGAAACATTCGCTTGAAATTATGTAATTAAACCACTTGCCTTAGATGTTCTGATTTGATGTTGAAAGGTGAAAGTTGATTCTCCTCTTTCTCTCTTCAGATTTCTCCCAAAGATGGTGATGGTGGCTAGGGGTTTCTTTTGGAACCTCTTAAGACTCTCCCTATAACTCCCGTAGCCCACTACTTGTTAAATGCTGATATTGGACTTAGTGGGTTTATTTCTAATATAAAATTAACCTCTAAAATTCGTGGGTTTTAATTTCCCTATTTTTAAAATTACCAAAATACCCTTCTAGGTTGCCGAAATGGCCCAAAAATGCCCCGGGACCCAAACTAAACCCCCGGCTAGTGTTTTCTGACTATTTCGACCCTTCTGGACATGTTGGCGCACTCAAAATGACCATTCAGTTGATAAAAATATAATTCACTTTTTAATAAAAATAATTTCTTTCCTGACGCGACTGACACGCGCGTCCCAACTAAATTTCCAAATTGTCGTATTTCTGCCTCGCGACAATTTTAACATTATCAAAACTCATGTAATTTTCAATTTTAACATCATAATCAAATACCAACTCACATATCATTAGTATCTATACCCGGATTAATTTTCAATTAATTCTCATTTAATTTAATTAATCCCTTAAATAAAAATCAATAAAATTACGGGGTATTACATCTTGTTGTTAGTGCAGGGGAAATCCAATTTGATGACAATAGGAGTGTGGAAGTCGATAAATTAGGAGGATTACAATGCCAAATCATTTTTTGTTGGCAGCATCATCAAATAACATTTGCCATCGAAGATCCTCTTGGGGGGCGCAAAGGTTATTCTTGTCTGGGAAATAAGAAATACAGACATTGGCTTTTTCCATAGGTTAGCCAGCAAGGTAATCAAAGATTGATATTCTTTTCATGGCTTTTTGTGTGACATAAGTGATATCAAACTCGACTAGAAGCATCAACTAATGGTCCATTCGTCATGATAGGTCAGGCTTCACGAGTAGGTACTTGATGGGATCCATTTTGAATACGAGTCTGATGGGAAGGCGAACATGTAGTGCCGGAACATTTGGGTAACCCAGATAAGAGCGACACATGATTTTTCCAAAGTGGTGTAGTTAACTTCGTAACTAGACAATTTTGACATACATAGTAGATGGCTTTCTCTTTGCGAGTTTATTCGAAGTATTAGGCTAGCAAAGACCCGACTGCAGTATCGGTCATGATTAGGTATAAGAGTAAGGAAAGACCACGCTGCAATGGCGTGAGCACCATAAGTCGAGTTAAGTATTGTTTAATTTGGGCAAAGGCTTCTTAGCAAGCTTCGTTACAGACTTTGGTTAAATCCTTTTGGAGGATTTTGAAGATGGGTTCACAAATGGAAATCAATTGGATGATGAATCGATTAACGTACTGTAATTTTCCAAGGAATCCTCGAACTTCTTTCTCCTTTCGGGGAGGTGGTTTCTACAGTATGGCTTTTAGCTTAGTACAATTTTCCTCTATCCCTTTCTCACAGACCATGAATCCCAAGAGTTTCCTTTGATATGTTGAAGACACATTTCTGTGTGTTAAGCCGCATTTGTTACTATCGCAGTCATTCAAAGAATTTTTAAAGAGCGGGAACATGACCTTCTCTAGTCTTGGACTTGATAATCATGCCATCTACATAGACCTAAACTTCCTTGTGTATCATATCATGCAGAATGGTTATGGAAGCCCTTTGATAGGTAGCCCCTATATTTTTTATACCAAAAGCCAAGATAGTGTAGCAAAAGGTTCCCCAAGGGGTGATGAATGTGATTTTCTCTTGATAATAAGGGTGCATCTTTATCTGGTTATATTAGACAAACTTGTCAAGGAATGACTTGAGAGTGTGACTAGCTCTATTGTCCACAATCATATCGATGTTGGGTAACAGGTAATCATCCTTCAGAGAGGCCTTATTCAAGTCTCGATAGTCGACATACACGCAGACCTTCCCTCCTGATTTTGACACAGGTACGCTATTGGGTAGCCATGTGGTATATTTAATTACTCGAAAGAAGCCCATATTAAATTGGTTTACTACTTCTTCTTTTACTTTGAGTGAGCATTTGGTGCGAAGCTTTCGCAGCGTCTGTTTGACTGCTTTACATTTTGGGAGAGTTGGAATCTCGTGACGTGCTATCTCAGGGTCAATGCCAGACACATCATTGTAGGACCATGTGAAGAGATACACGAATTCCTTTAGTAGTTCTTCGAATTGCGTGCACTTATTCTTATCAAGGGTAACCCCTATCATAATCTCGCACATTTGGCTTCTAGAACCGAGGTTAATAACAACAGTTTTATCTTCATTAACTTGAACGCGGTTATGCAATTTGTTATTAACATTATTTAGATCAGTTAATAATTGTTCATTTCTAAAGTCATCATCATCAAGAGTTTGATTAGAATTAAGGCAATTAATGTAAGGAATAATAAGATACTCAAACTCTTTGTTTGTTTCATTAATAGAAAAAATATCATTGAGAACCTCATCAAATGAGGTCTTGATTACATTAGAGTGAGAGGAAACAACTAAAAGGGAAAGGGGATAAACATCAGGGTTATGTTGAATATCAGCAAGTGGCACAAGTGCAGCATGTCAGTTGAGAAGAGGTGCATCAGCATCTTTGATGAGGTAGGGTGGATCAGATGATGTAGTCCCTGAGCGGATCATGAAGAGTGCCAACCCTAGTGTCTGCAAGTTGAAAGAATCCTCGGAGTCGCTGTCTTGAGAATCCTCGATATCAGCTATGGACTCTTTAGTGGGTGGTTGTACACAGTGTTGGGAACTCTTGGCCCATGGGTAGCTGTCTTAAAAAAAGATCTCCATTCTTGGTTTCATCCTCTTATCTACATGACCATACCAAGGTTTAGGGAGGCCGCAGAAGGGTAAATCTTCACCCTCTCTAATGAATCTTCCATTTCGGGAATCTCTCGATATAGTTATGGCGCTAACTATTTTTCTCTTCAGTCAAAGCTAAGGGATCAATATGAGTTCTTCTTCTGATGAGTGATAGCCTAAACCATAGGGAGGAAAGGCCTTTTTTAACATAATATGTTCAGTCATCCCTTGTTGTCTTTTTCCTAGCCCCAGTCTGAGCATGAAGTGCTTGTTCTTGAATATTGGGATTACATTGACATTTCCATAGGGATCATATTCTAGACAAACCTTATCTTTGAAGTCATCCCCTGTTAGGAGTAGGAGTGGTTCGACTTGGAAGCCTGATAGTTGAATATCATTCACCCCGTGTTATATCTCATGTACCGAATTACTGGTGCTTGCATTCTCGATGTTGTCACTATCTCCCAAGATGGTGATAACTTGTCCATTGGCAAAGAATTTTAATTTCTAATGAAGGGTAGAAGACACCCCTTTGATGCTGTGGAGGCATGGTCGTCTAAGAAGTAGATCGAAGTAGGATGGGATGTAAATGACTTGGAATTCCATAATGGGGTTTATAAGGCCAGCCCCTATTACAAGCTTAATGAATCCTATTACTTCACGACGGGTGTTATCATAGGCATGTACAACTGTAGAAGTTGGAGCGAGATCGCTCACCTTTAATCCTAAACGATTTAGAGTTCTTAATGGGCATACGTTCAGAGCTAATCCATTGTTAATAAGATAGAGGTAAATGGTTTTTCCCATGACTTCGACAAAGATATTAAGAGCATGATTGTGGTTGAGACCAGTCTTAGGGATTTTTTCTTCGTAAAAGGGGAGCATTCGAGTAAAGGTCAGGAATCCAACTAGGTTCACTTCTTCTGGTGTGGTTAAGGGAGGAACAATGGGTCCTGTGAGTAGCTTTATTAGAGCTTTTTGGTGTAGTTGGAGAAGACATGAAAGTCCCATAGGGTGACGTTAGTTTGAGTTTTCTTCAGTTGATCAAGGACCTTACTTTCTTCAAGATTCATTTGTGGCATAGGGAGATTTTAACACCTTTCCCTTTATCTCTTGTTGATGGTTGTAAGTCCCCGACCTAGTCATGTGGTTCACGGAAGAGGGAAAAAAAGAAACCTTATTTCTTTATCTATATTGGGTTGCTCAGCTACCTGGTTGATCTCTCCTAGCATCTCCTTGAATGATATCATTCCGCATAGGTTGGCTATTAGACTAGTCATTACTGAATTCGAATCTTCATCTGAATCTTCAGAATCGTCCCCCATCCGGTGGCAACAATACTATCTTTCCATGAAAAATTGATACACCCTACAACTTCTATGTCCTCTTCGTATAATTCTTCCCATTCGGCAGGGAAATGCAGGACTGAAAGGACTAGGTGCCCTTATAATTTCAAAGAATCGAGCGATTCGAATATACTATAAATGTCACCAGTCTGTCGAAACAAATCTTTCATGATCTGGACCAGGTCATCTAGACTAACTTCGTAGGCTGGGAGCACCCAGTTGTCTGACTCTTGGGACCATTTTTGAGCTTTTAAGAATAACCCACTAAATCTATGATAGTCGATGGTCATCCGAAGGGAAATTTTAGCTCGAAATTTAGGAGTTGGTTCAACACTTCTAATAATTTCATATCTTTACCTCCATAACGGGTACGGACATCAATGCATGCTATAGTGAGGAGTGATAAGGTTTTATCAGCAAAGCTAGTTGGGTGTATGAGGAAATATGGGCATGTTTGGAGAGGTTTATGAGAGTATATGGGTATAATTGATGATTTGCTCGACATGATTTGGGTGGATGGGTCGAGTTTTGAGTCTTCTTCTAAGATAATGGAGTTTGCATGATTCGAGAGTAGATTATGGGTAGTATTTGGTTTAGGATTAGCTGTTGGAGCAATGATACCTCGACCAATCAGGCTTTGGATTGTGCTTTAGAGATGGAGACATTGGTGAGTGGTATGGCCAATAGTTTGGTGAAAGTCAAAATGGGTATCAGGTTTGAAGTGTTTCGAAAGTGGATTTGATAACGGACAAGGGTCCAAAGGTTTGATCAAGTTTCGGTTCAAGAAAGCCTCCTAGACTTTGGAGAGAGGTGAGTAAAGCTCGATATATTCTTTTCAGATTGGGTTTGGGCGACTTTATGATGCCCACGAAGCCGTAGTCTAAGAGATGTTATTGATAGTTGAAGTTGTGGGACTAGTAGGCTTTTCAAACTTTCTAGGAGCAAACTATCCAGATGTTTTCTTTCGTTCAACTTCTGTCTTAGCAAGAACTTTTTTGATTTCTACTCTTGCTTCTTGGAGGGATCAGGAGTGAGGGTAGTACTATCCTCCCATTATTTCTCGAACATGGAGTAGGAAGTTCTTCTTCATAATGCTGACTTGTTCTTCTTCAAAAGGTCGATTGGTCATGATAGCTTCTTTTTCTCTCCATCTTGCTATGGAGTTGCTGACTAATTCCCCAAGGTTCTATTTAAGTAGCCCTAAGTCATGGTGGGTAACCTCTAACTCCTCGTTATACTTGTAATTTGACATGAACTCACGGACAACGTCTTTCCAACTGCGGATCCTGGATTCCTTAAGGGATAGGCACTAACGGAGGGCGCTATCTTTTAAAGTCTGCTGGAACATCAGAGCTATTATTTCTTCGGTAGCCCCTAGGAGATTCATATCTTGGTGATAGCTACGTAGATGAACGATCGGAGGTCCACTGCCTCCAAACTTCTCGATATTGGTCATCTTAAATTTTTATGGTAACTTAGCTTTAGGATAGGGAGAAATGTGGGTGTAGTACATGTAGTTCCCAAAGATTCGGACCTGTCGAATTTCTTGGTCAACATCTTGAGGTCTCCCTTGACCTTATTTTGTTCTTCCTCTTTTGGATCAACAGTTTTGGGTAAATTAGCCCATGTCTGAGAAAGGTTTGGCATAAGAAGTTGGGCTTGTGGTGAACCATTAGCAGGAGGATCACGTGGAGCATGATGATATTCTTTAGGAACCCAAATAGGTTTGGGTACATGCAGACCCATGGCACGAGGGAAAATGACTTTAGGATCTTTGAGGATAGGGACCCGATTTCTTTGCATCTCATGAACCTCGGTTTGAAGGTTGTCAATTTTGGCAGTGAGCTAAGCCAGAACCATCAACAAATTCGGCTGTACATTCGGCACTTGATCCGTGTTCTCCATAGAAGGCGGGTTAGTCTCAGACTCAGGGGAAGTAAGGGGACTGACAGAACTTTGGGGTTGTTAGACTAAAGAATGAAGCCAATAGGGAGCCATGCCAAGGGTATGTGATCGACCTGAGAATGAGAAAAATTGGAATTTATTTTTGAAAAAGAAAAAGGAAAATTTGTTATTTTTGGAAAATGAGGAAAATATTTTTGACATTTTTGGAAAAGATAAGGACGAAAGTGTTTTTTTTTTGTTTTTGAGGGAAATGGAGGAAAAATATTTTTTATAAAAGAGGGAGAAATGTTTTTTCACACCTTTGTAAAGAGAGGGGAAAATATAAGAGATGGGTCTCAGCATGATTATTATGTTTATTACGTTCTCACTTGTATTAAGTTTACCTAAATGCAAAATGAAATGTCAGACGGGAACTGAGCCTGGAAAAATTCGGTTTGCATCATATGCAAAGCTATGGTTGGACTTGTAACCAAGCTCACGGACAGGGTTCCGTTTTGAAAATTGCGTGAAAATTTAGGCGACAAGCCGACCCAGAATTTCGGCAGAGTTTCAGGTCAAAACCAGCAATCTGATGTGTGTCTTAGGCTCAACACCTATAAGCGGGTATGAAGCTGGTTTGGATAATTGGAAGGGGTTCTCCCATTTGGTGTGACTTCCACAATATGCGTCTTTCTTTTGAGGACAATCGGTACTTGTGGACAAGCCATTTGATATACCTGAGTGTACATGAATTTCTTCACTATATACCTCATGGGGATGGTACGTGTGAGAGTGAATTCGATATACACGACATACATGAACGAGTTCCCTGTAATATTCCTCCCATCATGACTATGGTCAAGTGGTACGATGCGGGGGGAACCGTTCGATATACGTTAATGGTACTTGTCCAATGGAAGGTGAGAGTCATATTGCTTAGGCTAACTGCAACCTACCGGACCAGCACCCATCATGAAGTGACTCCCCAGTTACGGGACAAACTTTGGTCAATAGCAATGCTCTATGGTGATGTCATATCAATTATGCATGATTATTTTATGGGTATCTTATGGAGAGGGTATCTTTTTTTATCATGCCAGATAGGGAGAAAGGTATAAGTACAAATAGTAAAGCTATACTAAGCATGACTAAGTGATGTGTGATTATCTACAAGTGAGTGTGTGATAAGTGAGCATAGATATATACAAGTGGAGGTGTGTGCTAGCGAAACCTAAGCATGGATTTCTGGGTGATGTGTGCAACTTATGGATATACATGATCCTAGGTGCACATGGTGTTGAGAGTTTTCTACATAAGCATGAGGTACATACGAACAAAATGATGTTGTGCCTAAAGATCCGAGGATGGAGGAACTTGTTTATGATGTAGTTGAAATGGTTGATCAAAACGTTAATCATTCGACGGATCCCATTAGTAGAGACAAAGGTGGTGAAAATGGTCCTCAAACCCCTGAGGAGCTAAAATACAAGTACATACATGGTAAGGCGAGTGAGCCATTGTATCCGTCGTGTAACGAGAAGCCCACAACATTGTATTTTATTATCAAATTAAATAACATAAAGATAAGACATGGTTTGTCGGGCAATAGTTTAACCGATATCTTGGGTTTATTTAAGGAGTTTTTCCCAAAGGAAATTCAACACCAACAAAGTATCTAGATATGAGGAACATAATTAAATAAGTTGGTATGCATTGTAATATCATTGATGCATGCCATAATGGTTGTATCTTATATCGAAAGGAACATGCAAAGAAATTCCCAATATGTAACTTATCTAGATATCGGTCTAGTTTAAACATGGAGGGTAAAGTACCTCAAAAGATAGTGAGGAATATTTTGTTGATTATAAGAATGAAGAGGTTGTTGAGATTGCAAATGAAATGACATGGAATGATTGAGCAAAATCCAATACAAATATTATGCTCCATCCCATTGATTCATCAGTTTAGAAGTCTAGAAATACGAAATGGCCTGACTTTGATGTCGTATCGCGTAGTGTCGTCTTGCTATGGCTACAGATGGTTTTAATCCTTACTGTAATCTCATCACCAGTTATAGTTATTGGCCTATCATTGTTTCACCTTTAAATATGAAGTCGTCTTTGTGTATGAAAAGAGAGTTTTCCATGTTATCAATTTTGATATCTAGGCCGAATGCACCGGGCAAGGACATAGATGTTTATATTGAACCTTTAGTAGATGAGTTGAAACAATTATAGTTCGAAGGTTTAACCGCATATGACTCCAACTTGAAAGCTAATTTTACAATTATAGCTATGTTGTTGTGGTAAATTCATGACTTTCCTGCATATGGAACATTGTTTGGGTGCACTATTCATGGTTATTATGCTTCTCCAGTTTGTGCGGAAGAAGTTAACTTGATACATCTTGGAAATAGAAAGAAAATTTGCTATCGGGGCCATCGAAGGTTCCTTCCTCGAAATCACAAGTTTAGGTTGGATAAACACATGTTTAACAACAATGTTGAAGATCATAAAGCTCCAGACAGTTTGGTTGGTACTGAGATTGAACAGAAAGTAGCATGCATTAAGTTGAGAATTGGTAAATAAAAAGTTAAAAAGAAAAGGAAACGAAATGGGGACAACAATGATTGTGCGGATACAAATATCACAACTCCATGGTATCTAAAGTCCATTTTATTTGATTTGCCGTATTGGAAAGAGCATGATGTTCAACATAATTTAGATGTTATGCACAATGAGAAGAATGTCACCTATCATATTTTGTCAACTATTTTGGAGTTGAAAGATAGATCAAATGACGGAACCAATGCACGTAAAGATATGGGGGCGATGGGGATATAAAAATTTATGGTTGACCTAGATGAATCTGGCAAGACTATTAAACCTATAGCTGCATTCACTTTAGATAAAGAAGAAAAAGAGGTTCTTTCGTACCTTAAAGGAGTTAAAAATGCCAAAGGTATTTTCTTCTAACTTAAGTAAGAATATGAATTTAGAACCACTTGGGTTGAAGGGGCTAAAGTCTCATAATTATCATGTAATTATGCAATAATTTCTTTCGATTTTTCTTAAAAGTGCTCATGCGAAGAACAAGGATTTGTCAGTTGATAATCATTGGTTAAGCATTTTTTCAATGTGTCATTCACTAAGGTGATAAGGAGGGGTGTTCTTGATCTAGGTAAAACGAAAATTCTTGAGGCTATGTGTCTTTTAAAGAAGTATTTTCCACCCGCATTTTTCGTTGTAACAACCCACCTCATCATACATTAGAAATGTAAGAGAATTACATGTGATAAAGTTTTTTTGATAAATAATACGATATAATACTTATTTATTAGTTTTCATTATTCTTTTGAGGTATAGGTTGATGAAAAATTAGAAGAAGTACACTGGTAATAGGAGGTATATTAAAGGGAGAATTGCTCAGAAATACATTGTAGAAAAATCAACTCTTTATTGCATAGAGTACATGCCAAACCTATGTGAAGGAAATCACAAGTATACCCATGAAGCTTTTCTTGATGAAGACGATGAATGTGCTAATGAAGGACCTTTAGTAAATGGGAAGAAAGTGAAGTTAACCACGATGCAATTTGAATAAGCTCAAAAATGGTTATTGCAATAACATGATGAAGTGGATGAATGGAAAATGTGAGTATATTAGTTTTGGTTATGTTTTTATTTATTTAAGTTAACATGTATAATATGTTTAAATGTTTTTATTAGATGTAGGAAGTATGATCTTTATTAGGAATCTACCTTTGGGCGTAATCGAAAGGGTGGTACAATGATGGAAAAAATGAGGGTTTTGTTCCATGGTTGATTAAGGAGGTTCGCACTTAAGTCGAATATATGAAAATATTTGGTTATATCTTTTTTAATTTGAATATACTTATTTTTCATTATATTTTGTAGCTACTAAAAAAGGGATCAACTGATAAAATGTTGTGGAAGTTAGCCAACGGTCCAAGATATGATGCATAATTATATAAGAAGTATCATTCCAACGGATTTAAATTTTCTATATGGGAATATGACAAGCGTCGAGTAACACGAAATAACAGTGTGTTTATGAAGGCCATTACTAAGTTGAGATAAAGAGGGAAAGATACCAATTATAAATAAGCGTAGACAACGTATTGCAAAATTATTCGTTACATATTTGAGTTGGACTATACATATTTCAAGATAGTCGTATTTTATTGTTATTGGGTGAAAGTCGAGGACGAGATTAATGGATGCAAAGTTGATCCTCACTTAAAGTTAGTGATGGTTAACTTGAGTAAGTGTAAGTATAAAAAGAGAATTGATGATGAGCTGTTCATTCTTTCCTCTGAAGAAACTCAAGTATTATACGCTAAGGATTTTTTAAATGATGACTGGTCCATTTTTTTACATACTCCAAAGAGATTGACGACAATGGTGGACGACGTTGAGGTTCCTGTTGTGTATCAATCCTTTCTTGAGGAAAATGTCAATCTAAAGGATTTGCTCAATGTTGGCTGAACATATATGGATTTTTGGACATATTTACTAGTGTTTTCATTTGCTAAGTGTTTTATTTGCTTAAACTGAGTTTGTTCATTTGCAAACATCTTTTTTTATTCATCCCAGGCTCCTGTTTGTTGAAACAACCCTATTTATATTACATATTTTGTTATTACCAACTCTTCAATTGATGTTAAAGAACCTTTTATAATACATATGTTGGGATCATGGTAATACTGGATAATGATATATATGTTCGGTATTTAATGGCAATACTGATTTTTTAAAATTGTATTTTAGTTTTGTTGTCTTCCTTTGCACACTAATTTGTATGGTTTAGTTGTTTTGAAGTAGTATTCGATGTCTGTCGAAGGTAGTGATGCAAGATAAATAGATATCATCGATGAGGATAATCAAGTGGTGGGTAAGAAAAAGGGTCCATATATGTCTCGACTTGGGAAGATTGTTCGTGTTAATGTTCTAATTGCATAAGGTTATTGGCGTAACGTTCCAGTCAACTACAAAGAAAACATTTGGATTGAGATACCGATAAAACGTCAATATATATATATATATTTATTTATTTATTTCTTTGTTAGTTCTCTTTATGAATTATCTCATATCCCAAAAGCTAGCTAATGTTTCTTCATACCAAGCAATATATGATCTTCCATCATTTCATACGCAACAATGTTTCAAAAAACATGGCCTCTAAATACAAGTCATGGAAATACAAGTTAAGGAGGTTATATTATATGAAGTATACAACATATGCAAAAAGGTTGGAGAATGTACCTCTCTACGTTAAGCCAGAGTAGTGGAGGGAGTTCATGGAGAATGAGGATACGAAAGTTGCCAGAAAGAAAAGAGAATTAGGGAAATCTAATAGATCTGAAATTGGGGATACTCACACAAGTGGGCACAATGGTTAAGACCAAGTCCGATACAAACTTCTAAGTACACCTTTTTTTCAAACTTGGTATTCTTTCTCGATGAATTACTTTTTTGTAATGGAATATTTTCTAATTGGTGAATTTATATTTGTAGAAAAAGAAAAATGTCAATAAGACAGATGCTAACTCTAATACCGAGGATGACATCTCCGACTTCAATACTAATGCCAATATCACACGTGTTGACGTGTGGATATCCTCCCACTCTAGGGAAAATGGGACAGTCCCTAATAGCATTGATTCAAGCATGGTAAGTGTTTGCAAATAATAATGATTTGATAGTATAAAGTATATGATTAGTTATGTTCAATGATTTGCTAATATTTTGATTACATTATATATTGTAGGAGAAGGTGAAATAAAAGAATGTCGTGATTAAAGAAAAGGGTATTGACCAATCCTAATCGTTGGAAACCGATGAGTTGTCCCAAGTATTTGGCATATATAAAAGGGAACGCACTCGAGGTGTAGGGTCTTCTATGTCACTATCATCTATTATAGTTGCCATGCCAAACCTTGCTCTGCTTCAAATAAAAAAACTAAAAATTAATGTATGAAAGGTCGATTTAACACAATGGAAGCATCTATGAAAGGCATGAAAAACACACTTGTTGACTTGGTTACATTTGTAAAGTCTAATATGGGGAAGCATCACTCCATCCTCGCAAATGGAGAAAGTTCCATATATGTAACCTTTGGTTTATCTAATGTAACACGGCGCGTACTAGAAGATGGTGTGTTATGCGAGATTAAAGGTTTGAATGGTAAGGTGATAACTAGGGGAACAATATATGCGATTTCTCGAGAAAAAGTACACTTGCGCACCATTGATGATGAGAAAGAGGTAGTAGTGTTAATAGATAGGATATTTGACCTCAATATTGGTCTTTACTTGGGACAACTGGGTGGAGCTGAGGATTTGAGAGATGTTGGTACTAAGAGCTGGGTTGTGTGGTCGAAATCACTTGTCAATAGTGTTTAATAATTTCCAATTTTTATTGTTTTGGTATTAATTTTTTAATTATGGATTTTAATGGTTTATGCTTGGTGTTGTTGCCTTATATTTTTTCTAGGAACTTTACATAATAGATTGTATGTCTTTTGTGTTATTATGTTCATATTTTGATCTTTAACCAATTTTCTTATTTATTAGCTAAAACCTTTTTAACTCCGTCAATGCAAATATATATGTTGCATTGCCAATCCCTAGCCCAAATAACGGAGGGAAGAGGTTTGAGGAGTTTGCGAATAGTAGGAAGACCTGGCTGATGGCCCTATAGAAAAGTGAGCATCTACTAATTTGATTAATTACCACTATTTTAATTATTTTATATTGAATTGATTAATTACCGATAAGTTCTAATTGACCTGGTTCATATATCTTCCCGAACTCTGCATATAGTCCATGAGAAGGAATCTATTACAGACACTAATGGCTCTATTAACCACCAAGAGGGTAATACAAATTCACATGAAGAATCGGAGAAGATATGCAAAAAAAATTTCATTAATGAGCTTCCACGAGCAAGTACATCTTCAACTCTAGAGAGCTATTCAAAGCATGTAACAAGCTTTGAGGAGTTTCCTATCAATGGTAACCAATTATTTTCTTTAATCATAAATCTATATTTTTTAAATTAAAAAATTCATTTACTCTTTTCAGTTTTTCCCCTTATTAATAAGTTAGAAACCATTAGATAGAAGGCAAGTGATTGTTTTGCCGTGCCTAGGCAGCTGCTTAGGCACGTGTTAAACAATATAAAAATCAACTATGATCACAAACTTAACAATTCAACATAATATCTAAAACGTAATGAAGTTCACACCCATATATAAAGAAACACTTTATGTTCACACCCATATATATATGAAGCTTTAGATATAAAAACATAATGAAGTTCAAAGTTTGAAAATAAAAAACTTTGATCTCACAGCTTCAAAACCAATAGGCTAGAATAAATTATAAGCCTGCTTGGTTGTGTGGGAACTATAAGAAAGAAAAAAAACTTAAAAACTGACATATGTTTCTACAACAACATTCACCTATCAAATCTACCGATGTGATAAGTTTTATCAAATTTACTGTTGTGATAAATTTTACATTACATACACTTTTTTTGTCCAAATATATCACAAAATAGGGGAAAAAGATAATGGATGCAAAAGCACGCTAATCATGATTTCCTCTTTTGAGAAAATTAGGAGACATATTAAAACTAAAAATGGATAAAACATAATCGAGCTAATAATTGAAAATAAGGATTTAAAGTGATTTCATGAACAAAAAAGCGAACTCAAGTGAGCGTGGAAAAATTCCACTTTTGCAAACAAATATGACATTAGTGGTCCATTTGGATCTTCGATGCAGTAGAGGATCGTTATCTAAATTGTATTTGCATCGAAATTATTATCTAATATACATATACAACATTCATGTGGATATTGAGATTTTTTTCCTTTTGACTATGGGTCTTTTCTCTCTCCTTTTTATTGTGGTTGATAAGAGAATTCTGGTTTCTGGATTGATATTTTGGTCTTGCTAATTTTAACATGAAGGATTTACGTATTTGGGTAGTCATTATAAGCTCTATAATGCTTACGTGGTAGATCTTTCGGACAATATGAAAATGTATGTGCCTTCTTTGGATCTTCCAGCCAAAGGTGCCCTCTTTTCATATATACGAAAATGAATGTCACTATTTAGATGATGTTTGTATTAAGAATAGTAGAACAAACATGATGCATACAAATATAAACCAAAACATCATAACCTATTAAAGAACCAAAGTCTATTTTGAAAACCAAAAGTTTGTTGTTAAACAAATAACGAAACTCAGAATAATAGGACTAAAAACCTCTATTTTTTAACCAAGTTTCAAGAGCCTAACTCAAAATTAAATAATTTGAAACTCATTGTAGGTTGGGACATCAATTATTTGTAGACTTGTATGCCTCCTCGGGTTGTTCACTGCTATAAAAACTTCATTGTATTAGCATGCTTAGGGGAGGATGATAAAAACAACGAAAGATTTATAGAGGGTTACGCTAGGAGACATGGGATAGATGACAAAGAAGTTGAGGGAAGTTACAAGGGGAAAGGAGACAAAAAGGAAAGAGGTTGGACAAATGTCAAGATGGGATATATGATAGAAAGGACACATTATTTGAGGACTATTATGGAGGGACATAAGGTAGAGACAACAAACGTTTTGATGGAAATTACGGAGGCAAAAAAATGGAGACATAAAAGATTCAAGGAATTTTGAGGAGGAGACGGGGTCTGAATATGAAAGCTAACAATTGTCCCTTGATAGTAACAAAATATTAGATCATCACATTGTTTATTTGACTAGTGATGGTGAGAATCCAATTCATGAAAAAGATAATGTCGAATGTTCTGATATAGACAAACTAATGACATAAATGCTCCAGATATCAGTTAAGGGAACTTTACACCCATTGTTTCTTCAAAAGTATTTGATTCATCTGTAAGTATTTACCTAAACTTAGTAGGGGTATAATTTTTCAATTTGACCCCCACTTTGTTCCAGATTTTATGTTACATCCCCACTTTTTTAAAAATTTGAGTACTGTCCCAAATAATGTCGTTAAAGCTCACAAAGTATCAAGGGTTTGAGGATCTTTTATGAAGCCTTGTGAGATTTAGAGACAGTTTTGTGTTTATATCTAAAGTATGTAAATAGTGGGGCTGTACCATAAAAGTTGGAAGAAAATTAAAAAATAACCCTTTAAATTATTAGCCTTGTTTTCTTTATTTCATACTTCTGAATTTACTGGGCCTTGTTTTGTTGTACCAATGGTGCTGTCTCACAGTGTCTGGAAAAACCAAGTAAAAATGATCATTCTCAGTTTAAGGAAGAGGTCATGAATATTCTCAGAAGGTCATTTAGCTAAAAATTGTTTGATATGCTTTTCGAAGATGTAAAGGAAAGGAAGCCAGTGGAAGGCCATACAAACTTATGCATGAGGATAATATTTTTCCCAGAAGGTAGATGTAGAAAATCATACCTTCATCACTATAGTGGTAAGTTTACTACTATTAGTCTACGACACTAATCACATGATATAACATTATCCATCCATTTTTTTCATTCTCATCATCATATCTGAATATTGTAAATTCAAGCTTCTGTAAATTACTAGAAACTTACCAGGTGAATTAACTCCTACAGAATTACTTGAAAATAAATTAAAACGTACAATTACAAGCATTCATTATTTATTTACATAAGTAACACTAACCTATTAATTTAGGTTGAGGGGTAGGTTTGAGGCATTTAGGGGCCTTAGACAAGGTGACTCATTGTTATAAGTACTAAGTTTGTGGATAGGTTGAGGGATTTAAGTTAATGTCTTTCATGGGTCAAAGATTAAAGAGATAAAGGTGAGGCAAAGGGAGTGTAAATAAAAGAAAAAATAAGTTTAATCCCTCCTATACCATTGTTAATTCTAATTCCATGCCCGTGCCATTAGGGTCAATGACCCGATTAACATCACCCATTGCCATATCTAATTCGGGCATGAAACAGAGAGACCCTAAGGAAGTATTCATTATCAAGAATATATGTATCATTCCATAGTCTTAGGGTGGGACGCAAAGAGTGGAAGGGTGGTACGCCTAAGGAAGTATGTGTAAATTAAGAACATCTAAAAAACGTTTATAAGGTAATCAAGCAGGACGAGAAATGGTGGCCTACTCATAAATTTTCCCAAACTATACTAAGTTTATAGATTCAATCCGATAACCGACCCCTCCCTCAATTGATAAAACCTAATACTCTGTTCTATTAATGATATGACTACTCAAAGACCTTGGATAACCACCCAATTGTCATCACTAGTCAGCATTTATCTTTGGTTTGCATCTCACTTATTATGAAGCATTCATACGGGTACTACACAAAATGGACATGACAAAACTAATTCAAAAAATGATATGTATAATATGATGATACACATGAAATATATTTTTATCTGTTGTATTATATGTAATATTAAAATCTTTTTAAAGCACTGTACAAATAGCATCCATAAACAATCACTCGTTTTTTTCCAAAATTAGAAGAAAACATTTAAGGATCTGACTAGCATTTTAAACAATTACTGTTTTGAACTATTGTCCCATAATGCAAGTTTTTGACAAAAGACCCCATATATAGTTTATGATTTTAAACAATTACCCATAATGTTTACTGTTTTGAACTATTGTCCGATTCTAGAAGTTAAGAACATAGTGGGATCTTAAGTGTATCGTCGGCTTATTTAAGAACATATATGTTGAAGTTAATTACCATAAATGAATGATTATTGAACAACAGAACAAAAGTTAGCATATTTTGTACTCTATTTTTGGAATCCATCAAAATGTAAACCCGAATTGAGTCTAAGACCCTGTTTGGCCTTTATGAATGTAAATTTGATGTCTAATTGTTTGAACTTTCACAGTCACTTATAGAGGCACAGGTAACCCTAGGATTCATAAGAAAATCAAAGTTTCTGACACCCAACTCTAGCTTTAATAGGATGAAATGTGAATATACCTTATGAGCCGAAGGTTAATTCATAGTTAGTGGGTTCATTACACCCCCTATGTACTGCAATACGAGCGTGCATGATCCCACATATGGTTGGTTCTCTCTCAAGATCTCCAAACGTGGGATTTGAATTTTGACATTGATATTTAATATCTTTGTGTGATAATTCATCTTTTCATTTTAACAAAAGGAAAAATGGGAGAAAAATAAAAAAAAAATTATACTCCACAAGAATTGTTCTTGTTAATATATTATATGTATTATAGAATACATACATTTCTACTGACTCCACCCTTTGTCAATAGAGTGCGAACATGTATTCATGGAAATATTCTTAGAATAATAAAATAGTCCTGATAAGAGTTATGAATCATTCCATGATCCGAACTAGCAAACAACTAAAGCCTAACAGTATGGTATATGACTAAAGTAGCATACCACAGAGACCGATGTTCTTGGTATCATAAGTTTAGCTACATTATTGACTTTTTTTTTACTTTTGAGCACAGTACAATCTAGCAGGACTTCTTAGATCAGTCACATTCATCTCAGTCAATATATTGATCTTTCTTTCTCATAAAGTGTTTTAGTCTTTCTTTATGGTCCGTCCATCATGCATTGGATTATCATTAGGTTTCTTAATCTGGATCGAGGTTTGTTTCTTTGAAACTCCTCATATATGCTTCCATTTCTATTTTTTTAGTTGCTAATTTTGTTTCATTCCAGTTATAAACTCATTTGATTTGATTCAAATTTCTTATGATAGAAAAATTTCAATTTTTCTTAACTCCGCAAATGTTAAACATCTTGCGTGGGTTTTTCTAATGGTCGAAGGTGAGTGTTTCTGATGCAATATTATTAAAGGTTTGAGATTTGTAAACTTTCATATTATATATAATCTTTCAATTGGTTTAACTTCTTGATATTGTGATATGATATTGTGATAATTAGTCAACGCATTAAAAAAATTTGCTTAATTACAAGGTTAGCGATAATTTATGTCTTTTTGCATACTTCGTTTTATTGGTTGCATATTTCAACAACCATCAAATGTTGCAATGAAATATGCCATTTTCCTTTTAGAATGCAAATCGTAGAAATTTTTCTTTCTCTTTACTTTTCCTTTTGTTGTACTAGAGGCAGCCTTGTTTAATCAGAATAATACAAAAGTTTTATTTAAAAAATGTCAACAAGACAAATATTTGACCACATATAATATATTTGAGCGTATCTCTTGCCAAAGTTTAAACATTGGTTGGGAGGTGGGTACATGTTTATTTCTCTTCAAAGATAAAATGCGATTGTTTTTAATGTCACTTCTTCATCCTTATAGCTTGTTAATGCTCTGTTGGAGGGTAAACTTTGTCCTTCAGAATTTTATAGTTCAAAAAGGTCAAGTAAAACCGAATCCAACACAAACTCGAGCAACCCGATTCTTACTCTAAATATAGGTGGTACTTTTCGAGAGAGAGGGGGCTTACTCTCTCTATATATATTCTTAATTCGCCTTCAGAAAATGTTGAACAGGTGGTGAATTGAGTTCTTGCTGGGGGGAGGGATCTTGATATCATATTGCACATGCGGATGCTTATGAATAGGTATTCGTTGAAAGATTTCAAATTTTTTCTTGAGAATTATTCAAGATTTCTTCTTACAAAACTTTTTTTTATTAATCATGGTCTCATTTAGACGACACATTAACATGCCATGAAATTATCATCCAACAGGTTGACACTTTATTGGTATGTGTCACTAATGGACCTATCAGATAGAGTGAAACTAACGAATGAAAGAAATCAGGTCGTACACAACAAAAAACCACTATATAGAGTGAATACATGCTTTAGCTAAAACTGATGGGAGATATGATCCCGGTCATACACGAGAAAAAATCCATGATATAGACGATTACATGATTTAAGTACAAAACAAACCCAATATGACATGAAATGACCAGAGACCACTCTTTATGAATCATGGGCGAGTTAAGAAATTTGTAATGTATGATATGATATGAATATGACCCACCCCACCCCACTCCATCGCTTTCTTGATCTAGTTCTAATTGATTTGACACACCAATGGCCCCAAAAGAAAACATAACAATATAACACATGTCGTGCACACACACACGCACACTATGGTAGGGGTATTCTGGGAGAAGACTCTTACCCCATCGTGATGGCTAGTTTTTTTTACGTTGTATATTTTAACATGTTTAGTAGCAGGATAAATGAAAAAGAAAAGCTGACATGTAAAATTGACATGTTGCCATCAAAAGGGGTATATATTAGCTGTGTAATACTAATTAAGTTTTGAAAAGATAGAAGGTATTTAAACAAAATAAGAAGAGTCATTATGGATTTTTCATTTGATCAGTGTGTATTTTTTTATTGACATATATTTGTTTTCATCATTAGTTTTTGTTCTTACAGGTCTTGCAATTTTCTATTCGAACTAAGATTTTTCTCATTGCAAAAGGGTTAGTAAAATTCATGTTTTATCACCAATTTGTTTGTTCTTTTGTATATTTATTATTTGTGTAAATATTTATCCATAAGTTATGTTTACTTATACTGGGTTCATTTTAATTTTTTGATGTTTAAGATAGTTCTTTATTTTACCCACGAACATATGTGTTCAGGTTATTTGATGGGACCTTATTGAGTAAACAATTTTTTCACAATATAAGCAATATCACTATATTTTGACTTAACTACTAAAAACCACAAACAGTGCATTCTACTAATGACTAAATTTTTAATATAAGTTTTTAATTATCGACTGCATTTATTTCATATTAAAAAATCAGTTTAAAGACTCTATGCAAACTTCCTCTTGTGCTAAAGTCACTTTCATATCTCATAGAAACCAACTTCCAATTCATTGCTAATCTTTGCTATTGCCATGTATTTCACTCGTAACATATATCAACTTGCAGGGTCCGAGACAATGGCATCATGGAAAGCCAATCTACTCACTGGGCCCATTCAATTTGAGGTAGATATCTCAAAACGAATTCTGAAATCACATCACGTGATGAATTTCTCACAATGTTTCAATTGAAAATTGATGAATACAATGTATAAGGCCGCTGTTATGTAAACGTACCATGATGGAGTAATTTTTGACATTCTTATTTTTTAAACCCATTTTTATTGTTGTTTTATGTAGGGATTGCACGTGGTCGTGCATATAGGTATATACGAGGTCACAAAAGGGATTTGTGAGAAAATGTTTCCTGAAGTCCACACGCATCTAAAACATCATGGTAATCAGGTAAGAAATTCGTTATTTAAGTAAGTGATAGGGACATTTGACTTTTGACCCCCTCCCCTTCCCCCACCCAAGTTTCGGATGCAATTGATGTTATTTACAATTTTTTTTATATATTGCACTTGGGCCCTCATTTTAACATTTTTGTTAGTTGACCATTACATATCATAGCAAATTATCAATATAGTTTTTAGTTTAATTGCGTACCATATGCTTCTCACTCTAAAGTAAGTATATAGTTATATAATGCCTTTGGATATTTTGGTTATTTATATTGGGCAAACTGTGAAACAGTAAAAACTCAGTGCCAATGTCCAATAACTGCAAACTTGTGGGTTTAAAAGTCACTTCTAAAGTAAGTATCTATTTTTTTTTAATAAAATCTAATTTAAGACAATTCTAATTCCTTCTATTAAATTCCAAGTTTCATGGCATATTATCACTTTGGAGGCTACTAATATGAGGCTGCTTATATGGAACACTGACAGTCAGGGAGATTTGGAAATTGGAGTTGGGTTGGATGATTTTAGTTACTACTTTTTTATCTTCTTAGTTAAACATTTGAAGTTGGATTGCATAATTTTTATCACTACTTATTTGTTTATATATAATGGATGAATTTTGGTAGTACTTTATAAATGAAATTATTTCTCATTTTAATTTAGTTTCTAGCTTCTAATTATGAGTTAGATTTTAATTGATATTTTTCTCATGTTAGGTGTTGGGGTTATAGGTCAAAAAATGTCTTGATATTCTGTTCATGTCGCGTTGTTGTATTTAGATGATGGGATTTCATTGGATGAGACCTTGCTGGTCAAATAATTTTTTTTTAATTTGTATCAATATTTATAATGGTTTTAAACACTAATAAGTGCCAAATAGTAACAGTTAGAACCACTTAAAAAACTTCAAACAGTAACGGTTCTAAACCCTTATAAAATATCTAATAGTAACTCTTCAAAACATTTGTAAAATGTCAGTAACGGTTTAACACATTTATAAAATATCTGATAGAAACGATTTTAAACACTTATAATGGGTTAACTATAGATCAGATTCCTACAAAAATATTAATCTATTGGACCGCTACTAATTTCCATTAGTAAGTGTTTTTGAAAAGTTACAAAAAAATTATAACCCCCTGTTTTATAACAGTTTAAAACCGTTACTGTTTGATTCGTAAGAGTTTAAAACAATTATAAAACAATGTTTTTGGTATAGTAATGTCGGCGATGGAGGCTAAGGTAGCAAGGGAATCAGCCAAGTTGTTTCTTGCTCGGGGAATGTAGTGGAAGGTGATATCTAGGAATCGTGAGGCCAACTCTTCTAGGCAGACGTTGAAGGGTAAGAGATTTTTGTCTTTGACTTTCCATCTTCTAAGGATTTATCCTATGATAAGGGAAGAATCCCTCCAGACATCTACATACTTGATTACTTTCTCAAGAGACACTTTGAGGCCTATAATGCAAGCCTCATATTCGTCCATGTTGTTGGTGCAGGGAATATCTGGCTTTATGGAAATGGCAATGTGAGAGTCAACAGGGTGATCACGAGAATCCCAATTATGTATCCTTTTTTATTAGAAGTGCCATTAAAGAACAATTGCCACTAGATGACTTTTTAAGGGGTGTAAAGGATATCTTCATTGGGGTATTTGGAGATCCAAACGTTGGCCTCTTCCATGAGGTATTCAACAAGGTAGTCGGAGATAGCTCTCCCTTTCATGGCTTTCTGCGTGATATACACAATATTGAACTCGGCTAGAAACATCAACCATTGGGCCAATTGTCTAGACAATGAGAGTTTTATGAGCAGGTATTTGATAAGATCCATTCGGGATAAAAAAACTAATGGGAAAAACGAGCATGTAGTGCCGTAATTTTTGAGTGACCTAGACAAGGGTGACACATGATTTTTTCAAGGCAGTGTAGTTGACTTCATACCTGACCAATTTGCAATTGGAGTAGTAGATGGCTATATTTTTGGGCTATTCTTCAAGGTATTGGAGTAGCAAAGTTCCAGCTATGATGTTTATTGCAATCAAGTATAGAAGTAGAGAGAAACCAAGTTATTGTGGCATGAGTATCGGAGGTCGGGTTAGATATTGCTTGATTCAATCAAAGGCTTCCTGGAAAGATTCATTCCAAACTTTGGTTAAATCCTTTCAGAGGATATTTAATATGGGTTCATAAATAGAAGTCAACTGGCTGATGAACCGACTGATATACTGTAGTATTTCTAAGAATCCTCAAACTTCCTTCTCCGTTCGGGGCGGTGGCATTTCGAGTATGGCTTTCAGTGTGGTAGGATCTTCTTCAATCCCCTTACCACTAACCATGAATCCCAAAAGTTTTCCTCTGGTGACATCGAAGACACATTTCTGTGGGTTAAGTCACAACTAATATCACCGAAGTCGTTCGAACAACTTCCAGTGATAGGGAACATGACCTTCCCTAGACTTAGACTTGGTGATCATATCATCCACATAGACCTCAACCTGTTTCTGTATCAAGTCATGCATGATGGTTATGGAATCCATTTTGTAGTTAGACCCTACATTTTTTATACCGAATGACATAACTGTGTAATAGAAGGTTCCCTAAGGGGTGATGAATGTAGTTTTTTCTTGATGATTAGGGTGCATCTTGATCTGATCGTATCTGGAAAACATGTCAACGAATGACTTGAGAGCATGACTGGAGGTTTTGTCCATGATCATGTCTATATTGGGCAGTGGGTAATCATCTTTTGGAGAGGCTTTGTTTAAATCTTGGTAGTTAATGCACATCAGAACTTTCCCTCCTGATTTTAGTATGGGTACAATGTTGGGTAGCCATATAGGTATTCATTCACCCGAATGAAGCCTACGCCAAACTGTTTGACCGCCTATTCTTTAACCTTGAGCGACCATTCGATGCGAGACTCTTACAATTTCTGTTTGACCAGTTTATATTTTGAAAGAGTCAGAATCTCATTTTGAGCTATTTCGGGACCAATGTCGGTCATGTCATTGTAGGACCATGCGATGATGTCCACAGATTCCTTCAGCACTTCTTCGAGTTGCGTGCATTCATGCTCGTCAAGGGCGGACCATGTATTAATCTTGCACAATTGCCAGTAATAACCGATATTGATAACAATAGTTTCATCTTCATGAATCTAAATGCGATTATGTTATTTGTTATTAATCTTATTAAGACCAGTTAAGAATTATTCATTTGAAAAATCATCATCATTAAGAGTTTGATTTGAATTAATGTAAGGCACAACAAGATACTTAAGATATTCATTTATTTCATTCTCGTGAAAAATAACATTGAGAACCTAATCGAATGAGGTCTCGATTACATTGTTATCGTAACAATAAAGAACAAGAAAGAGGAAGGAATTGGATAAACATCTGTGTTGGGTTGCATTTCAAAATGTGGAACTGGTATAATATTCCAGTTGAGGAGGGGTTCATTAGCTTCCTTGATCAAGGTGGTCGGATCTAAAGATGTAGTGCTTAAGTGGATCATATAGAGTGCCAGCACCAATGCCTGTAGATTTAATAAGTCTTGTAAGTCACTTACCTCATAAACCTTAGTAACAACTGTAGTCTTCTTCATGAGTGGTGGTAGACGAAGCTAGGAGTCTTCATCCCAGGAGAATATCTCCTTACCTAGATTTATCTTCTTGTCCACATGATCATACGATGGTTCGAGAAAGCCACCAAAGAAAAAAATTTCAGCCTCTTTGATGAATCTTCCATTCAAGGAATCCCCCAAAACAATCTTGGTATTTTTTAAACTTCTCTTAAACCGTGATTGGAGGAGAATTTTGAGTTCCTCTAATGATGGTTGATAACCCAGGCTATATGGAGGAAAGGACTTCTTCAGTACTATAGGTTCTAGTATCCATTGTTGTCATCATCCCTGCCCCAATCTAGGAATGAAGTGTATATTCTTAAACATCTATATAACGTTGACATTTTTGTAAGGGTCGTGCTTTGGACAGACTCAGTCTTTGAAATCATCCCATACTGGGAGTGGAAGTGGTTTGACTCAAAAATCAGACAAAAGAATGTCATTTTCCCCTATTGGGAGTGGAAGTGGAAGAATCGTTTGTCTCAACATCGTTGGAAGAAGTTATGGCTTTGAGTGGTAAAATGTTTATTTATTATTTCTTGGGTTTAAGAATTGTTTAAGAGGTTATATTTTTTTAAATGGCATTTAAAACATTTTTTTTTGAAATTTTATTCAAAGTTATGCCACCTCATTCGAACGATATATGCAGTCGTTCGAACGAGATTGACCATCAGTCGAACGTGATTCGTTTAACTTTGAACAAAGAATTTTGTCCATTCTATGGAATGTCGTTCAATGCAGTTTTTCGAACCCATTCTAAAGAGATCATTTGTGTCGTTCGAACGAACGGGTGAGATTTTATTTTTTAATGAAATCTAATCCAAATCTTTTATGCTTATCCTATTTTAACCAACCTTTTTATAAATAGGATGAACGGGATTAGACTTCTTAAGAACTCTTTTCATGATAAAAAAAACCTCTTTTGAGTTCTTTTTTTTAATCAAATACCTCCACAAACATTTTAAACAACTTGGATTAATTTAGATCACTTTACCAAGACACGAATAAAGTTTCTTTATTATAAACCTTTATGGAGAGAAATCTCTACTGGTAAATTGTGAAATCGGGTTTTCACTACTGAAGATGACGAGGATGATCAATGGATAGCAAGGGTAGATCCCTACTTGTGGATGGATCTGGATCGAGTCGTATTCTATTGAAGGTATTGAAGGCTTTGTGCATCTCACTTAGACTGTCTAAGTCTTGTAATTCGATTTTCGTTTAAAACATTTAATAGTGTTGAATATATGCTTTTCCCCTTTTTAGGGATTTTTCCTCATCACTTGTATTGTTTGCTTGCTTAGTTGAAATATTGGCAATTGAAATTTTTTGTATGCACCTTTAATTTAATTGAAGATTAAATTTGATAATAAATTTGGATTTGTGTATCTTGAAATTTATTATTTAAATCAAACCATTGAATTACTTTCATTCTCTGTTAAAGGGGGATATGAACAATTAAAGTGGAATACCTCAACAAACCCAGTATTCATAAAGGAAAATTTTCCAAGAAAGTTATTGTCGCCAAGAGCAGTTTACACAAAATACATGTAAAATCCTCTCATTTCCAATAGCGACGGATCAAAAGCTTTTTCGATGATATTTTCTAGGACATTACCTCTAATGCGTTAACCAAAATGACGTCGAGTATATCCTTTACGAGCTTCATGAGAGGATATGTGGGAGCCACGCAAAGAGTGGGTCGTTATTGATAACTTGACTTTTGCATATATGTCGTTGTTGATGAAAGCCAAGTTCCTCAAAAATCCTCAAATACCTACAAAATATAACAACTCTAGTGTAGAGGTAAGTAAGAGTATCAATCCACATCCCAGGGAGTAAGCTAGAGACAAATTCAATTGTAATTCACTTTTTATTTTCTTTTTTGTGCTTTTTCACTTTTCTAATTTTTTTAGCTTTTTCAATATTAAAACAATAGGGTGAGGTGAGGTTTAAACTAAACTAAACTAAACTAAACTAAATGTAATATGATAATAACTAACTAGAAAATGACTAAAATGAAAAATAAAGTCTAACACTAAAATAAACGATAAAGTGAGGTAAATAATTGTGAGAACAATCAAGGAGTGGGATTACACCACAAATTTTAGTTATTCTAATTAATTAATTGAATTATTTGAATTCTCCAAAATTAATATTGAAATTACAACCCAACTCTCATTGCAAGTGTAATTAGAATATTAATCTTTTAGAAAGTTAAAATTAACACCCCACAACTTTAGAAATTTAGATCTACACTCATTTTAATTAATCACCCTCTAGGATCGATCAATTAAAATTTATGTTAATCTTAGAAATTAAATTTAGAGTTGAAATTCAAATGACAATACCCCACTTAAGAAACCCCTATCTCTAGTTCGAATCTAAAATGAGTATTAACACTAGAATTTCGATTTTCTCTCAAAAATCATTTACCCTCTCTCGAGGCGTAAATCTAAGGGTGAGGGATCAAATTTAACATTCAAAAGGAAATTTCAAGTAATCAAACTAATTAAAATAAAATAATATCAAATAAGGGTTTCACCCCACCCCTTGAAAGGAGATTTAGCCTAACATGATATTAAACATGAGAAATTAATAATCAAGGCTACTAAAATAAAAGAGAAGAGAATAGAACAAGCAAACCAAATCTTTTTGAGAAAGTTGAACTCTCTCTTCCAATTTGAAGCATAAACCTCTTAATTGAGCATCCAAGTGATATGAAATTAAAAATTTTCACTCAATTAATTCTCTTACAATATCTAATCTCACAAATATCTAACAAAAATAAAAAGGAAAAACTATTTACAAAGGATAATTTTCCCTACAATTCTCTCTCTAGAATTTTCCTCTTAAAAACTTAGATCATCTTCAAATGACCTTGAGGTCTTCTTTTATATGCAATTGGAGCTAAGGAGTTAAATTGGTAAAATAAGGATGTGCACATGAGGGGTGTGAGGTATGAGGATATATGGGTGAGAATAAAAATCTGATTTGTGTGCACATGGGGGTAATTTGGGAAAAAAGGGGATAAAGGTTAGTTGGGGGTAATATGGGTAAAAGGTTTAAAAGTGGGTTTAATTGGCATGTGGGTTTAGTGAGTTTGTCTTTGGTTTGGTTGGCCTGGTCTTGGCTTTGTTGGTTTTGACAGGTAACACGATTTGGGAAAGTGGCTTTTGGAGAAATGGGTTCTTGGTTCACATGGGAAATGGGCGGAGGACATGGGTTGAATCGGACAGGAGCAGGGGGTTATAATAGGGGGTCTCGGGTTGAGTGGTCCGATTTGGCGGGTTTGGGTCGACAGGGTTCCGCCCGGGCTGTTCGGGTCGGAACAGGGGAGGTCGGATTGATGGTCGGTTTTGGTGGTTCCGACCGGACTGGGAGGTCACGATGGCAGGGGGTTAGTAGGTCTGGCTAGGGGGTTGGTGGCGGACAGGCAGGTTCGGGCGAGGGGTTTCGTCGGCAGACGATGGGGGCGCCGGCAGGGGTGCTGAGTTGGGGACGACGCCGACTTTGTCGCCGACAGTTTCGGCCGGAGTGGTTTGGGTCTCCGGTGATGGAGGTCGAGACACGGGTTGGCTGGGATCAGACCAGGGTGGCGGGTTGGTTCAAATCGGGTTTGAGAAGGGGCTAGGGGTGTTATGTCTACTATTTATAAATAACAATTGTACAGAATTATGAACGATGACAGAATAGATACAGAATTATAGAAATGAAATACTTACTAGAATTTGCAGAAATAATAATAATTAGAAAGAAATTCGAGCCCTGTTGAACAGTCTCCTTAAGACAAAATTATTCCTCCAACGTGCTTGAGTTTAATGAATAATTGCCTCCCAAGATAGAACGGATTTTCGGATTTAATCAAGCAGCACAGCAATGACTAATCCCAACGAACACAATTTCTGTGTTTTGTACTCAACACAACCAAGAACATGCAATGCAGAAAATGAAGAAAAGAATTATCTGGGCAGAGGAAATAATGCAGTAGCAATTTCGGAATTTTGGAGGGTTTATTTTTTCAGTGTTTAAAACTGAGGGGGAAACATTTTATTTATAGTAAATGTCTTTATTGTTGGGAACAGTCAAAACCGAAATTAACTGTCAAAGCAATTAATTTGGTTAACGGCTGACTCTTGGAATTAACTGATTATCAGTTAATTAAAGATTAATTAATTCCGTAATTAATTAATTAAAGCCCAGAAAGTTAATTAGATTCGGCCCAAAAATTTAAGAATTTTTATAAGCCCAAGCCCAAGCCCAAGCCCGAACCGAGCCGAGCCGAGTCGGCCGGACGGACGGACGGACGCGCGTGCGCGTGTGGACTTTTGACCGAAAGTCAACCCGAGCATAGCTTAGGTCATCTCCCCTTCAAAGAGTTGGGATACCCCCAAGGCATCCAAGCCTTAGTCCATACTTGGGGTGTTATTAACTCATCAAAACTCCACTACTCTTCCAATGTGGGACAAGAGTTAAAACACACTCAATTCATTAACTTCCATTGCTTTGTGAGTCTCTTTGGGGACATAATTATCATTCATAACTTATTGAAATTGGACATATGAATATACTACGTTAATCTCCTTGCGGAGGTGAACGCGTTCGTATATGGTCCCACAATTTCCGTAGTGTGGGTCCCACCTAAATTTGAGCTCAAAGTTGCTCAAAAATCTGTCCAGAAAAATCTGGACAGCTTTAAATACCCATTTAAGTTCCAATTTTCCAATAAGCCGTTGGTTTGGTGGTCACCGGGTTGTTGAGATGAGATGGGGAGTGGTGTTAATGGAAGTTTGGTGATGTTGAGAGAGAGAAAGTGGCGGTGAGAGGTTGAAGAAAGGTTGGAGTTGGTTAAGGTGTTGTGAGGGTGTAAGGAAATAGGATGAGGGTGAGAGGGTTTTAGTGTGTGGTTGGGTATAAGTTTGTGTGTGAATGAGTGAGGGTGTGTGTTTAATTTGGACTCCTAATAAAAATAACACTAAAACTAATTAATAAAAATAAAATTATAAAATAAAATCTTATTAAAATTCTATTCTAAAATAAAATAAAGATTCAAATAAAATTAAAAAGAAATCAAAATAAAAAAATCAAAATAGAAATCTATTAAACTAAAACTAAAATCCTAAAAAGAAATTGTAAAATCGAAATAAATTAAAAATAAATAAATCCTAAAAAATCTAATCCTAATAAAAGAAGATAAAATAGAATAAAAACTAAAACTAAAGCTAATAAACTAAAACGCAAAATAAAATTATACTAAATAAAAAGAAATATAAAAATAGAAAATAAAACCTAGAAAATACTAAATAAATTTAAAATAAATCCTAAAAAATAAAAAATAACTCAAACTAAAAATCTAAAACAATATAAAAATGACACAAAGAAAACACACAGGGGCTTGGGGTAAGTTTGGGTTAAGTTTAGGCGCGGGTTAGGGTATGGGAGAGGGAATTAGCTCCATTCTAACTGCAATTGGCCTTAAAATGTAGTTTTTAACACCGCAACTGCAGTTAAGCCTGCATGACAAACATTTAAGCACATAAGACCCATATTATCGAGAATTGACAACTAAAATACGTCTATTCGGGGTATAAATTGTACAATTTTGGGTGCTTATCAGTTATTATTTAGGGCTATGAAAGGGGGATACTAGTGTCCATATATGAAAAAGGACACAATTTCCCATATTTGAAAATGCAAAACATGTTATCTCTTCTTACCATTAGTACACCAACCGAACAACGACCTCAAGTCCCTCACAAGTCCTTGGTTATTTGCCCAGTGGGGAATTGAAATCATCGGATGTGGCAATAAAAAATATTTGTTGGTCAGCACAAAATACTTATCTAAATGGGTTGAAGGGGAACCTTTGACATACATCTAAGATGTTGACACGACCAACTTCATATGGAAGAGTATCGTAACCTTATTTGGAATCACTTGAATTATCATCATACATAAAAGAACTCAGTTTGAGAGAAACCTCGTTCAAAGCTTCTGTGATAAGCACAATATTAGGAGCTATTATAGTTCAGTGGCCTACCCCCAAAGAAACGGGCAGGCAGAAGCTTGCAACAAGAAAATCCTTGATGAAATCAAAAGGCGTTAAAAAAAACTATGTGCGCTTGGGTTAGCCAACTCCCTCATATTCTCTAGGCATCAAGAACAACACTCATGCGATCAACGGGGGAACCACCATTTACTCTGTATTATGCAGTGAAGGTTGTCATCTCGCTAGAATTAGGTCTGCCAACCATAAAGTCCATCTTAGTCGATCAAGATGTCAATAAGAAAGTAATCAGATCAAAGTTTGACTTATCATATGAAAAAAAATATTACATCGATAGGAAATTCATTGGGAAGTCTTCTTTTCTTTTTGTAACAAAGTAGGGAAAAGTCGATAAAAAAGCATCCAAAAGTACTCCCAGCTATATTGAGGGAAGGGGCTTTATTTCTGTAGGCAACTAGTGGGAAGTTCGAGCTGTGTTAGGGCTTATGTATGTGCCTCATGTTACCTCCTCTACTTTGCTTGGTTTCCTTCGCCCTTCTGGGAGGGTGGTCTTAGCTTTAGCTTATCGCTCTAAAATATGTAGCATGCCAACTTTTCATGCTTTTTACTAAAATTACTAAAATCGCTTAATTTATTGATCATCTTTCACGAAAGGAAGTAGGTGATAAGCCTGGATTCGATGCATCTAGGGTTTTATAGAGGCTTTGCGCCTTGCGTGTGTGCTATATTTACTAAGGTTTTTCCTTCCTCAAGGAGAGAATTACCTTACTTGGAATCTCAAGAATTCTTCTTCACTTTCACACTTTCTACAACATCCATTTTATTCTTCGATTCTATCTTCATTCCCTTTGGGGTTTTAGTTGTCGAAGAAATACAATAGGAGTGTTAAAAAGAGATTCTTCAAGGTTGGGGACTATGTACTTAAAAGATCGTAAGCAATGCTAAAAATCCCTCAGATGAGAAACGGGGGCTCAACTAGGAAGGCCTATTTAAAGTCTCGAGACTACTTAATAGTACCCTACCCCACTTATAAACAATAGAGGATATAAAGGTTCCACGAGCTTGGAATGGAGACAATGTAAAGGAGTTTTACTTTTAAATTTTTTAGCATATGACTAAACTTATTTTGTTGTTTTAATTTTAAAGTTTCTATAAGAAGTTCTTTTAAACTTCTCGCACATATCTCAATGATTTATTCCAAGTGGTAGTCAAATGAGTATTCAATAAGAAAAAGATAAATTTATTTAATGCTTTATCTTTAACATATTACTTATCACTATGATGATTATATTCTCTCAGATGTCTTCTTTTAACACTGACTAGTTGAACGACCATAAACTAATTCTTCATAAAGGGTTGTGTTCGAGACTAAACGGTTAGTCGACAAACAAAAAGTGTTTTGAAACATAACAAAACAAGAACAATGGATTACATCTGATTAAAGGCCTGCTAGGAAAACCTAGGCACCCATTATGTCCATCCATGATCCTCGCGGAGAGAGAGAGAGAGAGAGAGAAGAGGTCATCTCCATGGTGAGAGGATCTTGGTCCCACGCATCCCTCTCGAGAGAGATTCGGCTCCATCGTCAGCGATGTGTGAGGTGAAAAATGTAGAGAGATGAAGTCCCCATCCTATTTTACTCAAAACAGACAAAAGAAGGTGGATCCATCCCGAGGGGCAGCATCCAAAGACATACTGATACATACGAAACCAAAAATGATTTGAGTAGGGTTCGGAGGCTAAGTTACGAAATGGGAAGGTGTTAGGCACCCATTCCGCCCTTGCGGTCTCTCATGGATTGTTGTTATTATCCTCTATTTCCCCGTGATATGTGTGCAAGCGTATATGTAATTGAGATAGAAATCCTCGATTGTATCATGGAAGAGATAAAGCGAGTCATCCGTAGGAATTTTCCTAAAAGTAATATTAGAAAATAGGATTTATGCGAGTATCCTTGCATTGATCGTTATAATGGAATGATAACGCATGTGGAATAATACACCACTAAGAACAAATACATGTATATGTAAATATATTGAATCTAAGAGAATTAAGTTAAAGAATTTAGAAAAATAGAAAAAAGGGGAAAGAGTAGGATTCGAGTCTCGGGTTATACCCCGAGATGCCTACATAGCCTATAGAGGCATCAAAGTCCACGTAATTCGTATGGAAAACGAGGGGTGGGATTTATCCCATAAATCCAATCTGGGTACTTCTCTTATATGTGTGTGTGTAAAAAAGTGTTTTAGTTATGGAAAGAGTGAGAGAATTCATGTTTGGAATTTATGAGCAAACCCTCTTTTTCTTATTTTTGGGGTTTTATTTATATTAAAATAAGAGATGTGCAATAATAGTAAATAAAAAGTATATTATGATATGTGATATGGAGAGAACAAAAGTGCTACGTAAGAAAATAAGTTAATGCGAATTTAGGAGAATTTGAAGAGAGAGTTGAGAAAGTTGGACCTTCTTGGAGATCTTGAGCTTGATCCTGAATGTTGGAGAGCATCCCTTGCATTGGGTGATGATGAAGGGTAGTTGATTCACCAAGTTTGATGAAAAAGATGATGAAAAGTGAAGGTTAGAAAAGAATTTGGTTGTGGAAATCACGCTGACTTCGAGAGTGGTTTTCTGAGTTCGCTGAGAGTGATGAATTTTAGATCTTGGGTCACTTTGAAATGAGTTCAGGCCCTCCTTTTTATTGTCCCGGGGAATTTCCGATCGGCTTAGGCCTGTTCCTGCCAATCGGTAGGTGTTTTTAGGCACATTGCGGATACGCAGGATTTGGAACCTACCGTTTAGCAGTCTCCTTCAGGTTCTTTCAAAAATTGATCATAAAATGCAAACTGTTAATCCAAATCATGCATGGGGGAAACCACTGGAAAGGTAATTTAAAGACCTTCGAAGGTCCTTTGGACTACTCCCGGGTTCGGGAGTTGTCTTTGGTACAAATGTGGCTTGGAAACTCTCATCAGTCCTTTGAACGGGAGATCATCGGACACAAACGGATCGTTCGTTCGCATAGTGAGTTAGAATCGCGCATGGGGTGGACCATTGGAAAGGTTATGATATGTAATTAGACATTCCAAAGAGTTTGACTCAATTTGGGGAGTTGACTTTCGTCAACCAGGGCCTGGAAGTGTTTGGTGGCCTTTCGAAATAAAACGGATCGTTCGTCTGTACCATAAGTCTGAATCGTGCACGGGGCGTACCGTTAGAAAGGGGTTTCATCTCCCTTTGAAGATTAATTCAGTCTCAGTAGATTTAAAGAGTTGACTTCGATCAAATGAAGCCTGGGAGCGTCTGGTGGACTTTAGGTCAGGTTTCGAGGGAATACAGGTCGTTCATCCGCACCATAAGTCAAAATCGAGCACGGGATGGACTGTTGGAAAGTGGTTTCAGATCCCTTTAAAAATTCATTCAGTCTCAGTCGAGATAAAGAGTTTTGACTTTTGGTTAAACGGAGCCTAGGAGTGCCCGATGGCCTCTAGGTCTGTACCCGAGGTATGACTTAGGTTTGTAGTGTTGAAGGGAGGTGCTAGGGACCTAAGGAGAGGTTTGGGTTGCTACAATGGGGTGACTACAGAGCCCATCGATGGGTGAGTTTAGAATAAACGATAGCCATCGAATAGACACCGCATGATACTTTTGAAAGAGGATGACCAATTCAGAGGGTCGAGGCCGATTCTGAGCACATAAGGGGGCATATTGGGGATGGTCTAAAGGAAGTGACAATCAAAGAATAGGTGAATTCTGAGGACCTAAAGTCATAACCAATTCAGCGGGTCGAAGACAATTCTGAGGGATTAAATTGTGATGACCAATTTTGTGGGTCGAAGCCAAATCTGAGGGCTTAAATTTTGATGACCAATTCTACGGGTCGAAGCCAATTCTCAGGGCTTAAATTGTGATGTTCTTAGGTAACTCTGCAGGGGACATTTCCTCGTGATTTTAATTTGAGCTGGGGAGCTGATTGCTGGGGAAAGTTTTATATCGTTTGGAGACTTTGTGGGGGACAACCAATTTAATGCTATAAACTCCACTGGGGAAGTGATAAGTAGGTCTATGGTTTTGATGTTTCGCTCGGGAAAATTAAAGACTTTTGGGGAATATGAGATAATCTGAGGTTTAGGATACTTTAGTGGTCTTCTGGGGACATTGTCGAGGAGAGATTCACTTGTCTTTTGAGAGTTCCGCTGGGGAAATAGGGGTTCCGCTTGAGGGAGTGTGAAATTTTTTGGTGAAAATGTTCTAAATCCTCCCCGGGATTTTTCAGAATTTTCTGAGGATTTTTCAAGGTTTTCTGATATTTTCTGGGAGTTTTTGTACGAAAATTTAACGGGGTACCGGTCGGCATGATGTGGAGAGTGACATTCGGTAGTGGCACAGACTTTTGGACTGTCTCAAGAAGGTGGAAGGTCAGTGCCAATTGGTATATGGGGGTACAGTGCCAATCAGCATGACCCTTGGCTTCTTATAAAAAAGGGGTGGGTTCCCCACATTTTTCACAGCTTCTTGCCTTCTCTCTTTCTGTGATTTTATTCTGCGAATCGTTCTAACATTCCGCAACCTAAAAAGTGGCCACTTTTGTGAGCACTGTGGTACATAGGGAGTGGTTGGTTGTTGATGACTGGGCGAATGTGGAGTGAAGGGACAGGGCCCCTTTTACTTTGGGGAGTGAGAAATCTTTTGATGCATTTGAGCTAGTTGCGGATGAGCGGTCTTTAATGCGGGAGCCATCGCATCATCTCTCTTCTAGGGTGGTGAACCTGGTGGTTATGTAAGTACAAAATGACTTTTGGCATTCCCTTTTTTTGGTGATTTCCTTTTTTCTTGAATTTTGACGAGGTTTTTCTTTGACAGTATGATGTTTATTTGTCAACTATGCATGCCCACAGGACGATGGGGCTTAAGGATGTCTGGGAGTACTTTCCACCCGTGGTGCGTTGGGTAGTATCGTCAGTAGGCTTTGGGAGGCTGGCATCTGTGCTGGATGAGACACCTCGTTCGATGACGATTTTATGCGCTCTGGGGAGAGGTGGTGGGACACTACCCACAACTTCCATTTTGGGTTTCGAGAGATGACTGTGACTCCCATAGATGTGCAACAGCTACTGGGGCTGGATTGTGATGGAGATCAGATAGAGGTGTATCACTCTTTGTGGGTAAGTCCGGAGGCAGTACGGGCGGCACTAAGTGATGTGGGGAGGATAGTATCTGGGGACTCTATCCGTTTGTCGCTGCTGAGAGATGTTTTACTGGGCAGGGTGATTAATGTGGAGAACGGGCTTCAGCTAAGACAGATGGCCTCACCGTTTATTTTTCTGGTGTTGGGGGGATTTTTGGTGGCGTCGAGTGGCGTGGTTGTCAGCTTGTGTTTTTGTCCATACTTGAGGATGTTTTCGAACATCCCTCTCTATGATTAGGGGAGGCTGACTTTAGCGACCATTTATTTTTCTATGGATGCATTTAGCCGGTGGGTTCGAAAGTCTTTCACTAGAGCCACGTATCTTCTCAAGGTATTCTGTAGTTTGCGCATTTTCCTTTCATGCATTCGCATTTTCCTTGTGCATCTCTTTTGATCGCGGATTCTTATCTTTGGTAGGAGTGGTTCTATGAGGTGATTGGGTGCAATACCCAGCTGGTTGCTCTGAAGGATGAGACTGTTAGGGACTTCTACCAATTGTATCGATGGCGCAAGGCCAATCGACAGTCGAGGAAGTCTCTTTCTCTGGAGGTGGTGTGTTTGGTCTTGTATGGCCTGACAAGTGATAGGGTAAGAATTTTACTTCTTCAGTCTTGGTCTTTGTGTGCTCTGATTCCATATTGACTTATATCTATTGGGGATTTTTCATGTGACCTTTTACCCTTGGGGGACGACTGTTTAGGACACGGGGTCGACTGGGGTGAACGCACAGATGAGGCATTTGCTGGAGCATGAGTTTGGCCACTTTTGGTATCTCGGGAAGAGGGTGGTCTGACAGATTATTGAGGAGGACGTGGTGGTGCCACCTGCGAGGCCCCATATGTCTATGAGGTGAGATATAATGTTTCTAAAGGACGCGAGGATTACGACAATGATTAGCGAGTCATATCTGTTGTATATCGACACAGGTGTGCCATATGATTATATGGACTTTGTGAGGAGTTGGATGATGGTGCCTAGCATATATGATGTGCTTCCCTTCCCTCACGTGGGTTCGAGCCGGCCAGTACAGTCCTCCACAATGGTAGTGGTCCATCGACAACTGTGGCGACGACGACTTTGAAGGTTCCCTTTGTGCGTTTGCATATCGCTTCCTATAACATTCGGCGGGCTGATGGCGGGATGGTGGCTATCGTCCTCATGCGATGGACGGAGGAGTTGGGCTTGACAGAGGAGGTTCTTCATCATTTGGTATACCTTTATGTTCTTCCCTTTTGTTTTTTTTCCTTTGGTTTCTTTTTGATCTTATTTGCTTGATACTGATTCTTCCTTTCCTTGCAGCAAGTTCGGGTGTCCACCACTTGGCTGAGGGACATTAGGGACTAGATATCTTCGCTGACTGCCCATATTTGGGATGCGGTTTCTATTCATTCTTGCTTGGTGCCGTCTGCCTCATTCGGGGAGGAGTCTGGTTCAGGTAGCGATGGTTTGTCATCTCGTCGCAGAGGAAAGAGAGCATGTCGCATGGATGGGAGCTCTTAGAGAGAGAGGGGAAGGGTAGGTGAGAGAGAGAACGTGGGTTCAGGCTGAGTCCCATTATTTTTTTTCTTTTCTTTATTTCCTGCAAAATTGATGTAACACAAAAAAATATCTATGCAATGCAATGGAGTTTTTTATTATCTTTTGTTAGTGATGAATGAATGCATGCATATGCGCTTTTTTACTTTGCTGTTGAGACCGTAAAAAGAAATATTTTTGAAATTTTGAAGGAACGTTTAAAATGAGAAATTATATAAAGATGAAACGGAATTATGAAATTCTGTTCAGAATATAAATTTATTTTCACTAAGTTTCTTTATTTTTTGATTTTGGCAAAAAAGGAAAAAGGTAAGTTTCCAAAAATAGGGGGTTGCCGATCGGCAATACCTTTATCCCGCCTATCGACATTTCAGTCCAGTCTAATCCATCAAGGCTTTGATTGGTAATCTCTTTCAGCCTTAGGTACCTTGTGGGCCAGGATTCCCTCTGATTTCTACAAGGGTTGTGTCTTTTGTAAGGGTTTTCAAGTATAAAAATGGGTAAGGGTGGAGTGTTTTCAACACACCTTCACATTCTAACTTTCTTATTCTGTGAGATGGCTCTCCTTGGTAGTGTTGAGTTTACCAACTACCTAGATACTTTGGAGGTGATGTGATCCTACCACGTTGACTACGATGCTTTCAACATGCGTCGAGTCTCTTTATGTCGTAATCTGCCCATAGAGTGGAACATGATGATGGCGGCGGTACAATTTTGGTACTCCGAAGACTATGTATTCCGCTTTGCCTTGGAAGAAGTTTGTCCGACTAATGAGGAATTTTCTGCCATATTGGGAGTAAATCCTAGTGTGGCAGCTTCTATGCCTGAGTTTTCTCGGTCTCCCCGGGAGTTATTGGTTAGACTTCTCTGCATTTCGCCCTCGACGGGTAGATCTTTCGTTACTAAAGGAATGATTTCCCTTTCGACGGTGTTGCGTTCTGTACATTTGCAGGAGGTTGGTGATGCTAGATATGCCGAAGATGTCATTTTGGGCTTAGTTTCAAAATTACTGCTGGTGACTGGGGAACTCCTAGTGGACCCACAACTTGTAGCCATTACTTCATGGATGTCATGCCATCGCAATCCTGCGACGGTGATACTGGAGAAGACTTTGAATGGCCTGGATGCCTGGCGAGAAGATCGTTCTGACTTTTTAAGGGGTAGCCCTGTGATGTTGTGCATGTGGTTATCTGAAAGATTCTGCCTGGTGACTCCTTCGGGATATCCTTTGTCTGTTGTAACAAAATTCTTTTCGTGCTATTTCACCAGTGTTGGCCTGGATATCGAGAGCTGGAAGAACTGGTTTGTGGAAGATAGAGCTCTAAGTCCGCGTTGGTCAGTGCCTTGGTGGGGACAGCTGCTGCCTATTCTGGAGCTGGGGGAATACCCGTACGTTCGGCTGGTTGGTCTCAAACAGACCTCTTTTTATTTTCCTTGGCGGCTTCTGTGCCAATTTTACTGGGATCAGGTCGTGCCACCTCGGACACTAGATTTCTTTAAAGTAGAAGATCTGACAGAGCGTCTGTGCATGCATCTTGGCTCTTTGTGGGAGGGTCGACATCCGTCGACCCGTCCCTCTCAGTCTATTGGGAGAGTTTGGCACATCTCCAGGGATTATATGAAGTGGTTATGGAGAAGAGTAGTCAAAAAGATGTTGGTAGTGGAGAATGGACAAAGGTGGCTTGTCTTATCTGATACCATGGAGCGAGGTGTTGTGGTTTTTCTGAGGTTAGTTCGAGCTTATCGGTCTATGGAGCATCTACGACACTCTATTCAGGCATGGGAAGTTTGGGGCTCCCACGATGTAGATGATGATGATGGAGCGGGATCCTCTGGTAGCTGTGGGTAAGATTCTTGGGGGAGTTTGTTTTGTAATGGGGAATAAATTTGAGAATTTATTTGGCTATTTAGGAAGTTAGGGGGAAGGGAGTTATCCGTTCCTTTTCTTATGTAACAGCACTATAATTTCTTATTAGTGAAATAAACTTGTTTTTGATCATCCAACTGTGCCTTTTGATGAATTTTGTATTTTGAATTATCTATACCAATTGCTAAGGCATAAATAATCCTTTTGTTTAAGTATATGTTATAATGAGTTGTCATTTTAGGAGATAAGAAAATGATAGTTTTTTTGTGAAAAAGAAAGGGTCGTGCTCATGTAAGCTGTATGAGCTGCCTACGTACCTTTGTTTTTTTTTTTGAAAAGTTTTAATTTTTCTGGAAATAGTTTTTGTAGAGGATGCCCACGTAGTTCTAGGTAGAGTGAAATGAAGATTTTCATTTTAGAATAGAAGGGAGCTGGGAAGAGTCATAGTGCGTCGAGATTTTTGACTAGAGGTAGAACTTCTTTAGACGGTCTAGGTTAACTGGGCGCGCCATTTCATCCCGGTCGAGGTCGATAAGGATAGCGGCGCCGCCGGACAAGATCTTCTTCATAATGTATGGGCCACTCCAATTGGGCTTAAATTTTCCTCTGGGGTCCCAGATGGACTCTACTATTTCTTTAAGGGATAGATCTCCCTCTCGGACACCACGGTCCTTGACTCTCTTATTGAATGATCGCTCTATACGATGATGGCACCCTTGTATGTGATATAAAGCTTTCAATATCCTTTCATCTAGGAGGGTTAGCTGGTCAAGACGGTGAAATCCTGGACCATGGAGGTCCAGTAGTATCCTTGTCGGATGATCTTCTTAGAAAGCATGTGATCGTTAATGTGGGGGTCGCATTCCCCGTTGTGGATCTTTTGCATTATTTCTTCAATGTCAGCCCCTACGATGTAGTGTAGATGGGTTCCAACGAAGTTTCTTTTGAACAGTGCCAGATGATGTACTGGGAGGCCAGTCTTCAAAGGGTTTCTCTATCTTTCTTGTTGGAACCTTTAGGATACTTACCATGCTTGAGGAGATGCCAAATACCAGTAATTGGCTACCTCAGGATCTTCTTTGGTGATGAGCTCAATGTGGTAGCAGTGGGTTGGTTTATCTTGCTTTTGAACTAGGAAGGGGGCTATTGTTATTCCTTCAGGCATGTTGACCATGGAGGCAAAGGTAGCATGAGCATAGACTAGGTTATTCTTTGCTCGAGGTAAGTAGTGAAAGGTGATATCTTGGAATTGGGAGGCTAGTTATTCTAAGTGGGCATGGAAGGGTTGGAGTTTCTCGTCCCTGACTTTCCATTTCTGAGCACTTGACCGATGATGAGGGCAGAATCCCCATAAACATCTAGGCATTGAATACCTTTCTTGAGAGAAACTTTGAGGCCTACCGTACATGCTTCGTATTCAGACCTATTGTTATTGCGGGGAAAATTCAATTTGATAGTGACGGGAGTGTGGGAGTCATCTTGGGTGATCAGAAGTATCCCAATGCCATATCCCTTTTTCTTATCAGCTCCAACAAAGTACATTTTCCATTGAAGGTTGTCTTAAGCAGCGCAGAGGATTTTTCATTTGGGAATTTGGAGATCTAAACATCACCTTCTTCCATGGGGTAGTCAGCGAGGTAGTCAAAGATGGCACTTCCTTTCATGGCTTTCTGTGTGACATACACGATATCAAATTTAGCTAGGAGCATCAACCATCGGGCCATTCAGCTGGAAAAGGAAAGTTTCTTAAGAAGGTACTTGATGGGGTCCATTCGAGATAAAATTTTGATGGGGAAGGCGAGCATGTAGTGTCGTAACTTTTGGGTAACCCAAATAAGTGCCACACATGCCTTTTCCAAAGTAGTGTAGTTTTCTTCGTATCCGATCAATTTGCGAATGGCGTAATAAATGGCTCTTTTTTGTGGGAATCTTCAAGGTATTGGTCTAGTAAGGCCCCAACTGCAGTGTCGGTTATGGTAAGGTATAAGAGCAAGGGAGACCAGACTGTTTTGGCATGAGTATCGAAGGTTGGGTCAAATATTATTTGATACGGTTGAAGTCTTCTTAGAGGGCCTCATTCCAAACCTTGGTTGAATCCTTTCGGAGGATTTTGAAAATAGGTTCGCAAATGGAAGTTAGCTGGCTGATGAAACAGTTGATGTATTAAAATTTCCGGGGAGGTGGCATCTCAAGTATGGATTTCATCTTGGCAGGATCTGCTTCTATCCCCTTCTCACTAACCATGAATCCCAAGAGTTTCCCTTTTGTAACATCGAAGATGCATTTCTATGGATTGAGTCTCATCTGATACCGTCGTAATCGTTCGAAGAACTTTCGGAGGGCGGGAACATGACCTTATCTAGTTTTGGATTTGATAATCATATCATCCACATAGACCTCGACTTCTTTGTGAATCAGATCATGTAGGATGGTTGTGGTATCCCTCTGGTAGGTAGCCCCAGCATTCTTGAGACAAAATGGCATAACAGTCTAGCAAAAGGTTCCCCACGATGTGATGAACGCAGTTTTTTCTTGGTGATCTGGGTGCATTTTCATTTGGTTGTATCCAACAAACCCATCGCCGAATGACTTGTGAGCATGACTGGCTGTGTTTTCCATGATCATGCCGATATTGGGTAACGGATAATCATCCTTTTGAGAGGCTTTGTTCAAGTCCCGGTAGTCTACACACATCCGAACTTTCCCTCCTGATTTTGGCACATGCACTATGTTGCCTAGCCGTGCGGGATATTCGATCACACGAATGAAGCCTACATTCAGCTGTTTGACCGCTTCTTCTTTGACTTTGAGAGACCATTCGGTGCGGATCTTTCTCAACTTTTATTTAACCGACTTGTATTCTGGGAGAGTGGGGATCTCATGTTAAGCTATTTTCGAATCAATGTCGGGCATATCGTCATAGGACCATGCGGAGACATCCACGAATTCCTTTAGTAATTCTTTGAGTTATGTGTGATCATGTTTATCAAGGGTAGCCCCTATCCTAATCTCGCACAGTTCGTTACTAGAACTTAGGTTAACAACAACAGTTTTTTCTTCATTAAATTCAACGCGATTATGTTGTTTGTTATTAAGCTTTTTTGGATCAGTTAAGAATTGTTCATTTGCAAAATTATCATCATCATCAAAAGTTTGATTAGAATCTAAACAATTAATATACGACACAACAAGATACTCAAAATCTTCATTTATTTCATTAATAGGAAAAACACCATTGAGAACCTCATCAAAGGAGGTCTTGATTACATTAGAGCAAGGATAAACAAAAAAATAAGAGATGGGGTAAACATTAGGGTTAGGAGGGAGTTCAACAGGTAGAACTGGCATAGCATGCTAGTTGAGGAGAGGTGTATTCATAAATTTAATCAGATGGGATGGATCCAGTGATGTAATGCCTGAATGAACCATGCAGAGTGTCAGCCCTAGTGTATGTAAGTTAAACCAATCCTCAGAGTCACTTTCCTCAGTCTCTTTAGCATCTTTAATGAGCGATTGTGCACGGTGTTGGGAACTTTTGACCCATGGGTAGCTATCTTAGAAAAAGATCTCCATTATAGGCTTTATCTTATTGTCTGTATAGTCATACCATGGTTCTGGAAAGTCGCAAAAGGGAAAGTCTTCACCGTCTTTAATGAATCGTCCATTCAAGGAATCCCCTATGATAGTCTGGATGCAGTCCAATCTTCTATTTGGTCAAGACTGGAGGATCATTCTAATATCTTGTTATGATGGTTGGTACCCCAAACATCAAGGAGGGAAATCTTTTTTTAGTACAAGGGGCTCAATTATCCCTTGTTGTCTTTGTCCTAACCCCAGTCCGGGCATTAAGTCTATGTTTCTGAACATCTGAATCACATTGACGATGCCATGAGGGTCGTATTCTAGACAAACCCTTTCTCTGAAATCGTCCTCTGTCGGGAGTTGAAGTGCCTCGACTCAAAATCCTGATAGGAGCATGTCATTTAACATGTGTTATATCTAAAGGATTGGATTGTTGGTACTTGCACCCACGACATTGTAATCGTCGCCCAAAATGGTGATGACTCATCCGTTAGTTAAGAACTTCAATTTATGATGGAGTGAGGAAGACACACCCTTGATACTGTGGAGCTAAGGTCGCCCGAGCAACAAGTTGAAACAAGTTGGGATGTCAATAACTTGGAATTCAATGACAGGGTTTATAGGGCCAACAACTATTACAAGTTTTATGGATCCCATCACCTCCCGACGGGTATTATCGTAGGCATGTACATCAGCGGAGGTTGGAGCGAGGTCCCTTTCCTTTAGTACTAAGCATTTAAAAGTTCTTAATGGGCAGACGTTCAAGGCGGATTCATTATCAACAAGAGAGAGTGGTACGGTCTTCCCCATAACTTTAACGAAAATGTTGAGTGCATGATTGAGGTTTGCACAATTCTGGGGATTTATTCTTCAAAAAAGGATAGCATTCAGGTAGAGGTAAGGGATTCGACTAAATTTATCGCTTCTTTTGGTGTGGTAGAAGGAGGAACTGTGGGTCCAGTGAGCAACTTGATCAAAGCATTTCTGTGCAGCTGGGAAGACATGAAAAGCCCCCATAGAGTGATGTTATCTTGAGTTTTCTTCAATTGATCGATGATCTTGCTCTCCTTGAGGGTCATCTTTGGCATAGGAAGGTTTTCAACACCATTCCCTTTGTCAATGGATGGTAGTAAGTTTGGGATCTGGTAATGCCTTCCTGATCTAGTCATGTGATTTACTAAAGAAGGGAAGAACATGAACCCTATTTCTTCATCAATCTTGGGTTGTTCTGCCACCTTGTTTATTTCTGCTAGGAGTTCTTCAAATCATATCACCCCACATATGTCGGCTATCGGATCGATTTTCTCTGAAGCTTTCTCTGCATTTGAATCTTCAAATTCTTCCCCCTAACCGGTGGCAACAATTTTGTCTTTCCATGTAAAGTCATTGTATTCCATGACTTCAATGGCTTCTTCATACAGGTCCTCCCATTCTTTGAGGAGGCGTAAGGGTGAAGGGAATAGGTGGCCTTGTAACTTTAGAGTATCAAGTAACTTGGTCATACTGTAAATATTATTAGTTTGCCAGAATAATTCTGCCATAATCTGGACAACATCATCTAACCTGACTTAATCGGTTCGTACCACCCAACTATTTAACTCTCGAGCCCATCTTTGGGATTCCAAGAATAGAGTACTAAACCTCTAGCAATCAATGATCATCTGTGAGGGAAATTTCATCCTGAACTCTAGAAGTTAATTTAATACTTATGATAATTCCATACTTCCATTTTCAGAACGGGTGCGGACAGTGATGCATGCTCTGGTAAGGAGTGATAGTGCTTGATGAGCTAGGATAGCAGGGTGTAGGAGGAAATATGGGTAAATTTGGAGAGGTTTGGGAGAGTATATGGGTGTGATTTGAGTTGAGGGATCAAATTTTGGGCTTTCTTCTAAGAAGATGGAATTAGCATGTTTTGGGAGTGGGTTGTGAGTAGTGTTTGGCTGAGGATTGGATGGTGGGGAAATGGTACCCCGGTAAATTAGAACTTGGATTATGTTTCGAAGGTGAAATCATTGGTTGGTGGTATGGCTAGGAATTTGATAAAAGGCGGAGTGGGCATCTGTCTTGAAGTTTCTTAGGAGTGGATTTGGCAATGGACGGGGGTCCAAGGGTTTGATAAGGTTTCGGCATAACAGGGCTTGATAAACATTGGAGAGAGGAGCATGGAGCTCGATGTATTCATTTCAGACTGGCACAGGGCAGATTTCTAGTACCCGCGAGGTTGTTAGTTGAGAGATGTTATTGATGGTTAAGATTGTAGCATTGACATGTTTGTCATATTTTCTGGGAGTGAATTGTCCAAACACTTTCTTTGGTTCAACTTCTATTTTAGAAAGACCTTCCTCGATTTCTACTCCTGCTTCTCTGAGAGCTCTAAAGTGGGGATAGTATTTTCCTCCCATTGTTTCTCGAACATGGGGTAAGAAATTCGTCTTCACTATGTTGACTTGTTCTTCCTCGGATGGTCGATTGGTCATGGTGATTGCTTTTTCCATCCATCGGGATATGAAGTTACTGACTGATTTCCTAGAGTTCTGTTTGAGCAGTTCTAAATCACGACAGGTGACCTCAAGGACTTCGTTGTATTTGTACTACGACATGAATTCTCGAGCTATATCCTCCCAGCTACGGATTCTGAATTCTTCGAGAGATAAAAGCCACGGAGGGCGTTATCCTTCAATGTTTGATGAAATAATTGGGCCATCACTTATTTAAAAGCCCCTAGGAGAGTGATAAAGGTGATAATTGCGAAGATGAATAATCGGGGGTCCACTTTCTCTGAATTTCTCAATATTTGGCATCTTGAACTTCTCGAGTAACCTCACTTTAGGATAAGGAGACATGTGGGTGTAGTCCATGTAATTCCTAGAGATTATGACTTGGTCGAACTTCTTAGTTAGCATCTTAAGATCCTACTTGACCTTGTTCAATTCTTATTCTTTTGGATCCATGATCGTAGGTAAGTTAGCCCCAGGCTGGGCAAGGTTTGGCATATAAAGCTGGGTAGGTGGTGGCCCATTAGCAGGAGGGGCACGTGGAGCGTGTTGGTACTCTTCAGGAACCCAGATAGGCTCGGGTGGACCCATAGAGCCAGGAAATAGGGCCTCGGGCTCTTGAGGAACATGAACCTTGTTTTGTTGCATCTCTCAGACCTCAGTCTGGAGGTTGTCAATCTTGGACACGAGCTGAGCTAAGACTGCCGTCAGATCTGGCTGCACAACTGGTACTTGATCTGTGTTATCCATGGAAAGCGAATAGATTCTGGACTCAAAATAAGTAGCAGGGGAACAGACGAAATTTCAGGGTGATTTGACTGAAGATCGAAGCCAATAAGGAGGCAAGCCAAGGGCGTGCAATCGACCTGAGAATGCGTAAAATGGGATTTATTTTTGAAAAAATAATGTTTTTTTTTACCTTTTCTTTTTCTCTTTGATGTTGAAAGGAAAAATATTTTTGGATTTTTGATAAAGAGAGGAGAAATGTTTTTGGATTTTTATTTTTTTTTATAAAGAAATGAGAAATATTTTTGGATTTTCGATAAAGAAGGGGGAAATATTTTTGGGAGACACGTCTCAGCATGATTATTATAATTATTATGTTCTCACTTGTATTAAATTCTCATAAATGCAGAAGGAAATGTCAGACGGGACCCGAGCCTGGAAAAGTTGGGTTTGTAACATATGTAAATCTATGGTTGGACTTATAACTAGGCTCACGGGCAGGATACCATTTTAAAAATGCACAAAAATTTAGGCAATAGGCCGACCCGGAATTTCGGTAGAGTTTCAGGTCGAAACCGACAATCTAACATGTGTGTCCTAGGCTTGACACCTATATGTGGGTATGCAGTTGGTCGGGTGAATTGGAAAGGGTTTGCCCCTTTGGCGTGACTTCCAATATATACGTCTTTCTTTTGAGGGCAATCGGTACGTGTGGACAAGCCATTTGATATACCTGAGTGTAAATGAATTGCCTCGCTATATACCTTATGGGGATAGTACGTGTGAGAGAGAATTCGATATACTCGGCGTACGTGAATGAGTTCCCTGTAATATACCTCCCGTCATGACATCGGTCAAGCAGTATGATGCAGGGGAACCGTTTGATATACGTCGAAGGTACTTGACCAATGGAAGGTGATAGTGATATCGCTTAGGCTAACTGCGCCCTGCCGGACCAGCGTCCATCACGAAGTGACCCTCCTGTTATTGGACAAATTTGGTAAATCACAATGCTCTTTGGTGATGTTGTGTGAATAAGGCATGATTCTCTTATGAGTATCTTATAATGAGAGTATATTTCATGATCATGTCAAGCAGGGAGCAAAGTCCATGTACAAATAGTATACCAAGCATGGATAAGTGATTCGTGCAACATGAGGACATATGCGATCCTAGGTGCACGTGGTGCGAAGTGTACATGGAGAATCTTCTACAGATGTGTGAATAGCAGAATAAGCATGAGGTACACATGAAAAGGGGAACATGCAAAGTAGGGGAGTATATAAGAAAATAGAACACCCATGTAAATAGAGTCTAGACCTCTTAAACAAAAGTCCCCAGCGGAGTCGCCACAGTGGCCATCCCTGATCCTCATGGAGAGAGAGAGAGAGAAGAGGGGCATCTCCGTGGTGAGAGGATCTTGGTCCCACGCATCCCTCTCAGGAGCGCTTCGGTCGTCGTCGGTGATGTGTGAGGTGAGAATTGTAGAGAGATGGAGTCTCCAGTCTATTTTACTCAAAATAGACAAAAGAAGGTGGAGTCATCCCGAGGGACAGCATCCAAAGACATACTGATACATACGAAACCAAAAATGATTCGATTAGGGTTCGGAGGCTATGTTATGGAATGGGAAGGTGTTAGGCACCCATTCTGCCCTTGCGGTCTCTCATGGATTGTTGTTTTTTTCCTCTATTTCCCCATGATATGTGTGCATGTGTATATGTAATGGAGATAGATTCCTTGACCTGTATCATGGAAGAGATAAAGCGAGTCATCCATAGGAATGTTCCTAAAAGTAATAGTATAAAATATGATTTACGCGATTATCCTTGCGTTGATCGTTTTAATGGAACGATAACGCATGTGGAATAATAAGACACTAGGAAAAAATATATGTATATGTAAATATATAAAAGCTAAGAGAATTAAGTTAAAGAATTTAGAAAAATAGAACAAATGGGAAAGAGTAGGACTCGACTCTCGGGTTTTACACCAAGATAGCTACGTAGCCTATAGAGGCATCAAAGTCCACGTAGTTCGTATGAAAAATGAGGGTTGGGATTTATCCCATAAATCCAATCCGGGGACTTCTCTTATATGTGTGTGTGTGTGTAAAAAAGTGTTTTAGTTGTGGAAAAAGTGTGAGAATACACGTTTGGAATTTATGAGCAGACCCTATTTTTCTTGGTTTTTGGGTTTTATTTATATGAAAATAAGAGATGTGAAATAATACTAAATAAAAAGTATATTAGGATATGTGATATGGAGAGAACAAAAGTGCTAAGTAATCAAATAAGTTAATGCAAATTTAGGAGAATTTAAAGAGAGAGTTGAGAAAGTTGGACCTTCTTGAAAATATTAAGCTTGATCCTGAATGTTGGAGAGCAGCCCTTGCACTTGGGTGCTGACGAAGAGTAGTTAATTGACCAAGTATGATGAAAAGAGAAGGTTGTAAAAGGATATGGATGTGGAAATCACGCTGACATCGAGAGAGGTTTTCTGAGTTCGCTGAGAGTAATGGATTTCATATCTTGGGTCCCTTTGCAATGAGGTCGGGCCCTCCTTTTTATAGGCCCAGGGAATTACCGATCGGTATAGGCTTGGTCCTACAAATCGACAAGTGTTTTTAGGAACACCACCGATAGGCAGTATTTGGAACCTACCGTTTGGCAGTCTCTTTCAGATTCTTTCGAAAAAATGGTTGTAAAATGCAAATCGTTGATCCAAATTGCACACGGGGTGAACCAATGGAAAGATAATTCAAAGTCCTTTAAAGGTATTTAGACTGATCCCAGGTTCGGGAGTTGTCTTTAGGACAAATGTGGCTTGGAAATGCTCATCGGTCCTTTAGACGGGAGATCATCAGACACAAACGGATCGTTCGTCCGCATGGTGAGTCAGAATCATGCACGGGGTGGACCATTCGAAAGGTTATGAGATGTACTTCCATTCCAAAGAGTTTGACTTGGTTTGGGGAGCTGACTTTGGTTAATCGGGGCCTGGAAGAGTCCGGTGGTCTTTCAAAGTAAAATGGATCTCTTGTCCGTACTGTAAGACAGAATTGCGCATGGGGTGGACCGTTAGAAAGGGGCTTCAGCATCCTTTAAAGAATCATTCAGTCTCGATCGAGATGAAGAGCTTACTTTGGTCAAACAGAGTCTGGGAGCCTTCGGTGTCCTCTAGGTCAGGTTTCGAGGGAAAACAGGTTGTTCATCTGCACCGTATGTCAGAATCGAGCACGAGATGGACCATTGGAAAGGTATTTTAGCGCCCTTTGAAAATTCATTCAGTATCACTCGAGCTAAATAGTTTGACTTTTGATCAAACGGAGCCTTGGAGTGCCCGATGGCCTCCAGGTCAGTACTCGGGGTATAACTTAGGTTTGTAGTGATAAAGGTAGGTGCTAGGGACCTAAGGAGAGGTTAGGCGGTGCTATAATGGGGTGTCTACACCCATGACCAACTGGGTCACAAAAATCCTCATTGAGTAATGACCCCACACACGAGTGCATTTTTCCTTTTCTAGTTTTAGGCCATGATGTGATATCATCACCTAAAAGTTAGGACCAAAAGACCACACAATGTATAGAGAAGCAAAATGAAAAAATTTCCATTAACACGCGAAGTTATTATAGAGAAATTACAAAAGGCAAGCAATGTACAACATAACGGTAAATATATATAGATCAATTGTGCAATCGGGATGGCTCATTCGTTAAACTCCTAATTCTAGCAGGTGGAACATCTAACGCATAAGTTTAACGATCATAGATATATCTATGATCCTAGAAGGCTTCCCAATACACACTCTGTCGAATAAGTCTTAAAGATGGTAAAGTTCCTAATCTCTATCATGGATATGGTCTCCGAGGTATTTTCTTATCAGGCTAAATAGAATTGCATCCATTGAAATCCATGAAACATCAAGCTTATAAGGAGGATCTTGCTAATCAAGTCAACTCGGGTCGTACTAATACCACAACTCAGAATCTTGTGGGAACTTTGCCACTGTGAGGGCATTAAGCCAACCATTATTATAGATAACATTTCGAGCATCATTCGTGGAATAATCCATATTACCCATCCATCCATACCTGATGAGGTTATTTATGGAACTGGAATGTGAGATAATATATCTTCGCGAATAAAATTTTTATGGTTGACACCTTATTAAGCTAATTCTTATTGGTGTCCCCTATCTCTTCGGTTAAACGATCGTTTATTTACCATTAGGAAGAGGAATGACCCGTGGCATTCATAACTTTATCATTCAAAGCCTTTTGAGCTTTCTCTCGATCTTCTCTTAGCTAGGAGTTCTCTTATTCTAAAAAGGAAGCACCCTCTTCAGTCTGTTCATTTGAACGGATTTGTTAATTCTTTCAGACTCAACCCTCAAATAGTTATTCTCCTTCTTAAGAATAATGGAGACCTCCTTGGTGCCCCCAAATCGGCGTGCAAAATGAAATTCCTTCTACAATGAGCAAAATTACTAACAAGAAGCCTTTCACGAAGTCCACTATCTCTCTCTTCAAATGTATAATCTTCTATTCAAAGTTATCCTTCATATTGGCTAAAGACTCCTTATTACTACTTTAAGTAGCAAAAATCATGTTATGGAGAGCAACACACCCAATAAAAGAGGTTATAAATATCCAAATATGACTTTTTTTTCTTGAACAGACACGTCAAGACCTAAATGTTGGTCAAGATCATCCTTATATCATATTTATCATGATCAGCAATGAACATTCTTCCACGCCTTTCCTGAAAGTCGTTCTAAGCAGTGACCAAAGCTGTAAGTCTAATATTAAACTGCATAAAGAAGTGATCAATTACATGATCCTATTAACCAAAAAAAAAACCTACAAATTTCATTAAAAAAGATTATAAATGAGTCGTGCCCTTACATCATTTGGGAATAAATAAGAAAGAAATACAATATTCCTTAATCAAACCCCAAAAGGACTTTTGGGATGATCTTCACTTTCTCGGCCACTTGCTTAGTATCCATGGCCTCACTTTGATCAACAACCTTATCCTCATTCTGATCAGCAATGTTCCCCTTCTCTCCAATCGATGTGTCATCTTCATCCTTAACCTCTTCCTTAAATTGAGGAGGGGAACCTGGATGGTGTTCTTGATAGAGGTATGAGCCCTCACTTGTGTCAACCTTAACAAGAGCCTTATCCTAATCATTCTTAAACAATATATTTTTAAGGTATGCGATTTGCATCTTGGTGTTGGCAAAGTCTTTGTCCCAACTACGAGTAAAGGCATCATACTTGGTCTTCGATATACCAACCAAGGCCTCCTCAACTTTGACCTCAACTTTATTTTCTTATCTCTTGGTAAAGTCGGCCTCAGACTTAACATCGTGGGAATATTTTTTTTCTTGTTTGACAACATCAATCAGCACGACAGAATCATCGATGTTCTTATAAATATTACTCTTCTTGGATTTTAGGCTCTTACCATTCTCATTAAAATTTTGCTTCTCAGCCTCTTGGAGAGCATTTAACAATCGAGCATCGGCTAAATATTTGCCCAACTCTTGAGAGGTGATATCCACTTTGGCACATGATGCCTTTAGCCAATCATTTCTCTCCAACAGTTGATCGTAATCAATTAAGAACTGCAAAACAATTGGGGAACAAATGTGAGAAAAATGTAAGTAATATATATGCACGAGCAAAAGATGAAAAGACGATCAAATTATAAGGTAGATATTGTGATTGACAGCCTCCAATAACCTAAAGTACGATAAGGATAAGGCATCCGATCTATCCCCATAAAAAATCCCAAACCGAATTAAGTCTTTGTAATAACCCTTATTTTCTACATAAAGGTTTGCCAGACACAATACGCGGAAGATGGATGTTGTCTATCAATCAATATCATTCTTAACATGAAACCATATTTGTACTTTTGAAACAACAAACACAATAAAACCGGTTTAATTAATAATTGACAATAAATAATAAATCCAACACCCAAATAATAATAAGACTCCAACATAAGTAATCAAATTGTCCCAAAAAACTGAATATTAAACTCGGGCTTATGCACATACAATGTCGAAAATAATAAACTTACTAGGATGGAAAATATCAACAAATGCTAGAGTCAAATGAACTGAAATACTAGAGGCACAAATACGATCGCAAGTCTGATCTCCTGTTAGCCCAACTATCTATATCAATCTAATACCTGGGGGAAAACATTCTATAATATGTGTTAGTGCCTTAGAGTTATAATAATTTGATTACAAAAATTAAATTGCGACAATACATTTAATTCAAAGTATGTACCACCCATATTCACTTACATGCATTAAGTACCTCACCCCTCATCTAGATGCAATACTACACACATATCAACCCAAGTCCACAACATTGAAAGACTAATAACCATAACCGTAACACAAGATGAATCTGGCATAAATCGCATCCTAAAGTTAACTGTCTACACCTGTATTCCCATTTCCTAGAACATCCCAATCATACTACCCACAAAAGAATCACTCAAGACCCGCGGGGATCAAGTCGTTGAGTGAGTATTTTGTCTGTTTGTTGTAATTCCATTTTCATAGTGATTGTCTGGCTTGGGTCGTTTGAGGTTTTTTCCCGTCTTGGGTTTTTCCTCGTACATCCTGCATTGTGAGTATTCTTTACTTTACTTTACTTGCTTTAATCACTAGATGCATGTTTAGGATTAATCAAGATAAAATTAGTTTAAAGTAAAAATTGTTTTTCACAACTTGGTTTGGTGCTAATTAAAATTTGCATATTTTTTAGTGAAAATTGGTTTGATTTAAAACACACTCGTGTAAAGACACTCTTACAAGTTGGTATCAGAGCGAGAAAACATAATTTATTTGTTTTGTGATCCCGTGTTTTTTTATCTCTCTTGTATTTGTTCTCTCTCGATGAATTCTCTAAGCTTTGACAATTTACATCGTTTGAATTTAAAGTTTGCAAAATGTATTGAAGTTTTGGAGAAAGAAAATTCCTATTTTATTGGATATGCCTGACAAAACATCGTTTGAATATGCGTGAGAGCTTCCTCGTTAGAAGTAGTTGGGACATCTTCTTCGTTAGAAGTTTATTGGATATGCCTGACAAAATCTTCTGGTGCCAAAACTCAAACTTGTTTAAGAAGGAAACGCTTTCTGTTCCCTATACATCACTTCATTAATGATGTGGCGCTGTCTTTTCAACTGCCAAAGTACTTCCCGAAGTGCCACGTGTTCATTTGAAATGATTATAGGCGGTCGCGCACGTGCGATGGTGGGAAACTTTAAAAGCGAAACTTAGAAATTTCAAACGGCCATATCCAAACACTTAAACCCTTCTTTTCTCTTACTTTGCCTTCGTCTTCTTCAAGATTCCATTTACTTTAGAGAGAGAAAGTCAGTGAGAACTCCATTGTTGCTGAGTCATTACCCACCTTCTTCCCCTCTGATATTTTACACCACCACCTGTGGTTGTGCTCCTCCATTCTCATTCTCAAAATTTTCTTGCTTGAAGCTTTTCTGTTACTTTATTAATATTCGCTATGGCGTCCTCAAGAAACCCCACCATATCTGCCACCAATGCTCCTCTTGCTACCTCTACCACTGCCACCACCCTGGATGCTGCCCGCCAGGAACAACTGAGGTTATACCGTCGATCACTTATTTTTGGACAAGATGATGATTTTGCTGGTGCATGTAAGATGGTCCATTTTTCTTCTAAGTTTGACCCTCTATTGTTGGGTGATGAAGACGAAGCTTCTACTGAGTGGGGATTTCTTCCTCCCGAGGGGACTTTCAGATTTCGTTTGGAGCGAGGTGACTTCCCGTGGTCCCACATTGATTTTGAAGCACTCGGGGGTTCTCCTGCTCAGTTTTCTGCATGGAACTCCCATATGCAGAGCTCCTATGCTGAAACGCTCACCAAGATTGGGATATAATGGGCTAAGTGGTTTGGTGAGTTAACTCTCTCCAAGAATAATGCTTCCTTTCCTATTGTGGTGTCTCGCCAGAACGTTACTACCCATACATTCATCGCTGCGTGGGGTGAGTTCACCATAACATTGGAAGACATGTGTGAGCTCCTAGGCCTTGAAGCAACAGGCCACTAGCTTTATACTGATGAGGCTCTGGATGCCCAGGAGACTGCTGACCGTTTGGAGCTGGACCGAATATGCCAAAGCTGCACCGGTTCATCGAACAAGGCCACTTTCTCCCCACTTATCAATTATTTCTACAAGGATTCTACTGAAGGTAGTTCTCCTGGAGGTGCACCTGGTCAAGGTACATCACTGGAACTTCCTGCCTATATCCTTGTTATTCTTTCCCATTTCCTTCTACCAGGAAAACCCAACAATCAGCCCCGAAGAGACCTTATCAATATATCCCTTCATTTGGCCCGGGGTACCAAGCTTCCCCTGGCTGCAATCGCCTTGGGATATCTCTATACATGGATCGATAGGACCCTCTTCAACATGGAACGATCTCTTGGTCGTTATAACTTGGCAAATTTTGCCAATTGTGTCCTTCTGACGAGCTTCCTCTATGTTCGTTTTCCTGCCGTAGCGGCCAAGATCAACCGCCCTCCTTCTGGAGAAATAATTCTGCCCCCACGCTCCTATCTTTATCATAGGAAACTGAGTCGAAAGGAGTTGATCTATGTGATTGACCGTTTTGAGAACTTCGTGATGAGGCCCTACGAAGAGGACATCTTCTTTCATAACTGTAAATTTTTTAGCATAAAGCCAGGGTAGTGGAGGTAGGCGTAGATATTGAAGATCCTTCACTGGCCATGGCCGTTCTGTTCTCACATAGGTATCTTCCTTCTTATACGGAATGGGGATATACTAGAGAGCACTACAATCCCAACCAATGCAGCCTCCAATTTGGTTTTGATCAGGGGGCTCCTCGCCCAGTTTTTCAATCATCAAACCCCAAGGTTTCCTTTAGTGAAGCATACTCCCTGTTTTCTTCTACTGCTGGGTGGGGAATAAGCTCTACAATGGCTGGGGGAGTCACCATTCCTAGCAACAAAAGCCAAGGGGACGTATCCCCTCTATTTGCAACATGTTACTGGCCGAAACAATTGGCTGATATTACCGAGTTCATCGAGGGGGATCCAGTGTATCCTCCAGTTCTTTCCTTTTCTGCATTGGAGCTGGGGTTAAAGGGCAACTCCGTTCTTGGGATTGAGTTCCCTCTGAGTAAAACCCCCAAGTACATCCCACTGAGCTTCCTCCCCTTTGTTCCATGATCCCTATTGCCACGCCCAAACCCAAAAGCGTTGCAGCCTCTAAGAAAGCTTCCCCTTCGATCAAAGCTGCTATCGATGAAGGGCCTTCTCAACCCCCTACCCAAAAGGAAAAGAGTGGGACTTCTTCTAAGTCCAAGTCCCGAACTAAACCCCAAGCTCCCTTGGAGGCATTCCCTATTACCTCCGTTCCTCCTCCCATGCCTGCAGAGATGGTAGAGGAGTTGAGAAGGAAAGTTCAAGCTGAGGTAGCACACATAAACGCTGAGTTCCAACGGCGTGTTCTAGTTGTTCCTCCACTTGGAACCTTCCCCATAATCCTAGTTGATCCCACCGAGCCCACGGCTAAGAGGAGAAAAAGTTCAAGGGTTCTTCGAGGTACTAGCACTGGTGCATCAGGAACGAGGAAGAAAAATCTGGGTACCAAGTCCCAGAGGAAACAAATTCCTGAGGTGCACCTGTCTCCTGCCCCCTCAACTGTTGCCTCCCCTCCTACTTCGCCGGTGGTTATATCTTTTGCCTCTCCTATTAGATCTGAGGTATGTATAATTGTTCTATTCTTATTTTCCATTTGCTTAAGGAAAACTATATTTTTTTTCTTGGTAACTTTGGTGCAGGAGGTTGAAGAAGAAAGTTCCAATCCCCCTAGCCCTCTCGTGAGCCCTTTTATGGGGGGACGTTTTGGTGTTTCTCCACCCGATGTGACTCCTCCTCATTCACCCATGATCAAGCTTACTTATTCCCGTCGTTCAGCCTCTCAACGTGCAAGGGGAGTTGCTGTGGAGGGTAATGCTCTTGATTCGGTGGGGGTCTTTGTTCAACCAGAGACAACTCCCTCGGTCCCTTCTGAATTATCTCCCCCAGTTCCTTCTGACTTATCTCCCCCAGTTCCTTCTGACTTATCTCCCCCAGAGACAACCATAGACCTTCACATCGTTCTATCTGCAAGAAGTGACCCCGAGGTAAGATTTTGTCTATAACTTGTTTGGTCTGATGTCCTTTCTCTTTATACTACTAAACCTTAATATGTTGGGGTGCTCTAGGTCGAAGTGTCCTCGTTGTTAGCTAACATGATTCTTTCGATGACGCTGACAAGACCCCTGACCGTGATCCCTTTTTTGTGCCCTAACTGAGGTAAGTAGCGCCTAGAATTATTTCTCCATCTTGCTGTTCTTATCCCTCCTTTCTAACACTTAGGTTAATTATTGCAGCTTTCTCCCAGCCTTGCTCCACCTTCTCTTGATGGTCTGCATGCGTATAAGGCCAAGGTTGGTGCTTATGCCCCTCATGGTGGTTTTTCTACACCCGCCCATTTTGGGGCTTCATTTGGGAGTCGATCATCTTCTCCTAGTGAACCACCCGCGCTGGCCTTGGTACCCTATGTTGGTGGGGACACTTTGCCCACCGTTGAGGCTTTTGTAACTAGGCGTCCTGTTGGGGCCTCTGATGTAATGAGCCCACCTCCAACAGTTTTTGCCCCCACGGCCGGCATAGTGATTCCCGTTCTAGCTCTTACCACGATTGAGGTATTTTGCTAATCCTCTACATTTTTGTTAAAGAATGTTAAGGATTTTTCGCCAACTCGACCTATATGGTGACTTAACAAAGAAAATCCTTATTAAGTTTTTTCATAAACTCCACCTTATAACGGTGACTTAACAATGAAAACGCTTGTTAATATTTTTTATAAACTCCACCTTATAACGGTGACTTAACAACGAAAATGCTTGTTAAGTTTTTTCATAAACTCCACCTTATAACGGTGACTTAACAACGAAAACGCTTATTAAGATTTTTCAGAAACTCCACCTTATAACGATGACTTAACAACGAAAACACTTGAAAGTACGTTTGACCTCCAATTTTAATTTTCACAATTAAAATATTATTTCCTTTTATATATATTCAAGATGCGGAAGCGTAAAGATGTGTAAAATCATTTTACCCAAATTAAACATGTAGAGATTAAATTAAACAAATTTTTTTCTTTTTACATAAGCATATGTTCTAGGTGATTTTGCAAGAGATAAAATAAACAATTAATCCACTACGCCGCGAGGTATGAGGAAAAACCCAAGACGGGAAACAACCTCAGACAACCCTAGCCTCAAATCCACTAAGTACGAAATTTACAAATACAAGACAGAAAGGCTTACAACACACGACTCGATCCCTCTCAAGCCCCGACGCTTCTTCTTGTAGATACCTCTTCCTAGCGGATAACCACGGAGCTCCACCGCGGTCTCGGAGTCCACCGATCGGACTTTGTATGGTCACCGTCACCCGAACAAGGAGCCTTTCTCCTAGTGGGTAATGCCGCAACAAACATCTTCTTATTTCTTTGATGGATGTAGAAGCAAACCCAAAAACTTCTCTTTGAACGGAAGAGATGAACCCGGTGCCAAAACTCCAAGCAAGATGTATATATATTGAAACTTGGATAAACAAACAATTGGGTATAAACTAGAGTGGTGTATATTTTTCTCTATGAAAAAATCTCACTCAAAAACACGAACATTTTCCTTAAACAATTTAGCTCTCAAACTCTCTCTAAGAGATGAAATAGAATGAAAAGTTCAGTTGAAAAATGTTATTCTCGCACATAATAAAGTCTGAGAAAAGTTGGTTAAGAAATAAGTGGGGAAGTGGGAGAAAAACTGCTTAAAAACTGTCAAAAACTGTTCCCGCCTGACATCTCGTTCGAACGAGATCTCGTTCGAATGAGTCTTCTAACGAAGTTCCAGTATGGCCTCGTTAGAAACTCGTTGGAAATCTCGTTAGAACGACAATCTCGTTCGAACGACATTTTGAACGAAGTTCCAGTATGCCATAATGGGAAGTCGTTGGCAATCTCGTTCGAACGACATCTGGTTCAAACGACAATCTCGTTCGAACGACATATCGAACGAACTTCCAAAAACTTTGGAATATTCGATTTTAGCCCAGAAAACTTTATAAACTTATTTTAAAGTTTTAATGAATTCTTTCTGAAAATAAAACACAGTTTTAATTAAACCTAACACCCAATTAAACTTGTTCCAAGATCCTATATATATAATATTGCATTCATACCTTGGGAGCATGGAACCATAGTTGATGACGTAGAAACGAGGCATGCAAACTGGCATATTGATGAATCTTTATACTCTTTGCCGCTACGTTTTCAACAAACTCTTCATAGGCTTGAGAATATTACAATTAAATACAATCCTATGAATAATTTTTTTTGTTCGGAATTGAGCCAAAATAATATATGGACTCAATTGGAAATTTGTGTCCTTACAAATCTCCCCCTTTGGCTATTCCGGGACTAGAACCAAACAAAAATCCTAAAGGTCCGTCAAGCTCACTAGACTCAAAACATAACCCACCCAAACTTGACTCAACCCAAGGATCAAACTCTTTGCCATTGAAAGATGCCGCGTTAGAAGAATTTCTGCACACTTAAGCAAACTCATTAAATGCATAGGGGATATCAAAGTATTGAAAGTAATGAAAATAAATACTCCCCCAAAATTAATTCTCCCCTTTATCAGAATGATCAACCCAAGAAGTTAGCTACTCCCCCTAAGTTAAATCTCCTAAACTTAGATAAGATTATAATAGGATAAGATACCATTTCTCCCCCTATCATTCTCCCCCTTTTTGTTCAGGAATAGGCAAAGGATAAAGAACAAATATAAAAGCATGTTGAAGCTTAAAGTGATACCAAAACTAAAGTATAAGCATAGAAGGACTAGAAAGGCACATATATGTACTAGAAATATATCAATAATGCACACGCACACACACACATATATATATATATATATATATATATATATATATATATATATATATAACACACACATGACACAAAATACAATAAGTTTGCACACTCGTATGGCAAAAATGTGTCATATGGAAACGGAAGTGTTGGGGTGTGAACTAGAAACGATTAAATTTAGACCCAATCACCTAAAACATGTTCACGGAGTTCTCAATTGATTGCAAACTTCATCACATTTGAATATAACCTCATGTAACAATATAAATTGAACTCAATGAACAAACATACACAATGCATACAAGCCTAGCATATTGATGATTCTACAAACCAATAGAGTCATGACATGAAATACGCAACTAGGATAAACGGACATTGTGCAAACCATTGATATACCATCCGATCTCCCTCAGTAAGCATTTATATTAATTTTGAATGAATATATCAATCAAACATAGGCCTTGGCAAATTATTTCTCTTTTTAATGCCATATTTTCTGTTTTTAGGCCTTTGGACCACGTATTTCTTTTAGGTCCATTCAAAATGGTGGCTTACAATCGCAAAGGATCACTTAGTCCTTTCGGAGCCCTTCCCCGTGCACATTTATATTTATCATGTTTTCATTTTTCACACAAATTTCACGTGCAACGGATTTTGACATGCACTAGTCCTCCTAAGTCACAAATATGTAGATGACCAGATTTGAACGAGAACACCTCACATAGCTCAAATATACATTTGAAGTTAAAATTTCAAAAGAGCTCGTGCATGTGTGAATAGAGGCATATAAAAGTAGAATCCGTTTAAAACAACACAAAATCCAACTACTCCATGTAGGCATGGTAAAGAACATAATAAGGATTGATAATCTACACCAAAAGTTCTAACCACATGAGAGCGTTAAAGGAGGGATTCAAACACAAGTATATGCCACATAAAGTGTGTCAAACCAAAATACACACAAAATAAAATATTTTTGAGTTTTTGACATTTATAACCAAAAATAAAAATATATACTCAAAAGACAAACCAAAATCATTTGAATTTTTCTTTAAGCTTAAATTATCAAGAGATAAAAACTTCAAATGATAAACACAAATCATTATTCTAGCATGTGATATGATATAAAGTAAGGACTAGAAATTGATTGAACAAGCATACATTTAGCATGTGAATATAGCATAAAGTACAAAAGCTAAAGTATGCAAGCACTAACACATTCATCCTTTAGATTTAGCAAGGAAGGAAGCATGTGAAAGTAAATGAGAATCAAAAACCCTATTTTGCAAGACAACCAATTCAGATTTCCTAACCCAAATTAATGAAGAATGACTATCTTGGGGAGTAGGAATTTTAAATACATTGGTTTCTTTACATTGGGATTTTCTACGAATTCGTTTAAGATCAAAACAAAATTTCTTAAGATGACCTTTTCGACCACAATGTGTACAAGTAAAAACATGTCGAAAAGATTTACCTAAGGAGTGATCTCTAAATGCTTTCCTAGTAGATTCTCCTAAAACATTGGTTTTGGCGTTATGAGTAAATACATTACAAGTATTGAAGCCTAAACCACAAGTGTCATTTTTAATTTGGACCGTTCCTAATATTTTATCTAATTTTTCTGAACGACACTCCAAATCAAATTTGACATTACTAGAGTCTTTTAATTTGTTTCGCAATTCTAAAATATTAGACTCTAATAAAACATTTCGCTCTTCAAAAGCAAGAAGCTCCTTTTTCAAGGATTCCATTAAACCCCTAAGGTCTATCTCTCTCGCCTTCTATATATTCAAGCTTCTCTAGAAGAGCTTTCTCTCGTGTCCTAAGGTCTTCAACCAACATACTATTATCAACGACCTTGACACGTTCTTTCAAACTAGCTTCTAACTTCAAATTAGCTCTTTTCATTTTAATAGATTCTTTATATAATTCTTGAAAAGCATTTTGAAGTTCACTCACATTAATCTCTTCTTAATTTTCACTCTCTCTTTCTTCTCCACTCTCACTATCATAAAAAACAAGAGAATCATAAACAATGACCTTGGAAGTGTCATGTGTTAAAGTTTCATCAATCGATGAGTTCTCACTATCACTCACATGACTAGCCATAAAAGCACAAAATTAGGCTTAGTGGGGGAATCGGGTCCCTCTTCCTTATCACGATCACTAAGGGTCGCATTATATGCAATGGGTCGTTTACCCTCTTTCCTTAGTTTAGTGGGGCACTCAGAAGCCCTATGGCCATAACCCTCCCAACCAAAACACCTATTAGACTCGTCCCTATTTAGTTGTTCATTAATTGGTTTATGGATCTTCTCGACTTTGTCATGCTTAGAAGTTTCAAATTTCTTAAAATCATTTTTAAATTTATCTTTGTTAAATTTAAGAAATTTTCTAAATTTTCGAGAAAACAAAGCCATGTCTTCCGAGTCACTATCACTCTCGCTCTCTGCTATTTGTTTGACCTCTTTCCGGGCTTTTAAAGCAACACCCTTTTCAATTTTATTTTCAGTTTTAGAGGGAAACATATCTAGTTCATAGGTTTGTAAATCACCTACAAGCTCTTCTAATTTCGTAGAGGCTAAAGTTGGTAAAGAATTTAAAATAGTCACTTTTGTAATAAATCTATCAGGTAGGGACCTTAAAATTTTCTTTACAACACGGTTGTCAGGTATTTTATCTCCCAAATTAAACGATGAATTGACAATATCTGAAAGTCTAGCATAAAATTCATCAAAAGTTTCATTATCATTAATTTTGATAGTTTCAAATTGAGTGGTGAGGTTTTGTTGTTTCGAAGCTTTAACGACACTAGTTCCTTCATGAGTTAGTTGTAAAATATCCCAGGCTTCTTTAGCGGTTTCACACATCATAATACGTCGGAATTCATCCGGTGTGACAGCGCTAAACAAGGCATTCAAACCACGAGAATTAAAATTAGAAAGTTTAAACTCATTCTCAGTCCATCTATCGGTCGGTTTGGGAACACGTTCATTTTCAACTAAGTGAGTTGGTGGGGACCACCCGTTAACAACAGACATCCAAACTCTCTCGTCGATAGATTTTAGTGCCAATTTCATTCACGCTTTCCAATACGCGTAGTTAGAACCAACGAAAATAGGAAATTTAGAAAATGGGGAAAATTCCATTTGAGCCAAAAATATTTAAAGGATCTTAACGAAATAATTTATCGCTTTGGCTCTGATACCAATTTGAAAGTACGTTTGACCCCGATTTTAATTTTCTTAATTAAAACATTATTTCCTTTTATATATATTCAAGATGCGGAAGCGTAAAGATATGTAAAATCATTTTACCCAAATTAAACACGTAGAGATTAAATTAAACCAATTTTTATCTTTTTACCTAAGCATATGTTCTAGGGGATTTTGCAAAAGATAAAACAAACAATTAATCCACTACGCCGTGATGTACGAGGAAAAACCCAAGACGGGAAACAACCTCGGACAGCCCTAGCCTCAAATCCACTAAGTACGGAATTTACAAATACAAGACAGAAAGGCTTACAACACACGACTCAATCCCTCTCAAGCTCCGATGCTTCTTCTTGTAGATACCTCTTCCTAGTGGATAACCACGGAGCTCCACGCGGTCTCGGAGTCCACCGATCAGACTTTGTATTGTCACCGTCACCCGAACAAGGAGCCTTTCTCCAAGTGGGTAATGCCGCAACAAACAGCTTCTTCTTTCTTTGATGGATGTAGAAGCAAACCCAAAAACTTCTCTTTGAACGGAAGAGATGAACCCGGTGCCAAAACTCCAAGCAAGATGTATATATATTGAAACTTGGATAAACAAACAATTGGGTATAAACTAGAGTGGTGTATATTTTTCTCTATGTAAAAATCTCACTCAAAAACACGAACATTTTCCTTAAACAATTTAGCTCTCAAACTCTCTCTAAGAGATGAAATATAATGAAAAGTTCAGTTGAAAAATGTTATTCCCGCACATAATAAAGTCTGAGAAAAGTTGGTTAAGAAACAAGTAGGGAAGTGGGAGAAAAATTGCTTAAAAAACTGCCAAAAACTGTTCCCGCCTGACATCTCGTTCGAACGAAATCTCGTTCGAACGAGTCTTCTAATGAAGTTCCAGTATGACCTCGTTAGAAACTCATTGGAAATCTCGTTAGAACGACAATCTCGTTTGAACGACATTTTGAACGAAGTTCCAGTATGCCATAATGGGAAGTCGTTGGCGATCTCTTTAGAACGATATCTGGTTCGAACGACAATCTCGTTCGAACAACATATCGAACGAACTTCCAGAAACTTTGGAATATTCGATTTTAGCCCAGAAAACTTTATGAACTTATTTTAAAGTTTTAATTAATTCTTTCTGAAAATAAAACATAGTTTTAATTAAACCTAACACCCAATTAAACTTGTTCCAAGCTCCTATATATATAATATTGCGTTCATACCTTGGGAGCATGGAACCATAGTTGATGACGTAGAAACGAGGCACGCAAATCGGCATATTGATGAGGCTTTATACTCTTTGCCACTACGTTTTCAACAAACTCTTCATAGGCTTAAGAATATTATAATTAAATACAATCCTATGAATAAATGTTTTTATCCGGAGTTGAGCCAAAACAATATATGGACTCAATTGGAAATTTGTGTCCTTACAACACTTGTTAAGATTTTTCTTTAAACACCTTCTGCCACTTCTGAGGTTGCACAGGAGAATTATCCACCCGTTCTTTCCCTTGTTGGCTCACCCCATCGGGAACCTGCCGTATTGAAAGACTCTGTCCATGATGACCAAGGTTCCACAACCAGTGTTGTAGCAGAGAGTGAATCTGGGTGCGGGCTTCCTCTGCCCGACTTGACTCCTCATGCATTCTGCCTGATGGTGCTTTAATATTCTCCCCAAATGCCTGCCAACCACTGTTTAGTGATTGAGCAACTTGCGAACCATCATCCTGAAACCTTCACGGTGGGTTGCCTACGTTAAAATATCTCTGTTATGAATTATAGGCTTCTAGGTATGGCTACCGTTGTTGCTGAAATTGCCAGTACTCCCATTACAAACATTACCAGACCCCTCCTTAACCAATTTCTTGGCTATCTGAGGGAGCTGGGTCGTGTTGGCTTCCAGTTTGACTGGCTTATAACGCACTTGAAGACTTTGAAGAGCCAATAACTGGTTAGCCAGAGGGAACTGCTGCGAAAACATCAGGAGGACCAACAGTCTGAGGAAGCTAGGTTGGCCGAATTAGCACCTCTTCTGGAAGCCGTGGATAAGGAGGTAGAGGATGCCGAAGAAGCTTTGTGTCTAGTCAAGCTTAAACGAGAAAAACTCCTCATCGAATGTACACAAGTGCAAACGAGGTTGGAGGTTTCCATCAATGCCCAACAGTCTTGCACCACGGCTTCTTCGGGCCTTCATGGAGATTTTTTCTCGTCTTCAGATCTATGGTTCCTCTTAGGCTAATAAACTTTTGTATGTATCTTCCTCTTTCTTCTTTCTATGTAATTCTTGGGCAGTAGCTCCCAATTTTGTAATGCTCCATCGTTTACGAATGAATGAGAAATGTATGTTTTCCAATTAGTCTCTATGTTACGACTGCTTTTGTATGTTATAAATTTCTACATTTTTGTAACTCTTTTATTCTGTTCAAGTCATAACTAAAACTTGTATATTCATAACAACAACTATTTACAACAATGGTTCAAACTTAATTGTCTACACATGATAAACCTTCAACCATTTATTGTTAATCTTAAATGGTTTTTCTTCCTCCATCCTAGAAATTAAGCAATAACCTGAGTCATGAGCTTCTTTTATAACAAAAGGTCCCTCCCAATTGGCTGTAAACTTTGGTAGAGGAAGCCCTCTGATGTGTTTTATTGTTGCTTTCAAAATGAGGTCTCCTTCCATGAACTTTCTGGGTCTTACCAAGTTATCATATGCCCTGGAGAGCTGTTTCATATACATTTGAAAGTGTTGCATCGAATTATCTATGTGTTCTTCTAACGCTTCCAACTGCACGTGTCTATTCTGAGGGAGCATGCTGCTTCACAAGGCGTATTGAGTATAGGGAACTTCTAACTCCACTGGAAGGATTGCCTCTGCCCCATAAATAAGCGAGAACGGAGTGTACCCTGTGGGTTTCCTCTTGGTTGTTTGATAGGCCCATAACACAGCTGGTATCTTGTCGTCCCACGATCTTGGGAAGTCCTCTATTACCTTAGCCAGAATATTAACCAACGTTTTGTTAATCGCTTCAGCTTGACCGTTTCCCTTTGGGTATGCCACCGTTGAAGTATGATGAACAATGGAGTAGTTGTCTGTGAGCATTGTTACTTTTAAGTTGATGAAGGGCATCCCGTTATATGAGAGAATAACCTTTGAGATCCCAAAATGGCAAATGATGTATTCTCTAATGAAGTTGCTCACCACCCCAACCGTTTCCCTTCTGAGTGGTATCGTTTTGGCCCACTTTGTAAAGCACTCCGTTGTTACTAGTATCCATATCTTCCCCCTCGAAGAAGGATATATTGCCCCCACCAGGTTAAACGCCCAAGTGTGAAAAGGGTAAGGCATTGCCAGAGAGTGTAAGTATACCGATGGGGAATGGATCATGTTTCCATGTAGTTGGAAAGCTTTGCATTTTTGAACGAACTCAGTATAGTCTTTCTCCATCGTTGGCCAATAATAACCCAATGTCATCAGCTGATCACACAACTTGGCCCCTCCTATGTGAGTTAGATTGTGCACCTGTTTGAGGACCTTAGCTACTTCTTCCTTGGTGATGCAACACAATGGCCTGTTAAAGTATCCCCTTTGATAGAGCTTCCCCTCCTGGATATAGAACCTTGGGGACCTTCGCTTTAGTCCCATCGCATCAATTTTTTCTATTGGGATTATTCCATCTTGAATGAAGTCGATATAGGGCTGCCTCCAGTCCATTTGAGCTTCAACGAAATGACATTCAGCTTTTTCAAAGAATAGCTGACACTTATCGCACCTCCATTGTAGCTCCGCCATGTCCTGCTTCATTCTAGGCCAAAAATATCCCTCTCTTTGAATTCTCCTAAAAGTAGGTACCTCAGTTATTTCGCAGTGCTCCTCACGTGTTTTCTTTAACTTTCGCTCTGCTTCTTGTGGGCCGATACATCTTGACAACCATCCCCCTGCATTTCTGAAGTAGAGATTTCCCTAGTTTGTAAAATATTGGTCCAACTCTCTTAGCCCCATTGCTCCTTCGCCAGACTCTAGTTGCTTCCTTATCTCTTCCCTCCAGTTTGCATCCTCCTCCATCGGTAAAATTGATTGTACCACCGAAGGATTTGTTCTTCATTGGATCATGACGATAGTTGTATCATTTCTCATGACCATTTTCTGGGCAATAGTTGCATACGCATCTGGATGGCGGTTTATCATTATGGGATGTCTCTTGATCTTAGTTCGGTAGAACTGGTTGAGGAGCCTCTAAATGATCATTCTGTATGGTGCCAGGTTCATATGGTTTAACGCATATTCTTCGTTTACTTGCTGAATCACCAAGTTCGAATCACCCTTAATGCAGAGTGAACGAATTCCCCATCGAAGAGCCTTCAGCAACCCCTGTACTAACACCTCGTACTCTGCTTCATTATTAGAACAAGGGAAACCTAACTTGTAGGAAAGAAAAATCTCCTCAATTCCTTTTAAAAGAATAACCCTTGCCTCTCCCTTATTTTCCGTCGAAGATCCATCGAACTGCATCGTCCATTCCTCCTCAGTTGCATCCAGATAATTGGCTTGTAAGTCATCTCCTAGAATGTCTTCTTTAGGTGGTTCAAACGTTCCTGATGGAAAAATTTCTAATAAATCGGCATAAGCCTGGCTCTTGATCGCGGGAGGGACCACACACTTTAAGTCATATTCGGAGAGGATGAGAAACCACCTAGCTGCCCTGCCAATCAATATAGTTCTTGCCAATAAATACTTAATAGGATCGCATCTAGTTACAATATGAATTGTAAAAGATAGCATATAATGCCTAAGTTTTTGTGCTACAAAGACTAAGGCTAAACAATGCCTTTCTAGGCTACTGTATCTAATCTCTGGCCCATGTATGATTCTACTGAGGTAGTATATTGGTCGATCTTACCCGTCAATTTCTTGTGCCAGCAAAGCTCTAACAGATCTTATGGTAGATGTGAGATAACTGCAACGGTGTTCCCGCCCATGGGGGAACCATGGTTTGTGGTGAAACTAGCAGCTTCTTTAGCCCAGCGAAAGACTTCTAGTGAACCTCTTCCCACCTGAACTTCGTGTTCTTTTGCAATAGTTGCATCAACGGGTGTGTTATTTCGGACAATCCAGACACAAATCTCCTAAGGTATGAGACTTTTTCGAGGAAACTCTTTAGCTCCTTAGTCGTTCTTGGACATGGCATCTCCAAGATCGCCCGCTGCTTATCCTGGTCCATCTGTACCCCTTGTCGGTCCACTACGAAGCCTAGGAATTTCACACTTGTTACTCCGAAAACACACTTTAGTGGATTCATCTTCAACTTATTCTTCCGGCATCGAGAGAACACCTTTTCTCAAATCTCTCAGATGAGACTCCTCCTTCCTCGATTTGATGACTAAATCATTCACACAGAATTCTATAAATTTGTGGAAGAAGTCATGAAAATGGCCATCATTGTTCTCTAATAAGTAACCCCAGCGTTCTTGAGTCCAAACAGCATTACTCTGTACATGAAGTTGCCCAGCGGGGTTCTGAATGTCGTTTTCTCTGCGTCTGTGGGGTCCATCTTAATCTGGTTGTACCCCACATACCCATCCATGAAACTATACATCTCATGACCAGCCGTGGAATCTATCAAACTGTCGATGGAGGGTAGAGGGAATTCATCCTTGGGATAAGCCATATTCAAATCTCTGAAGTCCACACAGGTCCTTATTTGGTTCTTATCTTTCTTTCCCACCGGCACAATGCTAGACAACCAAAGTGGATGTTGTATCGGCTTGATGAACCCTGTTGCTAATAACCGTTGGACCTCTTCCTTGATTTTCAAGTCTAGCTCCGGCTTATACGTTCTTTTCGCTTGCTTCACTGGAATGGCCGAAGGCATCACGTTCAACTTGTGGCAACAAACTTCTTCGTTCAGTCCCTCCATTTCTTTGTACTTCTACGTAAAAACGTCTATGAAATCCTGAATTAATTCCACCAAGGCTTCTCTCTTTTCTTTGTTGAGGTCCTTCACGATAAAGATAGGCCGAGGATCCTCCCCTTCTTGAGCCAGGTTCAACTACTCCAACTCTTATGCTTGCGGCCTTGGTCTATCCGTCATGTAATCAGGTTCTTCGGCCACATCTTACATGAATTCTTGTATATTGGAGTTCTCTATTACCATGCATTGCCCTTGTTGATCTACCAAAAAGCCTTCATATATCAGTTCAGCCTCATCATCGGTCCCTCGATCGCCCGTTCACACCATCACAGTCGATAGACCACCTTTCCTTCTTTGGTGATGACCTTTTTGCACTGTTTATCGGTCGTTACGACTGCCTTCCTTTTCTTTTCCCTAGAAGCCTCAGCAATCCTTCCTTCTGAAAATAAACTCTACACGCTCTGGCATTGGGCCTCATTCTACATCGGGTCCACTCTAGGTCTCATCCTGTCTTTAAGCTGCTTCAAAATATTTTAGGGTCGAGGGACCTCCCGAGGAGCCTCCTTAGCCATCTCCCTTTCGCCACTGGCGCCTTCTTTGTTTTGCTCGTTCAAAGGCCCCATTTTTTCTCTAATTGAGGGGATCCATGCTCCCTCAATTTTTTTCTTTAGGACCCGAACATCTTCCTCCAGCTCCGTGTAGAACGCTGCATCTACCAAATGAGATTCTTCAACAGCGAAGGGCCTTCTCGTAGCTCTAATAGTCACCTCCTTCCCTTTGATATTTGACTTGGCGCATTGGTGATACGTGGAGGAAACTAGCCCCTGGTTGTGCATCCACACTCTTCCTATTAATAGATGATAGGAAGTTGCACTTTCTATTACATGGAACTTGATGTGGGAACTCAGGTTTCCCATCACGATCCCAACATTTACATATCCGATGGAGTTGGAAGATTGGTTGTCATATCCCGAAATTACCAAAGGCATGAGGACCAGCCTTTCTTCTTGAATATTAGCTGCGTGGAAGGAGTCGATCGGCATAATATTAATGGAAGCACCCCCATCCATAAGAGTCCTTGCAAAACTTACCCCGTTGACCCTGGCGATTACATATAGAGGCCTATTATGAGGGAACCTTATAGCCCTGTCCGAATCGCTGAAGGTTACTTCTGACAGAAACCTTTTTACCAACCTAGCCATGGGTCCCCTCTATCTCAGTGAGGGGACTGCGTTCCTCTTCGCAATGTCTAAGATCGCTTGCATTATTTCTAGTCTTCTCTCCTTTGGGATCCCTACTTGCTCGAAAAAACTAAGTGAACTTTGGGGATTTTGAAACTGCACTGTATTCTATGACCAGGTTTGTTTCCTCATCTTCGAAGTTGTATACGTCTTCCGCGTCTTTAGCGCTTGCTTCATCATTGGCTAAAACTACGTTAGCCATTCCCGTAGTACAACTCTCCAGAGCTTTTTTGAACTCCCTCTGCTTCATCGTTAACCTTACCCCTTCCTTTTCTTCCTCCTCATCAAAAGCCATCACTATATTTGCCCCGTGCCCTCGAAGTGGGTTTTTATTAACGTTTTGCGGGGGGGGGGGGGGGGGGGTTTACAATGTTCCTGCCTTCAAGTACTTGTCAATGATTCTTCTTAGTGTGAAGCAACTCTCTGTTGGATGCTGAATCTTTCGATGAATCTGGCAATATTTAGGATCTGCCCTCGTTGCAGCATCGGGTTCTTTCGTTGGAATGCCCTTTAGTTCATAGACTGTTCCACCCAGAACCATTGCGTTATAACAACTCACAGCCTCTTCTATCGTGCAAGGCAACGGTGGTGGGTCTTCTCTGTATCTTCCAACTTCCTCTTGTTGTCCTTCTTCGGTGCCTTGCCCCCATCTGCTTCTTCGGTGTACCCCACCCGTGAGGGCTGAGGCCTTCCTCCCCTAGGTTGCATCGACTGCCTTAACATGAGGGCACTACTACCGGGTTTGGTCATATAACCAATGAGATATTCCTTGCAGCCTTTAGGAACGCTGAAAAAGTTCCCTCGCGCGTCTCATTGATGAGATGGCATATGTACTCAGGAAGCAGTCCTTCTGCACATATCTATAATAGTTTAGACTCTTTGGCCTCCTCTCTTACATCGAGGTATCTTTCCCTGAACCTTCGAATGTAGGCCACCACATCTTCCTCGGGTCGTTGCTTCTCTCTCCCCAACTGGGTCAGAGTAAACTCGTCCTCCGCTAGAAAGAACTTCTGGATGAATAACACATGCATCTCCTCCCATGTGGAAACACTCTTGGGAGCCAAGTGCGAATACCAAGTGTACGCTTTATCGATTAGGGATTTTAAAAACTCTCTCAACCTGAGCTTCTTATTGTTACAATACGCCCCCAAGTGCTCCACAAAACGTTTAATATGCTCCTTCGGGTTTCCACCCTTTCTTGTGTATTTTTCAAAGATTGGAGGAATATAATCCTTTGGATAGGCTCATCATTATATTCCTGAGGGTAAGGTGCCCGAAAGTCATCGTAGACCGAGGCTACCTCGCTCATAGATTGTGAGGAAGCCTGCATGAACTTCAACATTTCCTTTTGCATCTCCTTTCTTATTTCCTCCATAGGTGACGGGGCAATGACCAATGGGATCACAAGCTGAATGCCCGTTATAGCTGGAGCCATCATTGTAGCTAGCACCGTTGATACTCCTGAGGTTCCCACCGCTAGATTCACAACGACATGTATGCTTGCTGGGATTGTTCTCATTGTGCCCGCTCCTGGTGGGGCCGTTGAGGCTACTCCCGGCGTTACGAAGGAATTGGCTTCAAATCCTCTCAGCACCGTCGAAGCTACCGGAGTTTGCAAAAACTCATAAAACTTGCTCATAAGGAGTTCCACCTGAGTGGGTCCCAACCCTGCACTCGTGGAAGCTTGTGTCACCCCTGGAACGCCTGTTGTCGCCTGGATCGGAGGTACTTCTATTCGAGGAGCCCCATCCCTTAGAGCCTCCAGTTCTCTCGCAGCTTGTTCCTCATTATGTTGGATGTCATCAAAGTTGAGCCTTCGACTAAAATTATCCTGCGACATGCTCCTTGCTTAGAATAATGCCTCCCCAGCAGAGTCGCCAAATGTAAGAGGGTAGTTTAAGTAAGATGGAGGCGTAACCCCTTTTAGAGTATGGTAATGATAAGTTAATTAGCCCAATACCTTGGATTAATGATAGGGCATACACACACACAAACCCAATGGAGATGAACTCAGTTTAAAACTCTCAAATCTCTTGTGTATAACTCAGAAAGTAGTAATGAAACTTAGAAATAACTTAGCTAGAGGGAGGGAGAAGCAAGCACCCTAGATACACCATGGTAGGCAGGTAGAAAACACACCAAAGACCCTCAAGAATCTCTGTCAACTTTTAAAAGCTTTGTAATAAATAATAATGGTGAGTGGGTGAAACTCTCTGGTTTGTAATAACTTTCCCTAGCAATAACTCCTCAACTCGCAGAAAAGAACATCCTTTCCTTGGAGGTGGTTGGGGTCCTTAAATAGCCCCCGCGCCACCCCCGAGGCAACTCAGTCATTAATGCTTGTGAAATACATAGCTCATACTTTATGTCACCAACATTAAATACCTGATGCCCTAGTTGTCTCCATGTCATAAACATTAAATGCCAAGATATGCCTTTTGCCTAATCACTGTGTGTCAGGGGGCTGTTGCCGCAGAGGTTGCTTACCAACTGTCTGACAGCCCCAAATACCATGGTGGTTTACTCAAGTGAAGATTTGACATTGTCTAGCTGGCCTAGTGACATCACCTACTGTAGATGGGACATTAAGTAGAGGGCTATTTGGTTCACAGCTAAACGCCCGATGGAACTCGAGACTTTTCCGCTCGAGGTTCCATGGTGAGGGTCCTTCAATGTTTTACCAGGTGTATCTAAGATGGTCAGGAAAAGCCCCAATGATGCCCCACTTCTCAATCCTCCAAACCAAGTCCCTATAAAGTTCCCACGGTGAGGTAATTTGATAGATCATGAAATATCTCCCAGGCCCTGCCAAGCCTGGTCTCTCACGAGTACCGTTCGACCTCATACGGATTCATTATTCTCATTACATCATTACAATCGTTATAGGTCATAGCCAATATAAACAAAGATATAACATGATTAAGTAATCAACAAGCTAAAGTATGAGTTGCCACGCCAAGCTGCCACGCTTGAGCTGCCACGCTGTCTTAATCCCAAACACTGTTGCCAATGGGTGGATTATCACTAATCTCAGGATTACCTCCAAGCCCCCTCTACAGATATATTCTTCCTAGTGTTATGACATGTTTATCTCTTTGTATTATATTTTTCATTTGTTTGAGTCTTATTTGAAAAATACAAAAAGATTTTGTTTTTGATAAAAATTTTGAAAAATCAAAAATAGTTTGTTTTCTTGTTTGGTTGTTTTTTTTGTTTTTGAGTTTACATGTTTGATGTGGCATATTGGTGTGCTTGGACCCCCATCATTTCATTATTCATGTGGCTAGGAGATTTGTTCATTATTAAAAATGCTTAGAATGATCTTAACCATTGTTCAAATGGGGTTGTTTCGAAGTTGATATGCATTTTGATTCGACTTTATATATATGTCAACATTGCACACATGCAGGAGTTTCCATGGATGTTTGACTTCTCTTGCATATTTGAATTTAGTGAGGCGTTCTTATCTCAATCTTATCATATATGCGTAAGTAGACTTCAGGAGAAGTGTTCAGGTAAGAACCGTTTACCGTGAGGATTTGAATTGATACCTATTTGAAAAAATGATGAGTGATTCACGGGAAAGGGCTGCGAGAGTTCAATTGACTCGTCGTGAAAGCTACCATTTAAAAGTGCCAAAAAAAAGGCAATATGCTAAGATAAGGTCCAATAAGATTTTCTCTAAGTTGAGAATTCTATAAACCTCAAAAGGACTTGAAAAAATATATATTTATGAGGGATTTTGGTTGGAGAAAATTTAAAAGGGTTTGCTCAACTAACCCTAATGTTTAAAAATAGCAATTTGATGCTATTGTTTATAGAATCGTCAAAATTTTGGATTTGTGTGCATGTAGTATGTTTAGTTTATTAAGCCCACACTTTAATTGTCATATGGCTTTGATAAAGTTTGATGATTTATCTCTATCAATTAGAGCTTTTTGATCTTTTCGATGTGTTGGAATTGTGACTCATTTGTTGTAGTTTCACGCCCATACATTCCATGTCCAAGTTTGAGCACATAAGTACTATGTTTGCACGTAACTCGTATTGTTAGTTTTTATGTGTTTTTTCATTTTGGGTGAAAAGCTTACTGTTTTAGCACATTTTTGCTGCTGTTAACCCTTTCCTGGCATTTTTCCTGGAAATTTTTTCACTGGGCAAAAATTTATGATATTTGTGGGAATTTGGGAAAGTTTGACTGTCACAAGAAGTCGTCAAACGACATCTAATGTCGCGAGAAGACCTCATTCGAGCGACATTACCATGTCGCGAGAAGCCTCGTTCGAGCGACGTCCTTGGCTCGTTCGAATGATAGTCTGAGAATTTTTTCTTCTTTTTGTTTGCATCACCCTCGTTATTGTGGTGTATTTTTTTGGTACTGATGGAAGCTTTCTGGACTGACTGGTTTATATGCAAGTTATAGTGTTCTAAATTGATATTTTTCATATGATTCTGTTTATCACACCTGATTAGTTTGTTATATTCTTTGTGTGATTCCTTTGTTTACTAGGTACTGATTTGTCATTCTTGATCATATTTAACTGGTTGTTTCATGATTATCTAGCGATTTTTATTTGGTATATCTTCATGCTAGATACTTGTTTATTAGTTTATCTTTTCACCAAATTGTCTATTCGAGACGAAAGGGGGAGAGATGTATGTGGTGTACGGAGAGATTTGTTGAGTATGTTTATTGAGATTTGATTTAAATGTTGTTTGATTACATATTTTACAAATTGGTATTATATTGTTGCTCAATTGTTTAACAAATGATTTTCAGAGTTTATTCATATTGGTATCTATTGTAAAATTGTAATCATTTTGATATATATATTGGTTTCATTAGTTCCACCACACTTCATTGGGTATTTGTTCGTCTATTTCATGTGTCTAGGTATGCTTCAGCGATTCGAGATTTCAAGTGTACATTACATTCAGACAGTTCATGCTTGTTGGTGCTACATATACTATTCCGTGTCCTTTATTTTTTGACTTTGGGTTTATGGGATGGGATTTAGGCGTCATACGGATTGACAGCCCAGCTTACGCATTTCACTTGTTTAGTTTTGTCCCGGAATAGTCAAAGGGGGAGATTTGTAAGGAAATAAATTTGCAATTGAGTCCCTGTATTATTTTGACTTAATTTCGTGAACAAAGTTGTGTTTGTAATATGTCATAGGAAGATTTTATTTTGTCATGATCCCACTTGGTCTTGACGTATTGAAGAAATTGAAGACGTTGTGACAAAGCTTCAAAGAATTAATCATGATGAAGTTTAATTGGTGCATGTTTATTCGTCTTCAAGTTTACTGCATTCCGAGATCACATAGGTATGAATGCGTATAATTAATGGAACTCGAAATAATTTTTATAAAAGGATAAGGATGAATTTTTATAAGGAAAAATATTTTAAAATGTTTTCAAAGTGTTTTAAATGTTTTACACTACATTTTATTCTGATAAGCTCGAAAATGAGTTTGACTTGATTGGATTTCTTTTGAAGAAACGCTTCAAAGAAAAAGTCAAACTGACACACGCGTCGTTCGAACGACAGCTCCCATCGTTCGAGCGAGATGGCCATGTCGCGCGAACGACTGGTTAATCTCGTTCGAGCGACATAATTTTCGAGGTGGTAAAATTTTTTTATTTAAATTGTGGTTTCGTCAGAATTAAAGTAGGGTGCAATCTGTAAAACAATTTTCAATCCAGTATGAGTTTTTGCACATGTTTTTCTAAGGTTTCAAAGCTTAAAAACATCCTTAGAGTTTGCACAGATCCGACTTATCATTACTATATGTTTATGTGATCTTGCTGCACCAAGATGGTTTGCTCTATACTTGAACATCTGGGGTTTTCAGTGAAGAAAGGAGAAGGACTTCTTGTTCAACATCGTAGATGTATCAAAGCCATTCGGTGGACACCGAGACATATGTGGACGCGTGTGTTGTGGACAGGTTTTGTGGAAGAAGGACTTTCTGCGTGGGCACTATGAGAGGAGTGATTGAAGATCAGAAGAGCGTCAAGACCCATGGGGATCGAAACGTTGAGTGAGTCTTTTGTCTGTTCGTTGTAATTCCATATTCGTAGTGATTGTCTGGCTTGGGGCGTTCGAGGTTTTTTCCCGTCTTGGGCTTTTACTCGTACATCATGCGTTGTGAGTATTCTTTACTTTACTTTACTTGCTTTAGTCACTAGATACGTTCTTAGTATTAATCAAGATAAAATTGGTTTAAAGTAAAATTTGGTTTTTCACAACTTGGTTCGGTGCTAATTAAAAGTTGGATAATATTTTGGTGAAAATTGGTTTGATTTAAAACACACTCGTATAGGGCCACTCTTTCGCATTGCCTCTCTGACGTCATCTCGTCCCTTCATATGCCATATCCTTAGGAGGGAAAATATTTCAAATTCTTCATAATAAGCCCATGATACCAATAATCCTTATTCTAATTAGGGAGGTTCACGATTGGGGCTCGATTAGCCTCCCTCCTCTTCATACTATTAATGTTCTCAGTGGTTATCACACATTAGTAATAATATACAATCTCAGTAATGCCGAGATGGGTCCCATGTAGCTCGATAATGCAATTCACCCCATTGATGATCCTCCACATATTTGGGGCAACCTGAGTTGGGACCCAATCAAAGTGTTGGCAGATTTACAAAAATAAGTGAAATAAAGGCATATTTACAATTTATATTAGTTGAATATTTTTAATAACAAATAGGAAATGCAACATAAATGAAATAAAGGCACTGATAACTAAACATATAATATATTCAATGAGTTATGGTGGTAGGATATGGGAGGAAGTTGCTAAATGAAATATAAGAAACTCTATTAAAAAACATACAAAGAACAACGTGAGAAAAAATAGTGCTCAGTTGAGTCCTCTAATCATCCCTTTAACAACCTAGCATCATTAGTATGTGCATTCAAATTCCATGTTAAGAAAATACTTTGGTTGTTAATGAAATAAAAATCTGTACATAATTAAACATTATTTGGACACTTATCCTTCATCAAAACTAGAAGAACCAACTAAAACTTTTGAGAAGAGGAAGACATAAATTGTTTCCACTTTCAGTGGAGCCCAACTCGAAACATGACATTTCAGTAAACAAATGATATCAATTGTCTAACACGTAAACAAAGGATTCTATAAGGAATTCGCTAGAGATTATGGTAACTTCATAAGAACATCAAACAAAACACCGCATATATAAGATTCAATATAAAGCTGCGTAATTCATACTCTTACCAAAAAACCCATCTTTTAATCAGGGGAAAAAATATATTTCTAATAACGTAAATTAATAAGAATAAGCAAAGTAAAGTGGCGTATTCCATACTCTGACAAAAAAAAAAACTTTTAATCAGAATACATATACTTGTAGAAGAGTGTTGTTTACAAGTTTTAGGTGATAATGGGTTGATTAATTTGAGGGGATTTTATGCTCAAATGGTAAGGAGGCTCTTCAAGTGGATCAATATTTATATTGATTACATGTGTATCTTCGGTTGTTAGTGTTTGATCTTCTATGTTAACGGTTTCTTGAAGTAAATGTGTATACTGGGTGTTGGGTGTTTGGTCTTCCTTTTTGAGAGCGTGAAAAGATAGAGGGTATGAAGATGAAGGGGGTGAGACTATGAGAGAGGTAGAGATTCATAGTAGAAAATTAATAGGGTAATGGTTTGAGAGAAGAATATTGACTTTATTTAAGTTGGGGGTTATAGCTGGAATTCCATATTGTAGGGGGCTAGTTTCGTCATATGACACTTACAAATAGTTTTGCCTCTTTTTAGGTAACGAAACATCACAATCCAATAATATAAATTCCAACTGCAGTAAATAAATAATTATTATAATTAAAACTAGTACGCAAATAATAAACCAAAATATGTTAGATTTACCTCAATAATAATGTGACTTACTCGGGTGAGTAGAATCCTTTCTTGAGAAGGCATCAAGTACATTACTAACAATATTAGTGTTACATCCAAATAAATTACAGAATATCAGTGTTACATCCAATTAGATTACACAGCCAAATAAAAAAATACGCAATAGCTAAAGGGCTCTCCTTTATATGTTTTAGTGTTAAGAAGACTCAACTCTCAATTCAAAGTTTAGAAAATTTGTACCAATATGGAAAAAAGACATATTATGCCAAAATCATCCGAATATTTTTGGCCTGAGGAGTGTCCCCCTGTTTTTTCTTAATATCAAGTTTATTTATACATGAATGAATGGAACATTCATTTTCGTGCAAAAAACATTGTTGGACACAATATAACCCCTATTTTTAAATATTCTTTCACTTCAATTTCCTATACGTGCGCAATAAAGATGGTTTCTAACAACAATTTAATTTTCCAAATTTATTTGATTTTATTTTCTTAAAAATTAAATTAAAAACAAATTTTAATTTAAAAAAAAATAAATTAAACTTAAATAAGTGAATTATGGTGAACACACACACACACAAAATTCACAAAAACCAATTTTTGGATTTTCTCACAAACAAAAATAACACTTGAAGTTAATAATGAGAAAATTACTTTTAGCCCAAAAATAATTTAACACAAGTCCTAAAATTTGCCTACACAATATTTTCAATATTGCCAAATTAGGCCAAGTCAAATTGAACAAACCAAATTACCGACTTGAATTAAATCAACTTAAATTTTACTCCATTTAATTTTTGCACCAAACTAAATACGTGTGATAAATAAACCAATTTTATCATATTAACCTTCGCATGCATTCTAAGTGTTTGAAGCAAGATAAAAATAAAGAGTATCACACGACACGTCGATGTACGAGGAAAACCCAAATGGAAAAAACCTCGGACGACCCTGGCCTCAAATTCACGAAGTATGGTAGTTTTTACAAAGACTCGACACAAGAGGACTTACAAAAATTGACTTGAGTCCATCCAAGCCTTGACGCACTCCTTCGGTCTTCAACCTCTGCATAGAGAATAAGCATGGACTCCTCCACGGTCTCGAACTCCTCCGATGGGACTCTTGGACATCGTCACCCTCACGCGAAGCTTTTCTTCCGGTGGGAACACCGCAACATAAACCAAAATGATTCTCCTTTTGTCGGGGTAGAGAAACAACACCCAAACTCTTTTCTTCTTAGGTAGAAAAGTGAACCCGGTGATAAACAATACAAGCTTATATATATATGTTGAAATACTTGGAATTCTAAACAAAACAATTTTATGGGTGTAACACATGGGTATAAGAGGATTTTCTAATTAAATTTGATACATGAAAATAGGGACTTTTGTTTGGAAGTATTTTCTCTCAATAGGCTCTCAAAGAGGTTGCAAAAGTCTTAAGAAAAGTCTTTCCCAAAGTTGTTATAAAAACTATCAAAAGAGAGTGGGACAAAAGAAAGGGAAAATGCCAAAAAATTGTTCTCGCCTTAAATGTCATTCGAACGACTTTTCATTCGAAAAGTCAGTGTTCAAAAGGGAACCTCGTTGGATAAACTTGTTCAAACGAAATTCTCGTTCGAACGACATTCTCGTTCGAACGACAATTTTGAACGAAATGTCAGAATGTGAATTTTTTTTCATTTTAAGCCCAAAAAATTTTTGAAATTTATTTTTAAATAAAAATTACACCTAATAAATTTATTCCAAGTCCCTCCCTCCCCCTCTCTCTCTCTCTCTCTCTCTCTCTCTCTATATATATATATATATATATATATATATATATATATATATATATATATATATATATATATATATATATATGTAGCATTCATACCTTATTGGAGAGTTGAATTATGATAAATTGTTGAGGACGCATAATGAGGCACTTAAAACTCGACAAGGATGATGTATTCATGTTGAACTAGGCCGATACGTCTTCGACTCAAACTTGTCATAGTCTTGAAGGATACACAAGAACACTATCCTATGACTCAGATGTTTTTGTCTGAAATTGAGCCAAAACTACAAAGGACTCAATTGGAAATTTATGTCCTTACAAATCTCCGCCTTTGGCTATTCCGGGACAAAAATCAAACAAAAATTCTAAAGGGACATCAAGCTCTACTAGACTCAAAAAACTTCCCACCCAAAAATAAAATTAAGAAGATTGGCTCAAAGACCACTTAGGATAAATAACTTTGCCAATAAAATTAAGAAGCTTGACTCAAAGACCACTTAAGTTAAATAACCTTGCCGATGAAAGTTGCCACTAAGTTAAATCTCCTAAACTAAGATATGATTATAATAGGATTAGATACCATTTCTCCCCCTATCATCCTACCCCTTGTTGTTCAGGAATAGACAAGGGTGATAGAATTAATAAAATACTTATTTATCACCCAATTGAATTAAGTATGAATTCTCTCCCTAAAAACTACACAAGGGATATATATATATGGGAAAACAATTACAGCTAAGATGCATAAAGTGTTAAGGACATGAAAGCATATGGACAACAAAAGACAATAATTAATCCAATCAAGAATAATGGATGCGAACTATGATGCGAACAAAACCATATCAATTTGAAACATAAGAGACTGAGCTAGTGATATCAAACAAACATTTTGCAACTAGTTAGATACCAATCACGAATTAAAGCATAGGTAGACTAGCTCAAATGGCAAATATTGAAAACAAAAACAAAATATCATATATATATGTATAGACACTCGATAGAAAATATATGCAAGTACACATATATAGATATAAACACACAAATGACACAAAATATTATAATGTGAATTTTCCACACTCTTATGGCATAAATGTGACATATGGAAACGGAAGTGAAGGGGTGTGAACTAGGTACTAATGAATTTAAAACCCAATCACTTAAACATGTTCGCGTAGTTCGCATTTGATTGCAAAACTTTATAAAGTAGAATTTAGCCTTTATGTGACAGGATTGTGACAATCCGCGATCCGAAATAAGGGGTGGCCATCCCGATACTCCAACATAATGGAATCATGGATGAAAATCATTCTCAGCATCACAACAATAAAATAAGTATACGGGAAAACCACCCAATAATTCAGAAAACGGGTTGCCAAATTTTTTTAATTTAGTTATGTTACAAGTTAAGAAAAATAGCTTAAACAACCCAATCTGAAGAGAAAGTGGAATTCCAAAAGAACTTATATTACATTAACAATAAATATACAAAAAAGGACCGAATTTGCTGTCGGTCAACAGGTACATACAATGGTTTACAAAAATTTAATAGTTACATAATACATCCATTAACCAGTTACAAAAGTTTGGGCCACATGCCCGAGTGAAAGACCCGATCATATCTAGAATACAAAAGAAGAAAGCGTCTAACAACACATCCTGTAATAACCGCAAAATCTTACAGCTCCTCAAAAGTATTAGAATAGGAATAATCAAAACGGGCGTCCTTGCGGCGGAGCACCTGGGCGGATACAAATTACATGCACAACATGGAAAATGAACGGGTCAGGGCCCGATTTTTATATGATTCCCAGATGAAAAAGAAGCATGATAGGTATGAACAGTTAATCATGAATGATGAAGATGAGAATCGATCAATAAAATCTCAAAGTATAACAAGACAATTTAAGGGATTATACTTTTATATAATTATGCAAGAAAAATAAATTAGGCAACATTAATTAAAGTCTCCATTTTTCCAATTCATTTCATCTTTCCATTCCTTAACAGGAATATAATTACCATCATATACACTTATGGCATTTCACATATTTCATGTCCAATATGATTTCGAATGGTCATATTCTTATACATATAACGATTCTAAGACCGCCCCTCCAAGTTTTCCCACTGGGCGCGCCCCTAAATGACTATCATCTTCTAGGGCCCATCAAACAAGACAACCTGGGTACCTAACGCACATCGGGAAGCCATGTGCCTGCGAGTGAGTCATAACCACACCCGGAATTACCTCACTAGCACAGAATAAAACATATAACAATCCCGCATATGGCCGATGACTATAGTCTCCCTGCATTCACTAGTCAGGGGACATCACCTCATGCGCGAGCTTACCTTATGATAGCATTTAGAGAGGGGTGTTTAAGTAAATTAGCATTTACCATTTTAAATCTCATTTTCATTACCATTATTCATATTTGTTTCATTTTATTCGAAACCGTAATCATTGAATATTCTCATTACTGTTCATCATAATTTAAGTCCCGAATTAATCTCCAATTGAACACAATAATTCTACAAGTCCTAAGGTCTTATATACCTCCAATGAGCCCCTAAAGTCTCCATGTATGGTCTTACAACTCCTAACCTCCTAAGAATGTACTAAAGGAAAGAAAAGCCCTAACCTCACTTGGTACACCTCGAAAATAAGTCCCGTTTAACCCAATCCTAATGTGGAGTAGTGACTCAACTCAACTATAACTCTAGGACTCTAAGTTTACTTCATACAAGAAGGTTCCTAGGTCCTAAACCTAAAGAAAAAGGTTAAAAATTGAGTTATAAAACTAACTCAAAAACAGCAGGAAAAAGAATCGATTCGCCCAAAAAGCGAATCGGTTCGGACAAGGAAACATGGGATTCTGTAAACTGCCAAATCGATTCGGCTTGGCCAAATCGTTTCGGTCCAAGCAGACCTGGAAGCTTACTCTATGTGAATCAATTCGCCTAGGGGCTGAATCTATTCGCCCCTGCGAATTTGCCAAGTTTGGCTATGGAGTCTTGGACTCCTAAACCCCAACTCCAATCTACCCAAACCAAGCTCATTTGTTGCCACCAACTGATCATAAATGCTTCTAACAACAATAATTTACACCAATAAATATTCAAATCAACTTCCAAGGTTTTAAAACCCATAAATCCAAAAAAACCCTAACTATTAAACCATAACAAATCCACAACTATCATACTAATTATTCATCTTAAATCACATAATAGCAAGTAGAGAACTTTCCCTAAGCTTGAAAGTTCAGATTTGAGGAAGATGAATGGAAGATCAATCTCCAAACCTTCAATCTCTCTCTTTCTCCACAAGTTCTCCTCTTTTCTCTCTCACTCTAGGCTAACAAATGCACTTAAGAGAAACAATTGAATTGCAAGACTAAAAAGTCGTAGCTTAAGTCTAAATTCCAACTTAAATGATTAATACCGCGATAAAATGACTCGCAACTACACATTTAAGCTATAACCAGTCAAAAGTGCCCGAAACACCAAAATACAATATGGCACTTATTTCGACTATCTCGCACATTTCGGGACTAACTACACCCTCCAAATTATCATTTGGAAATTTTATAACTCATTTCAAGTTTCGGTTTCATTTTAAACCATAATGTCATTTTAAATCTTATGACAAAATAAAACACCACATGGTGACATTTACCTACACATAAGGTAAACATGCAACATTTTAGTAAATATTAACTTTTATCTCATTAAATTAATACTTACTCCACATTCCAACATTTTATATATAATTACTTCACATAGTAAATAAATATAAAATAGGTTCTCAAAAGCGAAGGTTGTTACAAGGATAAAGTGAACTCATGAACAAACAAACACAATGCATACAAGCCTAGCATGTTGATGATTCTACAAACCAATAGAGTTATGACATTTAAAGTACAACTAGGAAAACGACATTATGCAAACCATTGACAATCCATCCAATCTCCCTCTAATAATCATATAATTCTTTTTTATCGAATGAATATATCAACAAAACAAAATAGGCCTTGCCAAATATTTTTCTTTCAATGCCAGATTCTTTTAGGCCTTTGGACCACGTATTTCTTTTAGGTCCATGGCAAATAGTGGCTTACTCGTAAAGGAAAATATTTCATTTCGGAGCCCTTCCCCGTGCATACACACACACACACACACACATAGATATATATATATATATATATATATATACACACACACACACACACACACACATACATATACCATTGTTTTATCTCTCAATTCTCACGTGCAACGGATTTTAACATGCACTAGTTCTCCTAGGTCATAGTATGTAGATGACTAGATTTGTATGAGAACACCTCACAAAGCTCAAATATAACGTGTGAAGTTATGGTTCAAAAAGATCGTGCATGTGTGTGAAAAAGGCATATAAAAGTGAATCCATTAAGCAAGTCTGACTTAAATTACTCCATGTAAACATGATAAAGAATATTTTAAGGATTAAAATTTTAACCAAAAGTTCTAGTCACATGGTAGTCATATGAAGGATTCAAACACAAACATATGCCACAAAAGGTGTGTAAAACCAAAATACACAAAAAAATAAAATCTTTTTGAGTTTTTCAAAACTTTATATAAATATAAAAATATTTACTCAAAAGATAAACAAGTCATAATTTCTAGAATGTGATATGGAATAAAGAAATGAGTAGAAAAAGACTAAACATGCATACAACTAGCAATAATATATGATATGAAGTACAAAACAACTAACACATTCAACCTTTGGATTTAGCAAGGGAAGTATCGTGTGAAAGTAAATGAGAATAAAAAATCCTATCTTTTAAAGCTACCAAGTCGGATCTCCTAACCCAAACTAATGACGAATAGTAATTTCGGGGTATAGGAATCTTGCCTACCTCGGTTGCCTTACGTTGGGGTTTTCTCAAAAATCTTTTAAGATCAAAACAAAATTTCTCAAGATGACCTTCGACCACAGTGTGAAAAAGTAAAAACCCATTGATCTCTAAAGTCTCTCCTAGGTGATTTTTTTAAAACATTGGTTTTGTCTATATGAGTTGACTCATTACTAGTATCGAAGCCTAAACAACACGTGTCATTTTTAATTGGGGTCGTTCCTAATATATCATCTAATTTCTCCGAATGACACTCCAAATCAAATTTGACTTTACTAGAGTCTTTTAATTTATTTTTTAAATCTAAAATGTGCAACTCTAATAAAACATTGCGCTCTTCAAATGCGAGAAGCTCCTTTTTCAAGGATTCCATTAATCCCTTAAGGTTATCTCTCTCGCCTTCTACATACTCAAGCTTATCTCGAAGATCTCTCTCTTAGGTCCTAAGGTCATCAACTAACACACTCTCATCGACAACCTTGGCACGCTCCTTTAACTCGCTTCTAACTTCAAATTTTACCTTTTTAATTTTATAGATTGGACATATAATTCTTGAAATACAAATTGAAGTTCACTCACATCAACCTCGTTTTCACTTTCATTCTCTCTCTCTCTCTTCTCCACTCTCACTACCATCATCTTTTAGAGCTTCACAAACAAAGGCCTCGAAAGTGTCATGTTTTAAGTTATCATCGTCAGATAATGTCTCACTCTCACTAAGATGACTAGCCATGAACGCGGTAAAGTTGCGCTCAATGGGGGATTCGGGTCCCTCTTCCTTATCACTATCACTAAGGGTGTCATTGTAATAAATAGGTTGATTAACCTCTCTCTTTAGTTTAGTGAGGCACTCTCTCTCCCTATGACCATAACCCTCACAACCATAACACCTATTTGACTCGTACATATTTAAATTTTCATTAAAAGTTTTAGGGATCTTTTCGGCTTTGTCATGCATAGATTTTCCAAATTTCTTAAAATTATTTTTAAATTTATCTTTGTTAAATTTAAAAAATTTACAAAACTTCCTAGAAAACATAGCCATATCTTTCGAGTCCCTATCACTCTCGTCATCCACAACTTGTTTTTCCTCCTTACGGGCTTTCAAAGCGATGTCCTTCTCTATTTTCTTTTCGGTTTTGGAGAGGAACATATCTAGTTCGTAGGTTTACAAATCACCTACTTGTTCCTCAAGTTTGGTAGAGTGTAAGGTGGGTAAAGAATTTAACACGTTCACTTTAGGGATAAATCTCTCGGGTAGGGACCTAAGAATTTTCTTTACAACTCGGTTGTCAGGTATTTTCTCTCCTAAATTAAATGAGAAATTTACTATATCAGAGAGTCTAGCATAAAACTCATCGAATGTTTCTTTTTCATCCATTTTGATGGTTTCAAATTGAGTGGTGAGGTTTTGGAGTTTAGAAGCTTTTACGACACTTGTTCCCTCGTGAGTGAGTTATATTATATCCCAAGCTTACTTAGTGGTTTCACACGTCATGATACGTCGGAATTCATCCGGTGTGACCGTGCTAAACAAGGCATTTAAACCTTGAGAATTAAAATTAGCAAGTTTAAATTCATTCTCACTCCATCTATCTTACGGGTTTGTGAACACGCTTATTTTCTATCAAACATGTAGGTGGGGACCACCCGTTAACAACTGGCAACCAAACCCTCTCATCGATAGACTTTAGTGCCGATTTCATACGCGCTTTCCAATACGCGTAGTTGGAACCATCGAAAATAGAATATTTTGAAAATGGGAAAAATTCTATTTTTAATCAAAAATATTTAAAAAAGACCTTAACGCAATAAATTAGTGCTCCTACTCTGATACCACTTGTTGGACACAATATGACCCCCAATTTTAAATATTCCTTCACTTTAATTTCCTATACGTGCAGAATAAAGATGGTTTCTAATAACAATTTAATTTTCCAAATTTATTTGATTTTCTTTTCTTAAAAATTAAATTAAACACAAATTTTAATTTCAAAAAATTAAAATTAAAATTAAAATTAAATAAGTGCATTATGGTGAACACACACACACACAAAATTCACACAAACCAATTTTTGTATTTTCTCACAAACAAAAATAACACTTGAAGTTAACAATGATAAATTTACTTTTAGCCCAAAATTAATTTAAGAAAAGTCTAAAATTCGCCAACACAATATTTTCAATATTGTCAAATTGGGCCAAGTCAAATTTAACAAATTAAATTACCGACTTGAATTAAATTAACTTAAATTTCACTCAATTTGATTTTTGCACCAAATTACATACGTGTGATAAATAAACCAATTTTATCTTGTTAACCTAAGCATGCATTCTAAGTGTTTTAACTAAGATAAAAATAAACAGTATCACATGACGCAGCGATGTATGAGGAAAACTCAAATGGAAAAAACCTCGGACGACCCTGGCCTCAAATTCACTAAGTATGGTAGTTTATACAAAGAGTCAACACAAGAGGACTTACACAAACTGACTTGAGTTCGTCCAAGCCTTAGTGCGCTCCTTCGGTCTTCAACCTCCGCCTAGCGAATAACCATGGACTCCTCCACGGTCTCGAACTCCTCTGATGGGACTCTTGGACAACGTCACCCTCACGCGAAGCTTTTCTTCGAGTGGGAAAATTATAGCATACACCAAAATGATTCTCCTTTTGTCGGGGTAGAGAAACAAGACCCAAACTCTTTTCTTATTGGGTAGAAAAGTGAGCTTGGTGCCAAACACTACAAGCTTATATATATGTGTGTGTGTGTGTGTAGAAATTGTTGGGATTCTAAACAAAACAATTTTATGGGTGTAAACACATGTGTATAAGAGGGTTTTCTAATTAAATTTGACACATGAAAACATGGACTTTTGTTCGGAAGTATTTTCTCTCAAGAGGCTCTCAAAGAGGTTGCAAAAGTCTTAAGAAAAGTCTGTCCCGAAGTTGGTTTAAAAACTGTCAAAAGAGAGTGTGACACCCCGTCTAATTAAATACCGGGCGATCAATCCTTTATTAAATTAAAATCAAGATGAACAGTTGGTTCATTCTTAGCATCACTGTCGCAAAATAAAAACTTTCCCAAACTAAACACCCTAAATAATTAAGCTAAGTGTCAAAACAATTTAAACTTTATTTCCATTTTTATTAAATTCTAATTTGAAAACCTTTTAAATAACCAACAGTTTAAGAATCACATAAGTGCTATGGATAGCAATCAACACAAAAGAATTAATTCATCTAGATTAACCAAACCAAATTTAAACTACAAATGAAATCATCCTGACAAGAGTTAATACTTAAAGAGTACCGAATACTGAAAATAAATGAACATACATCTCTGAGAAATCTATACTAAATGGAAAATGGGCGACACATGCCCTAACTATGAAGAACTATAACAAGAACCGAATAAATGAAGAGGTCGTCTACAATAAAGACCTGCGACTCCCACATAAGCTACAACGCGTCCAATCCAAAAAACCTATGCATGACGCCCCTATGGATGGGCACCTGTGATATATATATATATATATATATATATATATATATATATATATATATATATACAAAAGAGAAGAGATAATAGAAAACGGGTCAGAGCCCGATTGTAAAACAGTTTTAAAATTAGTTTAGCAAGTATTTAAAATGCTTACCTGCTAATTCAACAACCATGTTAGTATGCGACACTCTCTTGAGAATTCTCACCTCTCGTCTAGTGTGCACGCCTACTGTACTAATGAACCTCATAAGTCTCTCTAAATTATTCCCCATACGGTTTTATCACTTGGAAATAAGGTTATGATATTTACTTTAGAAAATCAATCTCTTCAAGATTTATTACGTTATTTAGAATAACTCCGTACCGTTATAAAGTTTTCGAATACTTATAGTCAAATTAAAGAATTTATTCATTAGTTAACTTCTATTACGCACAGTACAAAGTTCTCATATAGATATATATATATATCAGTTATACGTATAATATATATACTAACGATACCCCACATAAAATCTATGGTGCAAAGTTTCCATATATATATATATATATATATATATATATACTATCTGCACCCCACATACAATCTATGGTGCTGGCATACTCTGCTATCAAGTCCTTGTATCACACATATTTAGGGAAATGCTAGTTCGGAATCACTCTCGAACTGCATTAACATAAAACACATACAAATGGAGGCGAAGAATAGTTCCAAGTCACTAAGAGGTCAGCACATACCCTCACGTCTCTTAGGGCCGTCTGACTATCAATCAGATAGCCTGTACCAAGTAATCCTATGTTCTAGGGTACGAGTCAATATCCCCCATAAAGGTCCCATCGAGACAAGACCGTCCCGGACGCGGAAACCTCCGTGATAGCAAGTAGCCCGAGTATGATTTTTATACAGATATATAATATATGCACAATCACACAGTCATATATATATACACATCCCCATTGCTAAATTGGGTGCGCTCACGACCCATAATTATAATTATCCGTTATTACACATTTTACTCAATTATTTTGTATCACGGACTCGTTATTCGTATTCTCATTTATTATTCACTTCATACTCACTTCTCCTCTCTCGAAGTATTCTAAGTATAATTTCAGTAGGCAATCACTCCTTTACGTTCCGGTTTAACTCCCTTACGAGTCCCGACCTTTTTATTAAATATACGCATGATTTCTTATACACATGAATCATTTCTCGTTAACCCAAAATCTCATCCTACACTAAAATGTTACTCAACGGGGTCTACCTAGACCCTATTGGTCATCTCTATATCCCATTATACTCCAACAACAACAATCAAGGGTTCCTATACATCTTAATCGAATTAAACTAACGAATGAGAAATAAGAAGTTTTCCAGGTGGGGTCGATCGATCGAAGAAAGGGGGTCGATTGATTGATCAGTCGATCGATCGATGCTCTTGTCTCGATCGATCGATCAAGCAGTTCTTGCCCAGAAACTGAATTTAAACCTACGGGTTTCATCTTCCAATTTCTCTAAAAATGTCATTAACAAGTCTAAAATTCTCAAATAACGATACTACAAGTTCTCTATACATATATGCAAGATTTCCTACGTGAATCATGTATAAAAACATCAACGATATCGAATTACCGGGGTAAAGTTGACATAATCTTCAAGAACCCTAATTTTGGAAGAATTATCCATTCCTCTAATTATCTCCCAAAATTCTTGTTTCTAAACTCATTGTAATTCGTGGGTAAGCCTCTACATGTGATGGGTATATCCAAAAAATATACTGAAACTCTCTAAACATGCGATTGAAAGTCTCCAAATTTACAATTTCTTTCATAGAACATGATCTTACCAATCCTAAACTAACATGGATGAGGCATTAAACAAAAATAAAGAAAGATAGATACTTGCCTGAAATTCAAGGTTCCGATTTCGTGGATGAAATCGCATGATTGCGTTCCCCGTTGTGCGATCTACGTTTTGGTGGTGGTGGCGGTGCAACAGGATGAGTTCTTGACCTTGGATTGCTTGGAAAGCTCTCCAACACCTTCTCTAATGACCGTTGTTTGCTAACCCTAAGAGACAACTCCTAAAGGCTGATATATCCTTAGGAAATTCGTGGGTTTAATTCCCCAAAAATATAAAATGTCTAAAATACCCTCCCGGGATGTCAATTAGGCCTAAAAATGGCCCGAGACCCAAACTAAACCCCCGGGTACACTTTTCTGACTATCTCAACCCTTCCGGACACTTTGGCGCACTCAAAACGACCATACGAACAACTTATAATTTATTCAATTTAAATAATAATAATTTAGTCCTGACACGACACAGGCGCGTCCCGACTTAAATTTTCATAATTACCATTTTATTCACTCGTGACAATTTTAATAAAATAAATCTCATATATTAATTTACTCGTCTAGTAATATTCAACAATTTTCCGATAATTACTAACTCACATCACGTTAGTAAATATAAAAATAAATTTCCGGATTAATATTAAATTAATATATCAATTTAAATTTAATAAATCCCCAATTTTAAAAGCCATAAAAATACGGGGTATTACAGAGAGTGGGACAAAAGAGTGGAAAAATGCCAAAAAACTGTTGCCGCCTGAAATGTCATCCGAATGAATTTTCATTCGAAAAGCCAGTGTTCAAAAGGGAACCTCGTTGGCAAAACTCGTCCAAACGAAATTCTCGTTCGAACGACGTTCTCGTTTGAATGATAATTTCGAACGAAATGTCAGAATGTGCATTTTTTTCACTTTAAGCCCAAAAAATTTCTGAAATTTATTTTTAAATAAAATTTACACCCAATAAATTTATTCCAAGTCTCTCTCTCTCTCTCTCTCTCTCTCTATCTATCTATCTATCTATCTATCTATCTATATATATATATATATATATATATATATATATATATAGCATTCATACCTTATTAGAGACCTGAAGTATGATGAATTACTGAGGATGCATAACGAGGCACTTTAAACTCGACAAGGATGATGTCTTCACGTTGAACTAGGTCGATACGTCTTCAACTCAAACTTGTCATAGGCTTGAAGGATACACAAGAACACTATCCTATGACTCTATTTTTTTTGTCCGTAATTGAGCCAAAACTACAAAGGACTCAGTTGAAAATTTGTGTCCTTACAAACTTTGACCTTTAAATGGATGAAACCCTCCCACTATTCATGGTTATTTCATGATAGTTTATAGAGAAAACTAAATAACAAAAATTTAGTTGTATCGTGTTATTTTTCTTATCAAAGTTGGATCATTGTGTTACAAGCAATAACTTTTCAAAGGGCCTTAAAACTCTACTGGCATTTTGATCAATCAAGGTCTAATCATTTCATTAAATCTTAACTAACACTTGTAACCACATTTTAAAAATACTTCCTCATTCTATACAACAAAATGCAAAATAAAATAATTACAACAACTCCAAAACATACCCCTTAATCAAGAATTTGGGATTTCGTTATGTAATAGTAGTTCAAAAATATTTCTTCCTGAACATATTACACTATTAGAATTTAGAATCAATAAACAATAATAACTAAGTTAATATTATCAATGTCATCAAATACTTAACTAATGTCATGGGGGTGTACTAAGATGGACCTAAAACAACACTTATTATTTTTTAAGCATATGAGCAACTACTATACGTAGGTTAGTATTTACAACTAACTTCATTGCTAATAAATTATTAATAAAAAATTTCATGAAAGCTTATTATTGGTTATAACTATGTGCATGCTACAAATCAAATATTCATGATGCAACACACACACATACGAAATTATACAGTGACGTGGTGGAGGGAGAAAGGGAGATCATAAAGTATACCTGAGGTTTTTAATAGGAAAATTTGGAAATTAGATCTGCAACACACCAAGAAAATTATAACATTATAACATAAAAAATATTGGAACAAATGCAATATATCCCAAATCAAACCCACGAAAATCATTAGTCTATAAGCTAATCAAACCCAAGAAACCCAATAAAATACCGATGTCACGGGTTACCACTTATTTTGAAACCTAATGTCATTTTGGAAACCTAAAAGAAATATTTTCAAAATAAAACGATCTAACCTTGAAAACCCTTTTAAAAACCCCAAAATTCAAATCTCTTATTGCAAGAAAACCTCACTTTTTTAATCTAATCAAACTCAAAACCCCCGGTTTGTACTCTACCATCAACCACTGGTTAGTATATAGAAGGTTTGTGGGGAGGTTCAAATAGTAGAATATCGACTTAAGAGAGAGGTTCGACGATTGTGGAGTTATTGGACCACCGGGACTGAATAAGGAGAGTGAATCTTGTTGGGCCGTTAGACATTGAATACACGTGCTCGTGAATTGGGTACATACTTTCAAGATGGTGGAAGCGTCACAGTCATGAGGCGAAAGTGAAAGCGGTGGTGGGTTTTTTCAGGGAGGATGTAGGTTTTGCCAAAGGTGTGAACAATGTAAGAATATGTGATATCTCCAATAATTTATACACAATGTATAGAGAATTTTTTTATCTTGAAGCGGTACTATATTAGTGAAGGTATACCCAACAAAATAACTATATTATTAAGAGTTTTGGGTGATCTTCCATGTTGAGGGTTTTTAAAGAGACATATATAGTCAATTTATGATAGCAAGAGTCAAAGGAAGATAAATAATTAAGAATAGGGGGAAAGTAAGAGTGTAGATGACGGATATGAAGATGGAAGCAATTAAGAGGAGAGGGTGTCAATGGAATTTATGAATATATGAGGGCAAAATTGGACATATGACCATTCTAAAGGATTTAGGCTCTTTTTTAAGTAGTAGAGATAGAGATAGAGATAAAGATAGATACACTAATACTAAAAATGTATGTATGAGTTTAAACCTTGAATTCCTTTAGGCATCGTCCCCGTTGACAAAGTGCTATGATATAGGAGAATCTGAAGGACTTATCGTCTTATAATATAGAGCAAAATTGTATAGAATTGTACCTAGGACCTATTAATGGCACTAAACATTCTAATTATACCGATCCCAGAGGAAAAGTAAAAAGGTTCACTTGGACTTAAAAGTTAGTTTTTTTTTTATAAATTTAATAGGTTACTAATTTTTTTATTTCAGATTTAAATAGGTTACTAATATTAATTTAATTTAAAATTAAATTTTAATACATTTTTGTCAAAGTAGTGATAATATTAGCGAACACGTGATATTTTCAATAATAAATATTTTTTAATGAATTAAAAATTCAAAAATCTCTGAAACAAATGAAAATTGAAAAAACAACGAAAATCGAAAAAAGTTAATAATAATTCAAAATGTTAAAAAAGCATAGAAGAATTCAAGCCTCCCCCTTTCTCTCTTAATCCGGCGACAACAACTCCCCACCTCCATATCTCTCTCTAAGACACACACATACATCCAAAAACACAAATCCCCACCCCTTATAATCGGCAATAATCCCGAACCACCACCATTGGAACCCAAATAACTATGAAAAACAACTAAAAATGAAACCTAACCTAACAAAAATGGAACCCAACAACCAACCGACCACCACTAAAATGGAACCCATCAAAAAACAAACCATAAAAATCAAACTCAAAAATGAAAATTTTCATTCAAATCTAGTGAAATAAACTCAAAATACAACGAAACAAAAATACAGTAGGGGGGGGGGGGGGGGGTTAACTTATTGGAGGTGCTCGGGGACTACCATCGAATAGAGGAATGTTATTAGAGTAACGGGGTTGGGGGAGAATCCGAAATGTAGGGATGGGAGGTAGTGGAAGGAGTAGAACATGATGGATGGTTTGCAGGAGGAGGAGGGTGGTGGTGGGAGGCGGTTGAAGAAGGTGGGGGTTGATGGGGTGGCAGTGGGGGGTTGTCGGAGGGAGCAGTGGAGGTCTGCTGGATTAGGGAGAGAGAGAACACATTCATTGTTTTCCTTTAATTTTTTTTAAAGATTTTTCTGCATTTTTTTAATTCTTTTACATTTTTAATCTTTTGCTGGGTTTTTAATTTGAAATGAAGCATGTCAGTTATCCTTAACGGATTTCTAAATGTTTTGTATTGAAGTCTAATTTTTGAACAAAATTGTATTGAAGTCTGAGAAAGTGAGTTTTTCTAAATTGATGCTCTGATACCACTTGTTGGAACACGAGGACCCAATTTAAAAACTTTCACTTTAATTTCCTTTTAAACGCGGAATAAATATGGTTCAACACAACAATTTAATGTTCCAAATCTTATTTGATTTTCGTTTCTTAAAAAGATGAAAAATTAAATTAATCATAAGTTTTAATTTCTAGAAGCAATCTCACAAATAAAAATAACACATGAAGTTAACTATGAGTGTTGATACCAAATTTAGTCGGCTGATATGGCTCAATTGAGTGAAGACACGTGGCAATCTGCGTAGCAATAACAAACACTTTCGAACAACACCTTGACCCACTCAGATTCTCCGAGCAATAGATGCTCTCCGAGGAACCATACTGCAACGAGGAACTCTACTTCCCCAATCAACTCAAACACTCCGACCAACAAGAGTTCTCCGAGGAACTTTAATACACCAAGCAACTTATGAGTACCGAGCTACTTAGGCGGTCCGAGATGCACCTCGAACGGAGCATTAATAGAAGGATAACCAACAAATTGACTGTGCATTAAATGCTTATTATTATCATACAGATGTATACGCCGAATGGACAGCTATGTATTACCCTTTCACATGTACAACCTGAGGGCTATAAATACATTGTATCATCCTCATTCAGAGGGGACCGTATATTTCTTGACTAAACTTGTAATCAAGAATTCCCAAACAGTCAACAATAATATAAACAATGGACGTAGGCTATTCTTATAAGGCTGAACCACTTTAAAATTTCTTTATCTCATTTTATTTTATCTGTGATTAAATAATTAGATATAATCTATTTTTTTACATCAACAGATTGGCGCCGTCTGTGGGAAACGACTGGTAATACTAATATCATTTTTCATCAAAGACAATTCATTACAAATGGCTGATAATCCAGAACCCAGCAATCGAAACGCTGGAAGCCCTCTAAATCCATCTGCTCCGCCAAATGTTCCAGATCTGGCTGGAATCATGACAAATCTGGCCCAGGGCCAGACATCCATGCAAGAAACTATGCGATAACTCATACAAACCCTTCATGGAGGAGTACTGACCCATTCAGGACATCGAAGTGTTCAAAGAAATACCCTTTTACTTTCTTCACATACCAGGCGTACCGATTCATATCGTACTGAGGAGTCTGAAGATTTTTCTTATCAACTTGGACGAACTTCGTCAGTACGAGCCACAGATACTGAACAACGTATCACTCTCTCTCCAGAAAGGACTTGTGCGCTAAAAAGGTTAAGCAGGGTATCTCTTTTTGATCGATTAGGTCCTAGGAGGAACAAAAGTCCTCCTAAGGCTGCGTCGAGGAGCTTTCGACGATCATTAGACTTAAGGGAAGGATCTGCCCAGTCGCGACCAGCTGCTCGTCAAGATAAATCACAGGAAGCCACCTCAACGCGATCAGTTGCTCGAACCAACAGGCCCGAGGAAGGAAATGATGCGTGGAAAGGCTCTATTCAAAGGCTGGAAGACAGACTAGGGGAAATAGCTAAGGCCAAGAACCCCCTACAACGAACTTTTGTTCAAGGGACACCCTTTGACCAGGCCATTGTGGATTTTCCCACACCGTCAAAGTTTAAAGCACTTGTTGTGACTCCCAAATATGATGGAAAGACCGACCATGTTCTTTATGTAGAACAATACCAAGCTGCAGCCGATAGGGGTGTAAAACGGACGGATACGGAGCGAATACCATAGTATCCATATCCATATCCGCCAAGACTCCACACTATCCGTATCCGTATTCGCCCAGATAATAATTTCAGCTATCCATGTCCGTATCCTCTCGAATTTACCGGATTCGAATAATATCCTTATTCGTTTTTATTGTTTAAGATATATTGAGATACACATAACGTATTAAACACTAATTTATTCAATAAATTAAATATATAATTTTTCATTCCATGTAAGATATATTGAATGTGTAAAGCATCAAATTAAACTATAAAAGAAGGTTTGAGAAAAAGTACTAACCTTTAATGTTCATTTTCTTATTCAATTGTGAGCCATTGAAATTTGTATCCTCTTCGGTTTCTCTAATGTTTGAACAAAAATGAAGTGAAGCATCATCTTACCTGAAAAGTATAACTCAATTAAAATACTAACGGAGAAAGTAAAGAATATATTACAATAAAGAAGGGATGTTATTTTTTACCCCTTAAGTTCCTGAAGTGTGTCATTCTCATCTCCTTTCCTTTGTATCCTTGTTGAATTAAGCATTAAGGTAATTAGTAATTAGTAAAAACAACACTGAATAACATAAAATTGTACTGAGATTTAAAAAAAATGGTGTATTAGAGCCTCTGCAATATGTGCCTAAACATATCTTTAAGCTATCCAAATTGGTGGTTTCTAATGTGTGAAACCAAAATGCCACGGAAACAAAAAAATAACAGTTCACAAAAAAAAAAGATATATATGGTTCTACAAAGATTGACCTACGTTCACAAGAGAAATAATGAGGGAAAATACGAACCTCAGATATGTACAATAAGCTATTTATATGACAATGAATTTTTAGTTTATTTAACGCTATAACATATACCAGGTATAAGACAATATTGAAAGTACCAAACAATCAATGCATGAACATACAAGATATAGTTCTCCCAAAATTAACCTACGTTGGACCTTTGAAACAACAAGTTTTCACGACTGGATTGCAAAATTGGAAGCTTTTGATCTTCTTCTACAAGAAAAACAAAGCCCCTAATGTATCGAAAAGAGTATTTATATTGCAAGAAAAACAAAGCCCCAATAGACTATTTATACAACAATGGACTCAAATGCGATTTAAGGCTACAGGTATATAAAAAAATTGACCTCCAAAATATAAAAGTTAAAACCCCTATAAATCCGGCTAATTCAATAAACATCATGATGGACAACAATCATGATGTCACACACTTGTGGGTGATGACGATCACATTTCAAAAATAGAGTTGGAAGAAAGTATACAGAATCGAGAGAGAATTGAGAAGAAAAGAAATTCATACTATTCATTTAACTAACAAAATTGATCCTAACTAACACATGTGTATTATGATTCTGTTACAGGATACTTAATTCCCACCAATGAAACATTCAGCTCACCTAGTTCATTTGTTATACCGTTTGACTGAGAACTACTTCTAATGGTGCCGCAGCTCAATATGTGACAATACCTCGTGAAGGGATATTTTGTAACAGAACATCTGAAACTAATATTTTGCAAAACTAATCTAAAACTCATTTCTTTGTCAAATAAATAAGACGTGTACATCTAAAACTGATTTAAAACTCTAAAAGGGATATTTTGTAACAGAACAGGCATTCCACTAGTATTGAACATCTTAAACTAATATGTTATTCATCTCATCTCATCAACACTGAATAACATACATCTGAAAGTAATTTGTCCAGTCTCGAAGATACAGTTAAAACAGATCTAAAATCATTTGTGACTCTTACATTTCAAACAGATCTGAAATCATATGTGACTCTTACGTTTGAACAAAACTAACCTGATTTAAAATCCATTTAAACAAACATTTTCACACCTGTTATTGGACTAGGCCAAGTGAGATGGAAGAGACATCAAACAGGGGGGGAGCAACTGGACACTGTAGAGCGACCGAACACCGGGGGAGAGAGATCGGAGGGACAGGAGGAAAGCGTAGAGGACGGTGTAGAGGACAAGAGGACAGCGTAGGGAAGAGACAGTGATCGTAGGGAATAGAGACAGCGATCGGAGGAAGAGCTTAGGGGAAGGGCTTTTCGGAAATGGGAAAACTGATTTGATTTACCATGTCCCGTGTTTTGTTTTTCTTATTAGTTTAGGATTATGTTAGATTTTTACAGTTTTCATAATTATACTTATGCCCAATTTTTATTTTATGTTTTAGTTTATATATAAAATATTATATGACTAATATTTTATACGTACATTAGATGGATACGGATATCCGGAAAATAGATATCCGATAAAATGGATACTCCGTGTTGGATACTATTACTATCCGTATCCGTATCCGTTTTCTCTGATATTTTTATAGAGTATCCATATTCGTATCCGTTTCCATTTTTTCGGATAAATATATGCAAATTCGGATTCGGATATCGAACGAATGTGGATTTTTGAATATCCGTTTACAGCCCTAGCAGCCGACATCTATGCTGTTCCAGATGAGATGAGATGCAGAGCATTCTCAGGAACTCTTACCGGATCTGCTCAAATATGGTGCAATAATCTTCCTCGGGGTAAGATCTCAACTTTCGTTCAGTTGGCCGAGTTATTCATTGGAAATTTCTATTTTGGGGTAAAGCCAGTTAAACGAGTAGCGCATTTGTTAAGTGTTAGACAGAAAGCTGGTGAGAGTACCAGAGATTATATAAATCGTTTTAATAATGAGAAACTCGAAGTCATTGATTATGAAGAAAAGACAGCGATTACCGCCTTGATGAGTGGGCTGCAGCCCGACAAGTTGTACTACACTTTGGCCAAAGATCCACCCAGAACCATGTCAGAACTGATGGCAAAAGCGGCCAAGATCATGAATGCCGAGGAGGCTATGGTTGCGAAGAAGAATATGAACGCCAAAGAAACCAAGGTGGAAGGTGATAAAGTTAAGAATAAAGAGCATAAGAATAATGGTGGTGACAAATAATCAAAAATAAGGTCGTCATGGGAGGTATTGAAGAAATTTGATAATTACACTCCTTTGAAGATAGACATCAACCATGTTCTATAAGAAATCAAGAACAACGAGGAATTAAACTGGACAGAGAAAATAAAGGCATACCCTGACAGGAGGAATAAGGTAAAATATTACTATTTTCACAAAGATCATAGCCATATGACCAAAAATTTCATAGCTCTTCAGAATGAGATTGAAACACTTATTAGACGAGGAAAATTAGCAAAGTATGTTGATTGTAGAAATGAAAGAAGAAACAGCGACCGAACAAGAGAGAGGCCTAGATCTCCTCGTCGAACAGAGGAGAATAAGAAAATAGACCATGAAGTTGATCCAGAAGACGACCCCGATCTTCCCAAGAGACCAAGGCAGCCAGAACGTGAGGTATTTTCAATACGCTTTGGGTCATTTGATTGTAATGTTATTACAGGTGGAGATGCAGGAGGAGGAGACCTTACTGCAGAGAGAAAAGCTTACCTCTGTGAGGCTCAAGCTTGCTCATACATTCAACGAATAAATCTAGCTGAGGAGGATCACCCGAGAAAGGTAAACAAAGAGAAATTGGTTATTGGTTTCTCAAAGAACGACCTCGCAGGTGTTCTATATCCTCATGATGACCCATTGGTGATCAAAATGAGGATGAAGGAAGTAATGATTTCAAGAGTACTGGTAGACAATGGTAGCTCGGGAGACATCATGTTCTACTCGTGCTTCGACAGTTTAAATCTAAAGTTATCTCAACTGGAGCCTTATCATAGACCCCTCCTCGATTTTGCGGGCGAGAAAGTTTTTCCACTTGGGATGATCAAATTAGATATATTCATTGGTACATGGCCTGCTTGTCGAACATAAAGAATACGCTTCTTCGTGATGGATAAAAGTGTTCAATCAGCCTACAATATCATCATGGGAAGGGTAGGATTGAAGAAGTTCGAGGCAGTGCCATCTACGGTACATCAATGCCTAAAATTTCCAATAAATTTTGAAGTAGGAGTTGTGAAGGGTGATCAAAAAGTAGCTCGGGAATATTACTATTCATCTACCGAGAAAGAGGAACTGGAGGAATCAAGGAAAAAGACTACTACCTATCAAGTAGAGGAAGGTGCAAAAATTAAAACATTGGATCCTAGAGATGAGTCCCAACTCGTGAAAGGCCAGGTGGTGGAAGCTACTGAAAACATCATTCTGGACGACGAGCACCCTGAACGAACAACTCAAATAGGTTCGTCATTGGAGGCCTCACTAAAACAAAAGTTAATAACTTTCCTAAGAAGCAAAAAGCAACCTTTTGCATGGAGTCATGAGGATATGCCCGGAATAAACCCAAATTTCTTATGTCACGAACTCAACGTGAATAAGGAGATCAAGCTAGTAAAGAAGAGAAGAAGAGTATTCAGTCCTGAGAAGAATCAAGCTATACAGGAAGAGGTCGAGAAGCTCTAGAAAGATTGCTTTATTGAAGATGTTAAATATCCAGACTAGTTAGAAAATGTGGTGATGGTAAAGAAAAAGAACAACAAATGGAGGATCTGTGTAGATTTCACCGACCTCAACAAAGCATGCCCAAATGACCACTTTTCCTTGCCCCGAATTGATTAATTAGTAAATTCTACCTTGGGACACGAGCTGTTGAGCTCCATGGACGCTTATTCTGGATACAACCAGATTAAGATAAAACCTGAAGACAGGGAGAGTACTTCTTTCATTACCCCTAGGGGAACTTACTGTTATAATGTTATGCCTTTTGGTTTGAAAAATGCAGGTGCAACATATCAGCGGCTGATGAACAAGGTGTTTGCAGAACAAATTAGTTGCAATATGGAAGTCTATGTTGATGATATGCTGACAAAGAGAAAGAAAGCTGCTGATCATCTAGTTGACTTAGGCCAGACCTTTGATCAACTAGATAAATATCAAATGAAGCTGAACCCAACGAAGTGCATATTTGGAGTACGAGAAGGCATGTTTCTCGGGTACATTGTCAATCAACGAGGCATTGAAGCAAACCCTGAAAAGATCAAAGCTCTGTTAGAGCTGCGATATCCAATGACGAAGAAAGAAGTGCAAAGTCTTATAGGACGAGTATCAACACTCAACAGATTTGTATCGCGAGAAACTGATAAATATCTCCCATTCTTCAAAACGCTCTGAAATACTTTTGAGTGGAATGATGAATGTGAGAAGGCTTTTCAAGACTTGAAGAAATATCTGGGAGCACCTCCACTCTTGTCCAGGCCAGTAATGGGAGAAAAATTGTACTTATATCTGGCAGTGTCAGAGAATGCATCTAGTTCAGCATTAATAAGAGTGGAGAATGGAGTGCAAAAACCGATTTATTACACTAGCAAAGCCTTCCGAGGAGCAGAGATCAGATATCCAAAGCTGGAAAAATTGGCACTAGCATTGATCTAAGCAAGTAGAAGAATGAGGCCATACTTCTAGGCTCATACTATAGTCGTATATACCGATATGCCATTGAGGTAAGCTCTTCATAAACCAGAAAAATCAGGAAGATTGATGTATTGGGAAATAGAGCTCGGTGAATATGACATAATTAATGAACCCAGATCATCGCTTAAAGGGCAAGCAGTAGCAGATTTTATAGCAGAGTTCACTTATCCTGATACCACCGAGGAGCAAAAGCTGCTCACCGATCAACCTGTGGATGTTACAGAATCATCAAACCCAAGCCCAGACCAACTTAGGTTGGCAAAAGGGCAAGTAGATGTTACAGAATCATCAAACTCAAGCCCAGACCAACTTAGGTTGGTAAAAGGGCAAGAAGTGATGATCGACGAACAACAAGAAATATTAGGAGAGGGTGAAAGGAAGCAACAAATTTTCCACCGAGGAACTCTATCAGATCAGAAATTTGAAGACAAGTTACCTATATAGAGTTTATATGTGGATGACTCATCTTGCACAACAGGCTGTGGGGCAGGGATTATTCTTAATAGTCCAGAAGAGGTCGACATGAAATATGCCCTACGCTTCCAATTCAAAGCTACGAATAATGAGGCTGAATATGAAGCCATGATTGCAGGTCTTAGTTTGGCAAAAACCATGGGGGCAGAGCAGGTTATTATCTTCAGTGACTCGCAATTGATCATAAATCAAATGATAGGAGTATATGCAGCCAAAGGAGAATTAATGATCAGTTATCATGCAAAGGCAATGGAATTAGTATCAGAATTTTCTTCTATTCAGCTGGTCAGAAAACCAAGAATGGAGAATGCGAGGGCCGACGCCTTAGCTCGATTAGCATCAGCTACTCGTACCGAGCTACGAAGAGCAATCCCAATTGAAGTTTTAGGTGGTCGGAGTATAGATGAAGATTTGACGATGAATTTTATTACCCGTAATTTAGGACCATCTTGGATGGATTCCATCAGGGCATATATTGAGGAGGGGGAATTACCAGCTGACAAACTTACAGCCAAAAAACTGAAGTTTAAAGCTGCTCGTTATGTATCGAATAATGGTATTCTGTACAGACGAGGAATTATAGCAGGTTTGCAAAGATGTGTGCATCCCACCGAGGTGAAAGACTTGATTGAAGAGATCCATGAAGGGTCCTGTGGAGCCCATGTAGCAGGTCGGACGCTTTTGCAAAGGGTTATGACGCAAGGATACTACTGGCCAACGATGAGGGTTGATTGTATAGCCTATGCCAAGAAATGTGACAAGTGTCAACGCTTTTCCACTATCCGAAGAACTCCTCAAGCGTTGTTGACACCCATTACTTCCCCTTGGCCATTTTCTATGTGGGGAATTGACTTGGTCGGACCACTTCCGACGACCAGAGGAAGATTTAAATATCTCGTCGTCGTAGTGGATTATTTTACTAAGTGGGTAGAAGCTGAGCCTCTTGTCGATATGACGTACGAGAAGGTGTATCAATTTATTTGGAAAAATATCATCTGTAGATATGGTCTTCCCCATGCATTTATTACCGACCATGGAACACAATTTAACAATGAGGAGTTCGCTGCCTATTGTCATCAGTCAAATATCTTGAAGATCCACTCGGCACCAGGCCATCCCCAAAGCAATGGACAAATTGAAGTAACAAACAGAACGCTACTGAATGGCTTGAAGAAAAGACTAAATGACGCGAAAGCAAATTGGATCAACGAGCTACAATCAGTACTATGGGCTTACGGAACTACTTCCCGAGCAGCAACAGGGGAATCTCTGTATATGATGGCATTTGGAAGTAAAGCCGTTATACCTGCCGAGTTGGGTCTCCCGACATATAGAGTACTGAATTTCAATTCCCCTGTCAACGACTTAATGAGAAGATTGGATTTAGACATGCTCGAGGAAGTTAGAGAAGAAGCAGCCATCAGGAATGCTGCTTACCAATAACGAACAACTTTGTTCTACAACAAGAGAGTAAAGAAATGCGACCTGAAAGAAGGAGACTATGTGCTAAAGAAACTTATTAAAAAACACAGCAAATTGGAAGCAAACTGGCATGGACCTTACCGAGTTACAGAAGTTGTTCGACCAGGAACCTACAGAATAGCAACTTTAGAAGGTCATGAGTTTAAGAATGCATGGAATACAGAACACTTGTGCAAGTATTATCAGTGATGTAAACTCTCATGTAATACATTTTGGTTAGTATGAATAAAGTGACAATGTTCTGCCCAGTTCTCTCCTTTTATTGGAAATTTTTTGCGAAATACTAGTGCTACACACTACTCAGCAAAACTCAGACTACTCAAAACTATTCCTAAAAATGCCAACTAAGGTTGGTTAGGAAGTAAAACTATTCCTAAAAATGCCATCTAAGGTTGGTTAGGAATTAAAACTATTCCTAAAAATGCCAACTAAGGTTGGTTAGGAAGTAAAACTATTCCTAAAAATGCCAACTAAGGTTGGTTAGGAAGTAGAAGTAAAACTATTCCTAAAAATGCCGACTAAGGTTGGTTAGGAAGAAAAACTATTCCTAAAAATGCCAACTAAGGTTGGTTAGGAAGTAAAACTATTCCTAAAAATGCCAACTAAGGTTGGTTAGGAAGAAAAACTATTCCTAAAAATGCCAACTAAGGTTGGTTAGGAAAAAAAAATATTCCTAAAAATACCAACTAAGGTTGGTTAGGAAGTAAAACTATTCCTAAAAATGCCAACTAAGGTTGGTTAGAAAAAAAAAACTATTCCTAAAAATGCCAACTAAGGTTGGTTAGGAAGAAAAACTATTCCAAAAAGTGCCAAAGTTGGTCGGTAAGAAAAAAACCACTAATTGTAGTTGGTCGAGAAGGAAAATTTACCGACCTTGATTGGTCGGAAACATTTTATGAATACGAGAAAGTGATCGAGCAAAATTTTTGATACTCGTAACTTTTTAAATTACTATCAAGTTGGTCGAGAAACAAAACATCATTAAGTTTGGTTAGTTGTCAAATGATTACCACAAATTCAAACTAGTCGACAATAAGTTTTAATCAACTCTAAGTTGATCGACAAATAACACAATGTTGTTATCTTTTTAACAGATATACATATATGAAGTATTTTACAACCACAAGGCAATGGCAATCAAGATTGCGAAGAAAAATAAAAGTCTTTCATTAAATCCAAAAACAGAATACATTGAGAATGAAATACAAATTAATTATTACATCGAGATTCCTATTCTATTGGTTTCTTCCCCTCTGCTTTTGAAACAGGTTCCTCGCCAGCAGGAGGATCGTTTAAAGCATAAGGGGAGTTTATGAAAATAAGATCTTTAAGCATCCTGATGTTCATCACAGATGGTCGATCGAGTATGTGCTCGGGGCGAGATATTTCAGCATTAGAATGGAGACTATAATCACCAAGGTATTTGGAACTCAAACACTGAGGGATTGCCCGGGCAGGATCCATCTCATGTCGAGTTTGAAGGGTGGCACTGGCAAGTCGAGCAACCCAGGATTATGATAATCCCACAAGTAGTGAACTTGTTCCAGTTGCAGTACACCTAGGGCATTCAACCACCCTTGTTTGTAACCTTCATTATTCGCATTTTGGATCCGAACATCCAAATGGTAAAGAGCCTCATTGTAGCCAGCCATCCAAAATTCTCTGGGATGCTTGTGGAACTGATAAGTCAACCTTTCCAACTGCTCGTGAAGACTTTTTATAAAGAGTTCTTTATTCTCCAAGGCAGACTTCTGTGCAGAAAGCTGCTCGTCCAGATTCCTGATCTTCTTAGACATCTCAGCCAATGCCTGGTTCTTTGCCATCAGTTGGAAGGCCTGGTTCTCCAGATCAGATTGAGTTCTTTGTTCCTCAATAGTAATCCGAGCAGCTCTTGCTCGGCAGCCTTCAGCTTATTCTCTATTTCTTCCTTTTGACGACCTACTTCACAAAGTTGGCCCAACTCTTCTTCAGCATTTTTGAGCTTACTTTCAAGATCCCTAGCATTTATGAGCTTCTCATCGAGCTCTTTATTCTTCTCTTCTAATTTTTTTACTTTTTTCTCCAAACCTTTGGAGACTTCAACAGCTTGGTTTCTCTCCTGCTCGGTGGAACCAAGTTTCTCCTCCCAAGCAGCCTTATCATCATCATACTTCTGGCGAGAATCTTTCAAAGACTGCGTCAGGACCACCAAAGCTTCCTCTACACCAGACGAGGAGCTTGAAGCTTTAATAGCTTCATCTTTCTTTAAAATGGTATTAAAACAGGTCACCAACTGGGAAAAGAAAATGATATCAAGTCAGTACACAGATGTAACAAGGGAAAAATGAAAGTTGAGGACAATGATACTTACAGAAGTTATATGACGAGAAGCTAATGAGGTAACCATGTCCCGAAAAAGATTTTCTTCCATACCTTGGATCTCGGGAATGATCCAAGACTTCACCGAGCTCATGGCAGAGCTCGGGGCAACAAAAGTGGGAACACCACTTCCAGTAATCAGGGGCTGAGAGATGGATTCAGCCGAATTGGCCGAGGATCTCTTCTTCAGCTTCCTCTGGGGAACAAGAATGGTCTCGACTAATGATGTAGTCTTAGTCGGAGAGATAACAATCACCTCGCTTAGAACAGCGGCCTTTCTCGGAGCCACTGGGGGCTTCTCGGCAACTTTCACAGTAGTAGCCGTAGGGGGTGCATCAATCTTTTTTGCCCCCTCTTCTGGAACATCATGTTTACTTCTCTTTGCCTCTCCAGCAACAGAGGCAGATTTCTCGAAGATGGAAGGAGCTCTTTTTTTCTTCATTCTTTCACTCAGAGGGACATGAGACTCAGGTGAAGAACTTGCAGAAGAAGGTACTGGTTCTACCTCACTTATCACCGGACGAGCAGTAAAAGATGAGGTGTAACTCTTATACTGCAACAAATATGAAGCTGACCTGATATGCTCATCAGCAACAGTCTGATGCAAAATCCAGATAAGTTTTAGATGTTTTAAATTAACTTCTGTCTCTTTTGGAGATTTGCTTTTGCTGTCAACTGTAAATAAATGAAAATTAAAATATCTGTGACACATTTTATCAAACACAAAGGAAGCATAATTTCAAAAATAAAATAAAATAAAAATAACCTATCCCATTGCCATAGGGAGGACATCTAGGACCCTGGTACATATTATTTCCAGTCAGTGGAGGGTGTTGCCAATTTTTCATAACAACCCCGTGCTCGAAGTAGTCCCTATTGGCATCTGGGATATTGACCACTAAAGCCCTATTTAAAAACTTAGTTGTTAAATAAAAAGTATTGTCACCAACAACCCATCTATAATAGAACATAATTTTTAGAATTCCTATACGAGTTCCATGAATTTGATTTAATCTATGAACTCCGTTAACTATTCTCCACGTATTGGTAGGGGTGGCAATTCGTGTATTTGGGTCGTGTTTTGACCCAACACGACACGACACGATAAAAAAATATTAAACACGAACACGACACGACACGATTTCGTGTTTTTTTAGGTGCCACGAACACGACCCATCAAAAACACGACACGACACGTTTAACACGAAATATGATTTTTCATCCAATTTAACACGAGAAACATGTTTGCCACGAAAAACACGAATTATCATTTCTAATCCAATTTTTGTTTTCAGCTCTGGATTCTAGTCTTCTAGAGAACTTAAAAGTGTTATGCATAATTATCAGTTATGGTGCATTTAAATTCTGCACTTAAATTCTGCAGTTAAAGTGAATTCTGCAGTTAAAGTGAAAATCAGTTATGGTGCATTCATCAGTTCTGCAAAATTCTGCACTACAAATTCTGCACTTGCAAATTCTGCACTTAAAGTGAAAATTATGCACTTAAAGTGAAAATTCTGCATTCATGAAAGTGCAATTAGAGTCCAAAAAAAGAGTTTTGCATTAATGAAAAATATGCGCTCACGAGGAGCGATTCTGCATTAACAGAATGACATGAAATACAAAAAAAAAAAAATTGCACATTACAGTCCAAAATAACAAAATTCTGCATATTACAACCCCAAAATAACAAATATGCAATTCCAAAATGAAATAGTTGTGATTCCAAAATAACAACCATTCCTATATGCAAATCCCCCTATTCCCTCCTCAGCCCTGCAAAATCATAAAACATAAGTTAATATACATCACACATATTATTATGTTAAAAAATAGAGCGAGTGGCCAAAGTATTAAAAATAATGATATCTACCTGGGCTTAATTATCGGATGGATTTTTATCACTTTTTCCCTCAACTTGAATGATATCCTAAGTTAGGTCATGTAAACTCAGCGCCTCGTCAAAAAAAAAATGAGAGTACTTCAACAAAAAAAAAACTACACTTTCAGTGTAAAAAAATACGGCATCTCAGTTTTAAAAAAAATTAGAGAGTCAAAAATATTGTTTTTGGGATAATTTTAAGGTAACGAAGTAAATACACTAATAAAAAAATATAAACTCTAAAAAAATGCAGATCAGATATTTATTGTTGAGATCGAGTTCAATACATAAAAAATTATGTTGAGATATTTTTTTAGGGTTTATCTCGTCATTTTCATCCAAATCGGGTTCAATCTCAACAAGATTTGTTGTGTCAAAGGTGACTTTAGCTTTCTTATTCACATTCATGGTGTTAAGACCCTTGTGGCTTGATCAGATCCTTTTTTTGCTGTTAATAATGACCCTTGTGGCTTGTGGAGATGGAGATCGTAACCCGTGGCTTGATTTGAAATGGAGATGATGTTACAGACAGAGTGTTGCGTTGAGTTGAGAGAAGAATGGAGGTGAAAAAAATCAAAAGGTATGGATCATGGATGGAGAGAGAGAGAGAGAGAGAGAGAAGTCTCATTTGCTAACTACGGCCGAAATGGGAATGAATGAGCCCTAGACAAAAAGGATTTAGGTCTCATTTGATTAAAGTGAGATGGATTGAGATTGTGACAAACGGCATAAAAGAAGGGCTTGGATTAAAGTGCAAGTGTGTAGGGTTTAATGGGTGTCTAATCCGTGTCTAATTCGTTTCTTTAATGGGTCGTGTTGTCGTGCCTATTGGGTCGTGTTTTGGGTCAATTTCGTGTCTAATTTCTTGACACAAACACGACACGACTTCATGTTAAAAAACACGAACATGAAAACGACACGAACACGACAAGTCGTGTCAATTTCGGGCCAATTTCATTTCGTGTTGTGTCGTGTTACCGTGTCGTGTCCTAAATTGCCACCCCTACATATTGGGGGCTATTCTTGTAGAAACCACGTCAAAATATTGACAGAATTCCAGACATAAAGGGTTTGGGGGAAAAGAAAAGCCACATTCAGCAACAAAGAGACTGGGGAACCAATGTCCCTCAGCCAAACGAAAATAATTTGAAGGCTCAGAAAGTTCCTCCAAAATAACCCATGAAGGAATAGAGAAATCAGAACGAAACTTATCAAGCGACTCTACAGGGTAAACCATGATGAGTAAAGGAAATCAAAGAGAAAGAAGAAGATCTTACAGGAAAAGGGATGAGTCTGTTGACAACGAATGATGAAAGAGATGAACGCACAGGAGAGAGAGATAATGGAAAACTCAAAGAGACAAATTTGAAAAAGTAGAAGACGAGGGGATTTTCTGCAACGCTTAAATACCCTGTCTTGGGAATGGGCAAAGATAATGATTACAAAAATAGACGGTTACGTTACCAACGGCTAAAAAGACAAAAAGGGCCAGGGAATCGAAGCGGTTATAAAAATTTAAAAAGTCTGATTCTACGAATTTGGAAGGAGAAATAAATACAAAAGAAAATACTCCTAAATTTCAGGATGACCATTTAAAACCGTCATATTTCGAGAAAGAATGTTCCACACTCCTCAAATTTCGAACTGTGAAACATTGGGGGCTTCTGTTAATACCAAATTTAGTCTGCTGACATGGCTCAATAGAGTGAAGACATGTGGAAATCTGCGTGGCAATAACAAACACTTCCGAACAACACCTTGACCCACTCAGATACTCCGAGCAATAGATGCTCTCCAAGGAACCATACTGCAACGAGGAACTCTTCTTCCCCGATCAACTCAAACGCTCCGACCAACAAGAGTTTTCTGAGGAACTTTAATACACCGAGCAACTTATGAGTACCGAGCTACTTAGGCGGTCCGAGCAGCTTAGGCGATCCGAGATGCACCTCGAACGGAGCATTAATAGCAGGATAACCAATAGATAGACTGCGCATTAAATGCTTATTATTATCATACAGATGTATACGCCTAATGGACAGCTATGTATTACCCTTTCACATGTACATCTTGAGGGTTATAAATACCTTGTATCATCCTCATTGAGAGGGGATCGAAAATTTCTTGACTAAACTTGTAATCAAGAATTCCCAAACAGTCAACAATAATAGAAACAGTGGACATAGGCTATTCTTATAAGGCTTAACTACTTTAAAATTTCTTTGTCTCATTTTATTTTATCTGTGATTAAATAATTAGATATAATCTAATTTTTTACATCAACAATGAGTAATTTACTTTTAGCCCAAAATTAATTTAACACAAGTCCTAAAATTTGCCTACACAATATTTTCAATATTACAAAATTAGGCCAAACCAAATTTTAGCTAATATAAATTACTGACTTGAATTAAATAAACTTACGTTTCACCGAAACTTATATTAGCAACAAATTAAACTAGAGAAGTGAATTAAATAATATTTTATCTTTTAATCCTAAGCATACATTCAAGGTGATTTGCAAGATAAAATAAATTCACAACCACTACGTCGTGAAGTGTGAGGAAAAACCCACAACGGGAAAAAACCTTGAATGACCCTAGCCTTAAGTCCACTAAGTATGGAATTTTACAAGTACAAGACAAATGACTTACTCAACTCGACTCGACTCCTTTCAAGCCTCTAATGCGTCTTCTTGTTCCAACCTCTACATAGTTGACCATCCCGGAATCCATCGGAACCTTGTAATCCACCAATGAAGCTTTAGGAAATCGTCAACCACACACAGTGCCTTTCACCGTATGAGAACGCCGCAGCCAAAACAAAAAATTTTCTTCTTTGAGGGATGTAGAAGTAAACCCAAACTCTTTTCTTCTTAGGTAGAAAAGTGAACCCGGTTCCAAACAAACTCCAAGAAAATATATATATATATATATATATATATGGTACTTGGAATAAACTAATATGGGTGTAAACAAAAGTACTTAAGAATGATTTTCTTGAAAAACAAACACTCAAAACATGAACTTTTTCATAGAGGAATTAAGCTCTCAAAAACTCTCTCTAGAGATTGTAGAAATGAAAAAGTTAGTTTTTCAAAGTTGGATCCCTCACATTTTAATTTTGGCAAAATTTAGTGGGAACAAAAGAGTGGGATAGTGGAGAAAAACTACCAAAAACTGCAAAAAAGTTTTCCCGCTGGAAATTTCATTTGAATGAGATTTTCGTTTGAACGAAGTCTCGTTCGAACGACCTTCTAACGAGGTTCCAGTGGTCAAAATGGAAAGGTCATTAGCAAACTCTTTCAAAAGAACTTGTCGTTCAAGCGAAAAACTCATTCAAACGACAATATCGAACGAAGTGACAGAATGGTCAAAATTCATTTTCAGCCCAAAAACTTTTTATTCAAAGTTCTGAAATAACCTTCTGAAAATAAACTTCAGTTTAAAATAAAATGACACCCAATAAAAAATGTTCCAAGCTCGTATGTATATATGTAATGCATTCATACCTTAGCAGATATTGGAACTAAGTTGATGACATGAAATGAGGCACATGTAAGCCGGGAATGATGTTCTCTTGATAAGTAGGCCGCAACTTCTTGAACTTTAACATGTGATGGGCTTGATGGATGGTCAAGAACTCTATCCTATGACTCAAACGTTTTTGTCCGAAATTGAGCCAACACTACATTAAGACTCAATCGGAGACTTGTGTCCTTACAAATCTCCCCCTTTAGCTATTCCGGGACAAAAACAAAAACAAAATCCTAAAGGACCGCCAATCTCTACCAGACTCAAAATCATCTCACCCAAAAATAGAAAACTTGACTCAAGACCCAAGGATCAATAGATTTGCCGATGAAAGGTTGTCGCTAAATTCCTGCACACTTAAGCAAACATTAAACGCATAGGGAATATCAAAGCTTTAAATGCAATGAAATTAAATACTCCCCCTAAATTAATTATCCTTTAACAACTATGATCAACCTAAGAAAATAGCGCTCCCCCCCTAAGTTAAATCTCCTAAACTAAGATGTGATTATAATAGGATTAAATACCATTTCTCCCACTATCATTCTTCCCCCTTTTGTTCAGGAATAGACAAAGGATAAACGAACTAATTAAGCACAATGCAACATAAGGTGATAAGAGCATGAAAGCATATGGGCAACAAAATCTTAACTAATCCATACACATAATAAAGGATACCAACATATGATGCAAAAAACAATTATACCAATTTGACTAATAAGATACTAAGCATGTGATAGCAAACAAACATTTTGCAATAGGATAGGTACCACTTTTGAATTAAAGCATATGTGGACTAGCGAACAAGGAAAAGACTAACCAAAATAAAATATCATATATATGTATACACCTTAGATATAAAATATATGCGAGCACACATATATAGATATAAACACCACACATGACACAAAACACATTAAGCTTTTCACACTCGTATGGAAAAAATGTGTCCAAATAAATGTGGTAAACGGAAGTCTAGAGGTGTGAACTAGTAATAATTAAATTTAGACCAAATCACTTTAAACATGTTCACGGAGTTCTCATTTGATTGCAAAATTTTATCATATTTAGATATAGCGTCATATGACAATATAAATTGAACTTAATGAACAAACATACACAATACATGTAGGCCTAGAATTTTGATGATTCTACAAACCAATAGAGTCATGACAATGAAAACGTAACTATGATAAATGGACATTGTGCCAACCGTTGATATACCATCAAATCTCCCTCAAAATAAGCATATATATTTTTGAATGACTATATCAATTAAACAAAATAGGACTTGGAAAATTATTTTTCTTTTAATGCCATATTTTTCTTTTAGGCGTCTGGACCACGTATTTCTTTTAGGTCCAAGCAAAAAGGTGGCTTACTCGCAAATGATAATATTTCTTTTCGGAGACCTTCGCCGTGCACATTTTTATTTATCATTTTTATATCTCACACAAATCTCACATGAAACGGATTTTAACATGCACTAGTCCTCCTAGGTAAAAAATATGTAGATGACTAAATTGGAAGGAGAACACCTCACAAAGCTCAAATATACATGTGAACTCGTGCATGTGTGAATTGAGGCATATAAAAACAGAATCCATTAAACAACACAAAATCCTACTACTCCATGTAAGCATGGCAAAGAACATTTTAAGGATTCACAATCTTAACCAAAAGTTCTAGCCACATGGAAGCAAAAAAGAAGGGATTCAAACACAAGTATATGCCACATAGAGTGTGTCAAACTAAAATACACAAAAAATCTTTTTGAGTTTTTAAAATTTTTTAACCAAACAATCAAAATATTTTCTCAAAAGACAAACAAAAATCATTTGTATTTTTCATTAAGCCTAAATTACTAAAACGGTAAAACAAAAATGAAAAACAAAAATCTTTTTGTATTTTTCATTTAATGCAAACAAAATAAATATAATACAAAAGATAAACAAGTCATAATTTCTAGCATGAGATATGAAATAAAGTTATGACTAGAAAATGACTAAACATGCATACACCTAGGAATGATATCTTATATGAAGCAAAAAAAGCTAGAGTATGCAAACAAGAAAGCAGTCAACCATAAGATATAGCATGTGGGGGGTCATGTGCAAGCATGCAAGAATCGACAAGTCTAACATCTAGTTCCTCTAAAAACATTTCCTAACCCAAATGGATGTGTATCTACAATGTCAGGATTTGGAAACAAATGAAATACTAGATTTAAACTTCCTAGAAGATCTTCTAAGATCAAAACAAAAGGACCTAAGATGACCTTTCCTACCACAATGCAAATGTGTATACTTGAGGAAAGTGACCTCAGGTGTGATCTTTTCTAACGTTCTTGAACAAAGTTGACCATCTAAAACAAATAATGGTCTTAGCTTTAGCAACAGAAATATTTAAACATAATGAGCTAGAACCATTACAACTACTATTTGAGTCTTGTAAATCATTTTTTATTTTTAAAATTTTGGACTCAAGTAATAAATTAGACTCATCAATTTTATGGGACTTCTTCTTTAAATTTTTAATCACTCCTAGAAGATTATCACGCTCCCCCTCAATGTGAGCAAACTTGTCCCTGGGAGTCTTTTCTCGACTATCACTCTCTTTCTTGGACATTTCTAAAATATTGAAATAGTAATTTATGTCCATGATCTTTTCATGAAAAATATCTTTTGGAGATAGGGTGTTTTGTAAAAACTCAACTTTAGCTTTAAAACAAGAATTTTCATTTTCGAGAAATTTAATTCTTTTTGCAAATCTCAAATTCAACTCCCTTAATTTTTCATTACACTTGTGAAACCTATCAAATTCCTCTCGAATATTAAAAACTTCGTTATCATTAAAAATGGACAAATTATCATTAGTACGTCCCAATAAGAGATACAAAACTAAACTGAGAGTGAGTAAAAAATGAACCACCTAAAAATACAAGGAGCACAAAAATTATAAAAGTCAAAAAATGAATCTTTAACGCAATAAATTAGTGCTCCGGCTCCGATACCAATCTGAGAACGTGAGTTTTTCTAAATTAATTCTCTGATACCACTTATTGGAACATGAGGCCCCAATTTAAAAACTTTCACTTTAATTTCCTTTTAAATGCGGAATAAAGATGGTTCAACACAACAATTTAATTTTCCAAATCTTATTTGATTTTCTTTTCTTAAAAAGATGAAAAATTAAATTAATCATAAATTTTAATTTCTAAAAGCAATCTCACAAATAAAAATAACACATGAAGTTAGCTATGAGTAATTTACTTTTATCCCAAAATTAATTTAACACAAGTCCTAAAATTTGCCTACACAATATTTTCAATATTACCAAATTAGGCCAAACCAAATTTTAGCAAGTAAAAATTACTGACTTGAATTAAATCAACTTCGGTTTCACCCAAACTTATATTAGCAACAAATTAAACTAGAGAAGTGAATTAAATAATATTTTATCTTTTAATCCTAAGCATGCATTTTAGGTGATTTTCAAGATAAAATAAATTCACAACCACTACGCCGCGATGTACGATGAAAAACCCACAATAGGAAAAAAACCTCTGACGGCCATAGCCTTAAGTACACTAAGTACGGAATTTTACAAGTACAAGACAAATGACTTACTCAACTCGACTCGACTCCTTTCAAGCCCCTGACGCGTCTTCTTGTACCAACCTCTTCTTAGTTGACAATCCCAGAATCCATCGAAACCTTGTAATCCACCAATGAAGCTTTAGGAACCGGTCAACCACACACGGTGCCTTTCACCATATGAGAACGTCGCAACCAAAACCAAACTTCTTCTTCTTTAAGGGATGTAGAAGTAAACCCAAACTCTTTTCTTCTTAGGTAAAAAAGTGAACCCGGTGCTAAACAAACTCTAAGAATATATATATATGTGATACATGATATAAACTAATATGGGTGTAAACAAAAGTGTTTACGAATGATTTTACTGAAAAACAAACACTAAAAACATGGACATTTTCATAGAGGAATTAATCTCTCAAAAACTCTCTCTAGAGATTGTAGAAGATGAAAAGGTTAGTTTTTCAATGTTGGTTCCCGTACATTTTAATTCTGGCAAAAGTTAGTGGGAATAAAAGAGTGGGATAGTGGAGAAAAACTGCCAAAAAGTTTTTTCGTTAGAAATCTCATTCGAACGAGATTTTCGTTCGAACGAAGTCTTGTTCGAACGACCTTCTAACGAGGTTCCAGTGGCGAAAAGGAAAAATTCATTGGCAAACTCGTTCGAACAAAATTCTCATTCTAACGAAAAACTCGTTCGAACAACAATATCGAACGAAGTGACATAATGGTCAAAATTCATTTTAAGCCCAAAAACGTTTTATTCAACGTTCTAAAATAACCTTCTAAAAATAAACTTCAGATTAAAATAAAATTACACCCAATAAAAAATGTTCCAAGCTCCTATATATATATGTAATGCATTCATACCTTTGGAGAGATTGGAACTAAATTCATGACGTGAAACGAGGCACATGTAAACCGATAATGATGTTCTCTTGATAAGTAGGTCGCATCGTCTTCAACTTTAACATGTCATAGGCTTGATGGATGGTCAAGAACTCTATCTTATGACTCAAACGTTTTTGTCCGGAATTGAGCCAACACTACATTTAGACTCAATTGGAGACTTGTGTCCTTACAAAGTCTAAAATCTAACATTAATAACTTATTAAAGTAAAAAACAAATTATTAAGTATTTTATTCCACATCACATAATTATATTGTGTACACTTAATTCATAATTTACATGAACAGTATTTTTAAATCGAATAAGTGAAATAATTTTCACCATTATGACTTTACATATTAGTTATCACTCATATAAATAATATAAATTATGTACTTTTAGGACTTAAAATAATATTGATAATAGATATAGGATAACAAACAATTCATTTCAACTTTTAGTTCCTATTTTCAAATTAAAGGGACACGTGGCATGATATGATTGGTTGACTTTTTATGAATATGAGTCCGGACCAACGCCTTTATTCAAAAATAGGGACTAAAACTATAAATAAAATGTTTGTTGTCCTATTTTCAAAATACATATTAGAATAGGTCCTAAATTTACATAGCTAATATTTTACCTCGAACGAATCAAAGCATGAATGGAAAACATGGAAGAAGTAATAACCATCACCTATATGTTAATGATGAAGAAGAATTACGGGCCATCAAGTGTTGCATATTTCAGCACAGTTCTGATTATGTATTAGAGACATAGCAGTATGCTCGCATGTGTGCATGATTGATTATAGTATGTTTAGTATTTATGGGAATGGATCTCGCATATAGAGTTTGTACAAGTTAATTTGAAATCAAAACTCAGATAAAAAGCTATTTAAATCATATTGAACCTGAACAATGCCTCTTGGGAGATCATCAACATCATTTTTGTCATTTTCGTATCTTACCCAATCCTCAGTAGCTATTTGCATCAAGGTGTCTTTACCCTTGAACTATCAGTAAGACATTTAAAAACATTTAGTCATATTACTTTTATAAAAGGTAAAAAAATTTCATTGCAAAGCATAAGTCCAATGTGCATCATGCACAAAACCATTGTTCGCAAAAGGATAATATTTATCAAAAAAAATCTTTTTCTTTTTCTATTTAACTTTTATCCCTGAGATAGTTGTATTTAGAGTCATCCCCTTTAGAAGTTCAATAGTTTGACTTTATCCACTCGGTATGAATAAGGTACAAGTGGTTCAATGCATATGGTGCGAGCGAAAAGATGCACATGAATGGGGTCAAGTTTATTTTTTTAAATCGGGGATTATGTCTAATTAGGACAATATCTCGAGAACAAAGGGAAAAAACACCAACTAGAATTATGATAGCTATAATGCTAGTGTTTTTAGTTATGGTAATGATCTATGACAACTTTTTGAAACATCAAGATATCCCAAAAATGATAAATTACATAAATAAATGAATTAGGGATTCTTCAGTAACTGGTATAATTTACATGGTCACATGTGCATTAAAAGGTTTTCATCGTATTTATGAGGATAAATTTGGAAAGTAAAAATTCTTTTACATTGGTTGACTTTCAAATGATGACTATTAATTTAAGACAAAGGACTACTATAAATTTATTACATGTAAAACATATAATATGTTGACACGTGTATGTGTATACACTATATCAGAACAGGTAGATGGTCACCATTTTAGACCATGACCAAGGCCTATGGGTCAGGGTTTTGGACCGTGATCATATTAAGGGTCAAAAAATCGAGGGTCACGGTCTAGTGGGTGACATCAAAATCGTGACCCAATGGTCACGATCCAAAATCATGACCCCTACTATGACCATTTAAATGAACGTTAATTTTTGGCCAAGGCCCTAAACTGTGACGCCTAGTGTGACCATTTAAAATTATAAATATATAGTCGCGGTAGGGGTCATGATTTTATACCATGACCAAAACTGTGATGAAATAAAAAAAAATAGTATTTGTTCACGGTTCTTAGTTGTGACTAAATATTATTTTTTTAATTTTGTCACAATATTGTGGTCAAATTAAAAAAAAATTGCATCCCAAAAAAATTGGTACATTTTTCAAATCCGTTTACATTTTCAAAAATAAATATTTAGCCACTATGCCATCCATAAATCAAAAAATAATAATACAACACAAATTAACTAACTAAAGCCATCAAATTATTCAACACAAATAATAATAAAACATATGTATGGCCATCCCGAGGTTTTTTTTTGGGGGGTCGATGGGGGTGTGTTCCTAAGGTGGATCCCTCCACCCATCCCCTTTCGACGTGAGTGTGGGATTGCATCCTTTATAGGGACGCTCGACCATTATTGATGTAGGGTGATTTGTAGAGATGGAGTCGCAAGCCTATTTTGCAAAAAATAGGGTAAAGAAATATTTTCTCCCCAAGAGAATGACATCAAGGACAATACTGATGCTTGCAAAATAAATTAGTTCAAGGGTCCAGGGACTAAGTTACGGAATGGGAAGGGGTTAGGAACCCATCCTGCCCTTCCGGTATCCCATGGGCATGTGTTAATCTTCTCCTATAGAACTCTGTGATGTGTGTGCTCATGTGCATAATATAAATGGAGGATGTAATCACTCGACTCGTGTCATGGATAAAGGCGGAGAAAGGTCATCCTTAGGACTATTCCCCAAACAACAATTAAAAATATAATGTAAGCATTTGTCGATTCACAAGTCGGTATGGAAGAACGATTATGTATATCAAATAAGACAGAAGCATTCAAGCATATAAAATATGTAAATCATGAATATATGACAAGAACAAAGTAATATATGTATGTGGGAGGTCTCGAGTTGAGGGATTAACCCAAGACGCCTACGTAGCCCGGGGTCAATCAAAGTCCATACAGTTCAAAGACAATACGAGTTGGGGTTTAAATAAATCCAACCCGGGACATTATTTGTGTGTGTGTGCGTGTATGTGTAAAAAAGGTGTTTTAGTGTGTGAAAATGTGATGAGAATTCCCATTTGGAATTTACAAGTGAACCCTCTTTTTCTTGTTTTTGATTTTTTTTATGAAAATAAAGTATGTGCGAATACTAATAATAAAAAGTTTGAAATTAAAATGTGCGCCGTAATGAAGTAAAGTACTAAGGTTAAACCAAATAACCAATGCAAAAATAACATAATTTAAAGCCAAAGGGGAAGAATTAGACCTCCTTGTGAAGACTTGAAGTGGATCTTAATTGTAGATGCGATGATCTCAAGATGAGGTGAGGGTGGTTTGAGGAGGTGGGTGGGAATTTACACAAAAGAGTACAAAAAGTATGGAAGTAATGTGGGAAATGGGATTTTAAGGAAAGAACAACTCTGAATTTGAGAGAATTCTCTCAGGAATTGTTGAGAGGATATTTAGGGTTGCCTTTTAAAGTGAGGTCATGGCCTCTATTTATAGAGCCAAGAGGGTGCCGATCGACATGGTACTAGACCTCCCTATTGGCATAGAACCCTAGACACACTACCACTAAGTAGGGTCCTGGGATTGCCAATTGGCAGTCTCAGTCAGGCTTTTCGGAAAAAGGATCGTAAAATGCGAACCATAAGTCAGAATCTCGTGCAAGATGGACCGTTGGAAAGAGTATTAAGATCCCTTTAAGAATACATATTTCAATCCCGGGTTTGCGAGTTTATCGAAGTCAAATGGGGTTCGAAAGTGCCCATTGGTCATTAAATAAGAAATTCTCAATAGAAAATGGATCATTCTTTAGAAATCGTAAGGCCAATTTGCACATACAATGGACCATTGGAAAGATTATTTAGTGCCCTTTGAGATTTCATTCAGTTTCATTCAATTCGGACAGTTGACCATGATCAAACGGGGCTTGAAAGCACTCAGGGATCCTTTTGGAGTAAAATTGGTCATTCGTCCATAATTCGCACACGGGGTGGATAGTTGGAAAGGGGGTTCACAGAGCCCTTTGAATATTCATTAAGCCTCTTATCAGGCCAGGATGTTGATCGGAGTAAAATGGGTCTCAGGAGCGCCCGATGGCCTCTAGATTGGTACTTCGGGTATGACATAGGGTTTGGGGTGAATGAGTGAGTGCTAGGAACCTAAGGAGGTTCTTTAGGAGGTCCTAGGATGGGGTGTCTACAACATGCTTACGTGAATATCATAACAACATCACGATATCTTCATCAAAATCGAATACAGGGATTCTTTTGCTCATAAAATGAGACTTAAAAATTTTCTAAATGGAAAGAAACAAAGGACTTGAATCCCAAAATAACTTCGGGACACCTATATAGCCAAATATGTTATCGAAGTCCATGTAGTTTGTAAGGTGAAAAAAGTTGGGGTCTAACCCATAACTCGAATCTAATGTGTCTCTTTTAATTTATGAAAATGTATATGAAATGTGTCGAAATGTGGAAACCTATGAGAACACTCTACATTAGGAATTGTGGTACACGCTCCCATTTTTGAAATTTTCATCTATGAAACAATATGTGAATGTATATATGATAATAAAAATAGTGGGATTAGTGATACAAGATAAAAATGGAATAATAACAAGAAACATAGTAGGATTAGTAATTGAAGAATACATGAAAATGGAATTAGTGTTACATATAAGAAACTTCAATTCCCTGTGTCTCGATGAACATCACATAAAACAAACCACCCATCGAGGAAATAATACAAATAATGAACGTCAATAGAATCCTTGACCATTTGTGTGGTTACCTCGGATTGTCGGTTTGTTATGAGCGTCACATTCAAAACTTAAGAAGAACTACAAAATGATCAAGCGTAAGATAACTAAGTATATGAGTGGAAGATACACGGATATAAATAAATATGAGAGTTGTTCCAATACATACGGTACACATAGAGTTGTCATACAAGAGTTAACTACATGATAATAATATAATGTTTCAAAACTTAATCTTTGTTTAAATCAATTAAAAGAATAGTCAAATTAGGAATGTCATCAATAGCAGATTGGAACGTTGTAGGAGCTATTAATGCATCTACATGAGTAGTCAAACACTTTACTTCATGCATAATAAATGACCAATTATCGTCATTTATCCACTTAGAGTAGAATACCTTCTTGACATTTTGAAAGACACGAATAAAAGGCTCATCAATCAAGAGATTTTGAATTTTCATCTTAGATGAATCTACCATAATAAGTTTTAATGGAGTATCAAGTTTACAACCATTCCTAGTGTATTCCAGCTACTCCGAATCACAATAGAGGATGATTTATTTGAAGTCTAAGTTATCTAGTTCCAAGATTTTTTGAAAAATTCTATAATAGGTCGACACCCGTCCTTTGGGTTTTTATCAATTTTGATAGCTACATAAGAACTCAAGGTAGAAATTAATATTTTGCTATTTTGTATCAATAGTTTTTCCTCTCACGAGTATGAGACAAAATCAATACCATTGATGCATAATTTTTTAAACTCCTTCACACGAAAACTAAGAACTTTGGCAAGGCGTGCGAGCCTTGAAGACACATCACCTTTCTTTAAAACCTGAATTTTTAATGGATTTGCATTCGGGCATATTTTACAACACATACATAAATAACCACAACAGAAGAGGTGGGAATTATCTCTTTTGATACCCATCCCCTAAAATCACGTCTTTTCTAATTTCTGTCAATTTCGCGCTCATACTTCCTAAATGCGTTCATGAAATTATAGAGTTTAGATGATAATATATAGAATACAGGAATCAAACAAAGTACTTACTCTTATTACAGATTGGTGAGTCTCACTGCTTTAGGGTTTCTGAAAGTTAACTTATCCTCAAACTCGTCAGCTTCCTCATTCACTTATTCTCCAAGAGGATTAAAGACCCTAAGCCGTTATTCTAGCATATATTCTCGGGCATATAACAATGATTTTGCTTTTATGTATTCTTTTTCGACTGATCCTTCAATATACCGTGTATTTTTAATGTAGTCTTTGAAGGTTATCATCAATCACTCAAAAGTATACATTCAGTGATACCTGAAGGGTACAGACAACAAAGCCTCATCACATAAATACATAAGGAGCCGAATGCTAATGTCAAAGAACGACAGAGGAAAATACTTCTCCAAGACACAATTCACTTTGGCTAAAGCGACTTTCGTTACCTTAGTGTGCGTCTTGTTTACCATTTTTTCCCATAATAAGGTGAAGTACATACTAATCTTCATAATTTCCCTGCGGAGATCTTTGTTCCCAGAAAGCAATGCTTAAACAACAGATGGATTAATTGGAAGATGATGTGTCAGTTGTAAAATTTGCATTATTTTAGGTCATCTGTTTGGTAGCTTACAACCCTGCGCAAATTAGTAAAATAAACATTTAGAGTCTTCAAGTTGAACAACGTATCTTAGAGGATCTTTTTATCACTAGTAGTCAAAGTGAAAGCATTCGCGGGGATCGAATTTATTCTAGTGGTAGGATGAGTTTTTAACCACATTTTTTTTATTTTCATCTTCTTTAGATCATGTTGCATCCTCTCTACATCTTTTGAATGAGATCCACCTCGATATGTTCCTACCAGATGTTCCGTAAAATTGTTCTTCATGTGCATCTCATCAAGTACATGACTTAAACGGTACTCTTTCCACTATGACAAATAAAATAAGATTGACCATTTGGACCATGCCTTAATTTGACTAAGATCTTGTATATCCTCCCTAGATTTATGCTTCTGGACCACAAATTGAGGGTGCTTGCCTATAAACTTATTCCCCAAAGTCGTAGCCTTTAACTTCTCTTCTATTTGATAATCGGATGTAAGAGCATAATTTCTGTCAGTTACTTATAGCTGAGGCTTATGTAGATTTTGGTATATCCTACTACACTTCGACTCGAGTCGTCACAAAGTATCGAATCTCCAACATCTCCAAGTTCAATGGTTCTCCACTTCATGAAGGTATAAAGATTTTAATAATTTTAATTTATTCATTAAATTTATTTTGGGTTGTTTTATTTTTATTAAATTGAAAACAAGATTTATAATGTTTAAAATCGAGGCATTTTTTATGTTTAATTTTTTTTTAAAATTCACTGACCTCATTCAAACAAGAAGGGATCCTCGTTCGAATGAGATGTCAAACTCGTTAGAAGGATTATTCGATCATTTTATCTCATGAGCATCTAACCAGGGCATACTATCTCATTTCATTTGAATGCCATTTAAAGATGGTTCAAATGAGATAGTTGTTTAGTTCGAACGAATTTGTTCTCATTCTAGCGAGCTGTTGTTCTCATTCGAGCGAGCCTTGTTTTTGTTCGAACAAGTGATGTTGCCTCAAATTTGTGTTCACCTTATAAATACCTATTTCTTGTTTATTTTTCTAACACTTTTGTAAAACAACTTCGGATACCTGTTACAAAAGTTTTCACATTTTTATGTTTGGAAAACACGTTTGATTCACAAAACTCATTCCCAAATAGATCTGTGTGAATCCATTTAAAACCTATATAATTTTATATCCTTGTATACACTACTCTCGTGGAGAGATCATCTCCACTGTTGACCATTTTGATTCTCGAGGGGATCATTGCTGAATATATAGGCTAATCGGTGGATACCAAGGGTGAAACGGTGCTTGTGGACAGCTCTTGATCGAGCGATATTCATTAAATATTTGCGAAGACTAGTGAGTTATACTCTTAGGTGGTATCAAGTAGTTTGTAAATCAATTGTCTTGTATTATTTCTAATGTGATGAAATAAAAAGGTTTTTCCTGCAATGGATTTATCCTCAAACTTTTCCCTTGTTGACTGCATGATTTACTTTATAGTTTTTTTGTGTTTAATCCCATGGCCAAAGTTTTTTAGGCTCCCCTCCCATGTATTTTTTAAATTGTATTTAGTCCCATAACTACTCAAAAATTCCCTCAACCACCTTGTAACCTCATCTCTTTCTCTCTACATAGAATGCCATGTGTCATACATTTGTTACAATATGACCAACGACTAAAAAAGTTAAAATATAGGAGTGGATACAAATAAATCTTTAAAAGTGGGACTAAATACCATCAATCCCTTTACTTTATATGTTTTATCACCTAGATGTATGTCTTAGGGTAAAAAGATAAAATTTGGATTTGTGGTTATCGGACATTTAATTATACAAATTATTCCATTAAGATTGATAGCGCACTCTCAAATTGGTATCAGAGCCTGTTACACAAAATAATGTGTTTTCTTTTTCTACAAACTTATATTTTCTTTGATATCAATTTTTTTAAAGAAAATTTTGATATTTGAAAAGTTCGATTTTAATGGAGAATTTGTATAATTATTTTCCCATATTTGATCAAACTAACTATGCTTATTAGAAGGCTAGGACGAGGTTTGTCTGAAAAGCCATAGATGAAAGACTCTAGTTAGTTTGTGAAAGAGGGTGGACCCCTCCCACTATTACTGTTGATAATGTTTTTGGCCTTAAACCTATTTCTTCATGGACTGATGAGGAATTTACGTGGAGTAATTTTAACTCTCGTGGAGTTGGTGCAATTTCTAAAGCTGTCACCCCTGACGAGTTTTTCCACATCATGACGTGGATTATGACTAAGGAATCATGGGATACCCTCCAGCTCACTCACAAGGGTACCAACGATGTAAAAACGTCGAAGCCTCAAAATTTGACCGTCTAATTTTAGAACATCACTATGCTACAGTTTGAGTCATTCGATGATTTTTATGCGCATTTATCGAACACTGTTAATTCTAGTTTTGATTTGGGTGAGATAATTCTTGAGATGAGGGTCGTGAAAAATATTTTGTGGTCACTCCTTTCCCAATTGATTCCCAAGGTTATGGTTCTTAACTCCTTAGGGTTTTAGACACTCATAGGTTAAAAGAACTCATAGGTTACCTTCGTACTTATGAGATTGACATGTTTCCTAAAACCATTAAACCTACATATATAGGGGTAGCTTTAAGACTCAAACTAAGAAAAAGAAAAAGGAGAAAGTTTATGATTCTGATTTTGAGGGAGATTTTGATGTTCATGAATTGGCCTTGTTGGCGAATTTTTTTAAAAAGTTTATCAAATTTTCTAAAGGAAATTCTTCCAATGAAAATATATTGAGAAAAATAAAAATAAGAATGAGGTCAAGAGTAGCAGTGAGAAAGAGGAAGATATAAGGTGTTATGAGTGAAAGGGTAAAGGGAAGAAGGAACATGAGTGTCCCACTAGGCTAAAGAGAAAGGGCAAAGAGGTTAATAAAAAAGCCATTCTTAATGATAGTGACATCAAGTCGGTTGATTCTGGGGGAGAATCACCACATGAACCGTGTGTTGGGTTCATGGCTAGTCACATTACCACTTAGAGTTTGCCCCATTTCGATAAGGACATATCTAAATATGAAAGCCTCGATGATGTTTTGAGCCATTCTAGTAAGAATGAGGATGAGGTTGTAAGTGAGGGAGAAGAGTATCTCCAAAAGGCATTTAGTTATCTTTACACCGACACTTTGAAGATGGAAAAGATTAATAAGGATTTGTTTCTTGGGGCTTTAGATTTGGAGAAATAGGTGAAAGCTTTGAGGGTGTCTGAGGCATCAACAAGTAAACTTATGAAGGTGACCAATTTGACCAACACCGTATCTAGTCTTACGTGAGATCTCCAATCTTCATTGGAGACTTTTGAGAAACTTGAAGACCGTGTATCCCAACTCTAGAGAAATATCGAATGTTCCTGGAAGGTAAATGTTACTTTAGAGGACACATCTAATAACGTTGTAAAAATGCTCCTCAGTCCCACTTTAGTCAACATAGAGAGGCTAAGAGTAGGTTATGACGGTGCATCCACTTTCCATGTTTCACCCGAGCTAGTTCTCGAGTTTGTGTTAAATCCATATGTCCCTAGACCTAACCCACATAGGTGAGCTTATACTATATATTTTGAGAAAGGTTGACTCAGTCCCGTGTATGTTTGTTCCTATTACAAACAAAGAGGTCACCTTAGAGGGTTTTGCTTTATTCTTAAGAGAGTGTATCATAGGTATATCCCCTAGGTTGCTCCTACACAATTTCCTGCACACACTCCAACACATTTAATCCTCATGCTCTCTCACATCACATGCGAGATTATGAGAGTTTTCAAGAGCAATTGGAGTATTTAGTTAAGACTTCACAACATTTTATGCAGGTTTTTCATAGGATGTCATCTCCTTTGGAGAACTCCTTCAGGCCTAGGGAATGAGATTGAGATTTGTTTCTATAATAAGATGTTTTTCATGTTCATATTATATATGTCTATTGCTATATTGTACTGTCATTATACTTAATAGTTTTCATTTTATTATATTTTCTACGAAATCCAAGAAGAGTTTTGTTTTTCTTGAAAAAAATTAAAAATACAAAATATTTTCCGTTTCGTTTTGAAAAGGGTGAAAATGGCAGAAAGATTTTATTTTGGTAAAATTTTTGAAAGGGATGAAAAGAGTTTTGTAATTTTTTTCTACGATATATGAAAGAACATTAAAGCTGTCTGAGTCACCTATTCATTCCATGTTCACTTGACTATTTTGTAGTGTTTTGGGACATGACATCATTTTATATATGTGCTTTATAATGTGTGAAGTCGTTAAGATGTGATTTGATGATATCTTGCTACATGTTTGACTCCTTGTCTCCTTTAATGCACACGAGCACAAGCTTATTTGAGTATTGCACTTACATGTCAAATGTCGATCATAGTGTTTTCATCTCAATTTGCATTTGAAAAATGAGATAATAAAAGTGGTGCATGTAAGAGCGAGTGCCCAAATTTAAAAATCATTTTTTTCGATAAATTTGTTATATTTTAAGTAATGGAATCGTGCTACGAAAGACAAGGTATTTTCTAGAAAAGCCATCATTTGCAAAGAAAAGAGTCAAAAAGACTTAAGGGACATAAAAGCATAAGTGCCAGGCTATTTGCTAGAACATTGATGCTTCGCTATAAATGAGCATTAATTTCTTCGAAATAATTGAGAGTGTAATTAATATATATGAGAGATTGAGGGAGTTAAATCAAAGACCAAAGGGTTTTCATATACTATAAAAATCTCAAAATACATAACATAGTTATGGTCTTGGTTAGTTGATTAGGTTAAGTCAATTTCCCATGAGCTCATCATTTTTACAGCGAAGGTAGACTTTGAGATCTTTCGTTATGGCCCCTAAATCCTTCGTGCACATGTGTTGTGTTTGTCTATGTTTATTAATATATGGAATATGTTCACACCCCTACATTTTATTTCCATGATTAGGTTATTTTTGTGTTTCTCCATGGTGTGTTGTATATGTTAAAATTTATACTTAAAAAATAAAAAAATTTCAAAAATAATTTGTGGAGCTACACAAACCAAATTCTAGGATACCCTAAGTCTCTCCTTAGGTCCCTATCATTCCCCCATTTCACTAAAAAACCTAGGTCATACTCCTAGTATCGTTCTAGAAGCCATTGGGTGCTCCTGGGACACTCTTGCCTCGGGTCAACTTTATTGTCAGAGAAAAAGCTCAATGAATCGTAAAAGGAATCTGAATCCCCTTTCCAACAGTCAACCCCATGCACGAGTCGACATAACAATTCGAATGAACGAACAATTTTACTATCGAAAATGTACCTGGAGACCACCGGGCACTCCCGGACCCCAATTTGACACCAATAAACTTCATCTTCAGAGTACAATCTCTTTGAATCTTTGAAGGGCACTGAAACTCCTTTCCAATGGTCTACCCCATGCGCAAAATGGCATAACCATTCGGATATACGATTTGTTTTCCATCAAAACCTGATGGAGAGGCCATTGGGTCTCGAGCTCCATTTGACCAAGGTCAGCTATTCAGATCAAACGATACTGAATGAATCTATGAAGGGAATTGGATACCCTTTCCAACGGTCTACCCTGTGTGCGAATCAGTCTTACAGTACGGACAAACGACCCATTTTACTTCGAAAGGTCACCGGGCGCTTTGAGCCCTAATTGACCAGGGTTAACTTTTTGAATCGATCGAAGATATTTGGAATGTCTAAGCAGTTCACATATTCTTTCCAATGGTCTGCCCTATGTGTGATTTTGACTTACCATTCAAACAAATGATATGTTTCTATCTGACGATCTCCCGCCTAATGGACCGACGAGCGTTTCTAAGCCACGTTCGACCCAATGTCAACTCCCGGACCCGGGAGAGTCACAAATGACTCTTAAAGGTCCATGAATTATCTTTCTAATGGTATTCCCTTGAGCAATTTGGATCAACGAATTGCGTTCTATGACCATTTTTCTAAAAAAATTGAACGAGACTACCGATTGGTAGGTCCATTTTCCTACCTATCGACAATGTGTCTAGGGTTACCTGTCGATTGGGAGGGCTATGACCATGTCAATCATCAACCCCCTTAACTTATAAATAGAGGTCTTGACTTCACTTCCAAAGCACACTTCAGTTCCATCAGCACCTGTGATATCAGCAACATTCTCTTACAATCAGCAAAGTTTCCTTATGTGAAATTCCATCCCATCATTTTCATACCCAATTTGACAAAATTTCATTCTCTCTCATCCAACATTCATCTCAACATTCAAGGGAGTTCATCCAAGATCAAGATCAAGCTTCAATTATTCAAAGAAGGTCCAAAATCCTTCCCTCTCTATTAAGATTTCTTATTTTTGCATTAATTAAATAAAATCGTAATTTATATTTTACTTTAGTTCATCCACATTAGCACCTCACCTTTTTATTAGTTATATTTCACATACTTTATTTTTCTATAAAAACCCAAAATAAACAAAAAGGGGGATGCACCAACAAATTCCAATAGATTATCCATCACAATTTCTTAAAACTAAAACACATTTTCTACACACACACAAATATAATAAAGTTTCATTTGAACCTATGGGTTAAACCCACCCTTATGCCGTATGCAAACTACATGGACTTTGGTACCTTTATGGGCTACGTTGAAACTCAAGTACAATTTTTCAAATTTTCAAATTTTCGCATTTTCGCATTTGTCTCCTTTTTATCTATACATTATTTTAATATATATATATATATATATTATAATTTTAATCACTATTAGTGTTTTATCTACCATATATTATCGTTTCATCATAATGATCAATATCTCGATAAATAGATACATCGTATTTTGTAAATATAATTTTGAGAGCATTCTTATGGATGACCTCACTCTATCTTTTCCATGATATGAGTAGAACGATTTCGATCTCCATTATATATACATGCACACACGTTTTATGGAGAAATTAATGAAAACAGTAACATAAGTCCACGAGAGACCGAAAGGGAGGGATGGGTGCATAACACCTTGTAAAACGCAGTTGGATCCCCGTGATTAATAATCTCAAATTAAAATAATAATTTCCTTTTGAATAGATGCGGAAGCGAATATAAGAGATGGTTCAACAAATAAAACAAGGCATAGTTTTAATATCATAAGAAACAAATTAAAACAAAATTCAAGTCCTAGAATTTGTCTAAGTCATCATTAACAATTATCCAAAGTTAGGCGAAACCAAATTTAGCAAATGACTTGAATAAACCAAATTTACTCAATATTTAATTTACGTCCCAAATTAAATGAGTGTGATAATTAAACCCAAATTTTATCTTGAAATTATCCTAAGCATGCGTTCTAAGTGATATAGGGCAAGATAAAATAAACAATGTCACACAACACCGCGATGTACGAGGAAAAACCCACTAACGAGAAAAAAACCTCGGGACGGCCCTAGCCTCAAATCCACTAAAAACGGTATTACAAAATACAAGACAAAAGACTTACTTCCTAAACTCGAACCCTCTCAAGCCATGATGCTCCTTCTTGTATCAACCTCCAATTAGCGGATAACCGACGGAGCTCCACCGTGGTCTCGGAATACACCGATGGGACTTTATATGGTCACCGTCACCCAAGCATGGAGCCTTTCTCCTTTTGGGTAGAATCTCAACAAAAGTCTTCTTTGTGATGGGGTGTAGAAGCAAACCCGAAACGTCTCTTGAATTCGGTAGAGAAAACCGGTGCCAAAAACTCCAAGTAAGGATATGTATATATATAGAAGCTTGGATAAACAATTGGGTGTAAACTAGAGTGTGTATGAATTTTTTCTTGAAAGAATTACACTCAAAACATGAACATTTTCCTAAAAATATTTTTGCTCTCAAATTATCTCTAGGAGATAAACTAAGGTGGAAAAGTTGTCTTGGAAAATGTGTTTCCCGCACATAATAATGCATGAAAAAAGTTGGTTGAAAACCAAGTGGAGGAGTGGGGAAAAACTGTAAAAAACTGCCAAATAACTGTTCCCGCTGGAAGTTCGTTCGAACGAGACTTCTAACGAGTGACCAGCCTAGGCTCGTTAGAAGTTCGTTAGATACCTCGTTAGAACGACCATTCGTTCGAATGACATATCGAACGACTGTCCAGTTAGGGTCGTTGGAAAAACTCGTTCGAACGAACCTGGTTCGAACGACAAAACTCGTTCGAACAAAATCTGGTTCGAACGACAAAACTCGTTCGAACGACATTTCAAACGAACAACCAGAAAGATTGAAAAATTTGATTTTGGCCCAGAAACTTTTATATCCTTATTTTTAAGTTTCTAATTGATTCTTTCTGAAAATAAAATGCAGTTTTTTATTTCACCTAACACCCAATACAAATTGTTCCAAGTTCCTATATACATATAATTACATTCATACCTTGGGAGCATGGAACCTTAGTTGATGACGTAGAAACGAGGCACACAAACCGTCATTTTGATGAAGCTTTAAATTCTTTGCCGCTACGTCTTCAACACACACTTCATAGGCTTGAGAATATTACAATAAATACTATCCTATGAATAAATGTTTTTGTCCGGAATTGAGCCAAAACTATATATGGACTCAATTGGAAATTTGTGTCCTTACAAATCTCCCCCTTTGGCTATTCCGGGACAAAAACCAAATAAAAATCCTAAAGGGCCGTCAAGCTCTACTAGACTCAAAACATAACCCGCCCAATCTTGACTCAACCCAAGGATCAAAACGCTTTGCCATAGAAAGATGCCGCTTTAGAATAATTCCTGCACACTTAAGCAAACTCATCAAATGCATAGGGAATATCAAAGTATTAAATGAAATTAATTAATTACTCACCCTAAATTAATTCTCCCTTTAAACACATGACCTACTTAGAAAGACGTCTACCATTTCTCCCCCTATCATCATTCTCCCCCTTTTTGTTCGGGAATAGACAAAGGATAAAGAACTAATAAGCAACATGTGAAAGCTTAAAGTGTTAAGACATGAAAGCATATGGGCAATTAAAAGCAAGGCAAAGACAAACAAAGATCATATACCAATAAGTACGTGCATATATAGATATATATAAACACACACATGACACAAAATACAATAAGTTTGCACACTTGTATGGCAAAAATGTGTCATATGGAAATGGAAGTGTAGGGGTGTGAACTTGCAACAATTAAATTTAGACCCAAACACTTAAGAAACGTTCACGGAGTTCTCATTTGATTGCAAACTTCATCACAGTTAAATATAACCTCATGTGACAAAAGAAAGATTGAACTCAATGAACAAACATACACAATGCATACAAGCCTAGCATGATGATGATTCTACAAACCAAATAGAGTCATGACATTGAAGACAACTAGGATAAACGGACATTGTGCAAACCGTTGATATACCATCCAATTCTCCCTCAAAGAGCATATATATTCTTTTGTTTGTGAATGAATATATCAAACAAACATAGGCCTTGGCAATAGTTTTCTTTCAATGCCAAATATTCTGTTTTTAGGCCTTTGGATCAAGTATTTCTTTTAGATCCAATCAACGGTGGCTTACAATCGCAAAGGATTGAATTCATCCTTTCGGAGCCCTTCCCCGTGCATATATTAATTTATCATGTTTTCATTTTTCACACAAATCTCACATGCAACGGATTTTGACATGTACTAGTCCTCCTAGGTCATAGATATGTAGATGACTAGATTGATAGGAGAACACCTCAAAAAGCTCAAATATGACATGTGACATTAAGATTTCAAAAGAGCTCGTGCATGTGTGAAAAGAGGCATATAGAAATAGAATCCATTTAAACAATACAAAATCCAACTACTCCATAAAATATGGTAAAGAACATAATAAGGATTGAAAATCTAAACCAAAAGTTCTAGCCACGTGGGAACGTAAATGATGGGATTCAAACACAAGTATATGCCACATAAAGTGTGCCAAACATGAAAATACACACAAAATAAAATCTTTTTGAGTTTTTAACATTTTTAATCAAAAATAAATATTTACTCAAAAGGACAAACGAAAATCATTTGTATTTTTCATTAAGCATAAATGAAATAAATAAAACACAAATGATAAACAAAAATCTTTTTATATTATGCAGTCAATTCAAACACAAAATATAATACAAAAAGATAAACAAGTCATAATTTCTAGCATATGATATGAAATGGGGCAATGACTAGAAAATGACTAAACAAGAATACATTTAGCATGTGAATATAGCATGAAGTACAAAAGCTAAAGTATGCAAACACTAACACATTCATCCATTAGATTTAGCAAGGGAGGAAGCATGTGTGAGTAAATGAGAATCAAAATCCCTATTTTGTAAGGCAACCAAGTCGTATTTCCTAACCCAAATAAATGAATAATTACTATCTTGGGGTGTAGGAACGTTAGCTATCGTGGTTACTTTACTATGGGATTTTCTAGGAATTCGTTTAAGATCTAAACAAAATTGCCTAAGATGACCTTTTCGACCACAATGTGTACAGGTAAGAACATGTCGAAAAGATTTATCTAAGGAGTGATCATTAAATGCATTCCTAGAAGATTCTCCTAAAACATTGGTTTTGACTTTAGGGTTAAATTCATTACAAGAATTGAAGCCTAAACCAAAAGTGTCATTTTTAATTTGGACCGTTCCTAACATTTTATCTAGTTTTTCCGAACGATACTCCAAATCAAATTTGACATTACTAGAATCTTTTAATTTATTTTCCAATTCTAAAATTTTAGATTCTAGTAAAACATTTCGCTCTTCAAAAACAAGAAGCTCCTTTTTCAAGGATTCCATTAAACCCCTAAGGCTATCTCTCTCGCCTTCTACGTATTCTAGCTTCTCTCGAAGAGTCCTCTCACGTGTCCTAAGGTCTTCTATTAAGGCACTATCATCAACGACCTTGACACTCTTTCTTAAACAAGCTTCTAACTTCAAATTAGTTCTTTTCAATTGAATAGATTCTTTATATAATTCATGAAAAGCATTTTGAAGTTCACTCTCATCAACCTCTTCTTCATTTTCACTCTCTCTTTCTTCTTCACTCTCACTATCATCAAAAATAAGGGAATCATGAACAATGACCTTGGAAGTGGCATGTGCAATAGTGTCATCAATCGATGAGTTCTCATTATCACTCACATGACTAGCCATAAAAGCCACAAAATTTTTCTTAGTGGGGGAATCGGGCTTTTCTTCCTTATCACTATCACTAACGGTTGCATTATATGAAATAGGTCGCTTACCATCTTTCCTTAGTTTAGTGGGGCACTCATAAGCCCTATGGCCATAACCTTCACAACCAAAACATTTATTAGACTCGTCCCTATCAATATTTTCATTACTAGGTTTAGGGATCTTATCGGCTTTAGAAATCTTCTCGTTTTTATCATGTTTAGAAGATTCAAATTTCTTAAAATCATTTTTAACTTTATCTTTGTTAAATTTAAGAAATTTTCTAAATTTACGAGCAAACAAAGCCATGTCTTCCGAGTCACTATCACAATCGCTCTCTACTACTTGTTTGACCTGTTTACAGGCTTTTAAAGCAACACCCTTTTCAATTTTCTTTTCAGTTTTAGAGGGAAACATATCCAGTTCATAGGTTTGTAAATCACCTACAAGTTCTTCTAATTTCGTAGAGGCTAAAGTTGGTAAAGAATTTAAAACGGTCACTTTAGGAATAAATCTATCGGGTAGGGACCTTAAAATTTTCTTTACAACACGGTCGTCAGGTATTTTCTCTCCCAAGTTAAAGGATGAATTAACAATATCAGAAAGTCTAGCATAAAATTTATCAAAAGTTTCTTTTTCATCCATTTTGATAGTTTCAAATTGAGTGGTGAGGTTTTGGAGTTTAGAAGCTTTAACGACACTAGTTCCTTCATGAGTTAATTGTAAAATATCCCAAGCTTCTTTAGCTGTTTCACACGTCATAATACGTCGGAATTCATCCGGTGTGACAACGCTAAACAAGGCATTTAAACCACGGGAATTAAAATTTGCAAGCTTAAACTCATTTTCGGTCCATCTATCGATGGGTTTGGGAACACGTTCATTTTCAATTAGATGAGTTGGTGGGGAGTACCCGGTAACAACAGAGATCCAAACACGTTCATCGATAGATTTAAGTGCCGATTTCATTCGCGCTTTCCAATACGCGTAGTTAAAACCATCAAAAATAGGAAATTTTGAACATGGGGAAAAATCCATTTTAGCCAAAAACTAAAGGATCTTAACGAAATAATTTATCGTTTTTGGCTCTGATACCAATTTGTAAAACGCAGTTGGATCCCCGTGATTAATAATCTCAAATTAAAATAATAATTTCCTTTTGAATAGATGCGGAAGCGAATATAAGAGATGGTTCAACAAATAAAACAAGGCATAGTTTTAATATCATAAGAAACAAATTAAAACAAAATTCAAGTCCTAGAATTTGTCTAAGTCATCATTAACAATTATCCAAAGTTAGGCGAAACCAAATTTAGCAAATGACTTGAATAAACCAAATTTACTCAATATTTAATTTACGTCCCAAATTAAATGAGTGTGATAATTAAACCCAAATTTTATCTTGAAATTATCCTAAGCATGCGTTCTAAGTGATATAGGGTAAGATAAAATAAACAATGTCACACAACACCGCGATGTACGAGGAAAAACCCACTAACGGGAAAAAAACCTCGGGACGGCCCTAGCCTCAAATCCACTAAAAACGGTATTACAAAATACAAGATAAAAGACTTACTTCCTAAACTCGAACCCTCTCAAGCCGTGATGCTCCTTCTTGTATCAACCTCCAATTAGCGGATAACCGACAGAGCTCCACCGTGGTCTTGGAATACACCGATGGGACTTTATATGGTCAGCGTCACCCAAGCATGGAGCCTTTCTCCTTTTGGGTAGAATCTCAACAAAAGTCTTCTTTGTGATGGGGTGTAGAAGCAAACCCGAAACGTCTCTTGAATTCGGTAGAGAAAACCGGTGCCAAAAACTCCAAGTAAGGATATGTATATATATAGAAGCTTGGATAAACAATTGGGTGTAAACTAGAGTGTGTATGAAATTTTTCTTGAAAGAATTACACTCAAAACATGAACATTTTCCTAAAAATATTTTTGCTCTCAAATTCTCTCTAGGAGATAAACTAAGTTGGAAAAGTTGTCTTGGAAAATTTGTTTCCCGCACATAATAATGCATGAAAAAAGTTGGTTGAAAACCAAGTGGAGGAGTGGGGAAAAACTGCAAAAAACTGCCAAATAACTGTTCCCGCTGGAAGTTCATTCGAACGAACGTGATTCTCATTCGAACGAGACTTCTAACGAGTGACCAACCTGGGCTCGTTAGAAGTTCGTTAGATACCTCGTTAGAACGATCATTCGTTCGAACGACATATCGAACGACATATCGAACGACTGTCCAGTTAGGGTCGTTGGCAAAACTCATTCGAACGAACCTGGTTCGAACGACAAAACTCGTTCGAACGAAATCTGGTTCGAACGAAAAAACTCGTTCGAACGACATTTCAAACGAACAACCAGAAAGATTGAAAAATTCGATTTTGGCCCAGAAACTTTTATATCCTTATTTTTAAGTTTCTAATTGATTCTTTCTGAAAATAAAATGCAGTTTTTTATTTCACCTAACACCCAATACAAATTGTTCCAAGCTCCTATATACATATAATTACATTCATACCTTGGGAGCATGGAACCTTAGTTGATGACGTAGAAACGAGGCACACAAACCGGCATTTTGATGAAGCTTTAAATTCTTTGCCGCTACGTCTTCAACACACACTTCATAGGCTTGAGAATATTACAATAA